>OX463241.1:39687349-40287349 GCA_949820135.1 Sylvilagus floridanus | reverse complement strand
GAGATTTATGGGATACTATCAAACAACCCAACATATGGGTATTAGGAGTGCAAAGAGAATGCATTAGAAGGCCTATTTAGTGAAAGAGTTATAGAAAACATCCCTGGTTTGAAGAAAAAAGGGGCATCCAAGTGCAAAAAGCACATAGAACTCCTGACAGACATGACCAGAAAAAATCTTCACCACAACACACTATAGTCAAACTCTCCACAGTAAAACATAAAGAAAAGAATCTAAAATCTGCACAAGAGAAACACCAGATTACTTTCAGAGACTCTCCAGTTAAAATTACAGCTGACTTCTCATGAGAAACACTACAGGTAGAAAAGAATGGCAAGATACATTCCAAGTCTTAAGAGGAAAAAACAATCAACCCAGAATACTGTACCCTGCAAAACTCCCATTTATGAATGAAGGTGAAATAAAGACCTTTCATAACAAACAGAAATTAAAAATCATTTATCTCCACTCATCCAGGCTTACAAAAGATGCTTCTTAAGAGTGAGCTACAAAAAGAAACACAGAAATATGGTCATCACTATGACAGAAGGTGAAGGTAGAAAATCTCCTAGTAAAAGTACAAAGGAAATCCCAAGTAAACAAAAGGAATATTTATGGAAAAAAGGCAGGGTCATTCATCATTTATCAGTAGTCACCTTGAATATAAATGTACTCAGTTCTCTAGTTAAAAGATATAGACAGGCTGAACAGATTAAAAACAAGACCCATCTATTCACTGCCTACAAGAAACACATCTCACCAACAAAGATACATGCAGACTGAAAGTGAAAGGATGGAAAATGATATTCCATGCAAACAGAAACCAAAAAAAGAGCTGGTGTAGCCACCCTAATATCAGACAAATTAGACATTAACACAAAAACTGTTAAGAGACAAAGAAGGGCAATATGTAATGATTAAGGAATCAATTCAACAGGATGATGTGACTATAATAAACGCCTATGCACCAGATTAAAGGCATGTGGCTATTTAAAAGAAATGCTAATGGAGCTAAAGGGAGACATAGATTTCAATACAATATCTTGCAAGATATGAATCCTATATCCTATGCGAGTATTTCAAATTTGTGTACCAAAACACACCTCTTTAAAAAAAAAGATTTTATTTATTTATTTGAGAGATAGTTACAGATAGAGAGGAAGAGACAGAAAGAAAGGTCTTCCATCCACTGGTTCACTCCCCAAATGGCTGCAATGGTTGGAAGCCATGGCCACAATGGTCTGAAGCCAGGAGCCAGGAGCTTCTTCCATGTCCCCCACCTGAGTCCAGGGGTCAAAGCACCTGGGCCACCTTCAACTGCTCTTCTAGGCCATAACAGAGAAAAAGAGGAGTAGCCAGGACATGAACCAGCACCTATATGGGATGTCAGTGCAACAGGTGGAGCCATAGCCTACTGTGCCACAGTTAGTCCCCAAATCACATCTATCTTTTAATTCCTTTTTTAGGTGAACTTTCTGAAGCACCATTGTATGAGTCTGTCAAGAGACAGAGCTAATTAAGGTTTCAAAAGCTTTCAATAATGAGACCTGATATTAATCCTAAGCCATCAGAATAGCGTGGGCATAGTGTAGAGCAAAGTCTGTTGAGCAGAAAATATTTTAATCCTCCACAGTCCATTTTGTACCAGGTAGCTGTCCATCCCTCCCCAAAGCCACACAGCATTGGGTTTATATGTGCCTTTCCTCATGTTCTAAACCAAACATGAGGCTGGTACCGCACCACAGTGGAGAAAGCCACCACCTGCAGTGCCAGCATCCCATATGGGCGCTGGTCCCAGTCCCAGATGCTCCACTTCTGACCCAGCTCTCTGCTATGGCCTGGGAAAGCAGTAGAAGATGGCCCAAGCTCTTGGGCCCCTGTACCCACATGGGAGACCTGGAAGAAGCTCCTGGCTCCTGGCTTTGGGTCAGCACAGCTTTGGCCATTGTGGCCACTTGGGGAGTGAACCAGAGGATGGAAGACCCCTCTTTCTATCTCTCCTTCTCACTCTGTGTAACTCTGTCAAATAAATAAATAAATCTTCAAAATAAATAAATACATAAACCAAGCATATGAGGGGGCTTCTGCTAACATCTAGCTAACTCTCTTATCATAGAGACACATGCAGGTTTCCCTGAGAAAGAGCTTCAAAGGGAGAAAAGCAACAAGGGCAATCCAAGGACTCTGGCCTATTAGTAACATCCACAAAATAGGAAAATAAGACTTCTTGTAAACACAGCATCAGAAACCTCTCCACCTGTTTTGTTTATGAGTTACCATGGAAACAGGAGGAGCTGCTTCTCAAGGAGAGTGCAGAAAACAACAGATACTGTGACTGAAAAATGTCTATGAATGTATCTTTTTGTAGGTAGGCATTTGGTTCAGTGCTTGTCACTTGGACTCTGTCACACCCCATATCAAGGTGGCTGGGTTTGAGTTCCAACTCTGCTTCTGATTCCAGCTTACAGCTTCCTGCTCACGCATACAAGAGGAGGTAGCAAATAATGGCTCAAGTTCTAGGGTTCCTGCCACTCACATGGGAGACTCAGACTGACTTCCAGTCAGCCAGCTTTAGTCTGCCAGACTTGCAAGCATTCACAGAGTGAACCTGTAGATGAAACATCTCTCTCTCTCTCTTTCTCTCTCTCTCTCTCCCTTTCAAATAATTACAAGTAAATCATTAATTTTTAAAATAAATTACCTCATTCTGAGTCAGGCTTGTAACTGAATATTTCCCATTTTTGTAAGTGATAAAGCAATTTAAGTCTTTGTTGGTGTCTACCTCCATTTGAGTTCACCTGGAACACTGAACACCCAACTACCTTAGGTCTTCATCATTCTAACAGTGAAGCTGTTTTCATATACAATCACATCAGTGCCTTCCTCAGCACAATATGCTATTAGTTCAGATTCTCATACATCAATCCTGAAACCCAGAAGCATTCTACCGAAATCACAAGTTAAATGAATTTATTTCATTCTATTATTCCAACAGTAAATAAGCCTTCTCCCTGAGAAACAGAATCCATTGTGAAGGTGACAAAAAGTCTTTGTGGTCTGTAATGATCCCTTATTCATCTTATACCCTTTTCCTCTGGGTTTCTGGAGTTGGCACTTGGCTTCTCTCCCTCTTTTCATTCAGACACAGGAAAGGAAGAAGCACTGAGCCCAGTGCAACCCTGTGCAGACTATCTCATGGAAGGAGAAGCAGTGATGCTTCCAGGGCACAAAAATACTTCCTGCAGAAGTACAGTGAAGTCTTTACTGTTACCCAAACTCAATCAATGGTAAGCCATGGGAGCTGGATTAGTGGATCAAACACCTGTCTGTAGCTTGCAGCTTTTCCAAAACCATGGGAGATTATCACAGCATTACATGTTCCCAGTGCAGAAAAAAAAATAGCTCTCAACAGCTCACAATGAGGGCATTTTCCAGAGGAGACCACAAATATCCAATCTTGCCTCATCTAGCAGCAAGTAGCCTAAGAAACATCCTACCACAAGCCTCAAAGAATATAGATTTGTTCCTGCTTGAGTCCTGTGGACCAAATCTTTAATCCCCATCAGGTAATTCCAGTTTCACAAAAGACGTGGATGCACGTCTTCTAAGCTCAGAGATTCCTTGGAAATGGCTCCAAGATTGTTCCTGCTAAGGAGAACAGGGTGCCGCCCTGTTCAGCTGCATGTAAACATTCTACTTCTCCTCTCTCACAACGTGCATCTGTGTGTGTGTGTGTGTGTGTGTGTGTGCATGCATGCACACATCCATGTGTAGTTGGGATGTGATGATGTTTGATTCATTTATGTATCTATGCCATAAATATTTAAAGACACTGCGTGCCAGGAATATGTGGTGCATGGAAATTTGCTTCTGACTTCAACAGTCACCTGCTGAAGTCCCTGTATGCTCAGAATTCACAGAATGGAAGGAAACAGTGAGCATGTGAACAAGTCACGTAATAAATAGTGATACAGGAAATGGAGGAAGTGCTGAGAGCAGAGAGAGGCACACACACCTCAGGTTTGGGAAGAGAGGAAATGTTTTCCAAGGAAGGTGGCTTCTGAGGTGAAATTCGGAGGATGAGAATGTGGGGAACCACAGGCCGGCCACCTGTGGGGACCTCCTCATTGCACTGCCTCATCCTGCAGAGCAGAACAAGGTCAAAGAAGTGCTGAACAAAAGACTTGCAAACAACCTGAACAAAAGACTTGCAAACGACCTGATGGGATGAGATACACCCTGACCTGAGACTATGCGTGCCCTTTGATCTGATTGATGGACTACTCGCCCTAGCCCCGGGGGACTGGGAATGGATAAAAGACCATGTTAAGGGCGGGAACGGGGGCAGCCACTTCAGTCTCCATCTTTCTCCCGGCTGCTTCCCGCTCCCTCCTTTCCTTCTATCCCTAAGAGTAAAAGTTCCTCGAGAACCGATCAACAGCGGTCGTGTCGTGACTCCGTGGGTTGGACCTTCGCTGACGAGGGTTCCGACATGAGAAGAAGTTGATGATGATAGAGAAAAGTTCACAGGCACCGGGAATGGCATGTGCAAAGGCCCAGAAGAAGGGATAACAGGAATAACTTGGAGAAACTGCAATTATTTCAGTCGGCATGGGAGAACGATTATGCAGCTGGGGTGTACAGAGGAATGTGGCTTGGAGAACAACAGGACTCCAATCATCATGAGACTTCGTCATTAAGGAGGCAACCTTCTTCTTCCTTAAGAAAACCCTGCCACGGTCCCCCATAGAAAAACAGCAAACCCATCTGGCTAAGTTTAATACAAATTTAATGCAGTCAGTGAGTGAACTGAGAGGACTGGATCTCATACTGGATCCTGCTGTTTTGTAGAAACAGAAGTTACAAGTGGACAAATGCAAAGCGGGTAAGTGCTTCTGTTCCAAGGATAAGATAAGAACAAAGTTGGAACCTCATGTCTCCACACTGTGATCTTAGCAAGGAAGACACTGTACAAGTCCCACCCCTGGTTTCTCAGTCATGAGTCCCACTTACCTCATCCCTGCCTCATCGCAGTGAGAACAGCCATGTGCAAAAGAGGCTCAGCAGTACACAGAGCAAGGCTCACTCTAAGAGCTGGGAGTGGGACCAGGGAGGCAGCAGGAGAATGCTGTAGAAAGTAGAATGGTTCAGAGAATGAGCTCAGTTCCACAGGCCTGTGGTCTTTCCTAACGGCCCTGGTCACACTATAGTTCATACACCAATGTTCACATCGTCCCATGCATCCTGTGTTTGCAGGAAAAAAAAACCCAGAGGAATCAGGTGAGTAAGCTTCCCCAGATAATCTTATTTTCTCAGTTTTACATATCAGGGAGCCTGGGTTCAGAGAGGTAAATTAACGTGTCCAAGTTGCACAGTCAAATAAACAGTGGAGTCAGAATACCAACCCTGAGAAGTTAGACTGCCAAGTGCATGCTGTCAAGTCTTCTGGGTCATCACAGAGGATTTTTTTCCCAGCAGCTTGAAATACTACACAGGTGATTTGTATGGCCTTACCTCCTTGGGATTGTGTGCATGTCTGCCAGCTTTGGAACACTGGCATAGGCCACATCAGAAAATGCCACTTCCATCTTCTACCAAGGACAGACTTAAAATCCCAAGCACGGCCTTGTGAAAACTCTGTGCCGTCTGTCCTGACCCACTGCTCCAACCTCTCACGCCCTCTTCACAGCTCAGGCATGCCACCTCCTCTGGTGCTCTCCTGGTCCTGGTTGCCAAATTGCAGGCCACTTTACCTGTGGGCTCCTCCTGCTCTTCACAGACGCTTTCTGGATTTTGAAAAAGTGTCACCAGAACACCATGCAAAGCATAATTGTAAAAGAACAGTAGTGTAATCCACAGAACATTTGTAAAGAGCCATAGGTTAGTGCCAAAGAGGCCTCTTGGGTTCCCCTTGAGTTTGTTGAATAGAGCGGGTGGCAGAGGATGAGAGAGGAGAGCTGTCTTCCTCTCTCTCTGAGAACCAGTGAGAAGCTTTTAACTGGAGAGGGATGCTGGAGAGCTTCACAGAAGTCCTTCCGGTTAACAATACAAGTAGAAGCAGTGGTCACATGTAATAGTCGAAGCACGGTCATGTATGTTTTTTCTAATTGAACCCAACTATTCCATGCCAGTAAGATGAGAATTCCACTTGATAGGCTAGTTTGGCAGAGAAAACAGGATGATGTTTATATGAGTCCTGAAATTTTGCCAAATTTAAGAATGCAGTGGGTGGCAGCTGCTATTATCACAACTAGGATTGCTACAGAGGTTGGTTATTCCTAATCCAAACATTCAAAAAGTTCTAAAATCCAAATATTTTAACTGCAACATAACATCATAAGCAGAAAAGCCCACACTTGACCTCCCCTAAGAAGGCATAGCCAAAATGCAGGCAAACAAATATTATTGTATACAACTATCTTCAGGTTGTATGTATATACAACATAAAAAATTTCACATTTAAACTTGGGTTCCATCCCCAAGATATATCATTATGCATATGTAAATATCCCATAATCCGAAACACTTTTGAGCTTAAGCACTTTGATAAGGGATATTCAACCCTATAAGCTGTCCCAGATGGGGTTTCTGGGGCCAGATATTGGCAAATCCATTATCAGAGTGTGCTTTGAAAGCCAGTATCTGTGAAAGGAGGAGAAGAAACAGCATGAGACAGAGGGAGAAGCCAAGCTGTCACCATTCCCAACAAAGGTCTCTGTCAATCTGGCTGGCACCCTGGCTTACTAATCCTCCACCTGCAGTGGCTAATCCTCCACCTGCGGTGCCGGCACCCGGGTTCTAGTCCCAGTTGGGGCACTGGATTCTGTCCCGGTTGCTCCTCTTCCAGTCCAGTTCTCTGCTGTGGCCCGGGAGTGCAATGGAGGATGGCCCAAGTGCTTGGGCCCTGTACCTGCATGGGAGACCAGGAGGAAGCATCTGGCTCCTGGCTTCAGATCAGCGCAGCGCGCCAGCCACAGTGGCCATTGGTGGGTGAACCAACGGAAAGAAGACTTTTCTGTCTCTCTCTCTCTCACTGTCTAAGTCTGTCAAAAAAAAAGTCTCTGGAGGGCTCCAGACCAAGTTGGCTCCATGACCTTATCACTGACTGGGTCTTTCTACGTTAACACTGATGAGTAGCTATTTTTTTGAAGTTTATTTTCATCCACTTGAAAGAGGGAGACACAGACAGAAAGAGAATATCCCATCTGCTGGTTCACTCCCCAAATGCCCACAGCATCCAGGAATGGGCCATGCTAAAGCCAGGAATTCAGAACCCCATCCAGGTCTCAAGCACTGGAGTCATCATCGACTGCCTCCCGGATGCACTGGCAGAAAGCTGAACTGGAGTCAGAGGAGCCAGGACTTGAACACAGCACTCCAAAATGAGATGCACACATCACAAGCAGCAGCTTCCCCCACACCAAAATGCCAGCCGCAATGAGTCATTATTTTGGACTGCCCTAGAAGGAAGCAGACACTGTGTAAGGCAGTTTTCTCCAGCTGAGGCCACCCCCAAACAGAGGTCCATTTTTTGGAGCACATCCAGAAGCTGGGGAGTACATCATTCATTGCAAAATAGAGAGCTGGTTGCACTGTAGAAGCTCCTACAGTTAGTCGATAAGAGGGCTCAAGTGACTGGCCCAGGGCATTAGTGGGTAAACAACAGTGCCAGAATCAGAAGTTGTGACACCTTCTGACCTAAGGCAGTCCTCCTCAAATCCCCAATCAGGTGGTATTTCCATTACTTATCATGCCACCAAGTCCTTGACCTCCTCTGGTGCTCTACAAATCAAGGAACATCTGCTTAAAACACTTGCCATGTCTTTTCCTGACAATCAGGTTGCTGTACTTATTCAATAAGGAGAAAAAATAGGGAAAGGGTTTTTCTTTTCAAATTTTGCTTACTATTATGATGGTGTTCAAATTTTTACCGTGCTACTCCCATTTACAACACATACACACCCTGCAGACCCCAAAAGTATCTGTTTAAATGAAGACTTCAACCACAGACCCACCAAATCTCTATGGATGAGACACAGACTGGCATCTGCCTTTCTCAGAAGCACCTCACTTGAGCTCAAGCATAATAAATGCTACAAACCACCTCTGGAAATTAACCACACCACTGGCCTGAAGTTATGATTGGGGCATGTATTTAGTAGGGTGGCCAAGTCGAGTGCTTGGGGTCAACAGCAGGCTTTTGCACTGGCTGCAGCTCCGGCTCCTGCCTCCAGTTTCCTTCTAAAGCAGTCCCAGTGAGGCTGCTTCCCAGAGGCCTGGATCATGTTCTCAACTCCCTGTTTCTTTCTTGGCCCAGTCCTGGAGATTATGGGCATTAAAGAGTAAACAAACAAATAGGAGGTCTGTCTATGTACCTACCCACCTATATACCTATCTGTTTCTCTATGTCTGTGACCATCTGCCTCTCTCTCAAATAAATAATTTTTTTAAGTTATGATTACATTTTCTTTGTGTCTGTAAACAAAATTACTCCCCCCAAAAATTTATTGGACAAAAAAAGTTCTCAATTTACAAGACATCTTGAAGGGGCCAGTGTTGTAGCACAGTAGGCAAAGCCACCACCTGTGACGCCAGCATCCCATATAGGCGCTGGTTCATGTCCAGGGTGCCCCACTTCTGATCCTGCTACCTGTTAATGGCCTGGGAAAAACAGCAGAAGATGGCTCAAGTTCTTTGGCCCCTGTACCCAGTTGGAAGACACAGATGAAGCTCCTGGCTTCTGGCTTGGGCCTGCTTCAGCCCTGGCCATTGTGGCCATCTAGGGGCTGAACCAGCAGATGGAAGATTTCTCTCTCTCTCTCTCTCTCTCTCTCTCTCTCCTTCTCTTTCTGTAGCTCTTACTTCCAAATAAATAAATCTTATAAAAAATAAGTAAAAAAGACATATTAGAGATTATTTAACCTTTATTTTTAAGAAGAAAAAAAATTGAGAGCAGAGAAGATGAGTAAGCATGTGGTCATAAAAAGATTAAGGACCAGACCCCAGCTCCCATTCAAGACTTTTTATTGCTATAACAAGCTTTCCCTTTAAAGAGGATTCAAATAACCTTGTATTAATGAAAAGAACAATTTAACAAAATGGTTAGGGTGAGCACTTGGTCTAGTGGTTATGACACTGATTGGGAAACCCACATTCATTTGAGAGTGCCAAGATCTGAGTCCTTGGTGTGCTCCCAATCCTAGCTTCCATCTAATGTGCAACCTGGGATGTGACAGGTGATGCCTCACATGTTAGAGACCGTGCTGCCCACCTGGGAGACCCACACTGGGTTCCCGGCTCCCAGCCTTGCTCTGGCCAAGCGCTGGATGCTTGAAGCATTTGGGGAATGAGCAGGCATGTAAGATTCTCTCTCTGTCTCTCTGTCTCTCTCTCCCTCTCTCCCTCTCAAATAAATTAAATAAATAATTTTTTAGGTTCCAGGACCATTTTTAATGTCACAGAATGTCAGAATGCAAAAGACATCATTTACTTTGTCATAAATACCTCATCATATCACCTACAACCCTCCCCAGCTCGTGTATCTTGCAATATTCAAGATGCTGGAAGCCTGCTTATCTGAACTTGGTTTACCCTATGGAAAGAGAATTTCTGAAAGCCATCCCAGCCAAAAGAAATAGTATTACCCTTCTACAGTTGAAAATAGACTGAAAAAACCTACTTTATTTGTACTCAGAAGTAGACTTGGCCTTTGATTTTGTTCCTTAAAGAAAAAGCAGGAGAGACACTTCAGGGCATGACATTTCAGATAATTTTTTTTCATTTGAAACCTCTCAGGCTTTGATTAATGACAACAATAATGATGATTATAATGATGATCAAAAATCAACTTACACTTTTCTCTTTAATATTCCCCACATTCTGTGACTCAAATAAACATGAAATATGAAAGAGGTGGCTGCTTCTATCGGCATCTGTGGTTCTCCAAGTCCCCAAGTGGCCTGTGGTTAATTTCATTTATAGTAAATTCAGGAAGTAAATAAACTCTTAATTTGGGTGCCTATGAAAATATGGCAGGCTGACATGCCATCACAGCCAAAAATCTGCCTCAGCTGGTATTCTTGCCCATTAATTCCATTAAAACTTGCTAAACTAGGAGCCCTGCTTAGAGTGAGATGCAGAGAGCTTCTGGTTCCGTCCAGGGAGACAATCTGGGTTGGTGGGGAGAGGACTGGGAACTCAGCCAAGAAGTCAGGACGCTCTCAAGGCTGTATTTCTGGTCTCTGCCAACACATGGTGTACGTTTCAAAAACACTTTTTCTCTCCTGACGTCTCAAGCACTTTGCCCACTGCTGGATGATTTTCATACCTGAGACTTGTTACCTGAAAATAAAGGTGCTATCAAGACACACAGCCGTGTAACAATCGAGGGGTGTATCACAAGTAAACTCTAACAAATATAAGGAGACAAACATTTGTTAAAGAGAGTTCATTCCACATTATCCCCATAACTTGGCATTCCTGACAGTTTCTCAGAAGAGCAAGGCATGGGCTTACTTATAGATACCAAAGAATAAATAAATAACACTTAACATACAGGTTAGCTATGTATTTTTCCAAACAATGTTGCACACTGCTGATAACATATTTTAATAGACAAGTACAGCTGAGAGAGGTAACTAATTTGTCTGGGATTCAAAAGCTACATAATTTGAACCTGGGTCTGCCTAACTTCAGAGCCCAACCCTCTGAATCATTCTAGGCACACAGCCATTTGAGTTTCATCTATCATGTGTGACACAGCAGAAAGTCAGAACACCTGCCGCTGGAACTGCAAATCTGGAGAATAAAGAAATGCAGTAAGCCCCACCTGCATCCATCCTGTTCAACTGCTAGTTCCTATCCCACTGGACCTTGCCTAGGGAGTTTCAAGTCTGCCAAGAAAAGCAGCAGACCTCCTGGGGTATGTTGGCAGGGCTATGAAAAAAAAAGTTGCCCAAACAAGTGAATTCAGCACCTCCTTGGCAGAGGCATAAGACTTTCCTTCTGCCATTAATGAGGCCCCAGTGACCAGCTGGTCCTCCTGTAAGAGTGAATTTCATGATACATCTGGACTTGTGGGACAAACACTTGCTGAAAAGACCTGGGTCAGGGATGTTGCAGTCATCCTGTCACCACAGAACATAGGCATAAGAAAAGAGCCAGCAGAAAAATGGGCTGGAAAGATAAATTGAGGCCAGATGAATGTATTGTTTTACTCCTGTACCCCGTGCGGCAAGAAACACCTTCTCCCATCAGTACTGCTCAATTATATAACCCCATTAAGACCTTTTCTGCCAAAGGGAAAAAAAGAAAAAGAAAACAGACAAACTCTCAAGTCAAACCACTGGTCATTTCTAACCAAAAGAGACCTAACTTCTGTAATGTAAAAGTGACTCACAAAAATTCTGAGTGTCCTTCCCAAGGACATGAATTTTAAGGGGTGAGTAAGTCCATGAACATATTTCTAATACCCAGCTCACAGCATATTCTGCTACACCCCATGACTTTGACTGGCTGGCATCAATAAAAATGCCTTCCTCCTTTTCAAACAGGAGGGGTTTAAATACTTTCTGACCTGGAATCACGTATGCAGTGGCCTAGACCTTAACCCATTTTGTTTTTGTCTGTTTCGGACAAGAGGGCCACTGGACATGATTTCCAAATGTGAAGTGTCAGAGTATCTTTAATTATCTCACTGACATGGAGGAATGACCCTCAGCACCAGAGCCATGCAGCCAACTGTCCCCGCAGTGTGGTTTCTCCAGCATAGCCACAGACAGCTTCTAAATTTAAGCTCCAACTGCCTTCTAATTGGGTGGTTAAGTATTGTTTCCCGCCCACTCTAGCTACTAGCTTAGCCTCAGGCTACTAATTACCAGCAAGACAGGTCAGTTGTGAGGCTGCAGCAACTCCATCATTTCTGACATTCTCACACAATGACAACCTCGCCCTTTTCCTTTGAGTGAATCTGGGTTAGCCAGGGTTTGGCTTCATTTTCATGAATTCAGGATACCCAGTAGTCCTATTCGTGACTTAAATTATTTAGCTGGAATGTTCTGCAGCTCAAATGTGGCTGTCTGCTCAACAATTATTTATTCAGTGCCTGTTCCATGTCTAGCCTTCTGCTAGGCCCTGAGTAGAAAAATAGGGTTAAACAGACCAAGGTCTTGCCTTCATGGACTCTATCATCTAATAAAAGAGATAGATAATGACCTAATGAAGAATCACAAAAACACAGAAGTAAATACAAATTGTGTTCAAGGCCAAAAAGAGAAAAGAGAAGAATGCTATTAGAAGCAAATTTAATTCAGCTGCGGGAGACAGGTCACGAATGGCCACTCTGAAGAAGTGACACTCACACTGAGACCTGACTAATGAGAAGGTGCTTCACATTAGTAGGAGTGACGAGCTCGGGACTCCAGAGATCGAACAGCCATGGAGAAGGCACAGAGGCACCAAATGCTGCTGATGCATCTGGAGGACTGAAAGAAGCTGGACTTTAACGAGGACTGAAGGTGCAGCTGATGGGATAAAGGGCCTTGTAGGCCATACTCAGAAACTGTGATTTTATTCTGCTTGTCGTCAAAGTTTGAGACAGTTTATTCACACTTTCTTCCTATCACTCAGACAACAGTTCACCAAGCATCTGCCATAGCTTGGGCACTATCCTAGGCACCAAGAATACATCCTCCCTCTCTCTCTCTCTCTCTCTCTTTTACAAACACACACACACATACACATACACATACACTAAATCCTTGACTTCTTGAAGCTCATTTTATGCAATGATGACTAATAGAGAAACATTTTCTTATGTCTCCCACAATGTTTAAATGATCTCTTTGATTTTTCTAGGCAGTTCTTACATGGATCTACAGGGGACATGGAGAAACATGGAGGCTTCCCATGCTTCAGAAAGAAGCCATTCATCTTGATGTCCTTTTCAGAAGGTTTTTCTCCTGGGTTTTGGGTAGTTTCACCTTGTTTTTGTTATTGGCAACAGCGGTAATGACTTTGCATGTCACCATTATTTCATCTCCCCTCCCATATTGTGAGAGACTGGCTAAAGCTGAATTACATGCTATAGCCAAGAAATGACCAGAGCTGAGCAGTACTTCTGAGACTCTTTGAAGCAGGAAGCTATGACCAAGGATGCATGCTGGATACAGCCCTGAGTGAAAAAATATATACAGAGATATATTTGTATTTAGCTGATTCCTCAATCCTCCTTACTAACACATTCTTTTCCCCTAACTAGCTAACTCCATTTCCAACATTTTCTTTCTCTCTCACTGCTTAACCTTGCAGGCGTGCCTATACACACACACACACACACCTTTAAACAAGTTAATCCATGAAATCTGGGCTCCATAGAGCCTTGAATGCATAACCGTAACAATCCATCTTTTCTCAAGCTGTGACCGAAAGATCAGGCTAGCAAAAGCAGCAAGGAGTGAAGAAACATCCTATTCCTGTGCAAATTCTGACCCTGACATACAGGGGGAAGCCCAGGAATTCTCATCGTTCAGATGACTCAAAGTTTTGTTTCACTTCTCTCACCGTAAGAATTAACTTATTCAACCCAAGGAAAACCACACAACTTGTCTGCTCTTTTTTCCATAATTAGGGGTTGATGGGAACCAGAGACCAGTCCGTGATCTCTAAAAGCCCTGCTCACACTGAAAGTCCAGGAGAGGAAGGATGTATGGTGACAAGAGATGGGAACAGGCCATATCTAGGTTCAAATGCTAGCTCTAGCAAATAATTATATGTTCATAACAGGTGGCTTAGTCTCTTCGTCTTAGTTTTCATCACGTAGAAAATGGAGACAATGACACTTCATCTATTTCTTGTGAGCATTCAACGGAGCAATAAAGTCAAGTCGGTGGCACAGACCTGGTACATGCTACTACCTAGTGTTAAGGCAATGGTAATGATGATTGTTCTGTGATTTTTTTTTTCTTTCTCACCTTTGCTATTAGAACCTGCAGGGCATATTGTAAACATAAAAGATAAAGATTACAGACTAACAAGTCCATCCTCTCTAAAAGTGAATTTTAATTCACCTTAATCACTATTCAAGACACGTTTCCTTAGCTCAGGACACACAGAATGCAAGCCTGGATCCCTTATGTAAGTGTAGAGATCGTTATTCCCACAAGGAGCAGAAGCAGAACACCCACACTCTAGTTCTCCCAAGCTCAGTCAACACTGCAAAAGCTGGGCTTGTCAGAAACACCTCTTGATCTGTCCCTGGAGATCATTCTAACCTAAAGTTAATTTGATGCCACTGGGGGAGAGGGCGGGGGGGGGGGGGGGAATGGAGAAACGGGCATCCAATGCCATCTCAGAATTTCATCCTGTTTGAAACTTGCAAGCTAATAAAAGCAGAAACCTCTTGAGAATTAACTTGCAGAACTACGTGATTCCCAAATGGCAGAAAGGACACTGCAGACTCAGTGAAGCAAAATGTACTCTTCAGGACTGGTGATCACGATAGACACAAAGACAACTCCCTTGCCACTCTCCCTATTCTCGTTACTCTTTCCTTGCTAACACTCATCTTCATCCTTTTAGGATGTGGCCCTCCTAACCTCATTTTTAAGTATTATTATTTGGAACACAAATCAGTAAAACAAAATATGCATTCTTTGGATGAGGGAAGGGGAAGAGACTGAACTCAAGTTTTTTCTCAACCAGCCATCAGCTCACAAAAGCAGAGATGATACAAGCAGAAGCACTGAGAGTGTCAAGGTATATGTCTGTTACTGAATGAGAATGGCGCTGCTTTGAAGAGAGGCATGACACATGAGAGGGCTTCTCTTCTGAGTTCTGGAGCATACTCAGATCTGGGGAGTTTGTCTTGCTGGTTGTGACAGCTGCTGTCTTCCTAGAACAATTCCCTTCCTTTAGCAAAAAGCCCTACTACTCTGATGACAGGGGAGGAATTCAATCTTCATCAAGCCAGGACTGGCCACACATAGTTGGTCCACGGTTAGACTTGTGACGCTACTAGGGCAGTCTTTCTCAGGGAACTTTTAAAGGGGCTCATGAAAAAAAAAAAACATTTTTCACTATCCACAAAGCCTGAGTATGTCCCTGCAAAGGCACAGGACAATACCCTTCAGCAGGGGATCATGGGTAAATGAAGCTGATCCCTGGGAGAACATTCTGGATCTTATGTGAGAGTGGATTTGAATGCCATCAGGCCCTGATCTTGAGGCCCTGACCTACAGCTCCTTAATTCATAAAGGGACTAACTTTTCCCTAATCTAAAGAACCTGAATACTTACCTCATGGAATTCCACAAATCCCAATATAGTTCCATCACAAAACAGACCAAGCTGTAGCCTGACTAATCCTGTAAGCTCATAGGAAATAATGGATGTCTCTTTAAAATATCCCTCACTCAAAAACAACGTAATTTAAAGTAGCAGGAAATAAACTATTAAAAACTACTGGCGGGGGGGGGGGGGGGGGGGGGAGATGGACAGTATCGTTGTGCATTGGATCAGCCACTGCTTGCCAAACCAGCATCCCATATCAAAGTCCAAGTTCGTGCCCCAGCTGCTCTGCTTCTGATCCAGCTTCCTTCTAATGAATCTGGATAAGAGCAGAAGATAGCCCAAGCAGTTGAGCCCCTACCGCCAAAGTGGGAGACCATGATGGAGCTCCTGTCTCCTGGTTTCAGTCTGGCACAGCTCAAGCTATTGCAACAGTTGCAGTCATCTGGGGAGTGAACAAGTGGACAGAAGATATCTCTCTCTTTTTCTGTATGTTTGGATGTGTGTGTGTTTCATTCATTCATGCGCTTGCTTGCTCTTCCATTCAAAAAATAAATATTTTCAACCTACTTGGTGATAAATTTGATAAAAGATACAAAACTATACACTGAAAAACAACAAAACCTTGCTAAGATAAATTAGGAAGACCTAAATAAATGGATACACACACACATACACATATACAAACACATGCTGTTTATAGGTGAGAACTCAATTAAAAAGATACATAAAACACAATTCTAAAATAATTCACCATATTTTTTGGATTACAGGATAGTTAGCTCTCCTGATCTCTACCTGTTAGATATAAATAATGACCCTTCTTTAGTTGTCATAACCAAAAATGTTTCCAGACATGGCCATGTGCTCCCTGGGTAACAAAATCTCACCCTGTTCAGAGATACTAAGCTATACTAATAAATAAAGTGAGATAATAAAGTGTCATAGAAATGTACAGGCTGATGGAATACAAATAGTACATCAAAAAGTACACCTACCCATTAGTGATCACTTGATTCTTGATGATGATACAAGACAATTCAATGGAAACAAGTTGCAACAAATGGCATTTACAATAGGATATCAACAGGCAAAGAAGAGGAAAAAAACCCAGGTTCATAGTCACACTACATATAAAAATTAACTAAAAATGAATTCTTCACCTAAATAAAAAATAACACTTCTACATTGTAGAAAACTTCCAAAAGAAAACGTATGTGAAAATACTTGCAATCTTGAGCTAGACAAATGTCTTTTAGTTATGACATTGAAAGTATGATCCATAAAAGAACAAAATGATGAATTGAATGGCATCAAAATTTAAAACTTCTGTCTTCAAAATACATTGCTACAAACACAAAAAGGTAGGAAAAAGAAGGTAAGAAACCTTTTCAAATCACTTTTCTGATAAAAGAATTAATGCAGAAAATAAAAAGAAATCTCAAAGGCAATAATAAAAAAGCAAACAACCCAATTAAAAGTAGGTAAATGATTTGAATAAATACTTCATCAAAGAAGTTAGGTAGGTGGGAAATAAACATATGAAAAATGTTCAACATCACTATTTATTACAGAAATGGAAATTAAAGCCACAATGAAATACTACTACATACCTATTAGAATGACTAAACAAACACTAACCGTATCAAGTGTTGATGAGTTTGTGGGGAAAATAAAACTCCTATATACTTGTGCTGGGAATGGAAATTGGCATAATAACATTGGGGGTGAGTTGAGTGATTTCTTGAAACAAAAGATACTCTTCTAATGTATTAATTTTCTAAGGCTGCTATACAAAAGTCCCTTGAATGGGGTAGCTTCAACAACAGTTTATCATCTCACTGAATCAAAGTTCTTGCTGAGGGCTGAGAGCTCAGCTGTTGGTTCAGGCTGACAGCTCCAGAAAGACTCTGTTTCATTCCCCACCCCTGCATGCCTGTGGTTTTCTGGCCTTCTCTGGTGTTCTTTGGCTTGCAGAAGCATCATCCCAATCTCTTCTGCCTTTATCACCACACATCATCATTCCAGTGTACATGTTTGCATGCCAGTTTTCCCCTATGAAACCCATCACGTTGGATTTTATCTTTGTGATGTCTATAAAGACTCTAATTCCAAAAAAGAGGAACCACACATTACAACTCCAATACATCAATTGGGGAAATACTATTCCACCTATGACAATCATCTAGCCACCACATTCACAGGCATTTACTTGGAAGAAATAAAAAACACCCATATGCTCAGCCACATTATTCATTATAGCCAAAAATCAGAAACAACCAAATGCCCATGAACAAGTGTATGAATAAATAAATTGTGATGTATCTATACAACACAGCACCATTTAACAATAAAAGCAAATTAGTTATTGATCTATATAATGATATAGGTGAATGTCAAGATAAATTATACTTAGTAATAGAAACCAAACAAAGACTAATGCATCGGGGCCAGCACCGTGGCACAGTATGTTAATCCTCCACCTGCGGTGCCGGCATCCTATATGGGCGCCAATTTAATCCCAGCTGCTCCTCTTCCAATCCAGCTCTCTGCTGTGGCCTGGAAAGCAGTGTAAGATAGTCCAAGTGCTTTCACCCCTCACCCGCATGGGAGTCCAGGAAGAAGCACCTGGCTCCTAGCTTCCGATCAGTGCAGCTCAGGCCATTGCAGCCATTTGGGGAGTGAACCAGCAGATAGAAGACCTTTCTCTGTGTCTCTCCCTCTCACTGTCTATAACTCTACCTCTCAAATAAATAAATAAAATATTTTTTAAAAAAAGACTAATGCATCTTATGTGACTTAATTTATGAAAGAAAAAAAAAAAACTCGAGAAAATCCACAACAATTCACAGCAACAGGAAGCACTGGGTGGCAGGGGTTGGGGGGAACAGCCAAGAGAAAGAGAATATTAAGGGAACAAGGAAACTTTCCATGTGACAGATTTGTTCACCACCTTGACTGCAGTGATACAGTTTCATGGGTTTATACATATGTCAAAACTTATCAAACTGTACATTTTAAATATGTGTGGTTTGCATGTCAGTTATACCTCAACCAAGATGCTTTTTTAAAAACCCAAGAGTTTGTACATAAAGAAGGCTCCTGGTAATACAAACAATAAGAAACTGTCATGCTAACTGGATGATTTTAAATGGCAGTTAGGACACTTCCAAGAAATACCACTCCATCATTTAAAGCAAGACATTGATGTTTCCGCAGTATTTTTTTATCTTGGGACATCATCCAAGATTACATAAAGGAAATACTACCATCTCTAAGAGGTACGGTGCTTTAGGCTGGAGGAAGGACACGTGCAGACACTGACTACCCTACATAACTAAAGTGGAAAGGGAAACTTCACAGGGTTTCAGGATAAATTGCCCCACCAATGCCATATCAGTTCAGTTATCTGACACAGATATACTGAGCTCAAACAAGTGCCTCAAGCTCTGGATGTAATGATGAATTAGACAGCTCCCTATCTGTAAGGAGCTCCTAATCTAATGGGAAAAGGGCAGAGGCTGCACATTGTCAATTTATCAGAATTCTGTTTGATGAGACTCTGATACACCAGTGGGTACTAAGTGCTAGGAGCACAAAGGAGGGGTAAGCCTGTCAATTACAGCTAACTTTGCATATAAATCATCAGAATATAAATCTGTCACAAGTAGATCAATGGCCAGGCCACCCAGGTCAGCATTTTGCACCTGACTATAATATGTAACAGGGAATGTGAAGGAGAAACATGTAATTATGCTCCTTGGTCTTAGTAGGAAATGTGTGACTTTCCCCCATATTCTAGGGTCTTTATAATCTGTGTCTTAAAATTTAAAGTTATCCAAGTTACATGGAGTCTGAAATGTATATTAGAATAATATAATTAGAGCATACACAATCAGTGGTAATCTGAGTAAGATTAATTTGGACTTGTTAATTCATTGAAATCCACCTAGTTAAACAAACCAATGTTTACAACTTGCAGGAGAACAACCAATTGATTTGCTATCTTCTTTTAATTATTGACTGCTGCTGGATGTAGCACAGTGGAAGACAGCATGTTATTTTCCATTTTTCAATAATTTTTAAAAATTTTTAACTGACACTTAAGTATCATACAGATTTATAGAGTATCATGTGATGTTTCGATATTTGTATGCATTGTACAATGTCCAATTGGGATAAACATATATCTTTTAAAATATTTATCATGTGTCTAATGTGACATTCAAAGTTCTTTTTATAGATTTTTTGGGTTTTTTTTGGAGTTTTTTTTTTTTTATTTGAAAGGCAGAGTACCAGGGAAAGAGAAGGAGAGAGAGTCTTCCATCCATTGGTTCACTCCCTAAATGGCTTCAATGACCCAGGGTGGGCTGGACCAAAGCCAGGAGCTTCTTTTGTGTTTCCCACTTGATTGCAGAGTCCAAGGACTTTGGTCATCCTCTGCTGCTTTCCCAGGCACATTACCATGGAGCCAGATGGGAAATAGAACAGCCAGGACTCCAACCAGCGCCCATATGGGATGCCAGTAAACAGCCACAATTGGTGACCACAATTGTGCTCCTAACTTCTATGTGATCACCTTTTTTTTAAGATTTCATATATGAATATTTAATCAAAATCCCAATAAACAGAAAGGAAGTAGATGGAAGACAAGTACTAGAATCTTTCACCTAACTGCATAACACTTAGCTCTATTAACGGAGTTCTCTGAAACTTAAATTCTTCATTTATATAAAAACATAACAATATGTACCTTAAACAGTTGACCTATGGGGGCCAACACAGTGGCATAGCAGGTTAGGCTGCCGCCTGCAGGGCAGGTATCCCATATGGGAGCCAGTTCAAGACCAGGCTGCTCGACTTCCAATCCAGCTCTCTGCTATGGTCTGGGAAAGCAGGAGAAGATGGCCCAAGTCCCTGGGCCCCTGCACCCACAAGGGAGACCTGGAAGAAGCTCCTGGCCCCTGGCTTTGGATCCATGCAGTTTCAGCCATTGAGGCCAACTGGGGAGTGAACCAGCGGTTGGAAGACCTCTCTCTCTGCCTCTCCTTCTATCTCTGCGTAACTCTGACTTTCAAATAAATAAATAAATCTTTAAAAAAATTTTTAAAAAAGAGCTGACCTAGGGATTTCAAAGTTAATGTATGTGGTCCCTAGTATATTTTTTCATTAAAAAAGATAGTTTCCATCATCCTCATCATCAGTAGTTACAATAAAACCACCATCATTTTCATTTATGTTCTAGGCGTGTTACATGCTTTCTAGGCATGCCTTCAGTGCTAGGACTTCTCACCCTTTCTGAGTTTACATTCACTAACCTGTAAGATGGCAATAATGACAGCTACCCAGCAAATTAATTCAAAATATATTTCTTTTTGATAGGTGCATGTCAGATAATAGCAATATAGAGATAGCTAAGATATGATTTCTTTTGTGTGGTTAAATGAGCAAAGAAATGTAGAAGCAAGTCTGATTAGTAATCATGTATCTAAAGTATTGCTTTTATTTGAGGACATTGTTAGGTGGGTCCCAACTAGGGGGTGGAGTGGGGGGATAGCTTAAGGTAATCTTCACTCCAGGAGGCTTAAAGTTCTGGAAAGAATTTCAGGAATTCCAAGCCCAGGAAGTCCACCCAGCTAAATCTCAGAGAGGAGGAAGGGAGGAGAAAAGGAGGATCCACACCGATATCCATAAAAACTTCAATCTGAATGCATACTGGGCTCTCAGTCCTTTGATGAGATACCTATCTGGTGTATCAGGTATCCTCTCTGCATTACTTCTCATTGTATTTGCCTAGCGTGCTTACTGCTAAAAAATAAAATTAAATGATCATGTGAGCGTAACATGTATTTAACATCATCTCATTTTGTATTAAAAAGTATATTTGTCAAAAATGTAATAACAGAAAAATGAAGTTCATTTATATCTTGCTTGAAAATACAATGCCAAGATTCTTTTTAAAGCCAAAAGGTTAAATGCAATTAGAAAAATAAGTTTTTCGGCCGGCGCCGTGGCTCAACAGGCTAATCCTCCGCCTTGCGGCGCCGGCACACCGGGTTCTAGTCCCGGTCGGGGCACCGGATTCTGTCCCGGTTGCCCCTCTTCCAGGCCAGCCCTCTGCTGTGGCCCGGGAGTGCAGTGGAGGATGGCCCAGGTGCTTGGGCCCTGCACCCCACGGGGAGACCAGGAAAAGCACCTAGCACCTGGCTCCTGCCATCAGACGAACGCGGTGCGCCGGCCGCAGCGCGCCATCCGCGGAGGCCATTGGAGGGTGAACCAACGGCAAAAGGAAGACCTTTCTCTCTGTCTCTCTCTCTCACTGTCCACTCTGCCTGTCAAAAAAAAAAAAATTAAAAAAAAAAAAAGAAAAATAAGTTTTTCAAAACAAAACAAAAAGATATGATTCCTGAAGTCACAGCATTTTTCAGTCCAATAAGGACACTAGACAAGACACCTGTGATACAGAATGAAGGCACTATACTAAGTGACATCCTGGACGCCAAGGATCCATACAGGAGGGACTATCGGTAAGTCGTTGAGTACTGGACAGCTTCTTTAAAAGAGTTAACCAAGAGGGCTGATGTTGTAATGCAGGGACTTAAAGCCACTACGTGCAACACCAGCATCCCAGAAGCCCGTTGGAGTCCCAGCCGCTTCACCTGCACTTCGGACAGCAGCAAATGATGGCCCAAGTACATGGGCCCCTGTCATCCATGTAAGAGGCCCGGTTGGAGTTTCAGCATCCTAGCTCAGCCCGGCCCAGCCCTAGCCATGAGAGTAAAGCCATGGATGGAAGATTGATATCTCTCTCTCTTCTCTCTCTGTCCCCAAACCTAACCCTCTCTCTTTCTGCCACCTGCCTTTCAAAGAGGGCAATCAATAAATCTTGTTTTAAAAAAAGGAAGGAGTTATGGTTCTGGCAGAGGAAACATATATCCTGAGACACAAAAGCAACAAACATTTCATCATTTAGCAAATAACAGGAGTTTTGTCTGGCTGTAGGATAGAGATCCACAAAGGGAGAGATGAAAGAAGTATTGATGAAATAATTAGAGGTTACACTAGAAAGGCCTCCTAAGCCACCTGAAGCAGTGAGGACATTATCCTCAATACACAGCTGGTATCAGAAAGAAGTGTTGGGGCCGCACTGTGGCATAGCAGGCTAAGCCCCACCTGCAGTGCCAGTATCCCATATAGACGCTGCTTCACATCCCAGGTGCTCCTCTTCCCATCCAGCTCTCTGGATGGGAAAGTGGTAGTAGATACTCCAAGTGCTTGGGTCCCCGTACCCATGTGGGAGACCCCGAAGAAGCTCCTGGCTCCTAGCTTCAGATTGGCACAGCTCTGGCCATTGAGGCCATTTGGGGAATGAACCAGCAAATGGAAGACCTCTCCGTCTGTCTCTCCCTCTGTATGTAACTCTACATCTCAAATAAATAAATAAAATCAAAAAAGAAAGAAAGGTTATAATCTAACTCAAAATACTTAGCAATTATAAAATTCTATTCAAACATTGCTCTTATCATCAGATAAACAAGAATTCAGCTTGAGCTATTGTGCAAAGAATAGCCTATATCCTCACCCTTCTCCCCCTCCCTCCCTCCCTCCCTCTCTCTCTCACTCTCTCTCTCTCTCTCTCTCTCTCGCTGTATCACACACACACACACACACACACACACCCTGTCATATGATTGCTTACAATTACAAATATGAAGTTCCAGGCCTGCTCACGTTCTGCAAGAAATTCAACAGGCCAATGAACTTAACCATCACTACATGGGGAAAACAGCTACTATTCATAGTTCTACTTTTACTGCTTTTATGTGATCAGAAACCAAGAACTCCTAGTGAGGCTGCTCTGTGTCTCCAGTTTTCCTATCCCTTGCGGTGAAGCAGTCTTGCTCAGAACACCTGATGTGTCTTGCAAAATGGAGAGAAGTTCATTGTTGGGAGATGTGACACTGCTTATCTTTGGACAAGGTGGGACACTTGTGGGGTGGACAAGGCTGGGTCAAGTCCTTCAAAAATCCAGAAGAAAAAGGGACCACTGAAGGTCCCACAATAAGCAGTGCTCAGTGATCAAAATATTAACATAGTCTTAGAAATTCAATTGTCAGTCATCCATAAACCTTCTTGCCAGATGAGCATTTAGCCTCAATGCCTTGGGTTGCCGACAGATGTCTTATACTGCCACTAGTAGATTACAAAAAGCTTAAATATTCAGCTAAAGTATAAAAAGAGGGAATCTGAGGAGATGCTACATAAACAGGGGAAGAGTTCATGGAAGAAAAAAGGAGTCTTTGAAGCACGTTAGAAGGGCACCAATTTATTGTCCTTTGAGATGAAAATTGAGATCTCTGCATCTGAAACTCTTCATAAGAAGAATGGCTTAGGAGGTCGGTGCTGTGGCATAGTAGCTTAATCATCCACCTGCAGCACAGTCATTCCATATGAGTACTGCTTTGAGTGCAGGCTGCTCCACTTTGGATCCAGTTCCCTGCTAATGGCCTGGAAAAGCAGGAGAAGATGGCCCAAGTGCTTGGGCCCCTCCACCCACATGGGAAACCCAGAAGAAGCTCCTGGCCCCTTTCTCTCTGTCTTACCCTCTTTCTGTCCGTAACTCTACCTCTCAAATAAATAAATAAATATTAAAAAAAAAAAGAATGGCTTGGGAAAGCTGCTAAGTTTCCTCATATAGAAGGAAAGCAAATATACTCTCAAGAACTTTTAAAAAGGCCAGTAGATTGTATGAGGTCTCACCTGTGCTTTTATTTTGGAGAAACAAAGAAATGAAGAACTGGCTTAACCTCAGACAACACATTGTTTCTTCTGGAACCTGCCTCGTAAAAGGAAGTTCTCTGTGATTTGGTAATCACAGTTACGTAGCTGAATCACTCTAAACAGCTCATCTTCCCCAAGTGTCCAAGGTCATGAAATAACACAAATTCACAACCATTTTTATGAATTCATTATGTGTAATTTTTAAGTTTCTCAAATTATTATAACAAATGTTAGCTAATTAGTAGGCAATATTAGATTATAATTATTACAATATCAAGATTATAGTAACTGTAACTTACTGAAATTAATGACAGTAGGTTGCTATAAATAAACAAGCCAAAATTCCCCCAGGAACTAGAAAAATCAAACTGAAATACATGACCTGGTATTCTAGAGCCAAAGATCACATCCAGAGACACAAGATTTAAGAAAACTGGCTTTCAAAATTTCCTCTAGTTCAAGTAGTATAGTCTTAGGAAATAACAGTGGTGCTGACAGGATGGTGGAAAAATCTCTATGCCTACAGTCCTACCATGATCGGAATATCTGCAAGTAACAGATCAGATGCCTTGGCATTGTTTCAAATTACTGAGTTCTCTATAAACCTTAATTTCTGACCTACAAATAAAGCCTTCTGATGGAGTGTTTTAAGAGTGGTTTACACAAAGCTAGATTTGGAAGCCTATGCAGTGTACAGTTTCACTCACATGGATCACATCTAACAGATTTGAAGAAGGAAAATTAGAATGAATACACTTGCTTCAGTAAGTTCACAAAACAATTATCAAAAATTTAGTCAAATGGAACCTTGGAATCACTGCTTCAAAGTGACTCTTGGAGGATGAAATACCAACCAAAGATGTCATATCATATTCCAATTGTCAAAATGGCATTGATTATCCCATGCTTACAAACACAGTGGTTCAAGTGGTCAAGTGAGAGCAACACAACAAATTTGTGATTCATTGCCATCAGATGACAAATCCTGCACTAAATGCTGTGAAATATGTAAGCATTGTGTGTGTGTGTGTGTGTGTGTGTGTGTGTGTGTGTTGTTATACATGTTTAACTTTCACAGTGGGGTGACTACAGCTCCTGATGATTTACAACACCCTGTATAGAGAACTTGAAGAGAGCAGACAGTAGGTTCCAAACAAAGAGATAACGAGATGGAAAGGCTGGTTATCTGCTATGGTTGGCTTAAGCTATAAATATTTGTTGAAAAGCTGTACTGTATGCTTCAAAAATGTGTAAGACATATTAATCTAAAATTTAAAAATAAATATAGAAACATCATGTAAGACATGCATACTATTCTTAATATTTCCATCTCTCCTAAAAATTAAAACTTTTAAAAATCAATCTTACAAGTAATATAATTTAGTAGAAAATTAAAGGCTGTAATTTTAAACAATCAATAAATTAGTCTACATTTTTTGAATGGCTACTGTATGAAAAGAATTATATTTGCACTGAAGAAGCTCCTGGTTCCTGGCTTCGGATCAGCACAGCTCCGGCTGTTGGGGCCATCTGGGAAGTGAACCATTGGATGGAAGACCTCTCTCTGTGTCTCTACCTCTCTCTGTAACCCTGTCTCTCAAATAGATAAAAATGAAACTTTAAAAAAAGAAAGGGAGAGAGAAAGAAGATAGCAAAAAAAGTTTCTCTATTTACAAAAGCACACCAAAACTATTTTGGTGTGAAAGGTATAAAAGTGGTGGGCTAAAAAGGTGTAAAGATGTAGTAAATTTTAATTCGATTCTAAGTAACAGAATCAACCTGCAACATTAGAAAGGAAATCATTAATTTTGGCTTCGGCCTGGCCCAACTTTGGCCATTATTGGCATTTGGAGAGTGAACAAGAGAGAACGGAAGATCTCTTTTTCACTGTGTCTCTCCCTCTTTCTGTTGTTCTGCCTTTCAAACAAGTAAATGCATCTTTTTAAAAGATGTAAAAGAAAAGAAGACTATCTTTCACAAAAACTCTGGAGGTAAGAACTGAGGGAAATAACCAAGAACTTGAATGCTTGAAAAGATTCCATTGTCTGCAAACTAGCGCAGCAAGTAAAATACAATGGCTCCTATTTCTGCCAGTAAACATAGTTGGAAGCAACCTAAAAACAAAGCCTGTAAGAAGTTAAAACTAAACGATGAGCCAACCCAATTCCCCATTTTCCAGAGGGAGGAAGGGAACTCCCTGAAGGCAAGAGGCTTGTCCAGGTCACGCTGGACACCGAGGGCTACAAGTCAGTTTGCGGCTTGTCAGGTTTGAGCCTTCTGAAACCTGAGGCTTTCATATCTTCGTGGCAGTAGCTGGCCTGGGTCACAGGCAGCTTACTGTACAGTAGCGTCTGTCTCAACCCCTGCCAGTCTGAGGACTGGACCATGTCCTGTGCTCTCCGTTTTAGTCATTAGTTAATTTCCTAAATTGGCCTGGACTCAACATCTTTATTGTAGTCATTAATTTTAAAGGGCTCCGCTGGCAGTGGTTGAAAGACATCATAGTATCAACTTCACTCCCTAAATTGTTTTTCTTTTAAGCAGGGTCAAGAATAGGAAGCAGAATTTTCCCCTGGTTTTGATAATGACCACATTTCCTTTGGCAAAGATCTGCTCCAGGCAGAGGAGTCTAGTGCTCTGGAACCTGATATTCCAACTGCTGTCTGTCTAGAGAGTACCACACACTTGAAACAGAATTCCTAGAAGCAACTTAGCATGTCTGCCCAGGGAGGTGGAAGAGAACTCTGATTTAATTTGCAACTTTTTTTCTGCTGTTGCAAACCCTGTTACAAGTTCTAAAATTTTAAGTGCTTACTCGGTTTGCTTCCACAGTATACAGCTTTAGAAGGATGAAGATGCCACACCTATTGCTTTTCTTGCCTCTTAACCAGTGATAAATTCAGAAACAGAAAGGGAAGAGTGTCAAGGCCCTCCATCTCTCCAATCTCCCTTCACATTTTAGAGAATCAGGCAGTCCGCTAAGGTTTGAGTTCATTTTCTGACACTCTTGAGATTTTCCACCCTTACTGAAAAACCACGGGAAATTTCACATTTTTCCCTACACTTTGACAGCCCCCTGGCTCTCTGTGCTCTGTCACCAGCTGGATTATGGTCCACTAATGGGAGTGGATTCCAAAGAGACAGAAGGCTGTTTTCAATCCATTTGTTATTTTAATGACAACAAATCACCCCATAAGCCTTGTTAAAAACTCATTTAATCTAGAAAAAAAAAAAAGAAGCATGGAGACACTTAAGCAGGAACATGACAATATCAACACCCATCAAATAGAAATAGTGGAATAGAAGGAGGCCTGGAAAGGAAGTCCTATAGGCACGTGACCACCCCAGAGTGAAGGAGAGCAACCATTTCACTCATCAACGTTAGCCACCACACTGTCCAACCCCATACTTGATGAGAAACAGGAAACTTTGCTTTGCTGTTCTCAGACTATGGGGTTCAAGCAGTTAGAAAAAAACTGAGATCAAAGTATATAGGAAAAAATGAATTAATAAATAACAAGGGTGGGCATTTAACATAGGGGTTATGATGCCTATTAAAATACCCATGTCTATTCTATCAGGGTATTTGGGTTCAAGACCCAACACTGGCTCCTAACTCCAACTTACTGCTAAGGCAGACCCTGGGATGAATTCAAGTAACTGGGTTTCTGTCATTCATGTAGGAGACCTAGAAAGAGTTCTGGGCTCCCAGTTTGGGCCATGACCATGTCCCAGCCATTAGGAGCATTTGGACAGCAAACCAGTAGTTGGGAGAGCTCTCCTTCCCCCTATCAAGTAAATATTCATTGTTAAAAGCTATGTTTATTTAAAATTTTAAAAAATAGCAGATTATGTAGGGATCTTGGAAATTATCTATTAACAAGTCCCCTCACTTTACAGATATGCAAACCAAAGTTTAGAGTGGAAGAAGTAAACACTGCTTCCCTCAAAGAGTGTTTAAAAATAGCATCAAGTCGTGTGAAATATAATTTGCCAATAGTCTTTATCCTAGTCTCGTCTCTGTCACTTATTACCTTCATGATCCTGAACAATTAACCTCTGCATCAATTTCCTCATCTTCAAAGCAAAGGTAACAATGGTGCTACCTCATGACATTGCAAATAATAAATGACAAATGTACATAATATGCTCATTATATAGTCAGTGCTGAAAAATGACAGCTGTCACCATTGTTATTTATGACACAACATTTTACTATAATTCATCTGTGGAGATAGGTCCATCCAAAAACTCCTCTGCCCTAATCCCGTTTCTCCTTCTGCTTCCCTCATTCTCTGTCACAGATGTGTTTTATAAGCACAGAGTGTGGAGGCAGAAGACCCACATCTCAGTCTCAACTGTGTGGCACTCCATGTGGCTCATTTGGATAAGCTCTTCCCCCAGTCCAGTCCTCATTCACACATTGCTGAAGTGGAATCAGGTAACATCTGAGGTCCTAATCATCTCTACTAGTAAAGCAATTCTAGAATGGAGACCACTGACCCACGTCCCAGGCCATTTGCCTGGATCTGAAGTGAAGAGGAAAGCTTTCCATGATATTCAGCTCTACCAGGGGCTTTCAGAATCTGAGAGATGATGCTCCAAGCTCAGCTCTCCAAGGATCACTTTCCATACATTGCTCTAAAATCCCCAGCAACTACCATGCTTTGATAAAGCCTGGGCCACCTAAATACCCCACATATCTCACTCTTCCCTGCCTGACCACCTGCCTGCCACACGTTTACAGTGCCCCCAGCCCTCCCCGACATCACAATAAACACTGACCTATTACCAAGTAATCCCAGTTGCAAGGAGATATGAGCTGTTGCTGAAGAGGCTCACAGGAGTCCAGATGGAGGATTTTCACATTCAAAGTCCACTGTTTCAGCAAATGGATCTCACCAAAACAGAAAAACGTAGGAATGAAATTCAGAGCAGTCACATCTGTAAGACAGGGCCCAAAGCTGTACTTAGATTTAATAATTTTTTAAATGTATAAAGAGAGTTTCTTATTTGTCAGGCATAATTCTAAGAACATCATTCCATCTTCATCACAACTTGGAAAAAGTTACTTTATCACAGAAATTTTACACTGAGAAAAACTGAGGCACAGCCCTACCATGTCATCTTCCTGGCCACTTCAACTAACATTCAGTCTTCTAGCCAGGCAGCAAAGATGCCACTTGGGACACTCACAGCCCATATCACAATGTTTATGTTTAAGTCCAAAATCTGCTTCTAATTTAGATTCCTGCTGATGTGCTCCCAGGGAAGCAGCAGGTGATGGCTCAGTTTAGTCCTTGCAGCCCATGTGAGAGACCGGATTGAGTTCCAGATTCCTAGTTTTGGCCTGCTCTGCTACTACAGGAATTTAGGGAGTGAACCAGTTGATGGAGTATCTCTGTCCATGTGTTTGTCTTACAAATAAATAGAAAAATTTTGTAAACCTTCCATCCATATTTATCATGTGGTTTTGATAAAGACTTTTTTCTTTTATATGCAGGATTTGCTTACACCATTACAGGTTTTAATTGAGCCTTCTTCACACCTATATAGCAGGTGCATAAAATCATTAAATACTATTGAAAACTCTCAAACAGGAATATTGATTTTTTCCTATAGATTTTGCCTGACTTGGTTGTTCTTGACAATGTAGACTCATGCATGTCAAAATAAATTGGCCTGGCATTGCTGCTTAACACAATGAGTGATCCTTTGTTGCCCAACTTCACATCCCCACATAAAATGATGCTGCCACAGAGTGAGACACAGGCAAACATTTGCTATTTTGTCAGCAACTCATGATCATATAAATGGAAAGATTATTTTTTTTTCCAGAATGTCTCTTTTAAAATAAGAAAGCTTTTACATTTAAGGGCCTTGATTTCTTTATTAGTCAAGGTTCTTTGGAGAAACAGAACCACTAGAAGATAAATAAATATATACATACAAGGTATCTTCAAAAAGTTCATGGATACTCATACTATTGAAAATATAAAAAATAAATACATAAAGAATGAAATCCTAGCTCAGTAGGTTAAAGCCATGGCCTGCAGTGTTAGCATCCTATATGGTGCCAGTTCAAATCCTAACTACTCTACTTCTGATCTAGCTCCAAGTTATTTGTCTGGGAAAGCAATGGTGGATGGTCCAAGGCCTTGGGCTCCTGCACTCTTGTAGTAGACATGGAAAAAGCTCCTTGCTCCTGGCTCCTGGCTCTTGGCTTTGGCCTAGCCCAGCCTGGTAATAGAAGCCACTGGGAGAGTGAACCAGCAGGAGATCTCTCTCTGTCTCTCCTTCTCTCTGTGTGTAACTCTGCCTTTCAAATAAAATAAATCTTGAAAAGAAAACCAGAATGAAATCTTGAAAAGAAAACCAGAATGAAATTTTGCAACAAAATGGATGCAACTGAAAATCATTATGCTAAATGTAATAAGACAGACACAAAAACATAAACCCCACACGTTTTCTCTTATTTGTGATAGTTAACATAGAGAGGATAAAAATGATTTGGATGTCAGATCATCTGGTATATAGTTAGAAGTATTGCTTCACTGAATCATACCACGTGAATGATACTATACTTCTGTATCATAGGTTTAAAAAAAAAATGGAGAGAGGTGATTAGTGAGGACTCTTGGGCAGTAGTCATGCTTTGCTCTGAATTTGGGTGTTGGCTGTAAGTAGGATCAGATGACCCAAAAAAGCACTAATCTGCACAATTAAGTGCATTTCTGGGTATATATACTGTACTTTAATAAATTTTAAAATGAATTTTTAAAAAGTGTGCATAAGTTTTTAAAAATTTGGCACCCAAATACACTTATCTCTTAATTCCACTATTTCATAAACACATGCAAATAGAGCGGGATTTATTTTAAGACATCAGAGGGGATTCCAAGATGGCTGCATAGGGAAAAAGACATGCTGATTTTGACCATGGGAGGACAGCAGAAGAAAAGCAGAAGGAGTGTATTCCCAGGGGAGAGTTAGAACGAAGCTTCCAGTGGAAATGCTACAGAAAGAAAGGGATGCCAAGGAGCTGTGTGGAAAGTGTTGACTCATAGCAGCCAACGGAACACCACAAATGATTCCCACAGGTGGGAGCTAAAGGGAACTCCAGCTTCTGAGGGTAAGGTGAGAGCAGACTGCAGCATCCCATGCCACTGGTGATGTTTCTGAGGGAGAACCTGTCGACCACACTGACTTTGAGTCAGTCCTGGCACACTTGTGGGGGGCAGGGTATCCACCTACTCCACTGCAGGAAAAACACATTTCTTTCCTCCCATTCCCCCAAGAGAGAAGCTGGCAGCTGGTGAGGAAGAGGCATCACCTTGACACCAGTAGAAGCTGCAACAGCGTTTGACCAGGGGATTTTACCAAAGGGGAAAATCCATGTTTCCCACTGACTTGGAGTCTGGCTGAGAGAGTTGACAGGGGGCTGGGAACCCATACAAGACTGTGAGGTGCTTTCCTCCTGTCAACACATCATAGGCTCAGGGGCTCAAACTGCCAAGGCAGAAAACCCACAGGCATTTGGCCCTGGCAATGTCTCTTCTCTCTCTCAGGATGGGGCAGGCTCACAGGACTCGTACTCTGATCCTCTGCACCCTGTGACTGTGACAGGAGCCTTGTGCACTGTGATTGGAGGAATTCTGTGACCACACAATAGGATGAAGGGTATAGCCGGGTCTCTGGTCAGTCATCGTGTTTGGCATCAGAGGCTCAGAGCTCCCTGAATGTCTCAGGTGTGTCATTGCAGAGGGTTCTGTGCACATAACAAGGACCACAAAGATCCTTTGTACAGTTCATTCACTGGAGTGGGTGGGGGCTGTACTCCCTGTAGGATAACCCTGGGTATTGGTCACCTTAGAAGAAAGGAAGTAAGGTCATGATTATGCCAAGAGGCGTGATCAAACCCCGCCCCCTGCTACAAATCAAGATCTACCACGCTCAACTTGGGTGTTATGCTGTATTCTCACCCCACTTTGAGTACTGACCAGACCTCCCTGGCCCATTCACCACATGCCTTTGGGTACTTACTGAAGGAGGCATGGTTAAGATAAAACCATCAACAGAGAAAACAAGTGTTTCCACAAATGCCTAAAAATAATAATATGAGAAATAAGAACAAGGAGGATGCTGCTTTGCACAGCAGGCAAAGATACCACCTATATATCTGGCATCCCATATGGGTGACAGTTAGAGTCCCGATTGCTCCATTTCCAATCCAGCTCAATGCTAATGCGTTCAGGAAAGCAAACCTGAAGATGAAGAGATCGATGAAATGCATGAAAATGAATTAAAAAGAATGATCATAAAGTTATACTGAAACACAGAGAAAAACTTGTGAAATATAAAATCCATACACTATATGAATAAAAATTGTGCCAAGATATTGAGACAGTGAAGAGACATAAAACTTAAATTCTATAAATGAGTAATTCAATATGTCAAGTAGAAAATGCAGTGGAAAGCCTCAACAACAGACTTGGTGAGGCAGAAGAAAGAATAACTGAGCTAGAAGACAAATCCTTAGAAATAGACAAAACAAGAAAAAATGAAAAACTAAAAATAGTGTTCAAGATTTATGAGACATTATCAAAAAACCAAACTTAAGTGTCTTAGGAGTTCCTAAAGGCATGGAAAGAGAGAATGGCTAAGAAGGCCTATTCAGCAAATAAAGCAGAAAACTTCCCTATTTTGGAGAAAGAAAGAGGCTTCCCACTATAGGAATCAAACAGAATTCCTAATAAACATGACAAGAAAAGACATCATAGTCAAACTTTAAACAGTAAAACATAAAGAAAAGATTCCAAAATGGGCACAAGAGAAATGCCAGATTACCTTCAAAGGATCCCCAATGAGACTAAAAGCTTATTTTTCATCAAAAATCGTATAGACTAGGATATAATAAACAGATATAGTCCAATTGCTAAAAGAATATAGTACTCAGCAAAGCTCTCATTTATAAATGAAGGTGAAATAAAGACCTCAAAACAAAGAGAAATTGACAAAATTTGTTACCACTTGTTCAGCCTTACAAATGATCCTTAAGGATGAAGGCCGGTGCCGTGGCTCATTACGCTAATCATCTGCCTGAGACAACCGCACTCCGGGTTCTAGTCCTGGTTGGGGCGCCAGATTCTGTCCCAGTTGCCCCTCCTCCAGTCCAGCTCTCTGTTGTGGCCCGGGAAGGCCGTGGAGGATGGCCCAAGTGCTCTCACATGGGAGACCAGGAGGAAATACCTGGTTCCTGGCCTTGGATCGGCGCAGCACCAGCCGTAGCAGCCATTTTGGGGAGTGGACCAATGGAAGGAAGACCTTTCTCTCTCTCTTTCTCTCTCTCTCTCTCTCTCTCTCTCTCTCACTGTCTAATTCTGCCTGTCCAAACAAAAAAAAAAAATGCACTACACACAGATACAGAAAATGATAGACATCATTATAAAAGCATGGAAAGGTAGAAAATCTACTGGCAAAATTACAAAGGAAATACAAAGCCAACAATAGGAATATTTATAGAAAAACAGGAGAACCTAATCATTGCTTATAAATAATAACCTTGAATAAAAATTGTCTAAATTCCCTAATTAAATATAGACCAGCTGAATGGATTAAAAAAAGACTCTCTATTTGCTGCCTACAAGAACCATACAACATCAAAAAAGATACACACATTCTGAGTGTAAAAAGATGGAAATACATATTCTATACTAATGGAAAGAAAAAACAAGCAGGTGTAGCCATTTGAATATCAGACAAAATAGACTTTAAGACAAACAACTGTTAGAAGGGATAAAGAAGGGCATAATGTGAATATTAAGAGATCAATTCAATGGGAAGATGTGACCATAATAAATGTATATGTACCCAATACCAGAGTGCCTTGTTATTGAAAAGAAATGTTAATGGATGTAAAGGGAGACATAAACTCCAGTGCAACAGTAATGGTGGATAAAGAAACAAGAGTTAATCTCAACTATGGACTAAGTAGAACTGTTATTTATGGAACATTTCATGCCACAGTTTCAGAATATATATTAATTCATCAGTACATGTAACTATCTCTAGGATAGACCAAATACTAGGAGATAAAGAAAGTCTAGGAAAATTTAAAAGAAAATTGAAATCATACCATGTATCTTTTCTGACCATAATGGAATGTAGCTAGAAATTAATAATTTCAGAATCTCTACAAAATATGCAAACACATAGACTGAACAACATGCTCCTGAATGAACAGTGAGTCATAGAAGAAATTATGAGAGAAATAAAAACATTACTGGAAATGAATGAAGAAGACAATACAACAGCAAAAACAGTGCTCAGAGGAAAGTTTACAGTAATTAGTGCCTACATAATGAAATTGGGAAAGCATCATATAAATGAGCTATACATGGCATCTCAGGAACCTAGACAAATAACAAAACAACCCCAAAATTAGTATAAGGAAAGAAATAATCAAAATTAGAAAATAAACAAAATTTAAACAACAAAAAATTGATCCCTGGTAAATATAACAGTGGGAATAAGAGAGGGAGGAGATGTACAGTTTGGCACATGCGCAATCAGACTTGACACAAATGGTAGAGTTAGAAATGTGCCAGGAGATTCCAATTTAATCCCATCAAGGTGGCATGTACCAATGCCATCTCACTAGTCCAAGCGATCAATTTCTGTTCACAACTGATCATAATGATAGGACTAAGAGTCAAACGGATCACATAAACAAGACTAGTGTCTGCTAATGCTAACTGATAGAATAAAAAAGGGAAAGAACGATCCAACATGGGAAGCGGGATACACAGCAGGCTCATAGAATGGCAGATGTCCTAAACAACACTGTGGCCTCAGAATCAGCCTTTAAGGCATTCATATCTGGCTGAAGAGCCCATGAGAGTATTTTAGGCATGGAAAGCCAAGACACTGTGGAAAAAAAAAAAAGTAAATGAAAGATCGCTACAAGTGAGATTCCAGTAGAAAGAACAGATCATCAAAGAAGGAGGTACCTTCCTCTGAAGGGATGAGAGAACTTCCACTTTGACTATGACCTTGTCTAAATAAGATCAGAGTCGGCAAACTCAAAAGGCCTCCATAGCCTTGGCAACTCATAACAAGAGCCTTGGGTGATTACTGACGCCATAAACAAGAGTGTCAATTTGTTAAGTCAACAGCAGGAGTTACTGTGCACTTACTCCTCATGTAGGATCTCTGTCTTAAATGTGCTGTATATTGTGATTTAATGCTGTAACTAGTAATCAAACAGTATTTTACACTTTGTGTTTCTGTGTGGGTGCAAACTGTTGAAATCTTTACTTAATATATGCTACATTGATCTTCTGCATATAAAGATAATTGAAAATGAATCTTGAGGTGAATGGAAGAGCAGAGGGTGTTGGGGGGTTGCAGGAGGGAGGGAAGTTATGGGGGGAACCACTGTAATTCACAAGCTGTACTTTGGAAATTTATATTCATTAAATAAAAGGTTTATTTATTTAAAAAAAAACAAGATACTTAACATTCATTAAAAAAATGCAAAAGCTTGGTGAAATGAAGAGCTGCTTATTTGAAAACATAAAATGAATACATCATTTGGCCCAACTAGCCAAAAATAAAGAGGTAGAAAACCCAAACCAATAAAATCAGAAATGAAAAATAATAGTGTAACAAGGGATATCACAGAAATAGAATGAAGCACCAGGAATTACTACAAATAGCTATATTCTAACAAACTGGAAAATCTACCAGAAATGGAAAGATTCCTGGACACACAAAAAAAAAATCTACCAAAATTGAGCCATGAAGATGAAGAAAAACTAAAAATACTGATAATGAAGATGCAGATTCAATCAGTAACACTGAACCTCACAACAAAGAAAAAGCCCAGGAAAGGACAGCTTCACTGCTAAATTCTACCAAACTTCTTTTCCAAGAAATCTTTAATTTAAGGTATGTAAATTTTATGCATTTCATAAACATAACTTAAGAAATACAGTGATTCTTCCCATTGTATCTGCCTTCCCAACCACACTCCCACACTTCTTCCTCTTCCCTCTATGACTCCCATTCTTATTTTTTTTACTAAGACCTAGTTTAAATTAACTTTATACACATACGTTTAACTCTGTGCTAAATAAAGAGTTCAATAAATAACATGAAAAAAAAAAAAACTGTTCAACAGTCGAGACAAGGGCTGTTCAAAGTCATCACATTTCAAAGTGTCATTTTCACTTCTATGAATTACCTTATAGACCAGGGAGAACATGTGGTATTTGTCCTTTTGGGCCTGGCTTATTTCACTAAGTATGATGTTTTGCAGTTTCAGCCACTTCCTTGCAAGTGACTATATTTCACTTATTTTTACCACTGTTTAGAATTCCATGGTGTATATATCCCATAATCTCCTTATTCAGTCTTTAGTTGATGGACATTTAGGCTGATTCCATATCTTAGCTATTGTGAATTGAGCTGCAATAAACATGGGGATACAGCTAACTCTTATTTGTTGATTTCATTTCCCCTGGGGAAAAATTACCAAGAGTAGGATGGCTAGGTCATATAGTAGATCTATATTCATATTTCTGAGATTTTTTACATATTCTTTCACAATGGCTATACCAGTTTACATCCCCACCATTAGGGTATCTTTTTCCTCACATCCTTGCCAGCACTTAAGATTTGTTTCCTGTACAAAAGCCATTCTATCTGGGGTGAGGTGAAACTTAATTGTACTTTGGATTTGCATTTCCCTGATGGCTAGTGATCCTGAGCATTTTTGCATGTGTCTGTTGGCCATTTGGATTTCCTCTTTTGAAAAATGCTTTCTTAAGTCCTTTGCCCATGTCTTAACTAGGTTGTTTTGTTGTAGAGTTTCTTGAGCTTTTTTATAGAATCTGGATATTAATTCTTCATCATTTAGTTTGCAAATAATTTCTTGCATTCTGTCAATTGCCTCTTCATTTTTTGCTGAGTTTCTTTTGCAGTGCAGAAGCTTCTCAATTTGATATAATCCCTTTGTCAATGTGGATTTGATTGTCTGTGCCTCTGGGTTCTATCTCAGCCATGGCATTGTCTGTATATACAAAAGGTATTGAATAGGGTTGAATTTTATGTTTTTTTTTTTTTTAAATATCTTGCCAATTTACCAAATTCTTTTACAAGTTCCAATAGTCTCTTAGCACAGTCTTTTGGATCCCCTATATACAGAATAAGGTCATCTGCAAATATGGATAGTTTGCCTTCCCCCTTCCCAATTTGTAGCCCTTTGATTTTCTTGTCTAATGTCTCTGGCTAAAACTTCCAGGACTATACTGAACAACAATGGTGAGAGTGGGCATCCTTGTCTGGCTCCATAACTTAGTGGGAATGATTCCATTTTTTAAAATTCAGTAGGATGCTACCCGTGGGTTTGTGATAAACTGCTTTGAATATGCCAAGAAATGTTCCTTTGAACCAACTGATGGACGACCTCTCCCTCTGTTTCTCCCTCTCTCTCTGTAACTGACTTGCAAATAAATAAATAAATCTAAAAAAAAGAAACCCAACTTGTTTAAAGTTATCATTATGAAACGATGTTGTATTTCATCAAATGTTTTCTCTGCATCTATTGAGATAATCATATGATTTTTGTTCTTCAATTTGGTAATGTGATGTGTCGCAATGATGGTTTTGTGAATGTTGTACCTTCCTTGCATACCAGAGATAAATTCCCCGCCTGGTCTGTGTGAATGACCTTTCAGATGTGATGTTGGATTTGATTAACTAGTACTTTGTTGAGGTTTTTTGTGTCTATGTTCATCAGAGAAATTGGTCTGCAGTTCTCTTTCTTCTGTTTTCTCTTTCTCAGATTTAGGAAGGTAATGCTAGCTGTTTAGAAGGAGTTTCGGAGGATACCCTCCCTTTCAATTGTTTGGAATAGCTTGAGAACAATTGGAGTTTGTTCTTCTTTAAATATCTGGTAAAACTCAGCAGTGAAGCCATCCATTCCTGGGCTTTTCTTTGCTAGGAGGGTCTTATTTACTCATTCAATATCCATCTTGGTTATGAATCTGTTTAGGTTTTCTATGTCTTCGTGGTTCAGTTTAGGTAGGTTGTATGTGTTCAGGAATCTATCCATTTCTTTTAGGTTTCTGATTTGTTGGCTTACAATTCTTTGTAGTAATTTCTGTTGATTCTTTTTATTTCTATGGTGTATGTTGCTATTTTTCCTTTTATTGATTTTGGTCCTTTCCCTCCTAACTCTATTTTTTTGTTAGGACAAAAGCTTATCAATTTTGTTTATTTTTTATAAAACCAGTTCTTCATTTAGCTGATCTTTTGTATTGTTTTTTCATTTCAATTTTGTTTATTTTTTCTTTAATTTTAATTACTTATTTTTCCCCTACTAATCTTGGGATTTGTTTGCTGTTGCCTTTCTAGTTCCTTGAGATGCATGGATAGACCATTTGTTTGGTGTCTTTCCAATTTCTTGAGTAGGCCCCATTGCTATAAATTTTCCTTTTAACACTGCTTTTGCTATATCCCCTAAGTTTTGATATGTTGTATGTTTGAATTCTCCTCTGACCCATTGCTCATTTGGGAGCCTAGCATGTGGTCCATCCTAGACAAAGTTCCTTACACTGGTGTGAAGAATGTGTATTCTGCAACTGTAGGATGAAAATTTCTGGCTGGTGCTGCAGCTCAATAGGCTAATCCTCTGCCTGCGGCGTCAGCACACCAGGTTCTAGTCCCAGTCGGGGCACCGGATTCTGTCCCGGTTGCCCCTCTTCCAGGCCAGCTCTCTGTTGTGGCCCGGGAGTGCAGTGGAGGATGGCTCAGGTGCTTGGGCCCTGCACCCCATGGGAGACCAGGAGAAGCACCGGGCTCCTGGCTTCAGATCAGCATGGTGCACTGGCCGCAGCGCACCAGCCACGGCGGCTATTGGAGGGTGAACAAATGGCAAAGGAAGACCTTTCTCTCTGTCTGTCTCTCTCACTGTCCATTCTGCCTGTAAAAAAAAAAAAAAAATTCTATAGATACCACTTAGGTCCATTTGGTCTATGTGTCAATTAACTCTGTTGTTTTCTTGCTGACTTTCTATCTGGTTGTTCTATTACTGAAAGTGGGGTATTGAAATCCCTCACTACTATTGTATTGAAGTCTATGTCTCCCTTTAGATCCATTAAGATTTCTTTTAAATAGCCAGATGCTCTGTAATTAGGTGCATAAATGCTTATTATAGTTAAATCTTCCTGTTGAATTGATCTCTTAATCATTACATAGTACCCTTCTTTGTCTCTTTTAGCAGTTTTTGTGTTAAACTCTATTTTGTATGATTTTAGGATGACTAAATGAGCTGGGTTTTTTTTTTTTTTTTTTTTTTGACAGGCAGAGTGGACAGTGAGAGAGAGAGACAGAGAGAAAGGTCTTCCTTTGCCGTTGGTTCACCCTCCAATGGCTGCCACGGTCGGCGCGCTGCGGCTGGCGCACCACGCTGATCCGATGGCAGGAGCCAGGTACTAGGTGCTTTTTCCTGGTCTCCCATGGGGTGCAGGGCCCAAGCACTTGGGCCATCCTCCACTGCACTCCGGGCCACAGCACAGGGCTGGCCTGGAAGAGGGGCAACCGGGACAGAATCCGGCGCCCCGACCGGGACTAGAACCCGGTGTGCTGGTGCTGCAAGGTGGAGGATTAGCCTGTTGAGCTACGGCGCCAGCCTTAAATGAGCTGTTTTGTCATTTCTGTTAGCATGGGATATCTTTTTCCATCCTTCAACTTTTATTCCGCATGTATGTTTTTTGGGGAAATGTTTCTTGTAGGTAGTAAATAGATGGGTCTTGTTTTTTAATTCATTTGTTTATCTGTATCTTTTAACTGGAGAGTTGAGGCACTTTATATTCAAGGTGACTATTGATAAGTAACAACTTTGCCCTGCCATTTTTTTAAAAGATTTATTTTATTTGCTTGAAAATGAGTGTTACTCATAGAGAAGAGAGGCAGAGAGAGAGAGAGAGAGAGAGAGAGAGAGAGAGATCTTCCATCTGCTAGTTCACTCCCCAATTGGCTGTAATGGCCGGAGCTGTGCTGATCCAAAGCCAGGAGCCAGGAGCCAGGAGCTTCTTCTGGGTCTCCCACATGGGTGCAGGGGCCCAAGTACCTCCACTGTTTTCCCAGGCCACAGCAGAGAGCTAGATTCGAAGAGAAGTTTTTTGTTTTTTGTTTTTTTGTTTTTTTAAGACTTGGAATATCTCACCATTCTCTCCTAGCCTATAGGGTCTCTGATGAAAAGTCAGCTGTGAGTCTAATTGGAGATACTCTTTAAGTAATCTGGTGTTTCTCTCCTGTGCCTTTCAGAATCTTTATATTTTACTATTGAGAGTTTGACAGCAATGTGTTGTGTTGATGTTTTCTGGTCATATCTATCAGGAGTTCTATGTACTTCCTGTACTTGGATGTCCCTTTCTTTCTACAAATTAGGGAAGTTTTCTCTAATTATTTCACTAAAAAGGTCTTCTAATACATTCTCTCTTTGTACACCATCAGGAACTCCTACGACTTGTATGTTGGATTGTTTGATTGTATCACAAATCTCCAACACAGTTTTTAAGTTTTCTAATTTCAATTTTTTTTGGTCTGACTATAAAAGCTCCAGAGATTTGTTTTCAAACTCACATATTCTTTCTTCTGCCTAAGTCTTTTGTTAAACTTTCCACTCATTTTTATTTCATCTATTGAATTTTTAATTTCTATTAATTTTGATTTCTCTTTAAACTCTCAATTTTATGAGAAAATTTTTCATTCATGTCATGTGTGGATTTCTTTAATTGATGGATTTACTTCTGATTACTTCTAAGCAACCCTATGATCATTTTTTTTTAAATCCTGTTCTTGGCGTTTCTCCCATCTCTTCATTTTCACATTCTAGTATTGAAGTGTTGTTGCTGTGTTCCTCTGGTGGCATCATGTTGTCTTCCTTATTCTTGTTTCTTTGATATCTGCCTTCATTTTTAGGCATCTGTGGAGTTACTTTTTGGAATTTTTTTCCCCTTTTATTTCTTTTATATTTGGACTATGCCTCTGTGGCTTAGTGGAATATATGTTCATTCAGTGAATACCCTCTGGTGTGTGCTGGGTGAGGCCAGGGAGCTCTGTCCATTACTCCAGGGAGTGTTCAAGGTGACACCCAAGTTGGACGTCACAAATCTCCCTTTTTTTTAATCAGAGGGGAAGTTTGCTCAGCTCTGTTGGCATAGTGTCACACCTCCTCTTCTCCAAGGAAACTAATGTCTGAGTGCTAGCTCCAGTGGGTATAATATTCAACCATGCTGCCACAAAAACCACGCAAAGGATCCATGCAGTCGTCAGTGTGAGCACAGATCCCATAGCAATGACCCTCATCAGGGAATCAGGGAGCCCTGACTGTGTGGAGCCACCCACCGTGACTGCCCAAAGACCCAACCACAACCTCTGCCCTCCCATGCAGCCATAGTATTTTCACACAAGGCTTCCACAGTCATAAGCACCTAGTCTCCTTTCAATTCTCCCAGCCAGACTCTGGCATCTCTTCTCAGCTGGTTGCTTGGCCTGTGAACACAACCTGGTGCCAGCTATTATATATATCCAAAATGGTGCCTGTCCTCTCTCAGCTAGTTACAGAATGCCATTGTTAGGTAGATCGGGGATAAATGTTTCCCCCTTTTTTCCATATAGGTTGGCAGACACACTGTCCCCCCACAGGACTCCAAGCAAGACTCATGACCGGCTCTTCCCGCAGCTTTATCACCAGTGGCTTGGCTGCTGCAGTCTGGTCTCATCAAACTCTCCAAAGCTGGTGCTGAGGCTCTTGGTTGCCAGGTTCCTGAGGGTTTTTTTTAAAGATATTTATTTACTTATTTATTTATTTGAAAGGCAAAGTTACAAAGAGGCGGAGGTAGCGAGAGGGAGGGAGAAAGAAAGGGAGGAAGAAATTCCATGTACTGGCTCACTCCCCAAATGGCTGCAACGGCCAGAGCTGCACCAATCCAAAGCCAAGAGTCAGGAGCCTCCTCCAGGTCTACCCTGCGGGTTCAGGGTCCCAAGGTTTTGGGCCATTTCCACTGCTTTCCAAGGCTATAGCATACAGCTGGATCAAAAGTGGAGTGGCTGGGACTCAAACTGGTGCCCATATGGGATGTTGGCACTGCAGACAGTGGTCCCATCCTCTACATCATAGCGCCGGCCCTATGGTTCCTGAGTTTTGCATGTCCACATGCTCCACAGAGATCCAAAGTCTCCCTCTAATTTGCATGGAGTTTCCTTTGTAGTTTTCTCCCTAACTCTTCCCTGAGGTTGCACTTTCTCCACTTTTTTCCACTATCTTCCTCTATACTAGAGCAGCAAGCTCCCTCTCTTTTGAAAAGGACATAATTCCAATTCTTCTCAAATTATTCAAAACAATTGAAAGTGAGGAAATATTTCCAAACTCCTTCTATGAGGCCAGCATCACCTTAATTCCAAAATCAGAAAAAGATACAACAAAGAAAAATTACTATAGACCAACATTCCTGATGAACAGAGAGGCTAAAGTCCTCAATCAAATACTTGCTAATCAGATCCAACAACATAGCAGAAAGATCATTCACCTGGACCAAGTGGGATTGATCCCTATTATTCAGGGATGATTAAACATTCAAAAATCAATAAATGTGATACATCGCATAAACAAGTTGAAGAGTAAAAACCACAAGATTACCTAAATCGATGCAGAGAAAGCATTCCATCCTTTCATGATGAAAACCTTAAGCAAATTGGGTATAGAAGGAACATTCCTTAACACAACCAAGAAAATATATGACAAACACAGAGCCAACATCATATTAAATCGGGAAATGTTGGAAACATTTACACTAAGATCTTTAACCAACAATGATGTCTACTCTCACCACTGCTGCTCAATATAGTTCTGGAAGTTTTATCAAGGGTTATTAGGTTAAAAAAAAAAAGAATCAAAGAAATACAAATTGGAAAGAAGGAATTCAAATTGTTCCTATTTGCAGATGACATGACATGATTCTATATAGAGAGGAACCAAAAGAATCCACTAAGATAGTATTGGAACTCATAAGAGAGTTTGGTAATTTTGCAAGATGTAAAAGCAACACACAAAAATCAAACAGCCTTTGTTTGCTAGACAGTGTCACAGCTGTTCAGTTATTGGAAGAATTAATATCTTAAAATGTCTAAACTAGCCAAAGCAATTTACAGATTCATTGTGATCCCAATAAAAATACCAATGGCATTCTTCTCGGTTCTAGAAAAAATTCATATGGAAACACAAGAGACCCTGAATAACTAAAGCAACCTTAAACAACAAAAACAAATCAGAGGCATCCCAATACCAGATTTCAAGATGTGCTACAGGGTAGTTATAATCCAAACAGCTTCATAGTGCATGAAAACAGAAATGGAAATATAGACCAATGGAACGGAATGGAAATCCCAGAAATCAGTTCATGTATCTACAACCCACCAGTCTGTGACAAAGCGGCTAAAATCAATCTCTGAAGAAAGGAAGTTCTCTTCAATAAATGATACTGAGAAAACTGGATCTTCACATGCAGAAACATGAACTAGGACCCCAACCTTACTCTTCTACAAAAATCAACTCAATATGGATCAAGGATCTAAATCTATGACCTGATCCCATCAAATTACTAGAGGAGAATGTTGTGGAAACTATGTAAAACACTGTATTCAGCCAGAAGAATAGGCAATAAAAACAAAAATAGACAAAAAGAGACAAGTGGGATTACACAAGCTAAGATGCTTCTGTACTGCAAAGGAAATGCTCAACAAAGTGGAGAAGCAACTGACAGAATGGGAGAAAATACTTGCAAATTATGCAACTGATAAAGAATTAATTGCCAGAATCTATATAGAGCTCAAGAAACTGAACAACAAAATAACCTATTTAAGAAATGAGAAAAGGATTTTAGCAAGCATTTTTCAAAAGATGAAATTCAAATGGCCCACAGACACATGAAAAAATGCTCAAGATCACTAGCCATCAGGGAGATGAAAATAGTAACCACAGTGAGGTTTCTCCTCACTCCAGTTAGAATGCCTTTTATACAGAAATCAAAAACAATGTTGTGGAGAACGTGAGTCAAATGTACCCTAATCAACTTTTGCTAGGAATGTAAACTAGTATAGCCATTGTGGAAGACAGTAAGTTGATTCCTCAGAAAGCTGAAAAAAGATCTACCATATGATGCAGGCATACCCCGCCTGGGAATCTATTCCAATGAAATGAGATCAGCAATTGAAAGAGTTACCTGTACCCCATGTTCATTGCTGTTCAATTCACAATAGCTAAGATATGGGATCAACCCAGACTGGATGAAGAAAATTCCGTATATATACATTATGGAATACTACTCAACCATAAAATAAAGAATGAAATGCTGTAACAAAATGATGTAGCTGGAAACCATTATATTTATTGAAATAAATTAGTCTCAAAAAGACAAATATCATATATTTTCCCCGATCTCTGGTAACTAATAGAGTACAAAAAATGTAATGTATAGGAGTGAAATTGATATTTTGAGATTCAATGATTGTTTACAGCTCTTGTCTCTACTGTTGAGGAACAGGGCTTTTTTTCTTCTTACTCTTTGTTGAATTCCTTACTGAGTGGAGGGTGAAGCTTATGATTATAAAATAAACTCAAAGTATGTTGTACAATTTAAGATATAGGGGATACAGGCTGGAAAGCATCATTATGCTCCTAAATCTGTATAAAGGAAACACATAGCACATTCAGAAAACAAAAATGAAAAAAGGAACTTAAATCTAATAAAGTCTATAGAATTAGCTATCAGCTAATAGAAAAAAAAAAAAAAAAAGACATCGGCCTATTTGATTGTGGAGGTTGGGAAGTTCCATGATTTGTCACCTGAAGCTGACAGCATGCTTTTAGTCAAAAGCCTGAGCATTTGAAGAGCTGATGGTGTGAGTTACAGTCTAAGAACCAGGATTGCCAATGATATAAGTACCAGTCCAAGGACAGAAAACCAATGCCCCGGCTAAACAATCTGATGTAGAAAGCAAATTGTCCTTTCTATCTCTTTTTAGTTCTTTGGGCTCTCAGTGGACTGCAGAGACATGTCCACACTTGGGAGAGCAATCCACTGAAAATACTGGCATAAATGCATAACTCATCCAGAATCACCTTCACAGACCAACTCTGAAGTAGTCTTCAACCAAATACCTAGTTACCCTCTGACCTAATGAAGTTATGACCTAAAATTAGCCATCACAGTTCCTCTAAGTTAAAGGACACTGAGTAAAGGAACTGTGATGTGCAAGCTCAGCATTGAATTGCTACATAATCAACTGCAATGAACGCTACCTTTCTCAGAAGTATTCACAGAGATCTTCATCTGAGACCAAATTAGCAGCAACTGTGGCCAACATCTGAATATTTTCCCTTGCTAAATTACTACAGATATGAATTTTATCAACTTAATCCATCCAGCTTAAGCTATTTCTTCATTAAAGCAAAACTTTCTCCCACAGGAAAACCTCTAAATCCTGCAAATAGAAGTGTGAACACCTTCAGTTTGTTTTAATTATCTTGCTTAAATGAGAAGTGGAGTGCATTTTGCCAAGGATTAAATTAGGTCTCAGAAATTGGTATTCTTGAACTAAATCCATGTCCTCATGTTGCAATTCTTTTGAAACTGAAGGGTAATCTTTTCATGCCACTGGGGAAAACTATTTTAAAACCTGGGAATGTAGCAAGCATCTTAGGCAAGACCTTATCTCCTAACATTGATGCTAAATTCAATATCAATTTCCTAAAGGGCTATAGATTCCTCATCAATCTCTAATAAAGTTTCAAAAGAAAAATCATTGTTAAAAATTAAAACACTCAACAGAATGAAAAGACAAGCTATAGACTAAGAGAAAAATGGACTGTTATCCAACATATACAAAGAATTCTTAAGATCCAACAATAAGAAAGCAAAAAAATATGATTTAAAAGTTCTTAAATTTTGGGCCCATGCTGTGGAGCAGCAGGTTAAGCCTCTGCATGCAGGAACCACACACTGCAGGAACCATACCCTGGACTCCCACCTGGGTGGCAAGATCTTAGTATTTGAACCATCAGCTGCTGCCTCCTGGAATGCATAAGAAGGCAGCAGATGAACAAGAATAGGATTAAGATGTTAGAGTGTGTGTGGGGGGGTGGGCTTACCACTCTCATTTGGGAGAACATAGTTTAAAAAGTGGAGAGTACATTCTCAGGAAGAGTTAGGAGAAAACAGCAGAGGAAACTCCATGCAAATTAGAGGGACACAGCAGACCTACGTGGAGGGTGTGGGCACACGTGAATCAGGACCCAATAGCTGGGAGCCTTCATACTAGCTTTGGAGAGAGGTGAGACCAGAGTGCAGCCGCCCAAGCCACTGACAACAAAGTTGCAGGAAAAGCTGGGAGGGCACCCAACTTGGAGCCCTGTGGGAGACAACGTACCTGCCAACCTAGAGGAGGAAAAGAGGAGGGCACTTTTCTCTTTCCCTGATCTCCCTGCAATGGCATCCTATAACAAGCTGATATAGTGGGTGTCGCTTTGGACATGCGTAACAGCTGCACCCAGCAACCAGCTGAATGGAGACTGCTTAATCTGGTGGGGAGAAATGATATGGGGCTGGGTGCTCGTGACTGTGGGACGCTTGTGTCTCACAACTGTGACAACACTGAGGCTGCATAGGAATGCTCTGGGTGTGGCTGAGACTTTGGGCAGTCTCTGTGGGAGGCTTCACATGCTCAGGGCTCCCTGGTTCTCTGGTAAAGGACATTGCTGGGGAATCTGCTTACACTGAGGACTGCAGATTCTTTGTGTAGTTCTTGTGGAAGAGTGGATGAAATTATACCCACTGGGGATAGTGCCCAGGCACCAGTCTACTTTAAGGAGAGGAAATGTGTTGAGTCTATGCCAACAGAAGAAAAACCTCCCCTCTGATTAAAAAAAAAAAAAAGAGGAGATTATACCATGCACAACCTTGATGTCATCTTAATACTCCCTTGACCCTGGATCACTGAACAGAGCTCCTTGGCCACACCTACCACAGACCTCTAGATATTCTAAGAAAGAAGACACTTCACTGATCCACAAAGGCATACTCCAAAGATAAAAGGCACCATGCCAAAAAAAAAAAAATAAGAAACCACCAAGTATCTCCACAAATGCCAAATAATAAATGCACCAATTCAAAAAACAAGAATAAGGAACACAACATGACACCCCCCAAAAGAATACAACACTTCACTACTAGAAGGTGAAAAGTTTGAAGAAATCCAAGAAATGGAATTCCAAAAATTGATCATAAGATTACATAGAAGTAATCAGAAGCAAATGTACAAACTAATGAAATCTGTACATGACAGGAAATAAAATATCTCCCCTGAAATTGAGATCTTAAAGAGAAAGCAACATGAAATCTTAAAAATGAAGAATTCAATATAACAAATGAAAAATGTAGTGGAAAGCCTTAACAACACAATCAGTGAAGCACAAAAAAGAATATCCAACTTAGAAGGCAAAGCACAGGAAATTATATATTCAGACAAAATATATGAAGAAGAAATTAGAAAACTAAAAAGCACTGTTAGTAATCTACAGGATCCTATGAAATGACCCAACATAGGGCTCCTAGGAGTTTCTGAAGGTGTGGAAAGAGAGAAAGGATTAGAAGGCCTTTTAAGTGAAATAATAACAGAAAACTTCTCTAATTTGGACAAAGAAAGGGACACCCAAGTATAGGAAGCACATAGAACTCCTAATAGACATGACCAGAAACGATCTTCATGATAAATTGTAATCAAAATCTCGACAGTAAAACATAAAGAAAAGATTCTAAAATGCCCTCAAGAGAAATGCCAGATTACTTTCAGAGGATCAGCAATTAGATTGACAACGGACTTCTCATCAGAAACTCTACTGGCTAGAAGAGAATGGTGAGATATAGCCCAAGTCTTAAGAGAAAAAAACTGTCACCCCAGAACACTATGAATGAAGGTGAAATAGACTTTCCATAACAAACAGAAATTAAAAGCATTTGTCACCACTCGTCCAGCCTTACAAAAAGATGCTTAAAGATGTGCTACAGATAGAAGCACAGAAACATGGTCATCACTATGAAAGAAGGTGAAGGCAGAAAATCTCCCAGTAAAAGTACAAAGGAAATCCAAATTAAACAATAGGAATATTGATAGGAAAATGGCAGGGCAAAGTCATTACTTATCAATAGTTACTTTGAAAGTAAATGGCCTCACCAGCGCCGCAGCTCAGTTAGGCTAATCCTCCACCTTGGGCACCAGCACACCGGGTTCTAGTCCTGGTCGGGGCACCAGATTCTGTCCTGGTTGCTCCTCTTCCAGCTCTCTGCTGTGGCCCGGGAGTGCAGTGGAGGATGGCCCAAGTCCTTGGGCCCTGCACCCGCATGGGAGACCAGGAGAAGCACCTGGCTCCCGGCTTCGGATCAGCACAGTGAGCCAGTTGCAGTGCACCGGCCACAGTGGCCATTGAGGGGTGAACCAATGACAAAGGAAGACCTTTCTCTCTGTCTCTCTCTCTCTCTCTCTCACTGTCCACTCTGCGTGTCAAAAAAAAAAAATAGTAAATGGCCTCAACTCTCACTAAAAGACAAAAACTAGGGGCCAGCGCTGTGGCATAGCAGGTAAAGCCACCACCTGCAGTGCCGGCATGCTATGTGGGTGCTGGTTCGAATCCTGGCTGTTCTACTTCCAATCCAGCTCTCTGCTATGGTCTGGGAAAGCAGTAGAGGATTGCCCAAGGCCATGGGCCCCTGCACCCACGTGAAGCTTCTGGCTCCTGGCTTCAGATCGGTGCACCTCTGGCCACTGCAGCCATCCAGGGAGTGAACCAGTGGATGGAAGACCTCTCTCTCATTCTCTCTCCCTCTCTGATTCTCCTTCTCTCCATGTCTGTGACATTCAAGTAAAATAAATAAATCTTTAGAAAAAAATAAACATCTATTTGCTGCCTACAAGAAACACATCTCACCAACAAAGATGAATGCAGACTGAAAGTTAAAGGATGGAAAAAGATGTTCCATGGTAATATAAACGAAAAAAACAGCTGGTACAGCCATCCTAATATCAGCAAAATAGACTCTTACACAAAAATTATTAAAGGAAACAAAGAAAGGTACTATGTAATGATTAAGGGATCAAATTAACTTCAATATGCAATGACTTTGCACAGCCCTTGTCTCGACTGCTGAGGAAGTTCTTTAGTTTATTTGTTTTTGTTTTTGTTTTTTACAGTGCAAATTGCTGAAGTCTTTACTTAGTATGGAGTTGGTCTTCTGTGTATAAACTTAATTGAAAATGGATCTTAGTGGAGAATTGGACTGGAAATGGGAGAGGGAGGAGAGGGGACAGGGAGACTGGGTGGGAGGTTGAGTATGGTGGGAAGAATCACTATATTCCTAAAGTTGTACTTATGAAGTACATGAAGTCTATATGCCTTAAGTAAAAGGTTTCTTTGGGTGGAAAAGTAAATTTTAAAAAACTTTACATAAAATTTTAAAGAGAATAATGTAGACCATTTATCTTTAGGTCAGAATTATGTCTCTGTAAATCATTTGTATTGTTTCTAAAGAAGAGCTCCTTGTTCCTTCAGGTGCAGTGACTGTTATTGTTACTTTGATTTTTGCAAGCACATCTTTCTTCTGACTGTTGTATATTTATTGATGGACCAATAATAATGAGGAAAGCATGATATATATATATATATATATATATATATAGCCTTATTTAAAGCAATTATTGGAAAATATTAAAAGCCTACCATTTAAAGGACCAAGGTGGGAAATGTGAAGAAGGAAGCTAGATTTAAACTACTGGCAGGAATCCCTCTCAGGCTCTCTAAAATGGGATATGGGTGTCCCAAGGAGCTCCTTAACACCATCTGCCACAATGTCCTCCCCTCTGTTTATTCTTAATCTTGAAACATCTTATAAAATTTACTGATAGCCTCTTCGGGAATATGCATTAAAATGGATACTTTCTTAAACTGACTACAGACCTCTAACCTTAGTTAAAAAAAAAAAATTCCTAGATCATTTTCTACTGAATATTGCTTTTTCACCACAGTAAAATTAAAAAAATCATACCTAGGGACCACCTGTGTGAGCAATTGATTGGGCCATTTTAGAAGGTAAACCCCAAACTACTATCAGTTTTTTCTGCAAACAGGAGTCTAGTGAAGAGAGGATAAACCAAGGCAGATTTTTATTTTATCTTCATTGTTAGTGTTTTCTTTAAGAAGATATTTATATGCTATTAATATGAAAGTTTAAAAAGAACAAAAGCATTAATGGAAAAAAGGAAAGAATATAAAAACAATGAAAAAGTAAAAATAAGAAAAAAATTGGAATTCAAACAGTGTAAAGTCATTATCTTTAGAGCTCAGCTTGCCTTGCCAGGAATAGTTTAAAATCTGCATTGTTGAACAGTGCAATGTCCAGGATGAGGTGACACCAGCTCTGAACTATGACTGTAAAAACACCACAGAAAGATGAAAAAAGTGAATTGGGAGGAAAATCATTCATATTAAAACACTAAAAAAATGAACAACCACAATGAGAACACTGACCTCTAATTAACCATATGTCTCCCCGATGAATTATTCTGACTTTTACATGTGTGATCAAGCATGAAAGTTTGCTTTTAATTTACTTTACAAGACCTTTTCCATATCCTTCCCCCAAACTACACAGTGCATTATTAAAGCAATAAAATAAATCAGATTCCACATAAGTTCGCATCTTAGGTATACCAAAAGAGTCACCCCAACAAGAAAAATCTTGAGAACAGTGGTAAGAGAAATAGTCTTCATATTTCTAAGATTCAACATAAGCAAAAAGAAAAAAAAATTTAAAGCAATTCTTTTCCTCAAACTCAAAAACAAGGTTCAGCCTGCACTTCCCATTAAATTTCTCAAGTGTCACATGAACCACGTTGGAATGCAGACACTGTCACTTTTTTCACAGTGTGAGATATTCCAACATGATTTGATAGGCACCTGCTCTGAGACTTCAGTTAATGCTATTAGAATTCTTGTAGGCAGATGATCCTGGAGTAAGGGGTAACTGCATGGAACCATGCAGTTCAATTATTGTTCAGTCACTGATCTAGATTAAGTGGCAAAGGGAGAATTAAATCCCACTCTGAATATACCCTAGAGTCCATCAAAGCCTCACCTTTTCATTCTTATATGACAGCACGCACAATACCATTTACACAAAATCACTATAAATCAGTTCAGAGTAGGTAGACAACAAATGATGTGTTTCTACAGATATGAGCCTTAAAGAATGCACTCAAATTATGTTCTAGTCATATGATGGCTTTTTTAAACTTCAGGGGGAAGAAAAAAGGCAAGTGTTATGCACTTGGACAAAATCAAACTCTGGAAATTCCATGTTTCTATCCAAAATATTGGTTCTCTGCCAGGGGCATTTTGTACCCCTTTTCCACAGAGTACATTTGATAATGTCTAAAAACATCTCAAGTTTTCACAACTGATGGAGAAAAATGCTACAGGCTTCTAATGGGTAGAAAGCAGGGATGGTGCTAAACTAGAATTACCCAAGCCTCAGTTTCCAACAGTGCCAAATTTCTTTCAGAAACATAGTCTGAAGTTAATCAGTTCCACAATCTCTTTCCACTGCAAAAGCAAACTTCAAAAAGCTGTTCATACTCCCCATCTTCATGTCGTCACCTCCTAGTCACACCACATCGTACCCCAACCTGGACTGGGCTCCCTTCACACCAAGCAAACAACCCTCACTGAGGTCACCGACGAGTACCTGTCACCCAACCCAATGAATATTTCTCAAAAGATACTCTCCCTCCACTTCTAGAACCAGTTTTCCCCCTTTCTATCCTCCTGGTCTCATTTGTGCACGTACCCTTCCTATGTGGCCATTACATATTGAAGTTTCCTCATTCAGTTTTATGCCCTGTCTTTAGAGTCTCTCAAGGTGATTGCTTTAACTTCCTATAGCTGCTGTAAAACATTACCACAAAGGTAGTACCTTCAAACCACACCAATGTGTTACCTTGCTGTCCTAGAAATGAGAATCCCAAAATGGGTCTCCCTGGGCTATCAAGTTTTCAGCCAAGCTGTGTTCATTTCAGGAGACCCCAGGGGAAGATGTGTTTTCTTATCTTCCCAGCTCTAGAACTCCCCCTATTCCATGGCTAGACGCCCCCTTCCATTCAAAGCCAGGACTGACCAAGTCTTTCTCCTTTAATTACTAATACCAACTCTTCTGCACCGCCCCTTTCACATTGAAAGACCCTGGTGTTTACATTGTGACTGGACAGACAACCCAGGATAATCTGATTATTTTACCACTAACTGAATAGTGCTAGCCACCTGCCAGCCTTTCATTACCTTTGCCTGTTTTAACCCTTCCAAACACCATTCTTTGTATAGCAGAATAATCTTTTTGAAACACAAACCTCAACAAGTTGTCCTCCCATTTCAGTTCTTTAACAGCTCATTTTTCTAAAACACAACACTTGAATATATGTAACAAGGCTCTATGAACTCTGACCCCTGTGTCTCTCCAACCTCAGGAGCAGCACAGCATATTGATCTTCTGCCAGTCTGACAAAGCACCATCCAGTCTCTCCCCACAAGACTGTGGCACACACTGCTTTTCCTCTGGACTATTTCATTTCTCTTCTGCTGTATTTAGCTCCTACTCACTCTCAACTCACAACTTCCACACCATCTCCTTGGGGAAGCCTTCCCTGACCTTTGCCCAAACCCTAAAGCACCATATGTTTGTTGTAGCACTTTGCATAGCTGGGATTTTAAATGTCTTTGTGAGACTATTTAACAGTTCTCTCCCTCAATTGATTAAGTGTTATATCCAGCACAGAGAGTGCTCATGCTCACACTGAACCCTTAGTGCCTAGTCTGGGTCCTGGTACAATGTTGGGACTCAATACCTATTTGTCAAACAGGTCAGAGAGTGCATGAATCAACAAGAAGCCTAATGCTGTAGCCAGTCATAGTAATAACCAGCTAATGATCTTCCTGCTTGTTCATTTAACAAAGATTTACTAAATGTGAGTATGTAGATATCATTAAGCTAGGTATATGCTATATTTTATGTGATAATTAGAATATTCTGGTACTGTAAAGCAGCCTAACAAATTTTGGACAGGTCAAGAAGAAAGGAAAACGCTCTTTTCAGCATCCCTTACTTTCTACCCCAGATTCTGTTGACCTCCCTTATGACGGATGTGGACTATTCCACAGGAATGTAGCCTGATTCTCTGTCCTCAGCATCATTGGCAGCAACTGCCAAAACTGCCAATGACTGCGGTGGACACTTATTGGAAATGACAGATTTCAATATGGCATGGATTTACATGATTTTTTTAATGCTTAAGGAGTTTGGTCATGTGTCAGAGCTGCTCATGTTAGATGATCTATTAGGTGCCATGATCTCCACAAGGGTCATCTGTCACACTGTAGGCCAGAAGTGTCACCCCTGTTGAATGTGATATAAAGTCAAACTCCTAAACTGACTAGAAGGAAATTGGCATATGTCACTGCTGACGGATCAGAAGTTGAAGGTCTCATTTCATAACCACAAATGAAAAGTGAAGACTCATAAACTTTAGTACATAAATATATAGCAGTTAGAGATGCTGTGACTTATGAGCAATTGAATTTAACAGTTATCACAGGGGCAGGCATTGCTGCACAGCACGTTTCGTGTCTCCTTTTAAGACACCTACATCATACATTGGAGTGCCAGTTCAAGTCCTGACTATTCCACTCCAACCCATCTTCTTTCTAATGTACCTGGGAAGGTAACAAGACGGGCCAATACTTGGATCTCTCACACCCATGTGGGAGCTGCAGATGGAGTTCCAGGTATTTGGGAAGTGGACCAGCAGATGGAGAATCTCTTTCTCCCTCTTTCTCCCTCTTTCTCCCTCTTTCTTTCTTTCTTTCTTTCTTTCTTTCTTTCTTTCTTTCTCTCTCTCTCTCTCTCTCTCTCTCTCTCTCTCTCTCTTTCTTTCTTTCCTTTCTTTCTTTCCTTTCTTTCTTTCCTTTCTTTCTTTCCTTTCTTTCTTTCCTTTCTTTCTTTTCTTTCTTTCTTTTCTTTCTTTCTTTTCTTTCTTTCTTTTCTTTCTTTCTTTTCTTTCTTTCTCTCTCTCTCTCTCTCTCTCTCTCTCTCTCTCTCTCTCTCTACCTCTCTATCTCTCTATCTCTCTCTCTATCCTTTTCCCTTGTCTGACATTCTTCCTTTCAAATAAAATAAATAAATATTTTTTTTGACAGGCAGAGTGGACAGTGAGAGAGAGAAACAGACAGAAAGGTCTTCCTTTTGCCGTTGGTTCACCCTCCAATGGCCGCCACGGCTGGCGCGCTACAGCCAGTGCACCACACTGATCCGAAGGCAGGAGCCAGGTGTTTCTCCTGGTCTCCCATGGGGAGCACGGCCCAAGCACTTGGGCCATCCTCCACTGCACTCCCGGGCCATAGCAGAGAGCTGGCCTGGAAGAGGGGCAACTGGGACAGAATCCGGTGCCCCGACCGGGACTAGAACTTGGTGTGCAGGTGCCGCTAGGCGGAGGATTAGCTTATTGAGCCGCAGTGCCGGCCCATAAATAAATATTTTTAAAAATATTTATTTTATTTTTTCAAGTACTCTTGTATTATTATAAATAAGATGAATGCAAACTTTGGCTTCATAATAAAAATATTTAGAAGTAAAACTGTGAAATGAATTTGCCAAACAATCAAGATTTTAACTATGAAGTCCAGGAAAGCAAACATAGTAGTTATGTGAATCTGAGGGGATCCCCAAGTTGGCTGAAGAAAATTTTATGCACAGCATCAAGTAAATTGAAATCAAGGTTAGCAAAGTATGCCTGAAGAGGTAAATACAGCATTCAACAGAAGAGTACCAACTAGTTGTCACTATACTAACCAACAATGGAATTTCTAATTATAGGTAAAATGTAATTAATATACCTATGCTAAGAATTATGCATATCAGGGGCTGGAATTGAGGCATGCTTGGTTAAGCTACCACCTGTGATGCTGCCATCCCTTATAGGTAGGCACTGGTTTGTTTTCCAGTTGTTCCACCTCTAAACCAGCTCTCTACTAGGGTGCCTGGGAAAGCAACAGAGGACAGCCCATGTGGTTGGGCCCCTGCACACACATGGGAAACCCAGAAAAATTTCTGAGTTATTGGCTTTGGTCTGGCCCATCTCTGGCTGTTGCAGACATTTGGGAAGTGAACCAGCAGATGGAAGATTCTCTCCCTCTCCCTCTCCTTTTCCCTCTCTGGTATATGAAAAATATGAGAAATCAACCTCCTCCCCCCCCACACTCTCCATCCCTCCCTGCTGTAACTCTGCCTATTAAATTAATAAATATTTTAAAGAAAAGTATGCATATCTATTTGGATTTATTTTGATACTACAAAAGGCATAATCAGGTTTACTCTGCAAACCTTTGTACCAATATATTTAAAAACAAAAGAGAAAATGTGTGCTTCAGACATTTTGTTATTGATTTGTAGAAAATTTATATTTCCTTTGTTTTTTTCTTTCACTACAATCTAAGTAATCTCAACTATAATACAAAAGGGTGTTTTGAAAATATAAGTTCCATTAAAACAGCAAGGAAGCACAAAGTGTTTATTTTTCAAAAATACAGTTACTGTACAACAGAAAGAGACAGTCTTCTCACTTGAAGTTCTGTACCTTTCCAATGTACCAGGCTGCCTCCCCACAGCTAAGACTTTTCAGACATGATCAGTCTCCACAGTCTTTTGCTTAAACAGTATGACAGCATACTTAATCATAAAATAGATGTTAGGAAACTGGAATACCACAAACTATTAAAAAGAACTGATAAACTGACAACATCAAGTTCAATAAATGATATATTTAAAATAAAAGCTACAGTTGAGAAAATACTAGTATTAGACATAACTGAAAAGGGATGAGTCTCCAAAATACATAAAGAACTCCAATAAGTCAAAAAGGAAAACAATGGATAAAGGGTTGAAAGAAGCAATCCAAATACCAAGAAACCCAAAGGAATAATAGATGAATTAAAAGGGTACCATACAGATAGGAAGACACAAATTAACAATGAGATAGCATGAAATAAAAGTTCATATCTGACAATGTCAAGTAGTAAAACCATTGACAATATCCAGTAAAGTTGTAAATGCTCATATCCCAACATCTGACAATATTCCCCTAGAGCAATGGTTCTCAATGGTAGAGGAGGGGACACATGACAATGCTCAGAGACATTTTTGGTGGTCACAGCCAGGGAGGAAAGAACAGATACTACAGACATCTAGTAGGTGGAGGCTACAGATGTTGCTAAACATCTTACAGACCTATGGATGTTGCTAAACATCTTACAATGTACAGGGTGTCCCTATCCCCAGAGAATTCTCTGTCTCAAACTATTAATAGTGCTGAGATTGGGAAACCATCTGAGAGGGTTGTATGGTAGTTCCCAAAAGTCATGTCCACCTAGTGATCGGCATTCAGCATGGTGGTTAAGGTGTCACCTGGGACACTTGCATCCCATATCAGAGTTCTGCTATTGGGAGGTAGAAGGTTCTGTTCAAGCACTTGAGTCCCTACCACCCATGTGAGAGATCCAGATTTAGTTCACTGCCTGGTTCTTTAAGGCATTTGAGGAGTGAAGTAGCAAACAGAAGATCCCTCTATGATTGTTCCTGTTTCAGTATCTCTGGTTTTCAAATAAAATGAAAATACATTTTAAAAATTTTTAAAGAGCTACATCTACCCATAACCAGTCAATGAAATAGTTATCTGGGAAAAGTGTCTCTATAGCCATAGTAAATTTAGGTATTTAAGGAGAGATCATCTTGGATTATCCAGGTTGGCAGCATATTCAATGACAGTGTATTTGTAAGTAGAAGGAAATACATGGACAGAAGAGAGGCATAGAGAAGGCCATGTGAAGACAGAGGCAGAGAAGGGAGCGACGCTGCCACAGGCAAAAAAAAAAAAAAATGCCAACAGCCACCAGGAGCAGGAAGCAGCAAAAGACAGAATGTCCCTTCAGGCTTCTTGAGTACAAAATGAACACTCTGATTTTGGGCTCCTGTTCTCCAGAAGTGTAAGAAATAAAATGCTGCTGTTTTAAGCCACCAGTACAGTGACTGTTAGAGTACTGCTAGGAAATTAACAAACAGTTCTGGACATACACTCAAGAGAAGCACACACGTATGTACACAAAGAAGAAGGATCAATGCTACTTAAGCATTAATCATTATAGCTAAAGGAAACCTGATGGACAGCTGCTGGACAGATGTACAGTTTCAGTTATGCAGGATGGGTAAGTTCTGTAGATTTAATGTATAGCATGGTAATCATAGCTCATAATACTGTGTTGTAACTTGGAATGTGTTAAGAGAATAGATCTTAAAATGTTATCCTTTAAAAAAAAAGGTTAAGTATGGGAGGTGATGGGTATGTTAATAAGGTGACTGTAGCAAGCACTTCACAATATACACATATATCTAAACAATGCCTTATATACCATAATTATGGATGATTTTTATTTATATATTTTAATACTGTAACAAATCTAGAAAAATAAAATGTATTTTTTTGCAGAAAAAGGTCCTTGGTAATTTAGATTTCTATTACTGAATATAGACTATAAAGATACCAAAAATTCCCCCTGAAAATGTACTAAAGTATGTTCATTTGCTGCTCTACAGCTGTAAAGGTGAATGAATTAGAGCTGCTTGTGTCACCACATATTAATTTCAAAATATTAAATGCAGAGGATAAAAGTTCAGAGGCTATATGTGCTATGTTATCATTCACATGAAGCCTTCAAAATTGCAAAGCAATATTATATAACATTGATAAATATCTAGAAATCTAAATATGTGATAGGTAAAAACACTCAACCCACAATAGTAGTTACTCCTATAAAGGGTGAGGAGAAAAAAAGTAAAAGAATGGGTATACAGGAAGCTCCTATTTGCATCTGAGATATCTTATTTCTTTTGTAACATAAATAGGTTAGTTGCAGATTTACATAATATTACAATCTGACAAGTTGTAACAGTCTCCATTCTTGCCTATTTTATATCAGTTATGGTAAAATTAACTGCAATGTTTCTAAGACATGGACATTTTTGTCATGTAAAAGCAATCATAATGAGGTTTACAGGTGCCAAGGGAGTAAAGATGAGAGAAAAATATGGCATGGAAACAGAATATTGTTGAAGTATTTGATCCTACACAAAGAGTAAGCCTTAAGGAGCTAAATCACAACACAAACAATTCTTTTTCAATGGTTCCTCTGACCATCTCCCTGTTTTCCTCCCTGCCTCGCTTCTGATTCTGTCACTGAGTTTCAGTAGAGAATATTCCTGCATGCCCTTCCCCTTACCTTGTGTTTTCCAAGTCCAGTTCCAGATTGAATCTGTAATGGTTGCACAAGAGAGGGCAAATGAGGGTGGAGAGACACCAGTCTTTGATATGTTGATCATCAACAGGCAATGTGGAGATCGGCATCCATGACTATTCCAACTAACCCAACTCTTCCTCCATTTGGAGGAATTGCATCCACTCTATTTTCCATAAGACCCCTGAGCATAAAGTAGAGCTGTTTTACCAATACTTCTGTGTCTTGGCCTGGTGTTTGCTCCAGGAAGGCAGACAGGTGAGCAATATGAATGAGTGTGTGAGCCAAGTACAGCTTGTGATTAGATGCCAAGTTCAAGTTCCATTCATGATTATAAACATAGTCAAAACGCTCACCTAGAAGAGTCATGGAGGATTTCAGACAGAAAAGGGGGAATGAGAAACTCTGCTTCTTATATGTGGGAAGGACAGGAAGTGTGGGGAGGTGTTTTGGGAAGCACAAATATCAAGATTATCTAACAGCCTAAAATACCTATGCCATCACTCATTCCTTCCTCCTCCTATGTTATCTCTGATAGCAAAAACTGGATTTTCATAACTGAATGATTGTCTTGAAATAATTAGGGAGACAGTGCTCTAACATCTGTTCTTTTGGCAATAACAACTGTTATAAAATGAACCCCATTCACGCATGAATTTTCATGTTAGCAGAAGCAATTCCAAATGTGGAATGGAAATACAGTGCTGTTTTTTAAACACACACACACATACTATTTCTATTTTTGCAGTTCATTATCTTTGTCACCTACATATAATCTGCTCCAAGTCTAGGAATTAAGAACTTAATCATATGATTACATCACTCTTGCTAACCTTTGTGTTATTTCCAAAGCTGCTAGACAAATGCTGTCTTAGGGCTTTGCAAAAATCCATTTTCTCCCCAAGATGTGTTTGCCAGAACAGTAGTTATTCCCTTTACAATCACTGGTTTACTGTGTATCCACCTAACTCAACTGGAAGCTCCGTGAGGGGAGGGAGAGTGACTGCCTTATTCACTGCTGTTCATTGGTGCCTAGAGTAGATTTCACATCATTGAGTCCTTGCTATAGATTCATATACGCTTCCACCACCACCAAATTCATACAAAGAAGACATAACCCCAGTATGGAGACAGTGCCTTTAAGGAGATGATTACATTTAAATGAACTAAAAATGAACTCCAAAGTGTGATTCCCTAATCCCATGGGACTGGTGACCCGAGAAGAAGAGGCAGAGACACTCTTGGTAAGGACACAGTCAAGAAGGGAGAGCTAACTGCAGGCAGCAACGAGGCCTCACTGAAACCAACCCTGAATGAGCTTCCAGAACTATGAGCAAATAAATTTCTGCTGTATAAGCCACCCAGTCTTTGGTATTCTGTTATCACAGGCCAAGCTGAGGAACAAGTACAGTGCTCAATAAATTCTTGCAAAATAAATGGAATGGAAATGGTGAGGAGCATAATGAATACAGGCTGGTAAAGTATACACACTATGTGTGCAAAGGTGTAAGTGACTAAAACAATATTAACTTAGATTTACTCCTACTTAAGTATACAAAAATAATTCTTGATCTCAAAGGTGTTTAAATTACATTTAGCAAGAGTACATGGAGAAAAATAAATTTCATTCTTGACTGTGTGTGTGTGTGTTTAGCATTTGTTTCCATTTGTAAAGCATACTTGACCTTCCTAATCCACTTTGGTAATTTCCATGATTATTAAATAATTGAAAATGTTCATACAATCCAACAAGTGTCAACCTAAATCTATATCCAAAGTATCATGATTCCCAGATTCCTTTATTCACTTGAACATGGAATTCAGAAGGAAATGATGAATGTTCCCTTAACACAGAGGTAATTTCTTATTGTACAAGTATATGAGTATATATATGTATTTCCTACTCCCCAACCAATATTACATTTCTCACATCTTCTCCCCTTGTTTCTTGTTCATTTGTTTTATAACACTTAACACAATTAGAATTTTTAGCTAGATTTGAATTTTTTATCTTACTCTCCTACTAAACATTAAGCTCTATGAAGAGGCAGATAGACAAAATTTGCCTTTCCACTGTATTCTCTGTCCCTAGCACCACATCACGCACACTACATAATAGGAACCCAATAAATGACAATTGAATCAATCTTGGAAAAAATTTTACCCAATTCACCAAAATCCAAAGGTAAACAAAAATCCTCATCTTCATTTTAATATCAAAATCCAGCCCAATAAGGTTAGACACTTCCAAAGGACCATTTTTGAGTTATTTGCATACCAGAGGCAACACAGAAACATTTTCTCTTGCCAGAGTAGAATGAATCCATCAAGGGAAATAAATGCTATCCAAGACTTCCAAATGGTCTTCTAGGTGACTGGCACAAAAGAGGATAAAATTGGCTATGCCAAGTGGACCAGCCATTCTCTCCCAATCAGCACTCAATGTGCTTGACTTAGCACCCAGGAAACGTTCTCCAGAAGTCCAGAAAACAAATACACTTGTGTGATGAATGTGACTATGTTTGCTTTTGCTATTCATTTTGACTCACAGAAAATGATGTGCGGTGCTACAGGTCAGAATAAAAAAAAAAAAAAATCACAAGAATCTCATCATGGGTAATAATGAGCTTCCCTTAGCTAAGACCCCAGAAATTGTTTCTGAGGAAAGTTCTTTCCAACATGCTCCGATGACTTAGGTCATTATCCAATCATTTATATTTCTGAAAATGCCTTTATACAATAAGCTGGAAGTCTTTCATAGTCTTTAAAATCAAGCCTGTCAGAAAACACATCGTGAAAGGGAAAAGTTCATGACATAAATCTTTATGTTGGCTTAAAGTTTAATAACTCCTTCTACATTCTCATCTTCTAGTCATTTACTCTGGGTATATAGGGAAGTGCATTATACTCAATGGACCTACTGATCAGTAAGGAATGAATTGGGGAGGTGTATTAAGCTTTTTAGGCCATTAGGATGCCATTTAGTGCATTGGAGAAGGTCATTTACTTCCAGCAAGCAGCCAAGGTCCCTCTCAAAGATGAGCCATTTAATCCCAGCTCACCCACATGCCCCTGCCCAAAGTGCATTTACAAATTTAATTTCCTCTATAGGTTTTCTTTTATTTGTCCTATTTTATTTCTCCCATTTTATGGTCACGTTGTCTAATTTAAACTCAATTAAAACTTTCAATTACAAAAAAGAGGTAGTTCTGAAGACCTCCCAGGAAACACTTCATTAATGGGGACTACTTAATAAGCAAAATATCTCACAGCACAGACTAAATCCAAAGCTTCAAAGATCCAATGGGTTTTTCAAAGCCTGGCTCAAGTTGGCCTGTGATGATTAAATGCCTCAAGGCTAATCCCACACAGCTTTGGCTGAAGGTGCAGGAAAGTATTGCATTCACCTGCCCATTATGATTGACTTGGGAGTAAACCATCACCCAAACCAAGGCCAACAAATACAAACGAATGAAAGATTTTTTTTTCTGAAAGTACTTGGGAAGGATGCTCTCTTCTTTTTGCTTTCCAACTATTAAGAAGAAATTCTGGAACCTTAGGGAGCCTAAATGCCAACAAAGAGAACAGCAGAGCCTGAAAATTGAGAGAAAACTCTGGAAGATCCTCCTTAAGCACTTGATCCAGCTGTTCCTGAAGCAACAGGTACAAAAGGTACAGAAGGTACAAAAGGTATAAAAGCAAAAAATCTATATAAATAAAGTTTTAAAAATTAAAAAAAAGTTCCTCCCCACCTGCTTTTTTTCCACTTAAGACTCCAAAACCAGAAGTCAGCACTGTGGCATAAGTTAAGCTTCTGCCTACAGTGCTGGCATCCGATATGGGCACCAGTTCATGTCTCAGCTGTTCCTCTTCTGATTCAGCTCAATGCTACGGCCTAGGAAAGCAGTGGAGGATGGCCCAAGTTCTGGGGCCCCTGCACCCATGTGGGAGACCCAGAAGAACTTCCTGGCTCCAGGTTTCTCATCTGCTCAACTCTGGCCTTTGGGGCCTTTTGGGGAGTGAAACATGGAAAGCCTTTATCTCTGTCTCTCCCCCTCTCTCTCTGTAACTCTTCCTCTCAAATAAATGAATAAAATCTTAAAAAAGAAAAAGGCTTCAGACTAGTATCTATCAAAATTTCAGGAGTACTACCATTAGCCATTTTGAGTCCTACTGTATCAGTTACAGCTGAGATATTCCTAATAAACACAGATAGGTTCTAATAGCCTCTCTTTTTACAAAACAAGATCCTAAAACTCATATAAAGTTCAGTTGTTCAGAATCACACAGACAGGAATTGTGGAGCTAAGCTCGACATACAGGCTGACTCCAGAGCCCATGTCTTTAACCACTGAACCATAATACAGTATTCACAGATTGTTATCACGGCTGTATTAGCCAGAGTTCTTCAAAAAAAACAGAACCAAAAGGACTTGAAGAGACAGAGAGAGTCCCAAATGAAGGTATTGACTCACGTGATTGTGGAGGTACAGCAAGATCAAAATCTGCCTGACAAGCCCGGAAGGCTGGAGACTTGGGAAAGAGTTGCAGTTGGAGTATGAAGGCAGTTTGCTGGTAGAAATCCTTCTTGGGCACGAGGGATCAGTCCTTGTTCTATCAAAGGCTTCAAATGATTGGATGAGATGATTAGACCCACCTAACAGGAAGCGCTTGTTTGACTCAAAGTCCGCTGATTAAATGGTAATGTTATTATTAACAGAAAAAAAAGGCATGCTCACTGAAATACCGAGAATAATGTTTGGACACGTTTCCGTGTGCATGGCCCAACCAAGGTGAAACAGAAAATTAACTTTCACAAGGATTCATGGAAACAATGCTTTTGCCTCCTTGTATGGTACATGGCAGGTTCAACCATCTAAGAATAGCTCAGTAATAGACTGAATCTTTTAAGGATTAGCAGCTAACTAACTTATCCTTTCCGACATACATTCATTCTCCAAGGAGTTTTATAAACCCCTACAGTTTGGCCTAGAAACTCATCAAAGGCTACTCTGGCTACAGCTGCTTCTGCTTAGAGACTTCCCAGGTGCTTCCAGGAAAGCTCTTGTCAATACAGGTCATGGTGAAAAGGCTTGGACATCACATTTAGGGAGGCCTGAGAGGCATGGGTGGTAAGTGGGATCTCTGTCCCCTGGTTTTCTGTCTTAAAATAATGTAGCCACACTAAAAAAAAAAAAAAAAAAAAAAAAAAAAAAAAAAAAAAAAAATGAACCTCACATAAAGCTGGGCTTTGTAGAGGGCTTTGTCAGAGACCGCCAGGTCTTCCTGCCTTGCCTTTAACTTCACCGCTCATTTTGTGGTTTGATTTTTTATTTACCTAGCTACACTTGAGGATACTTGAAAAAGTTCACAGAAAATGGGATTTTTGGGTTCAAAAAATTTAAAATCACACATATAAAAGATCTTCAAAAGGTTTCAGGAAAATGCTTATTATGAAAAAACTCTGTATGGATTTCAAAAATAATTTGTACCAAAATGGATTTATCTTTTAATTCCATTTTTTCATGAACTTTTGGGAGAACATTTTCATATATTTTGCAGATAATATGTTGGTTTTATTGAAGACAACTGACATTCTTTTAGAATGCAAACTCGTCATACTTTTTCTTTTATTCTTCCTTTTAGATTCATTTAGAACTCATTTCTGGCCGGCGCCGTGGCTCAACAGGCTAATCCTCCACCTTGCGGCGCCGGCACACCGGGTTCTAGTCCCGGTTGGGGCACCGGATTCTGTCCTGGTTGTCCCTCTTCCAGGCCAGCTCTCTGCTGTGGCCCGGGAGTGCAGTGGAGGATGGCCCAGGTGCTTGGGCCCTGCACCCCATGGGAGACCAGGAAAAGCACCTGGCTCCTGGCTCCTGCCATCGGATGAGCGTGGTGCGCCGGCCGCAGTGCGCCGACTGCAGCGGCCACTGGAGGGTGAACCAACGGCAAAAGGAAGACCTTTCTCTCTGTCTCTCTCTCTCACTGTCTACTCTGCCTGTCAAAAAAAAAAAAAAAAAATCTCATTTCTAAGAATTATGGTAAGCATATGCATTGTTACTCTCACCTTTAAGCTTTTTCAATTTTTCTTCATAAAATATTTTTCTCCATATATGCCTTGTGTTAATCAGCTTTGCATTACTACAATGAAATCCCTGAAACAGCTAACTTAGAAAAGGCTTATTTAGCTCACAGTTTTGAAGGTTCGCACTCCTAGCTTGAGCAGTCCTACTGGTATTGCATCTAGTGAAAGTGGCAAGTAAAAATGATGAGAGCATGTATCAGAGCAGGTAGTTACATCTAAAGCCACAAGCAAAGAGAGTGACAAAAAGAGGACTAAGAGTGGCAGAGAAACTAGGGCTCCACGGCCCACTTCAAAGGAATACCCTCAAGGACCGAGGGCCTACCAACCAGGCCACACCTAGTAAAGGTGCACAGTGCCTCCCAATCCTGCCCCCAGAGAACTCAGGCCTTTCCATGGACAAACACTGAAGATCCAAATCATAACATGTCCTAGCAATTTTTTTTTTAATTTTTTTTTTTTTAATTTTTGACAGGCAGAGTGGACAGTGAGAGAGAGAGACAGAGAGAAAGGTCTTCCTTTGCCGTTGGTTCACCCTCCAATGGCTGCCGCGGCTGGCATGCTGCGGCCGGCACACCGCGCTCATCCGATGGCAGGAGCCAGGTGCTAGGTGCTTTTTCCTGGTCTCCCATGGGGTGCAGGGCCCAAGCACTTGGGCCATCCTCCACTGCACTCCCGGGCCACAGCAGAGGGCTGGCCTGGAAGAGGGGCAACCGGGACAGAATCCGGCGCCCCGACCGGGACTAGAACCCGGTGTGCCGGCGCCGCAAGGCGGAGGATTAGCCTGTTGAGCCACGGCGCCGGCCCTAGCAATTCTTAAATTCTCTAAACACACACACATAAAGGTCTCTGCAAATTTGGTCTTCTACAAGATTGAAATACCTTTTGAGAAGACATGCCAATGCCAAATTTACTAGGTTGATGACACCCACCTGCTAAGATGTAAAGAGTAATGAGGTTTTAAATCCATTATCTCTGATACAGAAAGCAGCCAAGACAACAACATGCCACAGGAAGAAAGGCATGGCACTAGATGTGATTCAGTTGTGTGGCCCTCTGCAGACCGGTTAGTGAAACATGATGGGGTTGCAGGCTTGACCTCTGAAAGGAGCCAAGGCACTGCTAGCTCTCCTGACAGACTCCCTGAGTGACAGCAGGTGGCTGTGGGCAAGATTCAAACTTGTGACCACAAATGGACAAGAGTGCTCTTATTTAGAGACTGGTCCAAGTCCGTTATTCTGCAGATTCAGGGAAGAATCAAGTTGCAACAAATGCATTATCCCTAGGGAAGAAACGTTGATTCAAGACAAACCTACTGTGTACCAATATTATTAATGATGATAACTAATGATGCTTATGACAATGATGGTAACAACATCACAATTCTTTCTTGAGTACCAGCTCATAATAACTCAATGAGTTTATTACCCTTATTTTACAGAGAAGGAAAATCAATCCCAGAACCTGCCCATGTTCACTCAGTAAATAAGGACAGAGGGGACAGTTTTTATCTGCTAAATCAGTGTGGCTCTAAATGTAGTTGGAGATCCACAGACATGAGAATTACCCGGTGTTACTTAAAACACAGACTTCTGATACATACTCCCACAGAGACTAGAATTAGAATCTCTGAGTGGAGTCCATTAAGCTCCTCTTTAATGCACCTTAAAATTTGGGAAACATCACACTAAACTACAGTCTTTCTATAAGCTGTTGCAAATCCACCGCCTCAGCTCGTTGAGCTACTATCTGTTGGCTTACTACATCCTTAAAAATGAATTCTAGACCCAGTCAGTCTGAAAGGGATTATAGCCCCTCATTTTAGCAGCCTCAGATCCCATCTGCATCCTCACATGATCTAATAAAGAACTGAGAAGAGGGACAGATGTTTGACCTAGACATTAAAATGCCAGTTAAGGGACAGGTATTGGAACAGCAGATATCACTTCGGACACGTGCATTCCATAGTGGAGTACTTGGATTTGAGTCCTGGCACCACTTTCAATTTCAGCTTCCTATTAATGCACATTCTCGGAGGCAGAGGACATGGCTCAAGTAGCTGGGATCCTGAGATCCATGTGAAGACCTGGACCAAGTTTCTCTTACTCAGCCTCAGACCTGCTCAGGCCCAGCTGCTGCAGTCATCTGGAGTAGGGACCAGTGGTGGGAGCTCCCTGTCTGTTTCTGTCTCCATCTGCCGCTAAATAAATAAGTAAAGCTTGAAAAAGGAAAGAACTGAGAATAAAAAATAAGCTGAAGTATTTTCATACACATGCATGACTACATATTCATAGCTAAGTATCTTTTCAACTCTCTACTGTAAAATAACTTGAGATTCACAGGAAGTTGAAATGAAATGTCTAAGAAGGTTCAGTGTCCCTTTCCCCCAGCCTCCCCCAGTGTTAGTGTTTACATAACTATAGTACAATACGAAAACCAAGAAGTTGACAATGGTGTAATTCAGACTTTTTCAGACACCCGCCCTCAGTTCTGTGTGTGTACAGGTCTGCACAGTTTTTTAATGTGTAGCTTGTGTGACTACTACTAGAATCAAGATATAGAACTAAACCATCACTGCAGAGCCCCTTTATACTACTACTTTTTAGCCACAGCCTTTCCTATCCCCAACCTCCTTCAGTCATCTATTCTTCATCTTTTTAATCTTGTTATCTTAAGAGCATTATATACTGAAATCATTCAGGATGTGGCATTTTGTGGTTGTCTTTTTCACTCAACATAATTCCCTTGAGATTCACCAAAGAGAAAATTGAGTTGTTATGCAGACCAATAGCTGATTCATTTTTATATCGCAGCAGTCTTCCATAGCATAGGTGAACCTAAGTTTGTTTTAAAAATCACCCACTAAAAGATATTTGGGTATTTTTCAGTTTGGAGCTATTAAAAATAAAGCTTCTATGAACGTTTGCGTAAATTTTTCTGTGGGAAACTAAGTTTAATTTCTCTGGGATAAATGCTCATAAGTATAATTGCTGAATCATATATATCCATTTTTAGCTTTCAAGGAAAATGCCAAACTATTTTAGAGTAATTTTCCTTTTTGCATTTCTAACAGAATTATGAGTAACCCATCTTCCCTTCATTCCTTCCAGCATTTGGTATTATCATCATTGTGATATCTGTGAACAAAGTTTTATTTCTTCCTTTTAATTATAGGGTCATTAATTTCTTTTTCTTGCCTTATTTCACTGAGTAGTGCAAGGAGTTCTGTGTTCAAATAACCCACACGAAAGTAGGAAAAAAGAAAAAGGAAAAAGAAACACAGAAAATAAAAATGGCAGACTGAAACCCCAACATACCAATAATTACTTTAACTATAAGTGGTCTAGACACACCAATTAAAAGATGAATATTGCCAGATTAATAAAAAAAATTGTGACCCAATTATGTTGTCCACAGAAAGTCACTCAAACATAATGCCAGAGGAAAGTTGGAAATGAAAGTACAGAAAAAATATAGACCTTGAAAGCATAATTTTTAAGGGAAGGAATAACTATGTTAACATAAAACAAAATAGAAAATAAAATCTTTGACTGTTTTTAAAGATGCCACCTGCCTTCTCTTCAGGCCAGCTCTCCTCCCAGACCAGCTAGGTAATAGAAGTCAACAGAGTGCCTTCCCTAAGGAGGTTGCCACCCCTGTTCTGATGCACCCCATGAGAAGAGAAAGATAGGTCTGGGCCTCCTAACTGGCAAGGCCTTAAAGTCCACCTGATTATTACAAGCCCCTTCTGTCAGTTTCTATTTGCCTCTCAATTGGAAAACTTGCTCATGGTTTAGACTGTACCTTTTGTAGGTCTTCAAATAATGACTCTGTCCTTCGTTTTAGACCCTGTGAGTTTAATCTGCTTGCTAGATTCGTCTTCTCCAGACTTGAAACAGTGAAATTCTAGGTAGCCGTGCACAGGAAACCTCAGATGGAAGCAGTTTCTGCAAGCTGGCACTACTGTCCCCTTGAGAAGCCACCTTCTGCTGGAACCCTGTCTTGAGAGCTGTTCCCAATAACGCCCCTTTCCAGCATGAAGCAGCCGTGGAGATCACTGCCCAGCTCCCCTAACAGAAGGTAGGGTCTATTCATCCTGGGAAGGGGAAATGTGATGAGTCAGATGGGTTGATGGGCACTCGGTGGAAATTGGGGTGCATTTATTTAGGATTCTCCAATTTCACCATGAGAATAGCAAGGCAGTGGTGATTCCATACTCCTGAGCTCACAGTTTACTGTGAAAACAAGCTACCTATCCCACCCTTCTAGATGGTTTTGTTGTTTTATCATGAGCAAGCCAGACAGGATAAAGGATTGCAAAGCAAGTCTTGTGATGGGTTTTGTCCCTGCCTTGTAACTAAATGTCAATATGATTGTCAATCTTTTTTTCCAAAATTGTGCTTAAAAACCCCACTACCACTGACTAGGCACTTTGGGTTTTTCCTCTCTTGTAAGCCCTCTCCATGCCACTCTGGCTGGAGGTCTCTGACTCTAATAAATCTTGCCTTTTAAATCTCAAAAAAAAAAAAAAAAATGAAAGAAATAAAGAAAATGTTTGATATTAAAAAAACTGATTTTAAAGAAAGCCACATATCTTTCCTCCCTCACCCCCCAAAAAAATAAACTTGGAGCACAAAACATTAGAAGAGATAGAAAGGAATAGTACAAAATAATTAAAAAGGCAATCCACTAAGACAACATAGCAAGATTAGTTGTGGAAAGGGCAAATGACAGAAATGCAAAAACTGAAGCAAAACGAAGAGAGGTAACAGGAGAAACAGACAAATCAATTGCTGTAGTTGGAGACCTATAAATTCTATTCTCAACAATTATTGGAAATATTAGATAATCAGCAAGGACACAGAATTCAGCATGATCAACCAACAGGATCTAATTACCATTTACAGAACACTCCATCCAACAATAGAGCATACATTATTTTCAAGTATCCAAGGAACAATCACAAGGGTAGAACATATCCCAGGTCATCAAATAAACTTAAATAAATTTTAAAAAACTGAAATCATACATAGTATGTTCTCTATCATAAGGGAATTAAACTAGAAATCAGTAACAGAAAGACAACAGGAAAGTTTTTAAACATGGAGAAAATAAAGATCTTTTGAAATCTCCCCTAAGGCACATCTTCTCTCATATCATCACAAGAGATTGTTTTTAATATAAAACTGTCCTATTAATCATTTGGCCATGTAGTTATCTTGCAAGAGCTGAGGGAAATAAGTAAAATGAGTAAAAGCTTAGAAACAGAATATCACATCTCTGACCAAAAAAATCTTTTCTACCCTTTCATTCTATGGAAAATGGAAGACATTGATGAAACCCCAAAGCTGGAAGCCTCTCCCTGAGCCATATGCCTGCAGGCTCACAGGTAATTGAAGATTTTCAACCTATTCAGCTGAAATTTTAGGCATCAAGGGTAAATCTCTCTTCTTAAGTTGCCCTCTTTTTCCTGATGACGTACAACCTTAAAGTACATTAGCAAGGAAGAAGTGAGTTCCCTGAGCAGTGCTGTACTGATAGGTAATCAGGTGCCATTTCAGTAGAAAATTGCATTCTACCCAATAATCCATGAATCCAGCCGAAATGGCTCACAGTTGCCCCTTAAGGAAAGATCTGTTCCACTCCAAGAAAAGGACTTCCAAGTGACTTTAATCAAAACACTGATGAGCAAAGAGAGAGAGCGAGACAGCAGAATGCCTTTTTCACTGGGATCTCAAAGGTGCAGCAGGAAAGTCACTGAAAACAAGTCTGTGGTGTTTACAGAGGTGAGACTAACAAAGGCAGAGAGCAGGTGGGACTAAAATGGTTTCTTTCCCTCCATACTGAAATTGTCTAGAGGCAGTCAAAGCAAATGCATTGCCCTCACAAAACCGAGAGCTCCAACTTCATTTGCAATCACAGATGGTACCTCTAACCTCAGCTTCCTCAAACAGTCTCTGTGTCCCATTGGCTCCTGCATACAAAACAGCTACTTCAGTCTTAGCTAATTCTTTTTTTGTTTGTTTTGCTGGAAAAATAACTGTTATTCTCCTCTTCAATCCCCTTAAATGTCTTCCCCCAAACCCAGTGACTAAAGTTGAAATTTCTTTTGTGACTTGCAGACAATCGTTCGTAAACTTCCCCTATTTGCTATATGTCCTCAGAGTCATCTCTCAACCACCTTCCCCTCTATCCTGTTCTCAGCTACAATCAACTTCTGCCAGTTCCATCACTACATTATGTTCTCTCTTATCCCTAGGCCTCTGTATATCATGTTCTCTCTCCATAACACACACTTCTGCCTCTCCACCTGGTTAACTACTACTTATTTTTTAGGTCTCACTTAAATGCCATTTCTTTCTCGGATCTGACTCATGCCAGTTAAGCCCAATCTGCAGCACCCTGTACTGGCTCTATCAAGTCCTTTATTCACTTGTGATTATTACTTGCTTGATAGTTTCTCTTCCTCACAGATTAGAAGTTCTACCTGTGAATGTAGGAACCATGCTTAACTTATTCATCATTCATCCCAACATTGTTACACAGTACCTGATACAAAAAAATGCACTTCATAAACGCTTTTTGGATGAATGACAAAAGTAACAAAATCAAGAAAGTGCAATTCTCTGGGAATAAAGGTGCTTCTTATATATACAGAAGCCCCACTCAAAGATATTATCATTAGGTTTAACAATCAGGGCATGGCCTATGGCCCCCAAGCAACATGGGACACATGAGTATCATCTATAAAGCTATTTCATAATATCAACATTTCCACATTTCAACTTGATATGTTCAATACACATTTGATAAATTAATATATTAACAAATAGCAGGGAAAGATAATTTTTCTCCTCCAAAATCCATTTTCAGCCATCTCATCACTTATTACTTTAGCTCTACGATGATTTTTTCTTGTCTTTCCATTTTTTATGACTAATAGAAAAATAAGTGAAGCATGAGGTCCAAGAGATCCAAGACTTTAAAACATTAAAACATGACATGGGCCGGCGCCGTGGCTCAACAGGCTAATCCTCCGCCTTGCGGCGCCGGCACACCGGGTTCTAGTCCCGGTCGGGGCACCGGATTCTGTCCCGGTTGCCCCTCTTCCAGGCCAGCCCTCTGCTGTGGCCCAGGAGTGCAGTGGAGGATGGCCCAAGTGCTTGGGCCCTGCACCCCATGGGAGACCAGGAAAAAGCACCTGTCACCTGGCTCCTGCCATCGGATGAGCGCGGTGCGCCGGCCGCAGCGCGCTGTCTGCGGCAGCCATTGGAGGCTGAACCAACGGCAACGGAAGACCTTTCTCTCTGTCTCTCTCTCTCACTGTCCACTCTGCCTGTCAAAAAAAAAAAAAAAACATGACATGATCATGGGCCACAACTTATCTGTCTTGATCCTAAGTTTCTTTACAGCCGACTATGTCAAGATAAGCCAGAGGATGCAAAAATGCTCTGAACAAGTCACTTATTATGTCAAAACTCAAAATCAGAAATTAATATTCTTCTTTTTCTCCTATTTTCAATTGGGAGTCAGAAAAAAGTTTGAATATGAGTGTGAATAGAGAGAAACACATCAAAGATAATTTCATGAAACTGATGCTTAAAATTCCATTTTGAATACATAATTTTTCAGAGGTTCATGTCTTAGATTTCTGTGCCATTCAGTATCTTGGTTCTAGTATCTGCCATCTCAGAGATGAGTAAACTTTTCTGTAAAAAGGTCAGATAATAAATGTTTTGGATTTCGTTGGTCATGGAGCCTCACTTACAACTTCTCAGCTCCACCAATGTAGCCAGAAGACAGTCACAGAAAGACAATCACAGCCAATAAGGAATGAACAGATGTGGCTGTGTTCCAATAAAACTTTATTTACAAAAACAAGCAGTTGTTACCAATACAGCAAGATATTTCCCATGGGCCAGATTATATTAGCCCCTTCTTCTAAAGTGATACCAAAGGGTTTTCTGTCACAGATTGCGTTTCAGGAAAAGCAGATGTTGAGATGGAACAGCATGGAAAAGCTTAATCAAGATGTGTTCTTGGGGTCAACATTTACAGACAGGAAAGAAAGAAAGCAGGACTGGAAAATCAGACAAAGAAGTGGAGCTGCAAGCACAATAAAAGTCTCATTTAACTCCAAAGGAAGCTCTCCAGTTGGGATGTCTCTTCAGAGTGGCACAGATTGGAACAGAAGGCTAAAGCTTTATACTACAAAAAACTGGTTATTGGTTGGGCGCTGCCCCAAGAAGTTAACATGGCCTCAGGCAAGATTAATCTCTTCAAACTGGGCAATGCCTGTAGGAGTGCCAGCAGCACAGTGCTCCCAACAACCACAGGAGTACACCTTGCATTACTCATGGGTGAATTCAATCAGTCCATCATATCAGCTACCAGCTACCAAACTCTCTTGGGATTTAGCTCCTTATGTAAAAAGCTACCTTTTGCTCATTTCAATGTCTCATCAATACACAATATACTTATTTTAAATATATCTAATATTACTGCAACCAGCTTTAGAAAAATCTTGGCTCATTGTCGTATTTCTCAACTTTCTAAAATAACATAAAAAGGAGTAAGATCATTCTGGTTCATTGCTTGCTTGTGTTTCATTCCAAACTCAGAAATCTCTGCTTGACAAGAATTGCCATCTGGCTAGCAAAGGGGTCATGCACAAAGTTTCTTTAAGGAATTACTTAATACTCACTCAAAAGAGGGCAAGGTTTTGGTGACCGTGTAAATTTGTGCAAGTTCCATCATAACAAGCCTGAATCCCGAATGCTACTTCAGGCACACATAGCATTTAAAAAAAAAAAAAACCTACAAAAGAAATGGTATTGCAGAAAGCCTTACAATATTAAAAACCTGAGAAATATGCTTTAGGCCTTGGATTTAGTACATTCAGGGATGTCCAAGGGATTATGTTATAAAGAGGATTGAAGTACATTAAGTTCTGAGGCTAGGAAATCTTCTAATTCACAGTTGGGGTTCTACAGGACCTCACAGGTCTACAATATTTTTGGAATTTTAGCTTTGCTAATTGCATACCCTCTAAAGAACCGCATTTAAGCTGACCTTTATGAACAAGCTAGTGCATCCCATTGCAATGACAATGCATTCTTGCATGGTTTCATAGCAACAGCTTGTGGTTGACAGACAACTGAAGGATCTACAGGATAATCTACAGCTCCCAAAAAATGAGTCCAGAAATAAATACAACCTCAGGCCTTTGGGGGTCATTCTTATCACAATAAGGCTAGAGCAGCTGGATTTTCTAGGGGGAGGAAAAAGAGAGTATGCTTTGCATAGCACTGGGCCTGAGAGTTCATGTCTGGGCTTCTTTTTCCAAGTAACAAAATGAGGAAACAGCCCAAAATAAACTGAAAGCTTCCTCTCATTTCCAACATTCCATAACTAAAATGTGAACCTTGTCCATAATGTGCCTTCCATCTGTGTCCTCAGAAGAACTAAACCAAAGATAAACCACCACAGGAATACATGAGCAAAAGCAATTTGTCTTTGGGTTGGCAGAAAGCTACTTCCAGAGAACAATTTGCAGTGTTCTCCATAGAGGTCCCCCAAAAGACACAGACTTAGATTTTACTAATGCTTTGGGTCAGACACAACTTAAGAAAAACTATTCTATGCCAATCTAGACTGTAAGATTACACAAAAACCTTGGGGGATAGCACTATGGCACAGTAGGCCAAGCCTCCACCTGCAGTGCTAGAATCCTATATGGGCACCGGTTCAAGTCCCAGCTGCTCCTTTTCCAATCCAGCTCTCTACTATGGCCTAGGAAAGTAGTGCAAGATGGCTCAAGTGCGTGGGCCCCTGTACCCATGTGGGAGACCCAGAGGAAGCTCCTGACTCCTGGGTTCGGATCAGCCCAGCTTCAGCTATTGTGACCAATTGGAGAGCAAATTAATTGATGGAAGACCTTTTTCTCTGTAACTCTACCTCTCAAATAAATAAATAAAATCTTTCAAAAATAAAAAAAAAAAAACAGACCTTGAAAAGCACAGATCCTAAATTGTCTAGACAGTTTGCAGTTTTGCCTAGAATTAATAAACAAACCAGGTGCTATAATTTGATTATGATTTACCACCCCCCAAACTCATGCAGGAGTTTAATCCCCAAAGTCTTATGTTAATGACATTAAGTAGGTAGAAACTTAATGCATCTTTGATGCTGGGAGGTGGAGCCTTCAGAGAGCGATTAGATGCTAGATGGCAGTAGGGTGGAGTCACCAAAACTGAATCCTAGTGACTTTATAGACAATGGGGAGAGATCACATAGATGTAGATGGACACAAACCCTTCTACCAGGATGAAATGCAGCTAAGGGAGTCATTGCCTAAGCTTGTGTCATGCTGACTGGAATTTGAATCTCCAGAGCCACATGTTAAAACAAACCTCTTTTCTTTATAAAGTTGCCTGTTACAGGTATTTCATTACAGCAGCAGAAAGCTGAAAACCACAAAGTAAAATCTGTGATCATGGCCAGCGCTGCAGCTCACTTGGCTAATCCTCTGCCTGCAGCACCGGCACTCCAGGTACTAGTCCCGGTTGGGGCACCAGATTCTGTCCCAGTTGCTCCTCTTCCAGTCCAGCTCTCTGCTATGGCCCAGGAAGGCAGTGGAGGATGGCCCAAGTGCTTGGGCCCTGCACCCATATGGGAGACCAGGAGGAAGCACCTGGCTCCTTGCTTCAGATCTGTGCAGCATGCTGACCATAGCAGCCATTTGGGGGAGTGAACCAATGGAAGGAAGACCTTTCTCTCTGTCTCTCTCTCTCTCTCTCACTGTCTACTCTGCCTGTCAAAAAAAAAAAAATCTGTGATCAGTAAAAAGCATATATTAGGGGCCAGCACTGTGGTGCAGCGTGTAAAGCCGCCACCTGAAGTGCCAGAATCCCATATGGGCTCCAGTTGGAGTCCCAACCACTCCACTTCCAATCCAGCTCTCTGCTACAGCCTGAGAAAGCAGTAGAAGATGTCCCAAACCCTTGAGCCCCTGCATCTGCATGAGAGAACTATAAGAAGCTCCAGTCTCCTGACTTTGGACAGGTCTAGCTCTAGCTGTTGTGGCCATTGGGGAGTGAACCAAATGGAAGCCCCCCCCCCCACTCTGTCTCTCTGTAACTCTGCATTTCAAATGAATAAATAAATCTTTTTAAAAAACATATATTAGCATGCATATAAATAGATGCAAAACTATTTAAAATAGGCTGTTAGGCCAGAAAATCTTAAATGGTTCAAGAGAAATAATTGTTTGAAGTTATTTAAGCCCAGCACTATACTGGCTAAGAATCTATTGCTAGTTAATTCTGGCCACACAATGCCTCTTCAATCTCCACTAGATTTCTGCTGGAGTGACAAAGAGGGAGAGATAGAGAAAGATCCTCTTACCCAAATGGCAGCAACAGCTGGAGCTGAGCCAGGCCAAAGCTAGCAGCTAGAACCTCCATCTGGGTCTCCTACATTGTAGGAGGAACCCAGATATTTGGGACATCATTTGCTGCCTCCCAGGCACATTAGCAGGAAGCTGGATAGGAAGAAGAGGCAAGACTGGATCCCAGGCACTTCAATATGGGATGCAGGTATCCCTTATACTGCAACATCCACCCCAGCTTCCTGCTTCTAAGAGTGTAGCTGTATCTTCCTGTCAGTCTAGAGTTTAATTGAGCATCAATCAATCAATGCGCATTTCCATCTTTGTAGCACTTTCTGTAGTGGTAGCAGAAGAAACAAGCTTTGATAGATTGTATAGATTAGCTCCATTTCTCTATATAAAGGTCCATGAGGGAATCATCTATGATTTGTAATAGTGCTGCTGGGGATAGTCTTAATCATCTCTTCACATTCAAAAATTAAAATTGGCTGTGAAATTAGAAAACATGTAGGGGCAAAAAAAGAAAGGAGGAATTTTTTTTAAAGTATCAGAATAAAGCCAAGATGCACATTATAGTCATCTGTTTATTTTAATTGAATGGTTTGTATCTTCGGGAAATCTTATTATTCTCCCCAGAGGAGAAGTGGTGAATGAAGGCACCAACCTCATTAACCTTTGAATGCTGAAATCAATAATCTGCAATAAATCTAAGCTAATTTGTTGCCAATAAATCTCACAAAACACTGTGTTTTGTAGCTGGAGACGCTGGAGGATGTGACAAGAGCATCCAAGTTCATTCCATGATGATATCTGGGGCTTCCCTTGTTGGTTTTTAGGAGTTTCTGAATATGAAAAAAGTTACTAATATTTATATAGAAGATGGTTTTACAGTGAGGTTAATAATATGTTTTTAAAACTGAAAGTCCTGTGGAAATTTTTCTTTTTACATGATTTTTTCTAATAAATGAAATGAATAAAGGAAAACAGACACACATCCAACTGATAGCTCCTTCTTAAACACCTGCCCTTAAATTAAGAATGTAGCCCACATTGGGGAACTACAAAGAGGTCCCCTAAGGCCACAAACAGGGTCTGACTTCAATCACTGAAGCAGGTAGTAGGAACTCAGAAATTTTTGGTTGAAGGAATAATGAAATGATCCTGAAGTTTAAGAGTTAACTTTGTCTGCTAAGTGTATACACACATGTATATGTGTATAAGCACACATGGACACACACATATGTGTACACAGATACACATGTCTATGTAAATGTGTTTTTATATACACACAAACGTCTGAGCAAAAGAATGGGATACTGTCTAGTTTATCTTGAAAAAGGAAAGAATGGAACAATGCATTAGATATCAGTTTCAGGGAAGTGAAGTGATTGGGAAATAGGGTACCAGGGAACAAACATGGCTACTCACCTGTGTTACAGTGAAAATCCCACAAGAGCATCTGCTTTGTTGTATTACTGCCAAGTACCCCCAATGCCTAGAACAGGGCCTAAGAAACAGCAGGTGTTCAGCAAGTATTTAAACGCTGAAGGATGCAAGGGTGGGTAGCTGCAGAGATTAGGAAATAGTTATTGGAAGCAGGAGAACTAGGAGAGAGTGTTTGGTCGAGCTGTTAAGACACCCATGTTCCATTTTAGAGTGCCTCAGTTCTGGTCCCGGCTCTAACTCCTGACTCCAACGTCCTACTAATGCCAAGTTCTGGGAGGCAACAGGTGATAGCCCAAGTAATTGGCTTCCCATTTTCCACTGGGGGAGATCTGGATTGAGTTCTCAGCTCTCAGCTTCAACCCCAACCCAGCCCTGACCCTTACAGGCATTTAGAGAGTAAACCAGTGGATAGGAGTATTCATGATTCTCCCTCTCCCGCTCCCTCTCTGAAATAAAAAACCTCTTTCCTTTATAAAGTTGCCCGTTACAGGTATTAAATACCTGAAATAAAAACTTTTTAAAAAGTAGGAGAAATAAGACAGTAGTTGTGATGTTTCCACAACTGGTCTTTAAAGCAAAAGGACCAGCAATGTGCACACACAGCAAGGGACTACTTATTCAAATGTCTCTATCCTGTGCACTGGGTGGACCTCTTATCCAGAAGAGTTTTCTGTTCTAATGCAGTATGTCAAAACCATAGCATCTAAACAGGAAAATGGAGGCCCCTGCCTTTCTGTCTTATTTCATTGATGTTTCCTCTCCTAGGTCAAACAGCACAACTTCATGTTTCTGAAAACTCTACTGAGTCCTCTGACAACCAGACCCCATACTGAAGTGCTCCTGTGAGAAGCCACCTGCTGCTGCTGATTGACTTGCCTTGAAGGAAGGCCTAATTATGCCTCCTAACTCCTAGTAGCCCTGAGTTCAGCAGCAATCATTGAACCAGATGCAGCCTACCCTGCTGGAGTTGCCCCTGGTTCACTAAGTGTCCTGTGAATTAGGCTTTGTTATTTAATGAGCCAAAATCCTTTCCCTAAGTAACAGAAGCAGAAAAGGTAGAATCTGTTGCACCAACTTTGGGTTTCCACCCAATGGCATACAACTGCTCTGGTGGACCTAGTTAATGAAGAACTTGCAAAATAATATTTCTCAGCAGTATCATCCCCAGGCTACCTGTATTAGTACCACCTGAATGAACAGGTAACAACATAGATTCCCAGACCCTTCTGCCAGAGAATCCTGTAAGAGATCCGAGATAGGGCCAGGGAAACTGCATTAACAAGCACCCTAGAAAAGTCACAAGTGTACTGAAGGTAGAGAAACTTTGACTAAAATATTAATTTACATCCATCTTCCTCAATAAACATTTCACAAACATCTGGTCTTGACTCATACTGGAAGGCAGACTATTCTCTGGAGAGCATGCTCAGGACAATGTACTAAATCTTTACATGCTTATTGAGTATCTTTCTCAACAAATGAGTGACAGGCTGACTACAGTAGAAGATAAGGTAGGTCCTTTGAGCTGTGGCTGCCTCAGTTTGGGCTCTAGCTCTGCCACTCTGTAGCTGTGGGACCTTTAGCAAGTTAATTAATCTCTTTGCATCTTAGTTTCCTAATTGTAAAATGGTGATGATAACCACAGCACCTGTCTCACAGGGTTATTAGGATTAAGTAAGCCAGTACATATGAAGTGTTCAGAAATGAGCCTGTCCAAGATACATGCCTAATCAATAACTAAAAATGGACAGCTTTTATGAATGTGGGCACAGGGGTAAGCTGGGAGAAAACAATCTTGTCCCTGCTCTAATGAAGTTCAAAAATAACAAGAAACAGAGCCATTGACAATAATCTGCAAAGAATTACTAAGATACAAGGGTATCCTCGGAAGGAGAAATAGAATGTGTCGTTAGAATGCATAAAAATGTAGTCCAAAGAAGAACCTGTCATGGTGGGTACCTGAGACAGGAACTATCTGGTAAAAGTCATCAGGAAATAACAACTAGGGTCACAGGGTAGGTGTTGTGGCACAGTAGGTTAAGTTGCCATTTGGAATGCCCACATTCCATATTGGAGTGCCTGGTATGGATTCTTTCCTCTGCTATGAATCTAGCTTCCTGCTAATGCACCTGGAAGACAGCATATGCTGACTCAAGCACTCAGGTTCCCGCCACCCATTTGCAGACCTGAATGGAGCTTCTGGCTCTTGGCTCCTGCCTGGTCCAACTCCAGCTGTGGCAGGCACTTGAGGATTGAGCCAGCAAATGGAAGCTCTCTCTTTGTCACTTCCTCTCTGTCACCTGCCTTTCAGATAAAGATCAGGATCTTCAAATCTCAAGATCCAGACTCTACTCCCCACCTTATCTCTATAAGTTTGTCTTGGGCAGGCTTGACCTCTTCAGAACCTCAATTGCCCTATGCGTAAGATAAGGGGCTTAGCTGAGAGAATCTCAAAGGCCCTGCAGCAAGGCAGAACAGGGAGGCTCTACAGAGCCTCTTGCACCAGAGTCCATGCTGCAAGAGGCAGAGGCTCCATCCTGGGAGGGGAGGCAGCAAGGGAACAGGTTAAAGAAGAGGGGAGCTGCCTGGGCTCGAAAGAATCTTCCTCTTGCCAGAATTCCCTTTAGCTTGAACTTGCAGACATATTTCGCCATTGTTGAAAGCATTTTCCTCCAAAGTTTTCTTTTTTTTCTTTTTTTTCTGACAGGCAGAGTGGACAGTGAGAGAGAGAAACAGAGAGAAAGGTCTTCCTTTGCCGTTGGTTCACCCTCCAATGGCCGCCACAGCCGGCACGCTGCGGCCGGCACACCACACTGATCCGAAGGCAGGAGCCAGGTGCTGATCCTGGTCTCCCATGGGGTGCAGGGCCCAAGCACTTGGGCCATCCTCCACTGCACTCCCGGGCCACAGCAGAGAGCTGGCCTGGAAGAGGGGCAACCGGGACAGAATCCAGTGCCCCGACCGGGACTAGAACCCGGTGTGCAGGTGCCGCAAGGTGGAGCATTAGCCTAGTGAGCTGTGGCGCCGGCCTCAAAGTTTTATTTTTCTGAGAAGGATAAGGGGGACGGAAACACACAAACTACATGGTGTGTTGGGGCAATGATGTCGGGCTAGAATGTGGGTCTCTAGAAAGAGAAATGCACATTTTTCAAGTTGGGAAGCAAAGAGGAAAGGAAAGCATAAAAGATCCAAAGAGGTGGAGTGGAAAAATGGAGGCAAATGGAGGCAGTGGCAGGAGACAGAGATTGAGAGGAGATAAGATGAGGAGATACTAAAAGCGAGGTGATTTCATCAGAAGGAGGGGTTCACAGTTCAGCAGCTTGCTCCATCTTACATCTCTTCCCCGTCTCCCTCTGCCTCTCCACTCAGACTCTTGTACCCACACCCCAGAACCTTTCAGTTGCTTCATCTCTCCTCATGTATTTGTCTGAGTAGCAATGATACATGAATGTCAAGAACGACCAACATCCTTCCAAGGTTAAGATTGGAAACTGCCTTTATGGAAGTGAGAAAATTTTTAAATTGACCTGTCTGCCCACATGAGCTCTTCTTTCTGTTATAAACATTGCCTTCAGCTGGCAAGAGAAAACAAAGAGGAAAAAGATAAAGCGTTAAGAATCCATTTCAATTTGAAGATGGAGAGATGCCAGTATGGAAAAGAATTGCTACCTGCACAGGGTCATAGAATCAGAAAGTGGCAGGACTGGTGTGTTGCACAAGTCATCAATCATCTAGTGCTAGTGAGGAACATTCACAAGAACACAGGAAGCATTTTATATTTTTATAAGTTATATACATGGTGCAGTATTATGAGGGTACTTCAAGAAGTCCGCAGAAACTATAATGAAACTATTTTGGTGGAAAACATTTTAAAATCCACATATATAAGGAATCTTCAAAAACTTCATGGAAAATGTACCTTAAGAAAAAGCTGTTTATTTCATTTTTTTGCATCAAAATAAACTCACCTTTTAGTTCCAGGTTTAAGCCCTCCTCGTTTTGATAAAATTAGCGATTCACATCCACATTTGGGGGGGGCATATTTTTTAGGTATAAATTATTAATATTTTTTAAAATGTGAATCAATTTAAAAACAGCAGTAGGTAAATGACACAACCATTGGTACTTGCATAACTGAGTGGTCCTGACTAGATTTTAAATTATTGAGAGAGACCATGTTTGTAGCCTTTCAGTAAGAAAGAAAAAAAATCCAACCAGCTTGCAAACTAACCCAGCGTCCTCTGAAAAGCCAACCAACTCACCTTGGGGCACCTCCTTCTCTCTCCATGCAAGCCAGGGAAATGAGATTTGAGCGTTCAAAGGAGTCAGACAAGCATAATATTCTATACGCTCTCGACATCCATCTCCTGCATGAAACCTCATTGTTCCTGTGTAACAAAAAGTAAATATTTACCATGAGGCAGGAGAGGTAGCAAATGATCAGCAGCCAGGCCATCAATCACCAGGAGCCATGCTCCCATTCTAATAACCCTCATAAGGGAGGGCAGGCAAGGACGGCAAAGACTGTCCAGGAGATAAGAGTTTGTCAGAGGAACCAGATCGCTCACAGTGGAAGAATATAAGGAGAGGCATTCAAGCATGCAAATTGCAAAGGTCCCTCAAAATGAGTTTATAAAGTCGAAGCAGAAAGGCAGAGTGGTTTGGATCACAGCCCCTGCAGCTGGACTGCTCAGCAGCTGACGGCACTTGGATGAGACAATTTCTCTTGGTTGTTTCTGCAACTGTGAGATGGACAGAACCTCCAGATCCACTTCGTCGGGTTGCTATGAGGATTAACGGAGTTAAAGCAGGCCTGGTGTTTAGGACAGTGGCAGCACAGGAAGTGTTCGATAAATATCTCTCTGGGTATGAGAAGACAGTAGCCTTTCACAGCTGCAAGAAGATGGCCAAGAGAGAGTCCTCAATCTCTGTTAGCTGTGGGGCATGCAGAGTCCTGGAATTTAATCAGCTAGTTTAGAAGGTAGGTAAATGTCCTAACGCTCACAGCCACCTAGTCGAGGAACTAGGATTTGAGCTTTAGCAATCTGGCCAGAATCATGGCCTTAACCATCATGCCATGAAACCTCTCTTAAGAGATCATGGGGCTGGCGCTGTGATGTAGCAGGTAAAGCCACCACCTGCAGTGCTGGCATCCACTGCTCTTCCAGTCCTGGCTACTCCTCTCCAATCCAGCTCTCTGCTTTGGCTTGGGAAAGCAGTGGAAGATGGCTCAAGTCATCAGGCCCCTATTTCTATGTGGGAGACCGAGAGGAAGCTCCTGGATCCTGGCTTCAGATCAGCTCAGCTCCAGCCACTGTAGCCATTTGGGGAGTGAACCAACAGATGGAAGACCTCTTTTTCTCTCCGCCTCTGCCTCGTTGTAACTCTGCCTTTTAAACAAAATAAATAAACCTTTAAAAAAAATAGAGATCATAACACACATGTTCTTGTTTTTTTTTTTCTTTCATCCTTCTTTTCCTGGTAGTCACCTTTCCCTCTTTCCAATACAGAAATTGACTAATTCTCCATAGGAAAGATAAAATACCTAAATGAAAATAAACATCCCAAACAAGAGATAGAAAACTTATGTTCTAGTGACATGATTGAAAGAACTGAGAATGATTAACCCTGGTGAGGGGCTTATTTGTGCAGAGCTTAAATCTTTGTGCACTGAGAACTTACAGAAACCTCAAAATGTTCATGAAAAATGGAATTAGAATATGTTTATTTTGATGAAAGAAAATTTTAAATCCATGCATAGTTTTTTCATAAGATGCTTTATACATTAATATTTTGAAGACCCTTATGTGCATGAATTTCAATTTTTGTACCAAAATTAATTTTAATGTTAACTTATTTTTTCATCTACTTAAAAGGCAGCACAGCAGAGAGAGACACACACACACAGAAAGAGAGAGAGAGAGAGCGTGTGTGAGAGAGAAATTTTCCATCTGCTGCTCCACTTCCCAAATACTCACAAGCAGCCAGGACTGTGCCAGGCCAAAGCCAGTAGTTCAGAATTCCATCTACATCTTCCAAGTGAGTGGCAGGTACCCAAGCACTTGAGTCATTATCTGCTGCCTTCCAGGATGTATTACTAGGAAGTTGGATTGGAAGAGAATAGGCATTGCAAGTGGCGGTGTAGCCTGCTGTACCACAATGCCTACCCCCAAGAAATGTATCTTTTACTTTCATTTTCCATGACCTCTTTGAAGCACCCTCGTGGAGAAGGAAGAACAGCCTTATTGCACATAGCTCAAAACAAAGATATCTATATCCAGTAAATGAGAGATTATCATGAAATTCCAGTCTAGTGTTAAGACTGCATGTCTTATTAGGCTTTTCATTGCTACAACACACCATAAACAAGCTTGGTTTATAAAGAAAAGAGGTTTCTGTAGCTCTCAGTTTTAGATGTTCCAGGTCCAAGATCCAGTGGTTTAGCATCTGATGAAAACCTCGTGGTAGATCACAATGGTTCCTCCAGCATGTGCAGGAGGAAGGTAGCTGATGGCGAGGTAAAGCTGAGAGAGGTAAGAAGCGCAAAGTTTCAGGATCTCCTGACAACCCTCTCAGAGGTACTACATGGGAACTACCTTAATCTATTCCAAAGGGCAGCTCCCTCAGGTGACTTAAGGGTCTCCCACTGGGCCCCACCCCCAAAAAGTTCCATATCATATCATATCCCAATACTGCCACCCTGTGGTCAAAGCTCCCACAAATGACCTTTTGTGGGGGATAAACCATTGCACAGAACATCCCAGGAGCTAACACTGAGCAACTACAACGGACTTTTGTAGCCTCTCAAACTCACACGTTGAAAACCCAGACTCCAATGTGATGATATAAGGAGGTGAGACTTTGGGGTAGATATTTGGGACTGATGTCCTTACAAAAGGGACCCCAGAAAGCCCTCTTGCTCTCTACCACACAATGCTGCAACAAGAAAGTAGCCATCTACAGCCTAGAAGAAGGCCCTCCCAGAATTCTGCCACGTTGACTCCTGATCTCAGACAATCAGCCTCCAAAACTGTGAAATAAATGTCTGCTTTTTATTACCAATTTGTGGTAACTTATTGCAGAAGCCCAAATAGATTACAACAGAGATGAAGAACTTTAATTCAAGTCAGACAAATCCCAGCTTCACCTCTTACTATGTTCATGACCAAAAGCAAGTATTATATCCTCTGAGAGGCTTCAGTGCCAAGAGGAGAGCTTGGTATTACCTTTCTCACCAGATCCATAACATCCTTAAATAAGATAAAGCATTTTAAAAAGGTTAGAACAGCTCTTGACTTACAATGATCCTTGCATGTGTGTGGGCTATAAAGCTGGTCTAGATTATGAGAAAATAAAAACAATTTTCTGTGGAAAGATAGCAATTTTTTGATATTCTAATCCTCTCTAGAGACGTTTGTGATTAAAGTTGGTTTTGTTGTGTTTTGTTTTGTTTTGTTTTTGGAACACCATCATCCATTCTTTCATTTAGCAAGCAAAGGTTCCCTGAGCAATGACCAGAAGTGTTGTCCCTAGGATAGAGCATGAAGACTTGTGAAATGGTCCGCCCATGAGTATACTCCACCGAAGGAGGCAAGTTAGATGAGATCATCATCCAGTGAGTCATTCAACCATAATCATAATACATGCTATGAAGGATGATTCTAGAGCTGCCACCAGAGCATTTAACAAAAGGACTGATTCAGACTGAGCAGAGAAAGCATGGGGCCCTCCAAGTGCGTACATTTTCAGCTAAGTCACCTCCAGGTGATTTGTGGCCAAACAATGGCCTGCACGAGTCCATAGAAGAGAGTTATTAGTCTTATACGACCCAGGAAAGCTTCACATTTCAGCTAGTTTTGTGAAAGATGAGGAGCATTTCCCCAACAAAAAAAAAAAAAGAAGGATTTTTGTGTTGAGGATTTTGTACAGACTTGAAGAAAATCTCAGAACAGAGACTCACATAATATTACTTTTGTTATGAGTAGCAGCTGTTAATCAAAAATTTTAAATATTCTTTAAGACTTTCACTGTCATGGTATTCATCAACAAATCTTGGAAATAACTCTAATAAATAATTATCTAACACTTGGGGGAAAATCAAGCTAAATTAGAAAGCTAAAATTTCTACATAATACTGAAAATATATTAAATACTATCTGCTTAAGGCTCTTAGATAACATGGGAACAGGAAACACACTACAGTTGTAGTGTGAGCACAAACACATTCTTTTTTTTTTTTTTTTTTTTTTGACAGGCAGAGTGGACAGTGAGAGAGAGAGACAGAGAGAAAGGTCTTCCTTTGCCGTTGGTTCACCCTCCAATGGCTGCCGTGGCCGGCGCGCTGCAGCCGGCATACCATGCTGATCCGATGTCAGGAGCCAGGTGCTTCTCCTGGTCTCCCATGGGGTGCAGGGCCCAAGCACTTGGGCCATCCTCCACTGCACTGCCTGGCCACAGCAGAGAGCTGGCCTATAAGAGGGGCAACCAGGACAGAATCCGGTGCCCTGACCAGGACTAGAACCCGGTGTGCCGGCGCCACAAGGCGGAGGATTAGCCTACTGAGCCGTAGTGCCGGCCTCAAACACATTCTTTAAACCCAACCCTGTATAAATTCTCCAGGCCTCAAAACAATTCTGCCCATTTATACATTCATCATTGTCTGTCTCTTTCTGTGTATGTGTGTGCATGTACACGAATGTGCTGTTTTTTATATATATTAAATAAAGCTAATGACTGACTTTCCTGGGAAAACTGATTTATATTCATTGGTGTTTGGAACTCTTTGAAATCACAAACTGCTGTGCCAGTCCAGGTTAAGAACAAGCATGCCACCCTGGTGTCAACTGTGAAATTAAGTGGGAAACTGGGCAATCACCAGTAGAACTGTATCTCTCATCCTGGGCCCTACAGCCACCTTCTAAGCTAGTGCTCCAAGTCAAGAATATGGCCACAATAAAGTTGACAGTATCTACTTATTTTTTAAAAAAATTATTTATTTATTTGAAAGTCAGAATTACACAGAGAGAGAAGGAGAGGCGGGGAGGGGGGTATCATCCACCCGCTGGTTCACTCCCCAGATGGCCACAACAGACGGAACTGCACTCATCTGAAGCCAGCAGCCCCCTCCAGGACTCCCACATGGATTCAGGGGCCCAAGGCCTTGAGCCATCTTTTACTGCTTTCCAAGGCCTTAGCAGAGAGATGGATTGGAAGTAGAGCAGCCAGGACTTGAACCAGTGCCCATATGGGATGTTGGCACTGCAGGCAGCAGCTTTACCCACTAAGCCACAGCGCTGGCCCCTGACAATATCTACTTATAATTAAAGTTAGTAGTGTGTGCTAGATGTAAACCACACCTAGTAGAAGAAAATGACCAAAGAAAGAAATGGAACCTCACCAGCATGATGCTTAGGTGGCAGACACCCATCTAACTCACTGATTGGTAAGGGAAAGCACCCATGCCTCCATAACTTCTGTGTTCAAATATGAGAGTGCTTGACAGGCTCAACCTCCAAACTAAGTATATGATCACCTCCACGCTACTATAGTAACACATATCTCTGTGACCTATCTGCTCTATTTCTGAATACCTCTGTGACCTGCAACCTCTTCAGAGAGACTCAGATGTGTGCAGGTGCACATTTATGAATGTTTTAGTTTTACAAATCAGTTCAGCCAGCACTTGCCTAGGCATTGTAGAGGGGAAAACAAGAGCAAACGACAGGAACCACCCACCCTTTGTCCATGGTTCCACTTTCCACAGCTTTAGTTTCCTGGAGTCAGTTGTGGCCTTAAAATATTAGATGAGAAACTCCAGAATTGAACAATTGGTAAGTTTTAAATAACTTTTATTATAGTGTGAGGGTACTTCAGAAAATTCCTAGAATAAAAATATACATATAAGTAAATTTTGGTGCAATAATATTTTGAAATCCATGTATAGTTTTCTCATAATACATGTTTTCTGTGCACTTTTGTTTTGGTATAGGATTTTATTGCAACAAAATTTTTTTAAAGATTTATTTATTTATTTGAAAGTCGGAGTTAGGCAGAGAGAAAAGGAGAGGCAGAGAGAGAGAGAGAGAGAGAGAGAGAGAGAGAGAGATCTTCCATCTGCTAGTTTACTAGTTTACTTCCCAATTGGCTGCAACAGCCAGAGCTGGGTCGAGCCAAAGCCAGGAGCCAGGATCTTCTTCCAGATCTCCCACTTGGCTGCAGGGGCCCATGTACTTGGGCCATCTTTCAGCGCTTTTCCAGGCCAGAGCAGAGGGCTGGATCAGAAGTGGAGCAGCTGGGACTTAAACTGGTGCCCATATGGGATGCCGGCACTGCAGGCAGCAGCTTTACCCACTACGCCACAGCGCCAGTCGCAACAAATTTTTTACATGAAAAGATTTCTATTTTATTTTCTATTTTTATTCATCTACAGTAAGTTTTAAAATAGTCACAGCTCATTAAAACTATACTAACATATCACTGTTAATGATTTTTTGACAAATATTTAAAACAAAGTTTGACAAATCATTATATTTAAATAAAAACTGAAACGGATATCACAGACACTTTTTTCTTTCTTCATTTTTGTTGTCTTTTAATTCTAACACCCACATATAAGGGAGAATATATAACATTTTTCTTTCTGTGTCTAGCTTATTTCACTCAACATGATGCCCTCCACAAGCAACCCCTTTGATGCAAATGAGAGAATATTATTCTTTTGTATAACTGAATAATATTCCATTGTATATATAAATATATATTATATGCTATATATATCCACATACATATACACTGTATGTGTATTTGTATGACACATTTTCCTTATCCATTCATCTGATGACGGACACCTTTGTGGATTCCATATTTTGGCTATTGAACAGTGCTGCTAAAAACACAGTGGAACAGGTATCTCTTTGATACAATGAGTACACATCTTTTGAGTATACACCCCCTAGTGGGATTGCCAGTTCATATGGCAAGTCTATTTCCAGTGTTTTAGAACTCTTCATAATCTTTTCCACCAATTTACATTCCCATCAGCCATGAATGAGTTCCTTTTCTCCGCAGCCTTGCCAGAATTTGTTATTCTCTGTCTTTTGGATAGTAACCACTGACAGGGGTGAGGTGACAACTTACTGTGATTTTTCTTTGCAGTTCCCTGATGGTTAGTGATATTGAGCATTTTTTCATATGTTTGTTGGCCATGTGTATCTTCCTTTGCCGTTGGTTCAGCCTCCAATGGCCGCCGCGGCCAGCGCGCTGCGGCCAGCGCACCACGCTCATCCAATGGCAGGAGCCAGGTGCTTTTCCTGGTCTCCCATGGGGTGCAGGGCCCAAGCACTTGGGCCATCCTCCACTGCACTCCCGGGCCACAGCAGAGAGCTGGCCTGGAAGAGGGGCAACTGGGACAGAATCCGGCGCCCCAACCAGGACTAGAACCCGGTGTGCCGGTGCCACAAGACGGAGGATTAGCCTGTTGAGCCACGGCGCCGGCCAGATATTTTTTGTTGTTGAGTTTTTGAGTTGCTCATATATTCTGGATTTTCACCCTTGTTGGATAGATTCCTTACAAATAATTTTTTCCCATTCTCTCAGAAATCTCTTCACTCTATTGTTTATTTCCCTTGCTGTGCAGAGGTTTCTGAGCTTTATATAATCCCATTTGTTTAGTCTTTTTTTTTTTTTAATTTTTTTGTCTGTACTTTGTGGATGTTTTCCAAGAAGTCATCACCTACACCAATGTCTTGGAGTGTTACCTCTATATTTTCATCCAGCAACTTCATCGTCTCAGATCTTAAATTGATGTCTTTGACCCATCTTGAATTGATTTATGTGTATGATGTGACACAGATCTAATGTCATTCTTCTACATATATACATCCAGTTTTGCCAGCACCGTTTATTGAAGAGATTATCCTTTCTCAAAACTATGGTCAGGCACTTTTATCAAAAATCAGGTGGCTATACATAGATGGATTAATTTCTGGGCTCTCTATTCTGTTTCATTGATATATATCAGTTTTATGCCAGTGTAATGTTGTTTTAATTGCTATAACTTTGTAGCATGCTTTGAAGTCAGTAACTATGTCTCCAGCTTGACTTTTTTTCTCTCAGGATCAATTTAGCTATTCCAGGTCTTTTATGATTCTATATGAATTTTAGAATTATTTTCTATAATTCTGTAAAGAATGCCATTGGTATTTTGAGGGTGACTGCACTGAATCTATAGGATTTTTTAGGTAATATAGGCATTTTAATGATATTGATTCTTCCAATCCATGAGCAAGGATTATCTTTCCATTTTTTTCTGTGTCCTTCATGATTTTTATCAGTATTTTATAACTTTCATTTTCATTGTAGAGATCTTTCACTTTTGAATTATTTCTAAATATTTGATTTGTGTATGTGGTTATTGTAAATGGGATTTCTCCTTTTGTGAATTCATTATTAGCATATAAAAAGTTTCTACTTTTTGTGTTTTAATTTTATAACCTCTAACTTCACTGAATTGTTTTATCAGTTCTGACGCTTTTTGGTGGGGTGTTTAGGTTTTTCAATGGACAACATCATGTCATCTGCAAACATGGATATTTTGACTTCCTCTTTTCCAATTTTCATGCCCTTATTTCTTTTTTATGATTTTTTTTTGAAAGGCAGAGCTAACAGAAAGAGAAGGACAGAGACAGAGAGAGCAATCTTCCTACTGTTGGTTCACTATCCAAATGGCTGCAATGGCCAAGGTTGGGCTGATCCGAAGCCAAGAGCTCCTTCCAGTCCCTGACATGGGAGACCTGGATGGAGTTCCAGGTCTTTGTCCTGGCAGAGCCCCAGTCATTGTTGCCATTTGGGGAATGAACGAGCAGATAGAAGGTCAGCCTGCCTCTCTCTCTCTCTCTCTCTCTCTCTCTCTCTCTCTCTCTCTCTCTCTCTGTTTCTCTCTTTCTCTCTCTCTCTGAATTTTCCTTTCTCTGAAATTTTGCCTTTCAAATAAATAAAGAGAAAGAGAGAAAACTCAGCAGATTTCCACCAAATATCCATGTTCCTCCACACTCCCACTCCCCCATCCATGTAGTTGCCCAGCCCAGAATTTGGAAGCCTTGTTCCACACCTCCTCTCCCCTGTGGCCCATATACCATCATTCCAAATCTCTTCCTATTGCTTCTACATTCTTTTCTTTTCACCTCTACCACTGCCACCTTAGCTCAGATCATCAATGGTCACTTGATGAGACATCCAAGCTGCAATCCGTTTTCCACACAGAGTCAAAACTGTATTTCTGAAAGTTACATCTCATCATATTCTTCCTTACTCCTGGTTAAGGCCCTTTGCTAGGATCCCACTGTACTAAGGACAGTGTAACCCTGTGGCTCACAAGACTCTTCCTTCTCTACTCCAAACCTCCCTACCCCTTATTTCTCTAGCCACTTTGGGCATCTTTCAGATTCCTAAATATACCAATATCTCTCTCTTACTTCAGGGTCTTTGCATATGCTGCTTCCTCTGTCTAGAAGCTTCTACCTACACCTGGATTACTCCTCTGAAAAAATATCTCCTCCAGCCTCAGGGACCAGTTAATATTTCTTGAACTCCCATAGTTTCACTCATAACTTTAAAAGCTTCTGTGACCTTTTTCCCCTCACCCTCACTTCAGGAGATTGTAAATTAGGAGCTTTGTGTATTGTTTGTTGAAGCATCTTTAATACTTAAATTTAAAAGTAATAAAGAAATATTTGCTCATTATGCTAACGAATGAAACATCAAATGAAAATACAAGATTCCACAGCATAAAAAGAAAGAAAAGGCCACCACCCTACTAAAGCCTCGGTAAAACAGATGCTAATATTCCCTCCTATTCCGCAGTATGGTTGTCCCTACCTGGACTCTTATTAATGGTTCTCCCTTCATTTCATTAATTTCTTGTCAATCTCTTCTGCTTTCCAACTTAGAAACTCTGTCATCAAGCCTGAATCTTTCTGAGGAGCTCCTCACTCAGAAAATGACCACAGTTTCACCCAACTCTTCCATATCTTTATCCACTACCCACTGTGCATTAAGGATTTTACTGGATGAATTACAGAGAAAGGCTCAAGTCTTTCACTTTATTACCAGATAATGAAAAGTTCCCAGTCTGTGGACAGATGCTGTATTAGAAAAATGACATCACAGGAGGACTTTTTCACCTGAGATGGAACAGCAAAGTGTTTCCTCTTCAAACACGACACAGCAAACTGATCTAAACCTACAGGCTGTAGGGAGAACTCTGGGGTCAGACTAGCTCACATTGGACCATGGTGAGGCTGGTTTGGAAGGACTCTAGAGAGATCCTTGCTACAAGTCTGACTCATGGACTTGTTCTCATTGACATCAGAGCAAAAATTGTGAATAAACATCTGGGAACTTTTAGGGCTAGTTAACATGGCTGCAATATTTTCATTGCACTTTATAGAAGTATCAGTCTGAAAAAGAATGGGCATTAAATACACATAAAAAACTAGTACTTTACTACAGATATTTGGGCAGCACTAGGACAGACAAGCCGAGAGATGAATTCATCATGAAGGGCTTCCTTTCAATCATTAGTTTGTGCTCATCAATAAGAATAGTTCTATAAGAACCTGGTTGAGCAAATTCAAAAAAGAGAATTCAAATAAAAATATTTATGGCAAAAGAAGAACCTGTTTCTTACACAAACGTAATTATGCAAGGCTGATCTGCTCCTCATCTTACATCATGTAGTAATGCTCACAGTAGTTAATAGTTAGGAAGCTAGCTCCACTCTGGGCCAGGCCATTTAAGTCAGACATATATTATTTAATACTCAGAATTCTTTGAAAGAGGTATTATTATAATCTCTACTTTAATAATGGGAAACTTGAAAAAAACCAGAGTTTAATTAAGTTGTGCAAGATCACATAGCTAGCAACTGGTGACACCTAGATTGGAGATTCAATTCCAAATCTGCAGTAAATCCTTAAGCCCTAAATCTATATTATACAGCCTTAATCATTCCATCTATATGACCAGTCTTTATCATTCAGAAGAAACACCAAGGCAACTGCAACGCAAAATAATAGAAAGAACATTGAACTTTGAGTCTACATACCTGGGTGCCAGCCCCAGATCTGTTACTAAACAATATGATATTGTATATGAAACTCATATTTTCTCATTTATAGAACAGGGACAATCATACTGGTACCATCTACCTACTTCACAAAGTTTATGAAGGTTGAAATGAAAAGATTAATAGGAAAATTCTCCTGACCCCAGTTTCCTACTAATACAGATCCTGAGAGGCAGTGGTGATAACATAAGTAACTAGGTTCTTGCTGCTGTTCACATGGAAGACCTATATTGAGTTTCTGGCTCCTGGGTTTGACCCTGGCCTAGCCCTGGCCATTGGGGGCATTTGGTGGGTGAATTAGCAAATGGGTTTTCTCTTTCTCTCTACCTCCCTCCCTCCTTCCCTCCTTCTTTCTTTCTGTGTGTGTATGTGTATGCATATATGTGTCTGTCTCCCTAACTCTCAAATCAATAAATATTTTTGAAAAAAGAATATGAAAATTATCTAGTAACTATAAAAAGCTGTTGACTCAGTGTAGCCAATTATTAATATCTGGGAAAACTGAGACTGTCTACCTTCATCTCAGGGTAGATTCGGAATACTTAGATCATTTAACAATCTTTTCTGAGAAATATAAAGTAATTGGGACTATTTCAGTTAACAATTCAAGGCAATAGCTTTATAAACTCAGAATTATGTCATGATTTTTAATAGTCCTAGAAGACATATTTCCTTCCTTCAAAGAACTTCTCATTTTATCCAAGCAATACTATTTACATACACTGAAAATGAAGCATACCAAAAAAAAATCAATCTCATAAAGCAATACAAGATCACACAATTAACCCAAGTCTGGATGATATGGGACAAACTCAGGAGAAAAGGTCACCAAGAACCAATTAGGAAAGACTTCATGAAGGATGGAAGCCTTGAGCTTAGACAGAATTACACGAGACCTGAATGCCAAGATTGGAAAGCTCTTAGAGATCAGCTCCCACCTTCTGGCTATGGAGAAAAGAAAGCCTACATGACAAGCAATGACTTGCTGAAGCCCTTACAGTAATTCAGTGAGAAGGGCAGCATTATCTGATCATGGTGCTTCCTCCTCATCACCAACTTCTCAAAGGAGCTATGAATGAGGTCCTGATGTGGGAATTTTTTAACAGATTGACAGACCTGTGGCAAGCATATTTCTGGATGAAGAAAAGGGAGGTAGCTTACTGAGCATGCACATTCTGCTTCTACGACAGAATCCAGCCCTGCCTAAAGAGTTAAACTATGAGGTAATGAATAAGAATGCAAACTTCAAACCCCCTAAATGCTGAAAACAGCCTCTTGTAGACAAATTGTATGTCATAGGAATCTGTGCAGGCACAAAACATCTATAGAGGCTCCTGACAAAGACTACATAATGGCCATACACAATTCACAGCTGCTCCAAATAGTGTCCTCCCTCACACACCCACCTCCAACATCCAAATAGGAACTCACCGCAAAAGCACACTTTCAGGACCAGACTCTCTGAATTTGGACATGATGTCACCATTGCAAAAAAAGCAGGAGAAGTATGGCTAAAACAAGAGCAGAAAAGCTAGACACACCCCTAAGACTTGCACTGTCACAGGTCCAGATGTTGTTCCTCAAAGGATAGTTAAGGCTGCTTCAAGATAGACCTGAGAGGGTCGGCGCCGTGGCTCAACAGGCTAATCCTCCGCCTTGCGGCGCCGGCACACCAGGTTCTAGTCCCAGTTGGGGCGCCGGATTCTGTCCCAGTTGCTGCTCTTCCAGGCCAGCCCTCTGCTGTGGCCCGGGAGTGCAGTGGAGGATGGCCCAAGTGCTTGGGCCCTGCACCCCATGGGAAACCAGGAAAAGCACCTGGCACCTGGCTCCTGCCATCCGATGAGCGCGGTCGGCCGGCCGCAGCACGCCAACTGCGGCGGCCATCGGAGAGTGAACCCAGGGCAAAAGGAAGACTTTTCTCTCTGTCTCTCTCTCTCTCTCACTGTCCACTCTGCCTGTTTAAAAAAAAAAAAAAAAAAAAAAGATAGACCTGAGAGAATGGAGGGACAGAAGTGGGACCTGCTTTGAGGTCCCAAGGAATTACCTCTGGTTCCATATTGACTTTTCAGTGTTTACACAGTTATGAATAGGGGAGCAATAGCTATAGGACACCCTCCAGCCAGACTGTGGGTCTTTGTCTATGAAACTTCCCTTGTCTCTCTGCCCAGGCCCTTGGCAGGCAAGAGAATCCAGAGAGAATGCATTCACCTCTCCAGGGTTGTCTGATCAAATGAGCAACAGTTCACTGGCATGCCAGAACCCTGGCTTCTCCTGGGGCTTCAATGTATCAGGAGTCTGCCACTTGTACAAATGGCTCCTGTAGACACAGTCAAAAGTGCCTGCCATGCCATGACCCTGCTCTTCACAAAGCAACACATTACTCAATCCAAACATGGTGTGGGAAAGAGAAATCAAAGAACATGATCATTTCTCAAGGCTTTGGGCCACTACAGCCAATTCATGCCTACTAATGATTGAGGGTTACTATTCATTCTTCTGCTTCCCAAAGGAAATGCAAACAAAGCCTCAACATGTAGCCAGAGTTTTTATTAAAACCACAGTGTCCCGGGAGCTTAGCTCTGGAAGGATGAGAGGCTTGTCAAATAAGTTCAGAGGGCCTAGGTAATGACATTGCCTCCATCAATTTCATTTCCTTTAGTTGCACAGTGCAATGTCAAATCCCCATGTACCTGCCCCTCCCACCACTACAACCTTAGATCTGGGCTTTGCTTCCAATCCTGGTCAAGACAGCAAATCATGTTTCCTTTCTCTTGTCAACTCCAATCAATTGCTAGTCACTTACTTCAGGGCACTCTGAAATATCTAGTTCCCATAGGAAAGAATGCTATGCTGAGTTAGCAAATGGCTTCCAAAAACTTGGTGTAGGTTACAGGGATAAACTTTCACATGGTGTATGTCTATCATCCCATGATGTTGCCTTTTCCAAGTCTTTTATGCATGGTCTCACAGCTACATCAGTGCAACAGCAAGATTTCAGAACAATTGCTTTCAACACAATAAAAATTCAGCCCAAAGGTCTGTAAGATTACATACATACCCACTGACTGTCACATAGTAAATGCATAAGTATTTGAATGAGAGTGAATGAGAGAAATGCATGAAAACAACATACAGGTTGACAATCATGGTCAAAGGCAAAAACCTTACTCTGGTCTTGGAGAGCAGGCTTTCCTAAGGAACCACAATTAGCTCTTTCCAGTTACTAGATTCAGAAACACAGAAGCAGAGCTTCCCACTGTCCTCAGTATTGTGGAAGGAGTTGAGTTCCCACCTCTGCCCTCCAACCCATATCCACAAGCATGCAGAAGCCACAACAACATATTCTAGTTTGTGGCTTTGAAAAGCTTTTGAGGTAGGAAACAGGAAGGAACTCAACATCAGAAGATATCTAAGACATCTTAGCCACAGCTAAATGATGGTGACACATCCCAATGCCTTGGGAATGCTCCTTGTCTTAGTACTGACCCCACGGAAGGAATAAAAATTGCAAGTTCACTGAAATTAAGCTGTACTCCCTTTGCCTCCAGGCACTGAACAAAGAGTAAACGCACTTACTTTCACTTTCCCCAGCAAATGGAAGCACAAAACACAAAGTAGATTCACTTATGAAGAAACAGAGAATATTACGTCTCTTACACATATGAGTTGTTAGAGAAACATGCCCACCTCATATATTTTCGTCTGAATTTCACTCACTTTTCCCAACTAATTCTTTTCATTATTAACATTCTTGCTTGACATGGAACATTCATATGTTTTCATGAGACACAGTGTAATATTTCAACACATATCCACAGCATAAACCCAAGCCAATTTTTTTATATAAGTTTTGACTGGCCAAAGATCCACATATTTAGAAAGAGGCAATCCAACCTAAAGTAAGTCTCCCATCCTCAATCTTATTCTCTTCACATAAATTTTTAAAAAGAAAAAAATGGTGCTGGTGCTGTGGCTTAGTGGGTAAAGCTGCCACCTGCGGTACCTGCATTCCATATGGGCCCAGGTTCGAGTCCCGGCTGCTCCATTTCTGAGCCTGGGAAAGCAGTAGGAGATGGCCCAGGTCCTTGGGCCCCTGCACCCACATGGGAGACCTGGAAGAAGCTCCTGGATCCTGATTTGAATTGGCCCAGCTCCAGCCATTGCAGCCATTTGGGGAGTGAACCAGCAGATAAAGAAGCCCTCTTTGTCTGTCTGTCTGTCTGTCTCTCTTTCCCTCTGCCTCTCTATAACTCTACCTTTCAAATAAATCTTTAAAAAAATTAAAAGAAACAGTTCACAAGAGTTGAAATTGATGCCAGGATGTGTTGGCTAACTTAACTCATCCATATCACGCTAGTAACAATAGTACTAACATTTGAATGAGTTTTTCTCACTGCATCAAAAGTTGATCCCTGACATCACCTGAGACGCAGGAAGTGCAGTTTCCAGTGAGCCAAACCGGCCATGGACACAGTGAGTGGGATTCTGTTCAGACACCAGTTGGTTACACTGTCGTGAACTTCAAAACTAGCAACGGTGCTGCTCTACTGCATTTTCAGAATGTGAACTCACTTTGTGATTTCAAGATATTGTTTCTACAACCAAAAATGCAGGTGGTCATCAGCCCAGTAGGCACCCTGACATTCTTCCTGGGAACATTCTATCCTGAACTTCCTGCTGTGGAAAATTGTTAGTACCAGGCTGGGCGACCACCCTTCAGTGCATATAGAGAAAAACTGCATCAAACTTCTCATGCTGATAAAAAGTTACAAAGAAAGAAAATAATGTGAACTCCTACTGTTCCCGAATTAATTAGAAAATGTATTTTTCTTTCTTAAAAAAGGAAGAGAAGAAAAGTAGAACATCTTGTTCTTTATACTTGCTAAAAAAATTTCCTTTTCATTTAAAAGGTTAAGTAAAACCATTTATGTGCTCTTACATGTTTTCTTCCCCAAAAAAAAATCACATCACTTCTTCAAAGTTAAAAGAGTTTCATGTTTCTAGACTGGTCTAAGCCAATATGACCAACTTCCTGCATTACTCTCGTTAATAATTTTCTATTTTCCTATCATTGCTGGAAAGCCATATTCCAAGACTGGTGCTCTAGGCTCTGCAGGATTTGCAGTGCTGTCCTAACAAAGTGACTGGATGGCAGCACTTGTGTCTCGTGGTCTTCGTTCAGAGGACATTACACCACCACTTGGAGCTTCAAAATGGAATCTGTGCCTCCAGTGTATGCCCTGAGCCCAATGCTAAGAGCATCAGAACTCCAGAGTGTAATTCTTTTAGAGAAGAAATAGCTGCTCTTTTTCAAAATTAAGATGAAACCATAGCAACAAAAGTTTTTTAATATCTTAAACTTCCAAAATTTTAAGAAAAATTTCATAGTCTGAAATGGATTTTCTTTTTTTAAAGGTTTATTTATTTATATGAAAGTCAGAGTTACACAGAGAGAGAAGGAGAGGCAGAGAGAGAGAGAGAGGCAGAGAGAGAGGTCTTCCATCAGCTGGTTCACTCCCCAAATGGCCACAACAGCAGGAGCTGTGCCGATCCAAAACCGGGAGCCAGGAGCTTCTTCCAGGTTTCCCACATGGGTGCAGGGGTCCAAGGACTTGGGCCATTTTCTACTGCTTTCCCAGGCCATAGCAGAGAGCTAGATTGGAAGTGGAGCAGCCAGGCTCCTAGCCAGCACCCATATGGGATGCCGACACTGCAGACAGTGGCTTTACCAGTTACACCACAATGACGGCCCCTGAAATGGACATTCTTAAAGCCAACGTTTGACTGATTATATAGTGTCATGACTTTAAAAAGTGATGAATCACTTGTATTATGTTTAAAAAAAAAAAAACATTTTAAAGCACGTCTTTCTCCTCCTCTCTCTGGAGAATCATGTTTCAGAGAGTCAATGAAACTGATGAGAGTACATGAATGCACACAGAACTGTGGTATCATCTGAGGACCATTCTGCAAAGCTAAGCCACACTCCCAGGCTTGGGGAAGGGTGGCATCTACAGAAACACTCCAGGTGCAAGCCTAACCTTGGAGAATTCTAAAAGAAAGCAATGATAACAGAGTAAGTAGAAGCAAGACAAAATGCCAGTGAAGTTATACAGATGAAAAAAGAAAGGCTATTACAGAGCTAGGGATAGCAGCAGCAAATACCAGAGGTGGTGGGTCAAAAGTTCACAAGTCAAAGAATGTTACCGTAGAATGCAGGAGAACAGTACAAAGCAAGTCTTTTTTCTCTAGTAGACAGGAGAGAAAATGAAGAGCTTGACACTCTACACACATTTTCAAGATGGCAAAAGCCACACCACAGATTAGAGAATGATGTCTGCTTGTGAAGGAGGTAGTTCAATGCCAAGTCAGTGGGAGACAGAAACCAGTCGGTTGACTGGGAGAACTGTACTCACGTCCTCTGCATTGGACAATCTGTCCTGCACTTTCAACCAAAGTCCTATTCATCTGTCAAGGTTTCTCTCAACTTCTCCCCAATCAAAAAGTCTTCCCAGATCCCCCGAGTCAAATTAATTTCATCATTACTCGTATTGTGTGTTCCCTAGGACTGCCGTCCTCTGCTCTGCATTAAAGCCAATTCTGCATCGCTGCTTCTCTTCAAAGTCTCCTTCCACCGATGTTTCACAGGCAGCAGTAGCAACCCTTGGGGAAGGTTTAAGGAAAGGCTCACACATACTGGTTTATTTGTGCTGGTTGCAACACTACCAAGGGGAGAAGTGATGAGCAGTGTCAATATCCAAAACTCCTTCAGAAATAAGGCTTTCCCTTTGGTCCATAGCTTCAACCCTGACCCAGATTACCCTCTCAGTCACCATACTTCCAGGTTCCACAAGAACACTGCGTATGTACAATAATAATAATAATAATAATAAGACATCCCTATCTTTCTTCCAGAATGCAATCACCAGTACCACACCTTAAGATCCCAAATAAGCTCCTGAGAGCTTCAAGGTTTATCCCAGTCCATGTTTTCACAAGCAGTCTCTGAGTTCACTTTTCTCTGGGTGATATGAGAAATAAGCAAGCCTACCTAACTTCTGCAACCAACTTTAAAAAATCCACATCACATTACCATAATACGTTTTGATTTTGTTTTCAAATGATTACTTCTGACAGGCTCCCCATTCTAAACTACGTGTGGCACAAAGCAGCTTTCACCTTCAAGAAGAGCTTTGTTCACACCGTACCTTTCAAAACATAAATCAATAGGCACACTTTAACCTCAAACAAGAGCCTGAGAAAAATCAGTTTGCATTTCTAAGAGATATAAAAGAAATCATATGCATCTGTCATGTGGAATTTACAGAGGATATCAGACACTTTCTTAATATAATTAGGCCCTACGCTATGGTGTCCTGTAGTGTCTGTAGTACTTCCTGTAGTATCTAGGCTCTTTAATGCCATCAGCATAACTTTAAAAGCGAATGGCCTTTTTCTTACCATATTAAATGTGTCATACTATTTTTTAACTATAGAAAAAATTTCTAAGCGGGGCATAAAGAAAAGTCACTCGCACTCTTATCTCACTGAGACCCTCCTCTTAATATTTAGGTCCTCTTATTCTTTATTTTATCTAAGATTTTTTTAAGCAAGGAAATTTGGGGAATTCTATACAAATTATCTTTTTTCAACTATTACAACAAGTTTGGCTGGCTTGCTTACAAAGGGAATGGCCATGTAAATCAGCAATCCCTCATTTAGGTATATACTAAAAGGAAATGAACTTGCCTTCTCATAAAGCTCTCTGCACTCTTGGGAACAATGTTAGAGGCCATGAATGGGTGAATAGATAAAGCATCTCTGAAAAAAAAAAAAAAAAAGCATCTCTGGCATATTATTCTACCCTAAAAAAGGAATGAGTTCTTGCCAATTGCTACAATACATGTAAGATTTAATGATATATTGCAAAGTGGAACAATTCATAACAGAAAAAATATTGCATGATCTCACTTATACATAGAATTTGGAAAAAAATCAAAGACACAAAAATAGAGAACAAAATTGATTATCAGGCCCAGGAAATAGGTTGAAGAGAAGGATTCAGGGAGACAAAGGGCAGAGGATATGAAATAAAAGATACGCAGAATAAATAAGACGAGATGTCTGGTGTGCAACATGAGAACCACAGATAATAAAATTGTTCTGTCTACAGGATTAAAGTACATATATAAGAGGTGGACATTATGGTACAATGGATTAAACCACCACTTGCGATACAAATATACTGTATCAGCATTTCTGGTTCAAGATCTAACTACTCCACACTTCCCATCTAGTCTTCTAGGAATGGCCTGTGAGGCAGTTCTCGCTGGCCCAAATACTTGGACTCCTGCCACCCCTGGGAAAAATTCTTAGCATTCCTGGCTCCTGCATACATAACATAATTAGCTCTACAACATAATTAGTTATTAGAAAAAAAATTTTATGGAAAAACTTGATATTCAGTATGAATAAAAAACTTTAATACCTTATAATTCACCTTTCAATCATATTTCATGATCGATCATCAAAATTAGATTTTTGAACTGCAATGGCATAAAAATAATATGATTGTAAATAAGTAACATATAGGACACAAAGGTATTCAATTTCACTTTTATTATTTGTAATGTATTAAACAGGGTGTGTGTGTGTGTGTGTGTATGTGTGTGTGTGTGTAAAAGTATCCAAGAAGGGCCAGCACCGTGCTTCACTTGGTTAATCCTCTGCCTACGGCACTGGCATTCAGGTACCGGGTTCTAGTCCCAGTTGCTCCTCTTCCAGTCTAGCTCTCTGCTGTGGCCTGGGAAGGCAGTGGAGGAAGGCCCAAGGGCTTGGGACCCTGCACCCACATGGGAGATCAGGAAGAAGCACCTGGCTCCTAGTTTCAGATCGGCATAACTCTGGCCATAGTGGCCATTTGGGAGGTGAACCAACAGAAGGAAGACCTTTCTTTTTTTTTCTCTCTCTCTCTCTCTCTCACACTGTGTAACTCTATCTGTCACAAAAAAAAAAAAAAAAAAAAAAAAAGTCTCCAAGAAGAGATCTCAGGTTATCAGATTATTTTTCAGGTTGTGAAATTAATGATTTTTGTAATTTCTTAGATCTTGCTCTAAATCTTTACATTTTCTACATTGAGAGTTCATTTCTCACAAAACCAAAATAGAATCAATGTCAATGCATACATAAACATTTAGGTATCATTAATCTAAAATTAGAGGCAGAAAATTAGTCTGAGTTAGATTGTCATATGAAAGTAAATGAGGACACGTTTTACTTACCCTCTGGGAATAAATTTCATTATTTTTAAGTATATTAATTTTTTTGACAAACCACTGTCATCACATATACAACACAGATTGTGAGGGTCATATCTTTTTTAGAAAGCTTCTCACATCTCTCACAAGAATATCTACAACCATATATAGAGAAAAATGTCAGACACAAAGATGTAGAAACCAAAATACTTACCCTGAAGAAATCTTGTGTGACCGGAGAGTTCAGTGCACTGAGATATAACTGGAAGGCTTCAGTGGAAAGCCATGAGATTATGCACCTGGGGGAAAAGAAGAATCCATTCATTCAGGTATTCACTTATTTATTCAACAATTATTTATTAAGCACTTATTAGTTTCAAGCACTGTTGAATTCCTGGTTACACAGAGATTAACAAAACACAAGTAACTCCCATCCTCATGGCACCTAAGTGATTAACAAATAGACAGTAAACTACACATGAAATCACAACTGAACTCTATGGAGAAAACAAGGAAAATCCAGTAAATGACACTAATAGAAAGGGAAAGAGTGTGAGAAGAAGAACAAAGTAGATCAAAGGATCAGAGAAGACTTCTCCCAGAAGATGGCAGCTGAGCTAAAACTAACAGTATAGAAAACCAACAGAAAAACCATCAGGCAAGACAGCCTGTGCTGTTCACTGACTGAGTGGTGTAGTTGGAGCCCGGAGGCTGCAAGAGTAGAAAGCACTGCGATTAGAAATGAGGCAGGAACTCAGTTGTGAAGAAACTTGCCTTTTACACACTTAGGTTAGACTGAAATCTGACCCTCATGGTTATATTTTTGACATCTTTAAAAGGAAGTTAAGTAAAAAAAAAATTAGAAAAATTTTAAAAAGGAAGTTAAGTAAAGATGAATTTCAAGAGGCATTTTTGGACATATTTGAGGAGCTAAATGCCCCCAAGATGCCACAGTATGTCCCAGCCCTCTTACACACTCCATTTTCCCTACATGTTGTACGGAAGCAACGTGGAGTAACAGGAAGGAAGGAAGGAACTTGAAGGTCACATGTGCAGTGTGCACAGAAAGTATTGCTGTTCTGCAAAAGGTAGCAATCAACTGAGCCAGAGGATGTAGATTTCTTGCACTAGAAATATGAATTTATTAGTTCTAGTTGGATGTTATTGAATACTATCAAAAATAGTACTTTAGCATCGATGGAGAACTGTAGGGTGCACAATCAGCATAATTAAAATGAGAGAACCTAAGCCATTTCCCCATCTTGCTTCCTTATTATTGTCTAATTGTTCAGAATGTCTGTCTGTTATGGAGACAAAACAATTAAGCCCAGCAAGTCGCAACAATGGGGATCATAAAGCGGGGGTCTGCTTCATTAGCAACTTGGGTATCACATAGAAAACATTAAAGAAAGAAACACAATTGTAATTGGAAATAATTGGATAGCACAGTTCACTCAGCTGAGGAAAATACACTCTCTACATTTGGAGGCTTTTTTGAATTTTGTGTGTCTTTTCTAACCTGGGCTCTTCAAATCGAGTTCCATAAATATAATGGTATCCTAGTTGAGATACCAAGAGGCTCAATGAGTGCCACGTTCTTCAGATGATGGCACCTGCCCCCAGGGAATCCAAAAGAATTTTGTTTATTGTTAACTAGCCCAGCAAGAAGAGGCAAAGAGTCAATGTTTCTGTTACACACTAATCACCAGAATAAAGACTCCCATGTTTCTCCTGCCCCATTTCCCACAAATACTGAGTTGTTTCCAAGATTCCAAAGTCTACTCTTAGAACACATTATTTTTAAACACTGATCATCTCGAATAAATTTACAATGCAAGGGATTACATGACACGCACAATCGCATGTTTGGGTCTGAGTCTAACCATAGTTTCAAAAGCCCCCTTATCTAAAGCCAAGAAAGGAGATGGACTTGCCGCAGAGACGATAAAGCAAAATAAAGACCAATGGAAAGCATAGGTCCCCTGATAACAATACTATAACATAGTGACAGTTACTGAATATTATATCATCACTATGTGGTACGCATTGTTGACTGCTTTCCATATATCTTTTAATTACATGAGATTTAAGAATTATGAATTGTATATAACAGAAAATGCGTTATGCAATTGGCTCCTACTATATATAAAAAGTCATAAATGAACCTAGTTGTATCTGATGGCAAAGCCCATGCTCTTAACTGCTAACTTCTCCCACTTCCCCGTACCAAGTTAAAACACAAAGCAGAGAAGGGCATTTAGTCATTTAGTCTAGCAGTTAAGATGCAAAAATCCCATGTTGGAGGACCTGGATTTGATACCAGGCTCTAGCTCCTGAATCCAGCTTATTGCTAATGCTGACTATAGGAGGAGACAGTATTGGCTCAAGTAATTGAGTCCCTGCCATCCATGTGGGAGATCCAGCCCTGACCTGGCCCAGTCCCTACTACCGCAGGTATTTAGTAGTGAACCAGCACATGTGAGCTCACTATCTGTTTACGTGTGAATAAGCATCTGTCTACCTCTCAAATAAATGTTTAAATAAAAGAAGAATTAATGTGTCCACTGAAACAGCGGTGGGGAGAAAAAAATTACCTCAGTTCTTTGTCTCACATGGAAAAATTCCCAAGCAGCCAAGGCAAAGAGAAATCAAGACGTATTTAGAAGCAAGATTTACTTCAGTCAGAGACCTCTTGGTGGAATGGCCAGAAGAGGGGCTCCAAGAGAGGCAAACTCCAAAGGAGTTGGCGTAGTAAGGTCTTTAAGCACAATTTTTGGGGGAGAAAACTGTCAATAAGTACAAGGCTGGGCCAAACCCATCAAAAGACCTGACTTACAATCTTATTAACCCTGTCTAGCTTGTTCATGATAAAACAAAAGAGCCATCAGAAGAGTGAGATACCTAACTTGCTTTACAGTAAACTGGGAGCTCAAAAGGGTGGAGTTACCACTCCCTCGCTATTCCCGTGATAAGACTGAAAGCTCCCAAGGAGTGGGCAGGCAGGGACTTTTAATGTGGCTAAGATCACTTTCAGGGAAACTAAGCATTTCGTACCCTCAGTTTCCATTGGGACCAACCTGGATACCTACTAACCTGTCTGACTCCTCACACTATTTCCTATCACCAAACCAGAAACAAAAGAAAACAATGCTGTGTGTAGGGAAATTACATAATTCCTTAGACCAAGAATTAACAAAACATAGTCCACCAGTTGATTTCAATATACCTCATGAGTTTAAAATGATTTTATATTTTTAAATGGTTAGAAAATATCTGGCCTCAGAATCAGCCCTTAAGGCATTCAGATCTGGCTCAAGAGCCCATGAGAATATTTTAGGCATGGAAAGCCAAGACACTCTGGAAAGGAAAAAAAAAAGAAGACATAAATCAAAGATCTCTGCGAGTGAGATCCCAGTGGAAGGAACGGGGCCACCAAAGAAGGAGGTGCCTTTCTCCGAAGGGAGGAGAGGACCTCCACTTTGACTAAGACCCTGTCGGAATTAGATCGAAGTCGGCAAACCCTAAAGGCTTCCATAGCCTCGGCAACTCATGACTAGAGCCTAGGGAGATTCCTGACGCCATAAACAAGAGTGTCAAATTGTTAAATCAACATTAGGAGTCACTGTGTACTTATGTCCCATATGGGATCTGTCCTTAATGTGTTGTCCAATGTGAAGTAATGTTATAACTAGTACTGAAACAGAATTTTTACACTTTGTGTTTTCTGTGTGGGTCCAAACTGATGAAATCGTTACTTAATACATATTAAATCGATCTTCTGTATATAAAGATAATCGAAAATGAAAAAAAAAAACCTCAGTGTTATATTAGAAATTGCATTAAAAAAATTAATGAAATTCAAGAAAAAAATATGTAGGATCTCTGTCCTTAATTTGCTGTACAATGTGATTCAATGCTATAACGTGTACTCAAATAGTACATTTCACTTCGTGTTGCTATATGAGGGCAAATGATCAAAATCTTTACTTAACACATACTAAACTGATCTCCTATATACAAAGAGAATTGAAAAAGGAATCTGAATGTGAATGAAAGGGGAGAGGGAGCGGGTAAGGGGGGAGAGTTGTGGGGGGGGGAGGAAGATGTGGGGGGGAAGCCATTGTAATCCATAAGTTGTACCTTGGAAATTCATATTCTAAATAAAAGTTAAAAAAAAAAAAAAGAAAATATCTGTTAGTTTTATCTATGGCGCAATCTACACCCTGATTTACATCCTATGCCCTGGCTTTCCCCCCACCCCCTATTGCTAAAAGCCAGGTGGCCACATGGCCCAACCCAACCACTGCTGTCAAGCTCCACCCCCAGCCTAATGGGATTCATTGCTCCTACTTCCCTGCCCATCCTCCGGCAAAGTTTTAAAAGGACCTTTTCCTGAACACATGGCGCTCTTGGCTCTTCTCTCCTGCTCTCTTGGCTCTTCTCTTCTGTTCTCTTGGTCTGCTCTCCTCTCCTCCTCTCGTCTCTCTTCTCTCTCTCTCTCTCTAGCCTCCTCGACTCCTCTCTCTAGCCTCCCATCTATCCTCTCCTCTCTCCTCTTTCTCTCTTACTCTCCTTTTCCCTCTTCGCTCCTTCCCTCCAGTCTACTGGGTTTTCCTCAATAAACCTTTTCCCTTACTCCGGTGTGCTTTGTGATGGCTAACAATATCAAGATTATTTAGTGACATATAAAGATTATATGAAACTCCCAGTTCAGTACTCATAAATAGTTTATAGGAACACAGCCATGCTTATTCATTTTTGTGTTATCTATGGTTGCTTTTTTGTTGTTGTTCCTTGCAACCATATAATCTTTATGTAGAAAAACTATAAAGCATCAGTCTGACCAAGAAAGCAGCTCCACAACAAACCTAATCCTTCCATCAGGAGTAACTTAATTATGGAATCAGTTCACCCAAAAAAAAATTGTCTTGCTGTACATTATTCAGTTGAGCTAATTTCAACAATAGCATTTTCACTTCTGAAAAATTCTTTCCTGACAATTCAAATCACCAGATCCAACTTACCAGAGCCTTCTGAATTCAAAGGATAAAACACAAACACTCTAAGCACAATTACAGGTGAAAATGAATGAGGGCATTTTATCTACAGATCTACAAAACTATACAAATTGCCAACTATATATATAATCCATTTACATCAAAGCTCCATGAAGTGGTACTGAATAAACACTAAGGCAATGAACTTTCAACAATGGAACAGCAGCACATTCCCACCTTTTAGCCTAGCATCACACTTCCCCTGGGATTTGCATTTGCTTGTTACCTAAGTCCTCAGAAGTTGATAATAAAAATAAAGGAAAAAGCCAAAGGGTAACTAAATATTCCCTAAAACCTATTCTAAACCATGCACCTTACTTTGGAAATGTTTAGTCATATATTCCTTTAACTTTTACCAGTGTCTTCACTAGTATTTGCACTGAACTGCCTATAATTTGCTTTATACAGTTGCTTTGGAACTTTGACAGCAAAGCTAGGCAGTTTGCAGAGACTGTATGACCTACAAAATATTTACTATCTGGACCTTTACAGAAAAAAAAAATGTGCTAACTACTGTCTTCGATCACATTTAGCTCAACTGACAGAAATAAGAATATAAAGAAATAATTATATAATCACTATTCCATTTTTCTGGAGATGAGAGGGAAAGTAAGGATTATGTTCAAGGGAGAAGGAAGACAACGGCTTGCTTCACCTTGATAGCTGAAAATCATTTTATCTACAAAGGTGGTTTATGTCCCTACAAAAAGGAGAACAGGGAATGTGCCATGCATGATTCTTCATTCTACGAGAGAACTTTAAAAGGAAAATAGCATCCAAAACTGCAGTGTGTCCACCAGGAAGCAACTGTCAGGCTCCAATTTTCTCCTACCTGAACCATATACTTGGCCAACAGGGTGAGTAGGTGAAGTTGGCAATGGCCCTCCTCTCTTGATACCAAGGAGACATAAAGAAAAACAGTAATAATGCTACACATTGAACTCTATTAGACTTTCCTTGGAAGCACACATAAATTTAATTCACTGTGAATGCGTGGGGGAAAAGTGAATTTGGCTGGACGGGAAAGTGATTTGGCCACCACTGGTCTATGTAATCCCCCAGCTGCTGAAGTCACACACCCTTCACAAAACATAAGGCAACAGAATGACTCACTTACTTGGGAAATGAATTAACCCTTTAGTTCACCAGACTCTTTTAGCTAAAGACTTTGGTCTAGTTTCATTTCTTGTTGCATATTTTAGAATTTTCTTTGCAAATATAATTTGACTTCCTATGTGGATTTCCTATAAGAAAATTGTGGTGGCTACTGATACAACTGCTCTAGATTATGTAACAGTTATATTTCTCAACATGAATTGGCATTCTGGTTCATATGCTCATTGGTCTCTATTAACTAGAGAAACTATCACTGCTGTTAAAATTCTGAAATTGTTAGGTAGGAAGTCAGAAATTGAGCTTTTGTGTGTACGAGAAAGGCCTGAAGACCAGCACCTACTGTGGAAGCTCCAGAAGCCCAGAATCTGCACTTCAAAGTCCTGCCGGGATACTGACGACCTTCCAGGGAGTCCTGCCCCTTCTACCCAATAACCTTCCAGGTGCAGCCTAATATCTGCACTTAAAGGTCCCGCCTGGATCCTGATGACCTTCCAGGGCGTCCTGTCCCTTCTACCTGGCCTGATAAACATCCTTCCTCTAAGGTGGGGAGACGCCAGCCAGGCTGGCTAGTATCATGGCATGGTAAGTAAAGTTGTTACCAGAGAAGCAAAGGGTCCTTGTCTTCACACAAGAAAGAATTCAGGCATGAGACAGAGAGTAGTGGAAAGTAACATAGCAAGGTATATTAGGGTAGGGACATCCGTAAGAACAGATGGGCACCTCTCCAGACAGAACCTGAGAGAGAGTACCTAGTTCACTCTTAGGCTGGGTTTTTAAGGGGATGGGTCTCGCCTTGCCGCCTTTACTCTCCCCTCTCCTTCTTCTCCTCCTGGAACAAAGGACTTGTTGGATGTAAATACGAAAAACTCCTTTCTGACTTTTTCCCACTGAAGTTATCGGACAGGGGAAGCCTGGCTGGCGTCGCCCTGCCTTAGAGGAAGGATGTTTATCAGGTCAGGTAGAAGGGGCAGGACGCCCTGGAAGGTCATCAGGAGATCCGACCGCTGTAGATGTCAATTCCTTAGGCCTTTGTCACATACTCATAAGCTCATTTCTGACTTCCTACCTAACAAAGCCACCACCTGCAATGCCAGCATCCCATACAGACACCCATTTATGTAACAGATGCTCCACTTCCAATCCAGATTCCTGCTGATGGCCTGGGGAAATCAGTGAAAGATGGCCCAAGTGTTTGGGCTACTTTAATCCACATGGGAAACCCTGATGAAGCTCCCGGATCCTGGCTTCAGCCTAGCTCAGCCAGGTAGTTGCAGTCACTGGGGTGTGAACCAGCAGCTGAAAGACTGTGTGTGTGTGTGTGTGTGTGTGTGTGTGTGTGTGTGTGTTTCTCCCTCTTTCTCTGTAACTCTGGCTTTCAAATTTCTGATTTTTAAAATTAATTTTAATAAATTTTTCAATTTTTATTTTTTAAAAATATATGAAACCAATGAGACCTTAAGGACAAAATTCCAAATTCACGAAAGGCCATATGGCAAGTGTCTTGAAACCAGGTTTCTGGCATTCCCCTGGAGGGAAAAACAACTCTCTAAAATTCTGTGCACACTACAGAAGCAGACATTGAAGCAAATTTAATATATGTAAGTTTAATAATATATGCTGAGAGACAGAGACAGAACTATTCAAATAGTATGGATAATTCTATGAGCTCTTCCAGTAAAAACAACCATTCTCCTTAACTCAGAATAGGAGACATGAAGTTGCTATTCCATCAGTCAATCCTACTTTCAACCCACACCTAAAAGTCTAAGCATCTTATCATCCTGACTGTAGATCTAGGCTTAAAGACTCCTGTTCTTCAAACTAGATGCTACTCAAATACTTGATAGAACACACCAAAAAAAAAAAAAAAAAGTGAAAATGTTGGAGGTTCGCACAAGCTACACCATACTTCATGAATGATGGTACATCCGTGTATAATATAATACAAAAAAAAATTTTTCCAAAGAAAATTTTTACTAGAATGTAATTTTGGTTTTATGTGTTAATTTTAGCTTCTAACTCTCATGTGAGATGTAACTTCACTACAGCTGTCTTAACTTTTGGAAAATTGACAAATCTAAAATTCAAGCAATGAAACAAACCAAATTTCATAAGGGGGTGGGGACTTCGTCTTACTTGTCCTAATAAGATCATGATTCCCTTGAGACTGGCACTTCCAATATTGAGTTCCAGAGAACACTGACTGTTAACAGGTCTTCCTCAAAACAGGGTTGTAAATTCAAAAAGTGTGAGCAATGCTGCGTATCATATTCTCTTTCTAAAAGTCACAATGTATATTAACATGCTGAGAAAATCTCACATTAAATAAATTGAATTTTGCTTCAACAAGAAGTTTTGCACACGCAATAGGCAAGAGCTCTCAACTCTTATTATCTTCCCCATAATTTATTTCTTCCCAGATTTAAAAGTACTAATCTTTTTTAAAAAATTTATTTGAGGCCGGCGCCATGGCTCAACAGGCTAATCCTCCGCCTTGCAGCGCCGGCACACCGGGTTCTAGTCCCGGTCGGGGCGCCAGATTCTGTCCCGGTTGCCCCTCTTCCAGGCCAGCTCTCTGCTGTGGCCCAGAGTGCAGTGGAGGATGGCCCAAGTGCTTGGGCCCTGCACCCCATGGGAGACCAGGAGAAGCACCTAGCACCTGGCTCCTGCCATTGGATGAGCGCGGTGCGCCAGCCGCAGCGCGCCGTCCGCAGCAGCCATTGGAGGGTGAACCAACAGCAAAGGAAGACCTTTCTCTCTGTCTCTCTCTCTCACTGTCCACTCTGCCTGTCAAAAAAAAATAAACATTTATTTGAAATTCAGAGTTACACAGAGAGAGGAGAGACAGAGAGAGAGAGAGTTCTTCCATCCAATAGTTCACTCCCCAATTGACCTCAATGGCCAGAGCTGGGCCAATCTGAAGCCAGGAGCCAGGAGCCAGGAGCTTCTTCTGGGTCTCCCACATGGGTGCAGGGGCCAAGGAATTGGGCCATTTTCTACTGCTTTCCCAGACCATAGCAGAGAGCTGGATCAGAAGTGGAGCAGCCGGGACTAGAACGGACACCCTTATGGGATGCTGGTGCTTCAGGCCAGGGCATTAACCACAGCACCTGTCCCTAGAAGTACTAATCTGATTATTCAGATTTGTGGCAGAGATTGGGCCCTGATTAGCAAATAGAAGTCAGGGTCACCACACAGGAAAGTCACAGTGAAGGTCCAACCATGAGCAGTGAGTTGACTCTGAAGCCTGTTTCCTAGAACAATGTGCCTCAAACATGAACAAGCATACACATCACATGGGGATCTTGTTAAAAACGCAGATTTTGATTCAGTTGGTCTGGGATAAGATCCCAGAGTCTACATTTCCGGGTTTTTTTTTTTTAAGATTTTTTTTTTTTTTTTGAAAGTAGAGTTACTGAGTGAGAGAGGGAGAGAGAAAGGTCTTCCATCCACTGGTTCACTCTCCAAATGGCCACAATGACTAGGACTGGGCCAGGCTGAGGCCAGGAGTCTAGAGCTCCTTCCAGGTCTCCCATATGGGTGCAAAGGCCTATGATTTAGGCCATCATCCCCTGCCTTTCCAGGCACATTGGCAGGGAGCTGGACTTGAAGTGGAACAGCCAGGACTGAAACCAGTACCCATATTGGATGCCAGCATTGCACATCATAGCTTAAACAACTGTGCCACAGTGCCAGTTCCCAGAGCCTGCATTTCTAATAGACTCTTAGTTGATGTTGGTGGTATGCAGACTACATTTTAATAATACATTAGGAACAATCCCAACCATTCCGTTCCCCCTTCCTCAATACATGGCACACAGAACATCTGTGTCTCCAGCAATTGATGGTAAGATTTAAAATCAGGATAGGCCTCAAACCTAATATGACTGTCCTAATCCAGTAGTACAAGAGAGCTCTCATGGGGGATACTATGCACTTATTCAAGAGGTGACAGTTTTAATTTTGATTTTCTTTGCCTCTGGTAGGTGAAGTCTCCTAAGTAACACCACAGTGGAAGTAGGCATCAACAAAACAGGATGGTGCACTCTTGCCATAATGTCACTCTTAGCCATAATGTCTTCCTAACATGATCAGAATTTTTTTTTTTTTTTTGACAGGCAAAGTGGACAGTGAGAGAGAGAGAGACAGAGAGAAAATATTCCTTTTGCCGTTGGTTAACCCTCCAATGGCCGCCGCGGCTGGCGCGATGCAGTCAGCGCACTGCACTGATCCGATGGCAGGAGCCAGGTGCTTCTCCTGGTCTCCCATGGGGTGCAGGGCCCTAGCACTTGGGCCATCCACCACTGCACTCCCTGGCCACAGCAGAGAGCTGGCCTGGAAGAGGGGCAACCGGGACAGAATCCAGCGCCCTGACCAGGCCTAGCTAGGCAGAGGATTAGCCTATTGAGCCACGGCTATGGCTGATCAGAATTTCAAGAGGGCCCATCACATCACACTTGCTGGCTGCTAAATCACGATTCACATAGGACATCTTTTAGCACAGGCTATGGTGTGGAAAGAGCTTTGTGAAGTCTGCTTCCTTGTTAGCAGAGCCCATCTTCCAGCTGACAGAGGCTAGGACTGAAGAATCTGCCCTTCTGTTTCCCCAGGCTCTGTCTCTTTACATATGCAAACTCGGATCCCTGCCATCCAGAACAGTAGTGCGGAGTCTGCAGCACCATGTTTTTCTCACTGACAGGAGAGCATATGCCAATGAGCACATAAGTAACAGGTAGCCAGGATCTACCAGGTTAGCATCTGAAAATAGAACAATCCAAGGGGATTCTCTCTGTCATTATACAGGGTAAGAAACTGACCTCCTGAGGCATGGTAACTCAGCCTGAAAAAAGAGCAGGGGGGCGGGGCTTTACTAAATTCCCAAATGTTCAAGGAGAGCTGTGCACATTTAGTAAATGAAATTACCAAAACAGACAAACAGAAGGATTTACCCACTCCTGCCTGGCAGCTAGAAATAATTTCTCTTTGCATTTCTTTCCTTCTTTGCTGTTAGATGATGATAAAGGTGACTTCCTAGGGAAAAGAGGAGGAAGGTGGGCCAGATGAGCTCTCAAACTACCTTGTGAGACTTGAGAACAGGTGTCTAATATATTGGGCCTTGAGTATTTCCAATTCAGCATCCAAGAAGGGCGGGAACTGTCCACCCTAGTTTCTTAGCTTTAAAGGCCCAGCAGGCCAAATAATAATTTGCTAAATCTTGCATTACGACTTCCACAGCAGAAGGAAAACAGTTTTAATAAAAGTTTTATTCTGAATTTTACTGTTTGGGCTACATGAATTCTTGGATGCAATAATAGAAATCAATGTCAGGCAGAGAGAAGCAGCACCAACAATTATCATTCCATCATCTCCTAGGGCGTCCCTTTAACATACAAGTTTATTCTTGGCCATTCAGTAACTCACATCTGTGGTCATCACCCTCAGCTTCCAGAAGAGCAAACTAAAGGGTATTTTTTTGACAGGTAGAGTTAGACAGTGAGAGAGAGAGAGAGAGAGAGACAGAGAGAAAGATCTTCCTTCCATTGGTTCACCCCCCAAATGGCTGCTACGGCCAGCATGCTGCACCAATCCGAAGCCAGGAGCCAGGTGCTTCCTCCTGGTCTCCCATGTGGGTGCAGGGCCCAAGCACTTCAGCCATCCTCCACTGCACTCTCAGGCCACAGCAGAGAGCTGGACTGGAAGAGGAGCAACCAGGACAGAATCCGGCGTCCCAACCGGGACTAGAACCTGGGATGCCGCTGCCGCAGGCAGAGGATTAGCCTAGTGAGCCGTGGCACCAGCAAACTAAAGGGTATTAAAGTGAAGACCATACTCAGCCTGAGTTACAGAGCCTAACATAGAAACCAAGGACATACTTTCTGCTTAGAACTCTGACTGGCAGAGAAGATGAAGAGAGATTTACTGCACTCATAGCCTTCTGGGTCAAAAAGGTGAGGTGTTTGTTTAGCAGGTTTGAAAATGGTGGGAAAAACTATTTTACAGTCAATTTTATAACTTAGAAAACAAATCATCCATTTTATATTCAGAAAAAAGCTTGAAGGACAATCATAGAAACTAATGGGAAAAGGAAACTCTTAGTAAGCCCATATGTATTTTCTTAAGATTTTTAATGTTATGTATTCAAGGGACAGAGTTTGAGAGAGAGATGGAGATAGAAAGCGAGAGAGGTCTTCCATCCACTGGTTTATGCTCCAAATGACCACCATGGCCGGAACTGAGCTGATGCGAAGCCAGGAGCCAAGAGTTTCTTGTGGATCTCCACATGGGTGCAGGAACCCCAGCACTTGGTCCATCCTCTGCTGCTTTCCCAAGCTCATTAGTAGGAAGCTGGATCAGCAGTGGAGCAGCCAGATCTCTAACTGACATCCATACAGGATGCCGGCACTGTGAGCCTTGGCTTTAACCCACTGCACCACACTGCCTGCTTCAGTTCATTTTCATTACAGTTAGAAATAACATATTTTTCTAGAGATTTAAATTTTCATGTTTTTAACAGTTTAACACGTATGAAATACTTGTATAACCATGTATAGGATAGGTAGGGTAGATAACAGAATTCTCAGAAACCATGAAAAAGCATGTTTTTAACAAATGCGTAGTTTCTTTCATTATTTATTTTCCCCTTCTTAGGAAAAAAAAAAAAAACTAGCCAGTTAAGAACTCAGAAGCTAACTTATTAAACACAAGAAGTTAAAATGCTGATGCTTTCCCTTCTCCCTTTGTGTCCACGTATGTCTATTTGTGCATTTGCATAAATCTGTTCATGAAAATGAGGTCCAGTCTGTATGGAAGTATTTTTTTCTTGCCTTTATTCTGTATTAAAATTTGAACAGGATCCTAGGAAGATGGAGAAGATATGCTTTTCTCTATTCCATCCTGGAATGCAACTAAAAGCTCAGGTTGCCATATAGACAACACATAGAAAAAGACTAACAGGTAAAGAGAAGAAGACATATCAGATAAGGACCTCAGGACACAAGAAACGACAGGGTTCTGAGTTCCCTAGGATTTCTATTGGTTTTTGATTTGTTTTGTTTTGTATCTTCCTACACCTGGAGCTAAAAAACTCAAGAACCCAAAGCTGGTAGAATATATGACATGGGGACAGGTTAGAAGTCTGAGGATGGTACAACACCAGGACAGGCCCAATCTCTGGGGGCACTGTGGCCTGTTTACAACTGAGAGCTGTCCAGGGCCTGGTAGATGAGCAGTAATGCAGCCCCAGGTGTGCATTACCTAGTTCCCACCTAGTACCAGCACAAGTCTGGAACCTCATTCCATAGCTGCAGTCCTGGTGTCTGGAGCTGTGAGGGCCTGCTTCATGTTCGGTCTGACGGTGGCATGCTGGTGTTGGGGTTCAAGGCAAAGTCCCATGCTCATTTCCTCTTCTTTTTCCCTAAGTGAATAGTGTCTCTTTTTACGCTGTTCTTTCTGAGGTTGTGTGGATAATAGAAAACCTCCCTGCATACCCTCATCAATGCATATTTTCTTGACTATGCTGTGCTACAACCAGGTATTGTGGTTTTTCACCTGATTTCCTTAGCTCTTGTGTAAGTATTTTTGGATAGGGATAGCTATTCAAGTTGTTTCTCTTGGGAGATAACTGCAGAGAGTAATATTCTGCTACCATGCTCCGCCCCTCTCTTCCAGAATCTAAACACAGGTATTTCTTTTGAGAAAAATCTGAGAGAAATTAACAGTCCAGTATCAATGTGCACACCTAGCTCTGTCATCATGAGATTTTGACTATAAAATCTACGTGAGGTAGAAGGAAAGCTATTACGCTAGGTGTGTGTAGGATATCACAGTACGAATAAAGTTAGATTATAGTGAGTGACTAGACTAGGGGAAATGTCCACACACCATCAGAGATGCTCACAATAGTTTTTTCCAATCCCAGGCATTGGATAAAAAATAAAAGTTTCTAACGGGCCATCATAATCATTGATCTACTTAATATAAATTGGGAATTTGAATGAAAACTACCTAAGTGATCCTGGAATTCCTAAGTCCTAAATACTTTTGAGGTACCTGACAGAAGGCACAGCATTACTATTTTGAAGGGATACACTTAAAATCTAGGTGTATTATATTTTATTATATTATTTATCTTATTATTCAAAGTCTTTCCAACTTTCAAATATATCTAAATTTTTTACAAAATTTTAAAAGGAAGTTGTCTTTGTACCTTTTTTTTTTAGGTTTTTGCTATTTGTTTCCCACTACTTTTCATTGCAGATAATACTTCAATGTGTGTACAAGACTGTAAACCTTTGCTCATTCATGATAATTTCCTGAAAAAAATCATTTCTGGATCAAAGGAAAATCCACATTTTTTAAGGCTGTTAATATATAATTTCAAATTGTCCTCCAAAAAGGACTTATCAAACTTCATTCTCATTGGTAGTATATTATGATGCCTATTTTATCCTGTATCATCGATATGAGCTAATATAGGGCATGTCAAGAGTTAATGGATAAATGGAATTTAAAAGTAATTCCTGTGAAAACAATCTTGAAATCCATGTGCAATTTTTCATGAGATGCATTTTTATGTAATTTTGAAGACCCCTCATATGCACGGATTTTTTGCACCAAAACAAATTTATCTTTTAATTCCATTTCTCCACAAGCCTTTTTAAGTTCTCTTACACAGTAGTCAAAATGTTTTCCAAGTTGATAGGTAAGAGGTAAAAATGTTATTCCCCTTTAAGATTTGCAATCCTTTGCTACCACAGGACTAAACCTGAAAAGAATCGTCAGATTATTTATAAATTCCTTTAACAGAGCAACTTTGTCTAAGGCTCAAATTACTCTAAATTGCATAAGATGACAATATGTAAAACTTGGGAGTCAAGGTTTAAAGAATGCAAAAAGAGTTCTGGTTTGCAAGATAGAAAGAGTTTAGAAATAAGAACAAGATAGTGCACATTTCTAACACATGAACCTGTTCTTCCCTTTCCATTACACCATGGAACTGAGTTCCTGTTCTTCCCTTTATTACACTTAGCAGACAACTCCTTCTCAATGAATTTGGAAACTACATCTACCCTTTGAATACAGCACTTCTGCCAGTAATAATTACCATTGGTGCATAACATAAAACATCGCCTCACCCATCTTGATTTAGGAGATTACAGTCTTTAGGTCATGACAAGAGGAAGAAGTATATAATATTTAATGTTGCTTTGTATGTCAGTCAATAAACTTTGCAGCTGGGTACAAATGCTATTGCTTGTCATGGTTTGTTTGCTCTGGGGAGAGCCAGTGTCAAGATCACTGTTAGAGAATTCTCCTTTCTCAGAGCAAGACAAAACTCAAGAAAAAATTCCCAACCATGGTATCTAGGTTGCCTAGTTAGAGAATGGGAACACAGTGGGAAAAAATGCATCCAGACAATCCCCAGACATCACCTGACTTTTAGCAAAGACTCTTCGCTTTGTGAAACAAGAGGATGAAGACAGGAAGTGAACAGCCACTTCTATTTTCTCCCTCTCTGACCTGTGAAGCCTCAGGTCATAGTCAACATAAAATGCTCTCGGAAAAAACAAGGGAGTTTCCAGATGACTGCCAGGAAGCTCCCACTCTGCGCCTTCACATCAGTTCTCCATGGAAGGAAGCTCCCAGAGAAGTATCCTGAAGATGGAGGTTTCAATACAACAGTCCTGGATGGAGGGTTCTTTTTACTCTGGGCTTTGCTTGTTGTGTAAGCTGAGCAAACCACCAGATAAGAGGTGAACTTGGATCACAACATTCAAACCCAGTATAACAGTATTTGGGTCCCCACTCCTTCATTTCCCTGATTTGTGAATCTCATCCCGGGATGCTGCTTAAAGGACTTTCTGCTGATGTAGTAAGAAGGCAGTAAATAAAGTGACTCACATATCACAAAAGTTCAGCACTACCCAGGGAACACTTCCAACATAGAAAAATGTTTCTTATTCTTCTCCATCTGACCTAAGGATTAGCCCAATCCCATGCTTTTTGACATTTAAAGCCAGTCACCTCACTGCTCATAACCTATCCCACCTCAATGCACCCCTTCCCCACCAACCATGACTCCTTTCTATTATGGAGAAATGTATTTATTGTAGGATATAATGTTCTGACCAAGCAAACCACACTCTTTCACAATACTTTGCGATGGGAAAGTACACACACTCACCTGTGTGCACATGTGCACATGCATGCACACACACACACACACACACACACACTGTTATACCTTTTCCCGCTCCTGCTATTTTGTACCTCCTAGCCTGGATGGGGCAACCATTTTCTCCAGTGGAGGAGAGGTTTTGATGATGACAGCTGACACAGAAAGAGCAAAGAGCCCTTCAAGATGAGGAGGAATCTGGCATCAGGGTAAGTTATTTTAAAGACAATAAAAACTTTACACCTCAACGATTAAAATTTGATAATATAACTCATCTTACTGCAGTAAAGGAATCATTGCCCTCTCCATTACCCATTGATTTAGGGTATTTTTTAAGATTTATTTATTTGTTTGAAAGTCAAAGTTACAGAGGCAGAGGCAGAGAGAGAGAGGGAGGTCTTCCACCTGCTGGTTCACTCCCCAAGCAGCCGCAACCTGGCCACAGCTGGGCTAATCTGAAGCCAGGAGCCTGGAGCTTCTTCCAGGTCTCCCACATGGGTGCAGCAGCCCAAGGGCTTGGCCCTTCTTCCTTTACTTCCCCAGGCCATAGCAGAGACCTGGATTGGAAGTGGAGCAGCCAGGACTTGAACTGGCACCCAGATGGGATGTTGGCTCTGCAGGCAGTGGTTTTACTCGCTACACCACAGTGCCAGCCCCATCACTGGTTTAGTTTTAAAGGATTCGTTTTATTCTTATTAGCCATTCCCTTTCATATGCTAGTTTCTGGGAAGGGGGAAGAAAATCTCTTGCAGTGACATATATGCACTGCCCTAAGCTGGAAAACCTCTATTCTTTCTTCTCTTGCTCCTCCTTATCCTTTGTCCCCTCAAATTGCCTGTGAAAATGTAGACTTCCCTTGGGAGACACAGATTTCTTCCTAAGGTTTCTTCTGCAACCTATGATCATAATTCTAATTACATTCTTCCACACATGCTACTGTATCTGCCTTGCTGTTGTACTGAGGGCTCCTGAGGGTCAGGAATGCTTGTTCTGGACTTCCTTTCTCTAGCATTTAGCCTACCATCAGGTATGTGGATTGCATGTGATAAATTCTATTGCATGGTTAGATAGATGAACCCCCGTGATGACAGCCTGTCTAAATCTCACTCACAAATCTTGGAATGTAAAGGCTAGAAAGAACCATAGGATTCATAGCATTTAATTCCCTCTTCTCAAATACAAGGCAAACAGAGATGTGATTTAACTGAGGCCAGAGAGTACATGGTTCTAGATTCACAATGCAGTCCTCCTTCTATGTAACACTTTTTCATTCACTTGTGTAAGAGAAAAAAAAAAAAAAGGTACCAAGCATATCCAGTGTGTCAAGCCCTGCAAATACTGTAAAACAAGGGAGTTGTGGGGCAGGTGCTGTGGTACAGCAGGTTAACGCCCTGGCCTGAAGCACCAGCATACCATATGGTCGCCAGTTCGAGTCCTGGCTGCCCCACTTCTGATCCAGCTCTCTGCTATGGCCTGGGAAAGCAGTAGAAGATGGCCTAAGTCCTTGGGCCCCTGCACCCACATGGGAGACCTGGAGGAGGTTCCTGGCTCCTGGCTTTGGATCGGCGCAGCTCTGTCCATTGTGGCCATCTGGGGAGTGAACCATCAGATTGAAGACTCTCTCTCTCTCTCTCTCTCTCTCTCTCTCTCTCTGCCTCTCCTTTCTCTGTGTAACCCTATCAAATAAATTTAAAAAAAAAAAAAAAGAACGAAAAACAAGGGAGTTGCTGCACAAGGGAAAGGATAGAATAGTTTTTTCCTCCTACTTTTGGTAGAGTGCAAGAACTCAGATAAGCAGATGATATTAGGAATAGGGTGAGGTGAGTCATGCAGATCAGGATAAAATTCTAAGTTTATTCAAAATGCTGATATTTTGTCCAAAGTTTTTTAGTTTGATTATTGAAAAATATTGGATTAATTCAGTAATGGATAGTTCACCCAGAAAAAATAATAAACAAAGAATTACTGAGGTTAAAGTATACCATAGACCAAATGGATTTAATAGACATTTATAAGACATTTCACCCAACAGCTGTGAAATACATATTCTCTTCATCACATCATGGAGTATTCTAAGGACAGACAATATGTTAGGCCACAAAACAAGTCTCAACAACTTTTAAAAAGACAAAAATTATAGCCTGTGTTTTCTCTGGACAAAATGGAATAAAACTAGAAATAAACAAGGGAAACATTAGAAATTGTACAAACACATGAAAATTTAACGTCATTCTCTGTAATAACCAATGAGTCAAAAGGAAAGTTCTTAAATTATCCAAATAAATGAAATGAAAACACACTATCAAAATCTGCGGCATATATCAAAAGCAGCACTAAGATGGAATTTTATATTATTAAGTGCCTACATTAAAAAAATGCAATCTAATAACCTAATGGTGCAACTCAAGGAACTAGAAAAGGGGAAAAAAATCAAAATTAGTAACAGGAAAAAAACAACAGAAAATATATAATTAGAGGCCAATAGACCATATATGGGGTTACTATTTTAGATATTTCTCTATTTTAAGAAAAACTGGTAGGGCCAGCACTGTGGCACAGGGGGGTAAAGCCCTGGCCTGAAGCACCAGCATCCCATATGGGTGCTGGTTCAAGACCCTGCTGCTCCTCTTCTGATCCAGCTCTCTGCTATGGCCTGGGAAAGCAGTGGAAGATGGCCCAAGTCCTTAGGCCCCTGCACCCGCGTGGAAGATCCAGAAGAAGCTCCTGGCTCCTGGCTTCAGATCCCCTCAGCTCCAGCCATTGCGGCCAACTGAAGAGTGAACCAGCAGATGGAAAACCTCTCTCTCTGTCACTACCTTTCTCTTAACTCTGTCTTTCAAATAAATGAAATAAATCTTTAAAATAAAAAAAGAGAAAAATTGGAAGATAGGATTTTGGATGCTTTCACTATAAAGAAATATTAGATGCTTAAGAAGATGAATATATTTACCCTGATTAGATATTAAACAATGTATACATGTTATGGAATATCATACAGTACCCTGTAAATATACATGATTTTATAGGTCTGTTCAAATTTTTTAATAAAGTTTTAAAAGAAACGAAATGACTATTTGGCTTTTTGAAAAAACAAAATCATCAACCCTTTAGATAGTCTGAGTAAAAAGATAGAAAATTCAAATAAAGTCAGTGATGAGAAAGAAGATAATACAATTGATGCCACAGAAATACAAAGGAGCATTAGAAATTATTATGAACAACTGTACTCAAAAAGCAGGAACCCGGCCAGTGCCGCGGCTCAATAGGTTATTCCTCCACCTGCGGCACCAAGCACCCTGGGGTTCTAGTCCCTGTCGGGGCACCAGATTCTGTCCCAGTGGCCCCTCTTCCAGTCTAGCTCTCTGCTGTGGCCTGAGAGTGCAGTGGAGGATGACCCAAGTGCTTGGGCCCTGCACCTGCATGGGAGACCAGGAGGAAGCACCTGGCTCCTGGCTTCAGATCAGCAAGGTGCGCCGGTTGCAGCGGCCACTGGGGGGTGAACCAACGGAAAAGGAAGATCTTTCTCTCTGTCTCTGTCTCTGTCTCTGTCTCTCTCACTGTCCACTCTGCCTGTCAAAAAAAACAAAACAAACAAACAAACAAAAAAAAACAAAAAGGCAGGAACCCTACCAAATTCATTCCATAAAGCCAACTTTGATACTAAAACAAGACAAAGAAACAACAACTACAAAAAAGAAAGCTACAATCCAATATCCCTGATGGACATAGATACAAAAATTCTCAAAAAAAATACTAACAAATAAAATCAAACAGTACAAAAACATTACCAAACACAATCAAGCTAGACGAATATATAAAGAAAATATGGTATATCTACACAATAGAATGTTATTTGGCAATAAAAAGTGAAATTCTGTCATTTTCAACAACATGGATAGAAATTGAGGACATTATGTTATGACAAAAATATCACATTCTCAATTATACAAGTGAAAGCCAAAATACTGACCCAAAAGAAATAATGGAATAATTGTTATCAGAGTCTTGGAAGGATTAGGTTTAATGGGTATGGGGTATAGTTGGACAGAAGGAGTAACTTCTAATGTTCTACATCACAGTAGAATAATGATGACTGACAATCATTACTTGGATATTTCAAATTAGCAGAGATGATTTGGCATATTCCCAACATAAAGAAATTATAAATATCTCAGTTGCTAAATATGCCTATTACCTTGATCTGATCATACCACTTTGTATACATGCATTGAAATGTGACATTGTACTCCATAAATATGTACAATTATGTAGTGTGTCAATTAAAAATAAAAATGTATTTTTTAAAAAGTAGAGAGCAAGGACCAGTGCTATGGCACAAAGTGTTAAAGACCCAGCCTGCAGCACCGGCATTCCATATGGACACTGGTTTGAGTCCCGGCTGCTCCTCTTCCAATCCAGCTCTCTGCTATGGCCTGGGAAAGCAGTGGAAGATGGCCCAAGTCCTTGGGCCCCTGCACCCACATGGGAGACCCAGAAGAAGCTCCTGGCTCCTGGCTTCGGATCAGCTCAGCTCTGGCCATTGTGATCATTTGGGGAGTGAACCAGAGGAATGGAATACCTCTCTCTTTGGCTCTATCTCCCTATATAACTCTATCTTTCAAATAAATAAAATAATTCTTTAAAACATAAAAAGTAGAGAACAGAATAGAGGTTGGTAGAGGCTAGGAGGTGTAGAAGGAAATGGGAAGGAAAAGAGGTTAACAACTAGGTGTGAAATTACAGTTATGGGGCCAGCACTATGGCATAGCAGGTAAAGCCACTGCCTGCAGTACCAGCATTCCATATGGGTGCCAGTTCAAGACAAGGCTACTCCACTTTCAATCCAGTTCTCTGCTATGGCCTGGGAAAGCAGTAAAAGATGTCCCAAGTCCTTGGGCTCCTGCACCCACATGGGAGTCCTGGAAGAAGCCCCTGGCTCCTGCCTTCAGATTGGCCCAGCTCCAGCTGTTGTGGCCATCTGGAAAGTGAACCAGTAGATGGAAGATCTCTCAATCTCTCTCTCTCTCTCCTCTCTCTCTCTCTCCCTCCCCCCCACCCATAAGTCTGCCTTTCAAAAAATAAATAAATCTTTAAAAAAATACAGTTAGATAAGGGGACTAGGTCTGGTGTTCAATAGCACAGTAGGCTGACTACAGTTAACAACAATTTATTGTATATTCCAAAAGAGCTAGAAGAAAGGATTTTCAATGCTCCCAACATTAACAAATGATAACTACTTGAAGTGATGGATATACAAATTTCTTGATTCAATCATTATATATTATATACATACTAAAATGTCACATTTTATCCCAAATAGTATAATTATATGTCAATTGAAAATAATAAGTGTTTAAATGAAAATGTAACACACATGGATACTTCAGTAAGTTCATGGACATGGAATTAAGAGATAAATTTATTTTAGTGGAAAAAAAGTTTGAAGTCAACGTACATGAGAGGCTGTCAAAAACTTAATGGGAAATTTTTTTGAAAAAATTATGTATAGATTTCAAAAATTTCTTGCACCAAAATAAAGTCATTCTTTAATTCTACTTTCCCAAAACCTGTATAGTACCCTCCTGTGTGTGTGTATGTGTCTGTATGTGTGTGTGTGATGGGAGTGGGGGTAATTTATCTTGATTCCTGAGTTTCAGGGTACCTCCTATTTGTTTCTGAGGCAAGTACCTCATTTACTTCAACCTAGACCTTGCCCTATACATAACTGAAAATTTAAATGAAGAGGAAATCAGATGACCAAGGCTATATGACACATCTCCACAGAAAAAAATTTTTAAAGATTTATTTATTTGACAGGCAGACCCAAACCTGCACTCTGACATGGGATGTGGGCATCCTAAGTGGTGGCTTCACCCACTGCACCCCAATATCGAACCCCAGAAAGCTTTCATAATGTTCTGTGGTCCTTGGTCTGCTTGTGAACAGGATAAGATGACATACTGCAAAGCATGGGCTTCTTCATTTATTACCTGAATACTCAGACTAGACTCAGATACTTCCTAGCTGATTAAGTCATCTTTTATAATATCCTAATTTATTAGATAATTTTGTGGTCTTCAACTAATTATACAAAATAATTTGATTTTTAAGTAAAATCTCACACTCACTGTCAACTTAGATGATCAAAATGGACCCTGTGATTTGTGTCACCAGGGAGACACCATCGGGTTGATTTAAGGCACATTCATCAAATAAAATAGGAATTTTCTTCATACATCATGACTATCAGTGCCATTCTTTGAAACTGACCAATATTTCATGCCCATCAATGATGACAACAACAAAAATATTAATGTAAAGAGTACAGAGTAAGAAAATAAACAAAAATACCAAGTTATCACCGTGAATATGCAATTATGAAGACCACCGGCAACATAGCAAAACTGCAGAATATGTGGTTACTAGCTCTGGGAACAACAGTATACAATGCACTAGCCATGCTAAAGCTGCTTATGAGTGCCCCCTGATTCTGTGAATGGTTGAAGTCAAGAGTACAGAGCCAGATTCACAGCCCGTGCGCTAGCACTGCAGTCAGCCTACAGAGTTACTTTCGGCAAGCGGTGTGGCCTTTCCATGAGTCAATCATCTAGTTCCATTCCCAGGAACTTATTGGAATCATGATTCTCTAAAGAAACAAAGAAGACTCCCCTGTGTTAAACCGGCAGTGCTCAAAGAGGATCTGTCTTACAGAGTAGACAAGTGGCCCTGTGCAGGATATTACTGGATGATGACCACTTAGCGCAATGGAAATTCAAAGGAAATTAAAGGTAATTTTCCCACATCAATATTAAAAGAATACAAGAAAATAAAATGTGTGTTTGCTAATTGTTAGTAAAATGGCGCAGTCTTATCTATGGCGCGATCTACACCCTGACACCATCCTAGGCTCTAGCTCCCCTACCATTGCTGGAAGCCAGGTGGCCACAAAGCTCAACTACTGGTGTCAAGCTCCACACCCATCCTAATGGGATTCTCGGCTACTACTTCCCTACCTGCCCCTGGTAAAATTTTAAATGGACCTGTTCCTGAACACGTGGCTCTCTCTCCTCTCCTCTCTCCTCTGTCTCTCTCCCTGCCCCCCCACTTCCTCTCCGTCTCCTGACTTCTTTCTCTGTCTCTGTTTCTCTCTTACTCTCTCTTTCTCCTTCTTCACTCCTTCCCTCCGGTCTGCTGGGTTTTCTCCAATAAACCCTTCCCCTTACTCCGGTGTATGGTGTGTTTTGTGGCAGCTTACACTAATAGTGTGAATACTGCTATTTTTCATGGCTTGAACTTCATGGAAAATTAGCATTGTTTCTTTTGCCAACACAGTGTCTCTGATGGGTTCACCTACAATGCTTGTATCAGGTATTTAAGCATTGGTGTCAAGTCCATCTCATAGCATTAACAATCTTCTTCATGGAGTTTCTCTCAAGATTAGAAGAGATGCACATATAAAAAGCATTATGCCACGTATGTAGGAAGCATGTGATAAGTGGAAATAAAGAGAAAAAGCAAAAAAAAAAAAAAAAAACCACAAGACTTTAGTGTCCCCCCCCCACACACACACCTAGAATAATACCTGGCCCCCAGCAGGTATGAACAGATGTTTGAAATAAATTGAGCTTACACATTTCAAGTACTATATACAAAGAGGAAGGAAAATAAGCAAGAAAGAAATGAGAAAGACTGAAATATATATATATATTATTCCCATTCTTGAGGTCACTTATTACTCCTAATAAATCCAAATGTTTTAATCTCTGAGTACTTCTCACACACAAGAATGGCCAGTCAAGCACACTGCCCAAAGCTCTGCCCATGGAGAGGCTTATTCCTCATCACTACCTTTCAAAGCCAACGTCAACACTGTAGTGCAGTTCTGATCATGTTCTGCATGCCTCCACACGCCCACGTACTACATCAACCTGTTAACTAGCCAGTTGTGAGTCTGTTTCTCAGTGAGTAGAAATCGAAACCTCTACCTGCAGTAGTTATCACTCAAAGAATTTCTCTACAGCAAATAAGGAGAATGAATGTACAAGAGGGGAAGTTCTTGTCGATCATGTGTGGGTGTGGGCAAAAGCTCATACAAGTATAGCTTAGAAACATGACCCCACAATGAGAAATAGACTTGCCATAGGACCCAGAAACCCCACTATTGGTTATATACCCAAAAGATACGAACTGACTGTATCAAAGAGATACCTGCTCCACCATGTTTATAGCAGCACTGTTCACAATAGTCAAAATAGGGAATCAACAAGATGTCCATCATCAAATGAATAAATAAAATATGATATGTGTGTGTTTACAGACACACATAATGGAATATTATTCAGTTATAAAGGAAGAAGGAAATTCTACCATTTGCAGAACTATGGTTAGAACTGGTGAATATCATGTTGAGTGAAATAAGCCAAACACAGAAATGCAAATTCTGCTCATTCTCCCTTATATGTGGAACCTAAAATTTAAAAAGAAATGCCGAAGTGTACCAGCCTTGCTGCAAACACAGTGTTTTTTCTAACTTTGTTTTAAATACTTATCAAATTGATTATATACAAATATAGTTTAATGATATTGTGACTATTTTAAAATTTACTTTGTATGAGTGAAGTTGAGTATCTTCTCATTGGATGACTGTGTACAGCCCTTGCCTATATCCCTGCTGGATTACAGTCTTTTTTACTTTTGACTTGTTGCACTCTTTATTTAATGGAACCAATGGTCTTTTGAGCAAACTGTAAATTAAAAATGCTATCTTTGGGCCATTTCTGTGGCATAGTGGGTAAAGCCACTACATGCAGTGCTGGCATCCCATATGGGTGCCAGTTTGGGTCCGGGTTGCTCCACTTCTGATCCAGCTCTATGCTATGGCCTGGGAAAGTGGTAGAAGATGGCCCAACTGCTTAGACCCCTGCACTCACCTGGGAGATCCAGAAGCAGCTTCTGGCTCCTGGCTTTGGATTAGTGCAGCTCCGGCCATTGCAGCCAATTGGGGAGTGAATCAGTGGATGGAAGGCTTTCTCACTCTCTTTCTCTGTTTCTCTCTCTCTCTCTGCCACTCCTTCTCTCTCTCTGTAACTCTGACTTTCAAATAAATAAATATGTTTTTAAAATGTTATCTCAAAAAAATCTGAAAAGTATTTTTTAAAATAAAAAATACAATATAAACATGTCCCAACACACATCACGTATTATGGTAAAAAGGTTTCAGTTCCACCTGGTTGAATATTTTAGCATTAAAATTAGAGAAAGACTAACTTTGAAACACTTGGCATGTACTGCTATCCCGTCTCTGGTCATGTCTAACTATAGTTGGTTTCTTGGGGGTCTTTCAGATCCACTGGAGTCATCTGTTTCCTACATTTAGGCCTCAAATAATGTTGAGGAAACGGGACTTTTAGTCTTAACAAAAAAAATCACCTCTCTGGTTTTATCCCCATCCTCATTCTTGAGGGGAAAAAGGCAAAGGTCTTCCTTCTGGCACTGCTTCCTGCTGCCACTGGATATTGTCACAAAGCCCGGTAGAGGAGCTGCGTTTTTCACCTCCTAGCCCATGGCTGGCTTGGGAAAGATCACAAGTAACTTCTGATTGTATATATCCCTGGATAACATTGATATGTAATTCAATGACTTCATTGCATTTGATCCCAAAGTGTACAAGGCAGTTAGATATACAAGGCCCAAAGTGCAAAAGAACGACCATTGGTGGCCCCAAGAATAGGAAAAATCCAGTCATGCTAGGAAAGCTTTGCTTTATTTCATTTCATGTTTGTTTTGTTAGGGTCAGGTTGGCTTTTTTGTTAGCCAGGTGTTCTTTTTTCTAGTGGTCTAGTTGTGGTTTTATTTTGGAGCAGCACTAGCATTAACAGAGAATCACCAAGGTATGCTGGCTAAGACACAGATTCCCTACTGGTCTGCGAAAAGATTATCAAAGGCAATATCAATTCTAAGTGATACTTTTATTAAGGGTAGGAGTAAATCATATTAAAAAAGCATTCATTTATGAGTGTCCCAGGCAAGGCACAGGTGACTGTAAATATCAAAGCTATTAACAAAGCTATAAGAAAAGTGATTTCCAGTATAGAAGCAAAAAAGGGGGTTACACTCTTACCATGTAGATAGAAGGTCTGCTTCCTGAAAGAGGTAGAATCATGAAATTTTTAAGGAATCCCCACATTGCCTATTTGGTGACCCAAATGCTTTCTTGTTAGTTTATCATTTAGCTGTTACCTACTGGGGACCAAAGACAACCCTCTGTAAGAGAGCATCCCTTATTTTAACAAGGGAGTGCATTGGTGTAAACTCATAAAAGGTAGAGAAGAAATTAATGGCAATTGGAGAAACTCCTGACACGGCAGTTCTTTTTCGCTGATGCACCTGTTATTTTTTTTTTATGGTCTCTGATTTTCCCCTTTTATGACCTCTACAATGACCACAGCTGCGTTCTTAGGGCCAATGCACAACTTTAAGCAGTTTAACAATCTCTGCTCCATGTTTAAATTATTACTGTTGCTGTTGAGAAGTCCTCATTCTTTCCAAATGATTCCATGAGTGTGAATTTCAGAGGAAGTGTATTTGGGATCCACATACATTGTGGTTATCTTCCCTCTTCCCAGTTCCAAGGCTCTACTTAGGCAATTATTTCTGCTTTTTGAGCTGAGGTATCTGCTGCTGGTTTTTGGCTCCCATGACTGAATGCAGGGACATTGCTGCATGACCTGCTCCTCTTTGTCCATTGTTCATAACACAGTCCCCAAGTAGAAACCACATCTTCTTTGTGTTAGCTATGGGTTCACCCTAGGGGTGTTTCTGACAAGAGTAAACTTGATCATGTCATCAACATGTCAAACTTCTGCTGAGGCATGGGTAACAGGCCCATTGGGATCAGGGAGCTGGGTAGCTGGATTCAGAATATGACAGGGTTTTCAGGAGATCTGAGAGGAGACTAGCAATATGGCTTGATACTGTAGCACTCTATTTTAGGATCAAACAGATGTCCTTTAGTCTCTAGTAGGCTGGAGACTTACCATACTGTCAAAGGCTGACTCATAGTCAGCTTTTTGTTTTCTTGATTAAGGGACAAGTGACAGCCACAGCTCACGCACATGGAGACCATCCTTTTGCTAACGTGTTTAGCTGCTCTGAGAGGTAGGCTACCATTCATTTTAAAGGCACCAATATCTAGGTTAATATTCATGTACCTATTCTTCTCCTTTCATGGACATATAGGTCAAATGGGTTATTTAAATCAGGTTTAAAGCCAGTGTAGGTGTTTCCATAAGCAGGCTTTTAAGCTTCTTCAAAGATTGGTCACACAGCTTACCTTATTTAAAGGACTCCGTTTCTCACCCCTATAATTTATCATAGGGAATATTATCAATCCACCCAAAGGTAGGCATCCAAATGCAATAAAAACCAGGTATCCCCCAAGAATTCTTGTATTTGATTATGAATTGTTGGCAGAGCAAGTTGACATGTTATCTTTTTTTTTTTTTTGAGGAATGTTGTGTTGCCCTTTTGAGACACCAAATCCCAAATATTTTACAGTTTTGTTTGTTTGTTTGTTTGTTTGTTTTTAGATATTTGGGCCCTTTCTTTAGACTTTGTATCCCTTGCCTGCAAGAAAGTTTATGTGGTTGCAGTATTCTAGTATTCTCATTAGATACTTTTTAGCAGGGTAAGAATCATCTATTATTAATACATTACTCTGTCTCTAACTCTCCTAAATCTAGACCCAGGATTTTCCCAAAGCTAGTAAAGGGAGTTTTGATACTTCTGAGGGTAGACAATGCACCAGTTCTGTCTCTTCTGGTGGGAGTCTGCTGTGTTCCCATTCAAAGTAAGTATTCCTGAGATTTAGAATCCAATGAGAAACAGAAGGGGAAAAAATCTTTTGAATAGAACTTGTTTAAATAGAATTAACAGACTTATTAAAACTGTACAAATTTTTTTGGTTCTATGTGACATTTCATTGCATGTTCACACTGTGTAATGTCCAAGCATTCCTTTCAAGCATTCACTATTTCCTCATAGTGAAAACATCCAAAATTCTGTCTTCTACTTTTTAGTAGAGAAATATACAGTAAATTAACATTATCTATCTTCACTCTACTGTACAAAAATTTCTTACTCCTATCAATCAACGTTTCTTAATCCTTCCTTGCCCTACCTGTGGTAACCACACTTGGGCTTTTAACATTCTATGAGATCACTTTTTTTAACTCCACATATGAATGAGATCATGTGATACTTGGCTTTCTGTATTTGGCCTGCAGCACAAGTATAGCATAGAAATCCAACATAGTCTCCTCCAGCTACTAAGGTTACCCTGGGCTCCTTGGAGAAGATGATTTGCCTGGAACCAGCCCAGGAGCCTCACGGCCCCATCATAGCTCATCTTCATGTCATCTCACTGACATGCTCCAGTCCTGTTCAGTTCCTCCCAACTCTATGTATAGTTCAGACAGACCCACTGCCAGTGTCCTTCCTACTTCTAGTACCAGCAGAGATTAGTTGACTTTGTTCTATTCCCTCATCAAGAAGACTCTACCATGGCATCTTCTCCATTGGGCTGTCTCCAGCAGACCTGAGGCCACAGCTAACAGGGCAGCTTACTAATTGTCTACCCTTTCTTCTGTGGTCAAAACTCAGTTGTAAATACATTAAAGGCAGCCTCTGATAGCTAGGCAGAGTTAGGATTAGGAACTGTCAGGGATCACCACATGCCTGAACTCAGTTAAAGGCCTAGACTTTAGAGACCACTGCATTGACTGAATTCTGCCGAAGGCATGCTTGGCCAAATTGCAAAGGTGATTGGTCAAGTTGTGTTAACAATGGCAAAGGTCATTTGTCATGATGCTGAAGCAGCTAAGGAAATGCCATGGGCTCCAGTAGACAGCAAGTGGGATCAGCCCCAGTTAATAATTAGTCCCCCTCAAGACCCTTCAACACTGGGATTGCTTTCTTGATCCCAGCTTCTAATCAACAAGTCCTCCCTGTTTCACTATTTTAAACTGCCTCATCATGAAGTCCTGTTTTCACAAAACTGCATATGTTTATGATTAATCGGTCACATCACCACTGATAATAAATACTTGGAGTAATCAGACATCTGGGCCTCTGTCTCCAGCGTGGGCAGTGGATAGAGTATCCCCTGGTTTCCCCACACTAAAATCTTCAGTCTGAGTCTGTATCCTTAAGCTATGCGATCTCGTTTCTTTTTTGGGTTAACGTGCCACCCTGCCTTGATGGATGCAGCATGGGACTACAGCCAAGATTTGGACCTTCCTGTGGATGTCTGGAACACTTTCAGATACGCACTAAGTACTGAGAATCACTGTAGTTCCTTGGGCATAAGAGTTCCAAGTCCTATGTCAACTGAAGCAGTCCCCCAGTCTTTATAAGATGGTAGGTAATTTTTCTTCAGAATCCTGCTGGACTTTTTCTAGCTTAGGCCAGTTAAGGCATGACAGATTCACCATTTGTATGGCTTTCAAAAGTAGACCCTAAAAACATCTTAACTTTTTTTTACTTATCAGGATCTTTGGGATCCCGTTTAGGGTCATTCCCTGGCACAGCCTCTTTATTGGACCTCCAAATATCTGACTCTAACTGGCTCATATTATCTGTTTTTCTCAGATTTTGTCCGTAGGATGGTATTAAAATTGGGGATCTCATTTTCTGGCCAACTTTCTTTTTTCTCTAAAAAAGAAATTAACATTATCTATATTGTGGCGCATGGATTGTAATGAGAATAAAGACCCAGGCCAGTGGGGAAATCACAAAGGCCTTCCCATTATAGAAGATGTAGCCCCATGGGCCCTCTTCCCAGATGAAGCTTGCTCTCTGTAGTCTAGGGACCTTTCTCAGAGTTTGTTTCTAAAATCCATGTGGTAACTTAAAACTGATTAGTCACAACACAAATGGCACAGTTTTTAGCCCAAATCAGACTACAAATTTGGTGGGCTTGATGCCAGACCCAAACTGAACATGGGTAGACATTAGGGGATTGTAACTTATGGAATTCTTCCTAAAGGATGTAAGACTCTTTCTCCATGCTTCTTTTATTCCCTCTGAATATAGACAATCCATAGGACCAAGCTGGGCACAGGCTCAGGCTGACTCTGGCTAAGGCTGACACTCATCTAACTTCTTTTAATAGAAAGAAGATAGCTCAGAAGTAGATCGCTCATGGGTTGGGCTGGGGTCCTTGAGAGAGATACTTCCACTGGGAGTCCATGTCCATGTGCACCATGTGAGAGAGATGTGAGAAAGCATCAGGAAGACCGAAGAAGATCTTCTAAAAAAGGAAGGAAGTTTAAGGGAACTCTGAATGCATGTGCAAGACAGTCTAAAAAGTCTGGGGCACCATCAGAGAGCAGTAATGGGAACCGGGAAAAGCAAGCACACTTTAGGTACCCTAAAAAGCCAGCCTGATAATTTAAACTATGAGAAGTTGGGCATCCCCAACAAGGCTTTGTTTAATCACCCAGTGACTCTGGAGGAGGTGAATGCATGCCCGGTTATTCAAATACATGTTGACAGAAGAGGGGGCTATATCCATACTTGAGCTATGCAGAAATGACTGGTCAAAGTTTAGACTACTCCCAAGATTAAGAACTCTCTTTTAGGGTTATGTGATCATCAGATTTTACAAGCCAAGTTTTATAGACTATGAGATAACTCAAAGAAATAATTCATAGCCATGCTTGTCTTGGAGATCCTCAGCAAAGTTCTCAGGGACATTTCTAGGTCTCTTTAGTGGGCAATGATGCCAGATTAGCAGCATCAGCACCATAAAGGAAGCTCCCTTCATGAGGTAAAATCCCGGACTCCCAGTTGGTGTAAACAGCTTAGCTCAAATAATATGCCATTGCCCTTCTCTTTATCTGCTGGACACTGGGAAGTGAAAAGACCAAGATCCCCAAGGGACAGAGTCCTGTCTGGGTTGCCGAAAATTTGTTACCCACTCAAGTTGTGTGCCAACTTCTTGGTGAGTAAAATCAAAACCTCTACCAGAAGTAGTTGTCACCCAAAGGAATTTATTCATAACAAATAACAAGATTGTGCAATGGCCTCCCAATCGAGGAGAAACAGGCATCTTTTTCAGGGAAAATGAATATGCAAAAGGGGAGGTCCTGCCATCTTATGAGGCGATGGGCAGAGCTCACACAGTAGAGTTTGGAAACATGTTCCAACATGCAACATGTGTTATGATAATAAGGCTTAAACTCCACCTCAGATGGCGATCTTAGCATTAAAATCAGCAAAAATTTCACTTTGAGACACTTATACATTTTCAGTTACCTTGACTGAGTTCATCAGTGGTTCTAGCTGGTTTCTTAGGGCTTTTTCCACATCATCTGGAGTCATGTGTTTCCTCCATCTCAGCCTGAACAACATCTTTGAGGAAATGGCACTTTTTGTCTGGTTATTCAAGGGGGTGGACTCCTAAAACTCTTGTTATGTGGGTGACAGAACAATCCATAAATAAAGTTTGGCATTTTTCTTGCTCCCTCAGCTAGTGTTAAATGATGTTCCCCGTAGGCAGAGGTGTGAGCTGAGGGGTAGGAAGGCAAAGACCTAGTACAACTGTGGTGCATGGCAGATTTTTGGACCACATGCTTATGTACTTTGCCTTTACCCCCTAGTCCTACTTGTATTCAAGCCTAGTTATAGCAATTCTGTCTTTGGGTAGATTCCTGAGCCCACCCAATCTTATTATTTTGCTTCTATAGCAGCTAATGATTGGCAGTTTAAGACCCACTGTATCCTGATAACTCTTGATGCTGTACCTCTCCCAAGGTCCAATGATATGACAGGAGATGTTTTCCCCAAGATGCATAAACACCTATTATTCTTGATCCAAATGTAAAGACCCTATGTTGTTCTCCCACTGACTCTTTTTTTTTTTTTAAAGATTTATTTATTTTATTTGAATGGCAAAGTTACAGAGAGAGAGAGAGAGAGAGAGAGAGAGAGAGAGAACAGAGACAGAATGATCTTCCATCCATTGTTTCACTCCCCAGAGGCCTCAATGGCTGGAGGTAGGCCTGACTGAAGCTAGGTCTCCCAAGTAGGTACAGGGGCCCAAGCCCTAGGGCCATTTTCTGCTGCTTTCCCGGGTGCATTGGCAGGGAGCTGGATTGGAAGTGGAGCAGTCAGAAATCAAACTGGTATCCATATGAGACACCAGCGCTGCAGATGGCAGCTTAACCCACTTCGCCAGCCTCTCTCATTGAGTCATGACATAAGCACCACATGGTAGCTTCTCCTTTCACCGACACCTCTAATAATGCAGGGCCCTCCAGGTTGTAGAGCCAAATAGCAGACTGTTGTGGCATAGCCTAGACCTACCACAGAGCCCTTCCCTGCTCTGAGTTCCATTTAAAACTGGATGCCATTTGCATGATTTGGCGTATGAACTGGAACAATATTCTTAACTATGGAGTAAGAGCCAAAGAGGCTGATCAGACAGTATGGTTCCTTTTCTGGTGAGAAGTGCAAGACAAATAATTTGTACCTTAATTTGGAGAGCATGACCTAGTTTTTCCTTACTACTAGGTCTCTAAGAATTTTACAGATGTCTATGTCTCTGAATCTTTATGGGTTGTATCATCCATCCAATTGCGAGCATGTACCTTACTACAGTCTCTAGTGTGCTAGATGCTTCTTATCCATTGGGCTAGATTAGCATAAGAAAAATTAGTGTAGGAAACTGAACCACTATAAACTGGATCTTAGCCAGGTCTCTATTGCCAGGATTCCCATGGAGCTCAGCACAGGTATCAGTGTAAGTACCAGCTTCCCAGATACCAATGCCAATTTGAGGACTGCTGGACTTGGTCCTGAATAACCAACCGTAGTTCTCATATGGGAAGCCTACTACCGTGTTACACAATCCTTTCAGGGGTCTCAGCCTCCTCATCAATTAACAACTTCTGGGTCTTAAAACTGAGTCATGAGCCCAGTGCTATGGCGTAGAGGGTAAAGCTGCCACCTGTGATGCAGGCATCCAACATGGGCACTAGTTCGAGACCCAGCTGTTCCACTTCTGATCCAGCTATCTGCTATGGCCTGGGAAAACAGTAAAAGATGGTTCAAGTCCTTAGCCCCTCGCACCTGCATTAGCAACCTGGAGGAACCTCCTGGCTCCTGGTCTTGGATTGGCACAGCTCCAGCCACTGTGGCCATTTTGGGAGTAAACCTGTGGATGGAAGACTTTCTCTCTCTCTCTCTCTCTCTCTCTCTCTCTCTCTCTCTCTCTGCCTCCACCTCTTTATAACTCTGCTTTTTAAATAAATAAATGAGTCTTAGAAAAAAAACTGAGTCATGTCTGGAAACCAGTCAAATGATCAAAACTTTTTATTACAGCAACGATCCTCCACCTCTCAAGCCTTCTTTTCATGATACCCTATTGGTTGATTAGAACATTTTTTGGCTGCCCAACTAATTTACCCCAGGGACTTTGTGTTCCATTAAGCATATTGCAACTCCCCGTGGGTCAGGCCTCTTTGCTGCCACTCTGACCCTGCCACTCATTAGAATAATTGTGTCCACCTGGCTGCTACTGATTCTGGGCCCTACTGCTACCAGGGAACCTAATTCTGTAACAGCATCTCTTACCACCACACCTAGCTTTAGAGGATAGACATCTTCACTCATCTTTTAACACTACACTATGGCTAAGAATTCAGCTGGAAAGGTGGGAGTGTGGACAAAGTCTATCATACACAAAGGTCTTTAGAATATTATGATCCTTTTTATTTTCCCTATTCCCTCTTACCACCTAGCCCCCAAGAGAGAATGATATGAATCTCTCAAGGATCTGAAAACACCAGTACTAATTTCTGACCCAAACCTAAGCAACCTAAAGGCTAAAGGCTTTGACTAGGAATTTGAGGGAGCAGAGCAATAAGAGACTCAACTTCACTGGGACCTGGACACCCATCGGCAAAGGACAGGGGGTGTGAATGCATAAAGTTTTCTTGAGTGTTACATGGGAGATACAGGCAAGAGGGAGAGAACTGATTTCTGATGTCCTTTAAATTTCAGCGGAAGGCATTGTCCAGAGGGATGTAAAGAAATCAGAACCATATAATCCCTGGCAATGGTGGAGGAGATACAAAAGGCCAGCAGATAGAAAAGCGTCTCTGGCTTTGCAAGAAATGCAGTAAAATGATCTATCTCAGTGTGATGCTGCCTCAAAGAACCCACCACCAGTTCCCAAGAAAGGGACTCAACTGTGATCACTCAGTGAGCCTCAGTGCAAGTCGGCTTCCAACACTCGTCAAGCTCAGAAGAAAGAGGAAACCAGCTTCCTAATCCTTTCTGGCCCTTTTCTATGATAGAGAGGGCAAGCTTTTCCTTTAACTTCAAGTGCTCAGTACCAGAAGGCTTGTAAAATAAGCTAACACAAGACAGGTTAACAGGGGGGAAAGGGCACACAATTTTCCTCAGTATTTATGTGCACTGGAGTTACCAGAAAAGAGGTGAAACTCAAAAAAAAAAATGCAACTTGGAGGCTTTATTCCCTTTTAATATAGGAAAGGGAGTTTGGGTATGTAGGGACAATAAGTCATGGGGAAGTGAGTAGGAAATATATGGGGGACCTGGTGGTAATGTCTGTTAATGCAAACTCATCTCCGTGCTGGCTCTCCACTGTCAACAGTCAGAATCTCCCTTTATTCCTCACACAACAGAAGCACTTTTTTGAACTAGAAATTTATGCCCTGATTTTAGGTAGACAAAGAGAGAAGTGAATTCTTTCTCTGTTTGCTGTTTCTCGGTTGCCTGTAATAATCCTTATGACAAAGTAGCATGTTCAAATCCTATTCGGTATTCCTCTCTGCCCCCTACTCCATCTTTCTCAAAGAGGCCATCTGGGGTCAAATGGAGAGTAGAAGGATGCCCAAAAGGTGCAGAAACGAATAAGTCAGACCAGGCCAGAGCAGGAAAGAGAAGAAATGTTAACTCTTCCTATAACGTCAAATAAGGCCCATTCATTGCTGTACTGAGACTTCTTGGGAAATGTAAAATATATAGCAGTATTTTTGTAAATGACAAGCATGAGTATAAGATGCAGGGCCAGCCTGATCATATCCAGGAAACTGGGAAGAAATACTGGAACTGATAGTGTGTGCACACAAGTATGTGTACTATGTGACTCAGTATATAACACTTGTGTGGCTTAGTACATGCGCACATGGAATGGATTTGTGAAAGACTGTGTGCACATACATACACTTATATAACCGAGTGTGCACAGATGTGTCCGTGTGAGACAGAACATGTGTGTATATGCATGTGCCCTTGCATGTGCTGTGCAAAAGGAGGGTGAGGGGTAAGACAAAGTGGGAAAAATACAGTTGTTTTTTGATTCTGCCCTGAGTTCTATCTACTTACTATATCAATTATGTATGGTTTGAATTTCTTTAAATTAATATTATAGCAAAACATTTTGTATCTGCCATCTTGAGCTCACTAGAATCTCGAGTATCCCTTTTTATCCTGAGGGGAAAACTTCAATTCCTGGGAAGTTTTATTGATTTCCTCCTCTTCCATAAACAAGATGGATTTTCAGCTGTGTATGAGACTACTGTTGTCTGATGTGTTCTGTTTTTTGTTTATTTTTATTTTCCTTGCAGCTGCTTTTGAAAAAACAAATTCTATTGAATTGTATAGCATATACATCTCAGGGCTCTGAGTTTATTATCCATCAAACACTATGCAACATGTTTTGAAATATTTCTCATAGCTTTTCCTGGGGCTTTCCTGTCCTTGGAGGCAAAACAGCATGAAGTTCTGCAGTTTTCAATTCCCTCTTCTAATGTACAGGTAACAGAGACAAGAAGACTTTGATAAAAACATAATGACACCTTTATGTCATAATAAAATTGCTAAGTCTTTACGGAAACCTTCACAATAGGGTCCTTTCTCCTTCCTAATAATACAGAAGCAAATAAATAAAGCCAGGAAATAAGCATCCTTAGTGAACCAACAGCTCAAAAACCTATGGGGGTGGTAGAGGGACACACTGGTCACCCAGACTTCTCTGTATCTAGACTTTATGACTCCCATGTTACCCACAAGTCAATTAGTAGAGAGGGAACCAACTTAATCCCTCGCTTGTCCCAGTGCAAAATACAATACATACAGTAAGTGCTCGATACCCACTTGTTAAGCGAACAGCAACTGCAATTATAGAATCAAAGTAGCAGGAAACCTGCAAGAGTACCAGGACACAGTCCTTGTTAATGCAGGCTATGTTGAAAACCTGTGTAGACTAGGCTGAGCAGAGTATCAATGTTAATTTAATTTTTGAATCATTGTATCACATCTCTGTAAAACATCACGATGTGTTTTCATATTTACCATTGTATAAAATTATTTAAGTATGTGTGTATACATATATTATATATAATGTGTGTGTCTATGTATATACATAAAATGTGCTTACACATATACAACCAGTGTAAAGGTTAGCACCTCCGGCAATACTAACCCCAACCCTTCCCTTCCCATCTCTTAGACACTACTGAGTCTTTCGTACAGCTACAGCCTATATCTGTGTTTAACCTCTAAGAACAATCTACCCCATAGACTAATCCCATCTCCTCATCTATGTCAGATTCCCTAAATTCCAGAGATACAGGTATGCCTGCTTTATTTGGGCAAGCTGGGGGCAGAGCGGAGGAGGGCGAGGAGGAGGGTAGAGTGGGAGGCATGAGGGAGGGAAATAGAATAGATCAGAGAAGTTGCTAAGCAGGGACATCATATGCAGGAGTCCCTGAAGCAGGGGTGGGCATTGCGGCACAGTGGAATAAACCACTGCTTGTCATGCCAGCATCCCCTATCAGAATGCTGGTTTGAGTCTCACCTAATTCCACTTCCAATAGAACTCCCAGATAATGCAACAGGGATGCAGCGGATGATGGTCAAAGTATTTGAATTCCTGCCACTCATGTGAGAGTCCTGGATGGAGTTCCTGGCTGCTGGATTCACCCTAGACTAGCAGCCCCAATTGTTTGGGGCCATTTGTTGAGTGAAGCATCAGATGGAAGCTCCCTCTCCCTCTCCCTCTCTTCCTCTCTACCTCTCCCCCCCCCCTTTCTCTCTATCACTCTGTCTTTCAAATAAATAACCTTTAAAAAACAACAGCAACAACCTTGAGACCACACTGGTTGGTCATTGGCTGATACTGGGGTGGGAGGTTGTAGAACAACATGTAATAGCCAGGATACTCCCAGGTACTGGGGATGGATATCCTGGAGGACACTTGTAACAGTCCCCTCTACAGTAGACAGTTAGTAGGATCATAAAGTCCCTGAGGGTAGGCTTGCTGATTTTTCATTTTTTCCTAACTTCTCACCCCTTAGCACAGAGCTTGGAAAGCTGAGATCCACTTTTCATCCTACTTTCAGGCCATTTGAGAGCTCTCGTAATTTTTGCAATTGAGGAAACTAAGTCGCTCTGTATGCTGCATCAAGGCATGTCTGTGGCTCACGGGCTAAGTTCTCAGCCACCACTGGAGGAGGAGAGAGCCAGATTCAAGCAATTTCAAAAGAGAAATGTCAGCCCTTCTTAGTGAGCAGCCAGCACAGTAGCAGCTACCTGCACTGGCCAGCTGGAAAGATATTTGTTTGCAGTAAAAACCCAGACATCCTGGCAAGCATCTGTGTCCAGGAGCTGTCTGACTAGCTCTCTCCAGCACAAGCTCCCAATAATGTAAAGAAGCAGATCCATGGGAGAAAGCACTTGAACATTCCTTAATACCACACCCAACACTGGCTGGATCCTCACTGAGTGCCAGAAATTACCTTCAGTGTTTTGCACACTAAGTCATTCCATCCTACACCCCCCAACACCCTGCAACCCTATGGACTAGGTATTACCACCTTTGTTTTCACAGGATGAGTTTTTCAAATGTTCATACGCTCTTATCCAGTAATTCAAATCGTCAGATTTCCCTCCTTAGGAAGTAATATTTAATACAGAAGACCATTACCCACATTAACTTATCTAGATATTTACTATACCAAACATCATTGAATAAAAGAGAAATGTTAATAACAGCTAAACAATGGAACTTTATGTAGCCATTAAAATTGTACTTAAAAATTTGTAATAAAAAATTTACACATTTCAATGATACTAAAAGACACAAGATTTTCTGTTCAGAACGATCACAACTTAAAATCATGCACAGAGGGTTTTCTGGCTCAAGACGGCAGATTGAATATGCAACATTATTTTCACTGTGATTGAAATGTGGGATGGTCTTGGAATCTCAGATCATTCAGATCATAAAAAAATAAAAGGGTAGAAGTTCGGCGCAGCAGTTAACATGTCTCTTGGGACACCTGCATCCCATATCAAAGTCCTGGCTCCAGCTCCCAATTTCAATTTTCATTCTGATGCTCAACCTGGGAGTCAGCTAGTGATAGCTCAAGTAGTTGACTCTATGTCATTTTTGTGGGAGACCTGGAATGAGTTCCCAGTTCCTGGCTTCTGCTTGTCCCAGCCCTGGCTATTGTAAGAATTTTCAGAGTGAAGATGCAGATGGGAGATATTTGTTTGTTTCTTTCTCTCTCTTTCTCTCTCTCCCTCTCTCTCCCTTTCAAATAAATAAATTTAAGTTAAATAAGTAAGTAGAACAACTTATGTTAAACTAAAAAAATTCAATGTGAACTTAGGTGCCATAAGTAAGTAATTTTTTCAAGTCCTGTTGCCAATAAGGTCAAAAGTAAGTGTAGTGTAGGGTTTTTGCTTACAACCATCACTTATAAGAGCTCCAAAAGCCCAGATCACCAATACCATTATTCTCTGAGGAGCCAAGCCTCCTAACTTTGACCCAGAAAGGGCAGTTTCTCACATATGGGAATAGTGGGAACAAAGTCAGATTGGTCTGGTTTACTTTACAAAGCAGAAAGAGCCAAAAGCAAGAGTCAGCTCACAGGGATCCCATAGCCCAACACGAACACCAAAAATGGGGTAATAATCAGAGTTAACTGGAAAACTCCATAAGGCCAAGACTGTGTAATAGCTCACCAAAGAGATTGTAAAAGTGCAAAAAGGAGCTGTAACACAATACAAATATAGAGAATACATACTTGGTTTTTATTGATTTTAATAAGCTGCAATGTATTATTACACATGAGTCAGATTTTGATTTAAAAGTATACCTATATACGTGCAGACAACTATATGCATATATAATAGATAATACTTAAAAGTCCATGAACTTCCCTCAAAATGTAAAGAAAAATAGTCCACAAAGACAGATTATTCAGGAAGTGTGATCAGTGCTAAGATTTATTCATAATAACTGAGTGGAAGGAGGTGCCCACTGATCCCCAATACAAAAAAGAAGGCCTCGTACTCTAAGATGGTAAATTAGCTGTGTTCTAAGAGTAAGAGGAACCACATGAACTTGACCCCTTATCTCTTTGAAGAGTAACCCTGAAAGCAACTCTACTAATTATCATCAGGTCCTGATAAGGCATAGGAGGGTACTTTTAAAAGTTCATCTAAAGGTCACAGTATCTCTTAGTTCCATTTTTTTTTTTTTTTACAAACTTTTTATACCAATTTCTATGAGGACAATGAGAGAGATAATGCCAACCTAACAAAAATTTTTTTTTTTTTGGACAGGCAGAGTGGACAGTGAGAGAGACAGACAGAGAGAAAGGTCTTCCTTTTGCCGTTGGTTCACCCTCCAATGGCCGCCGCGGATGGCGCGCTGCGGCCGGCGCACCGCGCTCATCCGATGGCAGGAGCCAGGTGCTAGGTGCTTTTTCCTGGTCTCCCATGGGTGCAGGGCCCAAGCACTTGGGCCATCCTCCACTGCACTCCCGGGCCACAGCAGAGGGCTGGCCTGGAAGAGGGGCAACCGGGACAGAATCCGGCACCCCAACCGGGACTAGAACCTGGTGTGCCGGCGCCGCAAGGCGGAGGATTAGCCTGTTGAGCCACGGCGCCAGCCAACCTAACAAAATTTAAAGAATACATAATTTCTGGGAAAGTGGCCAGATTTCAAAAAAATTATAAATGCTCACAAAAGGCAGAGAATCAAGATGTAACAAATGAACATTGATCCTAAGAGGGGGGACTGAGCCTAATCACAAGTGATTTGGGTTTGAATCACCTTATATTTCCTAACCAGTTAGATACCAACTCAGACTCTAGAACTTAACTGCTCTGAAGTCTGATAAACATGACTACACATACACAAAGTTGTAAAATAACATCTAGCAAAACTACTGCAAATTTAAGAAGGTCACCACTAAAAGAAACTTTTTTAAAAAGAAGAGGCTGGGACAATCACATCTTAGATTGGATTTTTAATCCTAGTATTATCATCAGCAGTTCAGTAATCACTAAACGTTCAGTGCATATTGTCTTCAACATCTTAGGTGCTTAATAGCATTTTATGAGATTCTAATATATCAAACTTTCTGTACTGAGTTCTTATCAAGTTTATTAAATAACTTTGGGTAAATATAATGTATTAAAATAACAAGTTGATTTACCAACTGTATAAATAGGCATACAAATATTTAAAGAAGTATTTAAAGGAATATTTTTAGGTTAGTAAGATTTAAAATTCAGGTATTACACCACATCCAGATCATAGGAAATCAGTTTCTATGCCCAAAAATTTCTGGGGGTACTTACAAAGCTATTAATAGTTAGCACTTTTCCTTCCAGAGACACTACCAAAATGGTAATAATGTTTAAGCTATACTCAACAATAGTGAAAGAAAAATGGAGGACAACCAAAAAGATATTTTAACAAATTTCTTGGACACAAAAATGGACATGGTTTGGGTGGTCAGGAGAGAGGAGGAAGCTGGAGCTAAGACAATGTTTAGAAGTTCCCAGAGGAGCTGAGCGCAAGATAAGGCAAGTACAGGGTCATGGAACAAAGCCTGGGACAGACACTCACCACCCTCACTATCACCCTGCCTCAAGACCTCAAATAAGCACTCCGGAAAAACTGAAGAAGACATGTGAGAATGAGGCTGGCTGGTAAGAATACCCAGGTTTTAAAGAAGGGAGCAAGAAATGAAGTACCAGCAGTGGGAATTTCAGGCACAAGGGGAAGAGTTGTCTCAGCAAGGAGTAATGCCAGTGCCTCTGAAATTCCCCCAAGTAGACAGACACCTGATGACCACACCTTCGGGCCTAGTCATCAACACTTTTTACTATTACCTCTAGTAAGTAATCCTGAAAACCAGTAAGTTTAGAATCAGAACCACTCTTAGCCCTAAAACAGTCTTTCCTCCTGGAACAAGAGGATGAAGTATTAGGAAAAGCCACACATCACAAGACAATAGTGTAGCAGGCATTCCTGAATTCCAATTCAGCCCTCATGTAAGCAAGGTTGTTAGGTGAGAGTTTCACATAGGATCCAGAAACATCACTAAAATCTCACAACCCAAAAAACACTCTTGTACATGAAATTCCAAAGCACACAAGTGAAATTTTAAAAAATTTTAAAATTCAGAGCTTCTCTCACCAACTTTCACCAAGCCCATAGAACCCAAAATTTTTCTCCATTCCAAAAATTAAAAAATACAAAAATTTCTAACATGCTGTCCATAGCCATGAAGTAACCTTTGCTTAAATACAAGGAATTTTTTAAAAGTTAAGGTAAAATGTGCATTATATAAAATCTGCATGGATTTCAGTTTTTTCCACACGAAAAACAAATTTTTAATTCTGTTTTCCATGAACTTTTTGAAGCATGCTCATAGATAAGATACACTGTCTCACACACTTCAGTAGAGAAGAACACAATACATCATTAAAAGAAAAAAGTATGCATAAAAAAGTAAGGGTAGGAGTATTCTTTCTTTCTTTTTTAAACCTGCAATGAGTCACAGACATGAATAACAATGACTCTAATGGAATCCATAAAGCATCAGTATGGTGTATCAGAAGGGGTAGCATTTATTAAGAATCACCTAGAATGAGTGCAGCTCTCCCATAGACTTCACACAACTCTACCCCCCTCCCCCCATTTTTTTCTGGGTCTTGGTTTCACATCTGATCATGGAGGGGACTAAATGATCCAGATAGTCCTAAAAGATCTTTTTACTATTTGGATTCTTTTTGTCATTAGTTCTCAGTTTGTAAATTTATCCTCTTACTCCCACAAGCATGAACACTGGCTTTTGCAAAAATGCACTTGCATCCAAAAGCTGAAACAGCCAGAAGTGAGACCTCTTGAGTAGTAAAGCTCAAACTATAAACATTTGGCCTGTGTCATGGAATGAGGATTTGGTTTGGGTTACTAAGAAGCAGTGAAAAATACCATAATCCAAAGAAATATGAATGGTTGACTCCTAACAAGAGACATTTAGAAGCTAATGGAAAAATCCTCTGAAGAATAAGCCACAAAACTATATTTCTTAGTACATGGATGAGAGAACTATGTCCTGAGTTTGGAAATGGACCTGGGCTGGGAATCAACTTGAGCTAGCAAATTTTATTGTGTTTCTAGATGGTGCAAAACCATGTGCTCAAAGCTAGAGAGAACAGCAAGAGAGGAAAACACAGTTCCCACCCTTGAGTTCATGGTACAGAATAGTCACTAAGAGCATGTGTTTTGCATTCCTTTCTGATTCCATTCCCTACAAGATTTTTGAGTTTTGCCAAGTTACTGAATGTTTCTAAGCCTCCATGTCTTCATCTGTAAAATGGGAATTATGATAATAACAAGTAGCTACAGTATGTTGCACAGTGTCTCAGGCATAGTGAATTTTCAGTACATGCTGATACATTACAAATATTGGAAGTAGTGAGGAAAAAAATATATATAGTAGGTAACAATCAAGGGAAGACCAAGTGTTGGTAAAGATCAAGAGAATTATTAAGACAGCGCAGAGACAGAAGAAACAAGTCCAACCATGAAAGATGGATAAAACAAGAAACAACATGTGTAGACAACAACATTCTGGCGCATTTCTTCTGCTGGGACCCAAGACCAAGCCTCAGAGTCTTCTGATATTTGCGAAATAAAACCTCTCTAGCATCAGAAGAATTCTGAAAGTGATAACTGGCAAAGGAATCTGGGGAACATGATAACCACAGGGCACCAAAAAGACCCTGTTGCTTTTCAGGGTGAGGAGTATAACCACACCAAGTAATTAATTAATAATATAGGTGAGGTCTCAGTTAGGCAGTAAGTTAGTTCACAAAGCCTCAAAGCCAGGACGAGAACTTTCTCATCCTTATAACCCACTTTGAATGTTTGCTCCTATATTCAGCCAGAATGAGGAACGATCTCTATACTATTTTCCAGGTAAAGAAAAACCACTAACAAATAGCTACCATGTTATAAATAGCTACTAATTGAATAAGAACATAAGCCTCACCCATCTTAGCTTCTTGCCTGAAAGTAGATAAAATTCCCTTTTGCCCCACTCCTTATCCTGCCTTCTTTGAAGAGATGAGCTCAACTCCATGCCCTCTACTTTCCCCACCCACTCTCTGCATTCTTTTCTGGCTTTGTAGGTCCCCTAAAACCTGAAAAACCTATATGAAGAAACTCACATCTGACTACTATCACCCACAACCAGTCCGGACCCTTAGACCACATTAAGATATATAAGGACCGTGGCTCAACTTGGTTAATCCTCCACTTGCAGCGCTGGCATCCTATATGGGCACCGGGTTCTAGTCCCGGTGGCTCTTCTTCCAGTCCAGCTCTCTGCTGTGGCCTGGGAGGGCAGTGGAGGATGGCCCAGGTGTTTGGGCTCCTGTACCCCCATGGGAGACCAAGAGGAAGCACCTGACTCCTGGCTTCAGATCAGCACAGCGCCAGCCGTAGCGGCCATTTGGGGAGTGAACTAATGGAAGGAAGACCTTTCTTTCTGTCTCTTTCTCTGTCTACAACTCTACCTGTCAAATAAATTAAAAAAAAAAAAAAGATATATAAGGCCCAGTTCACTCACTGGGAAACTGGGCCCTCTGCCATTTGTTCAGTCTGTGTACACACTGGCAGTTGGCCACCCACCTCTGTGACTTACTTTTCTTGAATAAATTCGTTCTGGCTGCGAGTTCATATCCTGTCTCCTCTCTGTTTTGCATCCCTTTTCATTTCAGCTACTATTAACAGCCTTATTTCACAAATGTGAGAAGTGAAGCTCAGAGGGCAAATAACACACCCCAGGCCATACAGCCAGCACATGGCAGGAGGCCCTTGTCTGATGGTTCACCTCTGTAGCACCTACACGAAAGATATTTTAGTCTGTCTAGTTACTACAATAAAAATATTTTATACTAGGTAATTTATAAACAATAGAAATGCATTGTTCCCAGTTCTAGACACTGCAAAGTTCACTTTCAACTATGGCTACAAGTCTGGAGTTTGGAGGACACACATAGTTGGCAACTCGCTGCTCACAGGACAGAAGGCTGAGCCCAAAGGAGCTCACTCTAGCCTATTTTATATGAGCAATAATCCTAATTAATCATTTCCCTAAGGCCCCCACGTGAATTTTCAAATGACACCAACATTTGTAACACAACAACTGACAGGTACGTCACAGGCACTGGACAGAAATTGTTGGATGAAAGAACCAAACAGGCTTAGGTTTGCATTCAGCTCTGCTTGGCTTGCTTTCTATACTTCCTGCCTTTCTTGTTAATAACGGGTACCTGCAAGTTCCTATCAAATGCTTCCAAGTTCCACTTGGAGATCTACAGACCTTAAATTTTGGTGAAAGGTCACTATTTTTTTTTTTTTAAGAAGAGTTACAGAGAGAGAGAGGTAGAGACACACAGGATGTGAAGAGACAAATCTATCCTCTTCTGGTTCACTCCCCAAATGGCTGCAACAACTGGAGCTGAGCAGATCTGAAGCCAAGAGTCAGGAGCCTCTTCCAGGTCTCCCACGTGGGTGCAGGACCCCAAATACTTGGGCTTGTAGGGATAGAGTCCTTAGCTTGCTAAATATCAGTTTCTCACTCTGGCCATGACAGGCCTTATTCTGAACCAGGCCTCTTCTGAACTGGGCCTCTTATGAACCGGGAAGGAGGCAGGACGGGTCCTTGAGAACAAAGAAAGTAAGCTCTCCTGGGATTTATGACCTTCTGCTCCTCACCAGCTCCCCTGGAATTTATGGCCCAATGCTTCCCGTCAGTGCCTTCCCATGCCATCTCCTTTGTGTGGCCTTCCTGCCAGTGCCTCCCCATGCCATCCCCTTTGTGTGGCCTACCCGCCACATAACATATATAGCCTATACATTTAAATGAACCAGTGAACATGTTAGGTCCCAATACCTTGCCATATAGAGAATAAGAAGGTAACCTAAGTAGGAGATGACCTGCACCCTTAAAAATGTGAGACTATAAAAACCTCTCTTACGCAAACGAAGGGGCCTTTTGCCTATGCAGTGCTAAATGGCTGTGTGCAGGTAGGGGGTCCCAGCTAGCTGGTAACAAATAAACCTCTGCTTTTGCATCCACAACTGTGCCTTGTTCATTGACTGGGAAATTCGGACACAACTGGCTATCCTCTGCTGCTTTTCCAGCCACATTAGCAGGGAGCTGGATTGGAAATGGAAGAGCCAGGACTTGAACCAGCTCCCATATGAGATGCTGGCACTGCAGGTGGTGGCTTTACCCACTATACAACAAAGCCTACCCCAGCATTCATTTTTTAATAAAACAACATCTAGCAGTTGCTGAGCACTTACCAGGTGCTACACCCAGTGCTCAGTGCTCCATAAATATTAACTTTTTAATCCTAAAACCAAGCTGATGATTGGAGTACTATCATTATTTCCACTTTCAAGAAGAAAAGTGAGGCATAGAAGAATTAAAGAAAATGCCAGAGCCAGCACTGAAACCCAGGCTGTCTGACTGCCGGGTCTGCACTCACAACAGCCTCAGCACACATTGTACCCTTCTGGCAATTTCATCACGGACATCAATCAACCTGACTTTCAGTCCTTGACTGGAGAAGTAACAAACAGGGTGTCTTCTCTCCCCCGGAATAAATCTTGATGGTTGACTCCTCAAGCACTGACTTCTTGGGGGAAGCTTTGCTGACCCCAACCATAAAACTGGATTCCGGTAAGGGAAAGGAAGTGGGGCCAATGGTGAGTGATGAATGTGTGGGATATTGGATACGAAAAGAGCAGCCAGTGAGTGACAGCAGCTGCCTGGTTAATCTTTTACCTGCCTCCTCTCCTTGTAAAGTACTTACCCTACTACATTTTAATGAAAAGGCTGATTTGGGCCATGATTTAGTGGATTTCTTAAACATGTGTCTTTCAGAGACGTGCCTGCAAGACATCCATTTCTCCTGACCTTGGAAGTTCAAAGACAGAGTCAGACTCACCCCTGCAGCACTGGAAACAGTTGCCTAGGAGATGGGATGTCAGTGGGTGGCAAAGACTCCTCCCTGGCAAAAAGGGAGGGGAAGCCAGTTCCTCCTGTTCTAGGAAGTCTAAAACTCCTCCAACAGAGAAAAAAACTTTGATTCCACAACAGCAAAAGAGGCACATATGCAAAAACTCCCGAGAAAGCAAATACGAGTATAGTGGTCCCAATTCACATTAAAGAGGAGAGAGCTAATAACACAGCAGTCCCTCTGAGCCCTAGGAAGAGGGTAAAGAGGATGGGGCTGCCACAGAGAGGAAGAAAACCACTCTCCCCAACCTCACCGCCATCCTCTGCCTCTGGCTTCCTATCCCTGTCTTTATCATGCAGATTTATGCTGCTCCTCCCCCAAAGGGCAAGTCTTCCTCGCCCTCCACAGGGCTCCTCCTTCCCAGTTCCCCTGGCACTTCTTACTTTTCTTCTATCATTACTATTCATATTAAAGAGAAGGAAATGGGGCTGGCACTGTGGCTCAGTGAGTTAATGCCCTGGCCTGAAGCGCTGGCATCCCATATGAGCGCCGGTTTGAGACTTGGCTGCTCCACTTCCAATCTAGCTCTCTGCTATGGCCTGGGAAAGCAGTAGAAGATGGTCCAAGTCCTTGGGCCCCTGCACCCCTGTGGGAGACCCAGAGGAAGCGCCTGGCTCCTGGCTTCCGATCTGCACAGCTCCGGGCGTTGCGGCCAACTGGGGAGTGAACTGTCCGATGGAAGACCTCTCTCTCTCTCTCTCTCTCTCTCTCTCTCTCTCTCTCTGCCTTTCCTCTCTCTGTGTAATTCTGACTTTCAAATAAATAATTAAATCTTAAAAAAAAAAAAAAGGAGAGAGAGAGACAGGCAGGTACTACTATTTCCCAAAACGCATGAAACAGCTTTTGGACTGGGGAACAGTTCTGCCCAAGGTCATGGAGCAAATACGAAGCACAGCTGAGACTCTGCCTGTGAAGGAGAAGAGTGCAGCTTGGTGCCTCTTCACACAGGGCACCAACAAGTAAGAAAAGGGTGCAGAAGAGAGAGGAGACAGAATATGAAGTCACAACCAGACCGAATTTATTCAGAGAAAATAATTCCACAGACCAGCTGCCATCATGTTCACAGACGAAACACGTGGCAGAGGCCTCAACCCCAGCAGGCTGAGCCCTTTTGTCTCCTGGGTGAGCTGAGGCTGGGAGTGGCGGCAGCAGGTGGAGATGAGCTTCTCCTTACTGGTTCTTAGGGTTTGGCCCACTGGCTTTCAAACCTGGGGAGAATGAAGGGGAAGGGGTGGCAAGGACAGTGCAGGGTGTGAGATGGAACTGATCTCTTGAAAGAAGGCAGGGTAACAAGGAACTTAAAATGGCTGAGGCTTATGTCCTTATTCCATCACAGCCTATTTGCCATCTCACTCAATCTGGCTCTTAAGCCCTCTTCCTTATCAAAATGTATCATCCACTCTATAGTTTTCTCCAGCAAAGAACTAACTCCCTGGAGCAGGAATCCGGATTGATTTATTGCTTCATTTCCTTTTCACAGTGCCCAGCTCAGTGTATGGCACAGACTAGGCAAAAGTTTGTTAAAAACAGGAGGAAGGCAAGACAGAAAGAGGAAAAAAAAATAAACTTAGAAGGAAGCCAAGAAAGAACAAAAAAAAATGACTTAATGAACAAGGAGACAGGAGGGTAGGGAGCACCTTAGCGCCATCAGCCAGTATGTGCAGTAAAATTAATCCAATGAATCCACACATAGGTCCTGGAAGTCAGTCACCAGCCCTGCAGACATTAACACAGGCAGACACAGGCTCTAAACACACAGTGGCAGGATTGCATTAACCTGAAACAGGCTCTCTTACTGATTATACCTTCTATCTGCTATAAACACAACTCTTTTAAGAACATTATCTAGTAGTTGCCACAATCTTTCTCCTTGAGAAATGCAATTTTTTAACAGTCACTGAGCCAGACCCATTCAATGTGCTCCGGGCAGTGATTTCCAATTGCTTTGCAATTCTGACAGCCTATCAGTGCTAGGCCTCCAGATAGCAGACCCCCTTCTTGAGCAGCATGGTGCAGCAGGAGTTGTTATCGTTACTGCTTTTGCTGATTACCAAGGAAAAGTCTGCACGTTGCAAGATTTCAAATGATACTGAAATGTACTAGTATAACTTGTCAAGTGCAAATTTCGCTCCTCCCTTGCCCAGCTTTCACACCACCCCTTCCTTGGGGATAACCACAAAGAACCATTGGCCTTCTTATTAATACCCCTGTATATGTATACAAAGGTATTTCAAGAAGCTCATGGAATATGAATTTCAAAAAAGAGTTAAAAATGTTCAAATTAATGCAGAGTTTTTTATAAACAATTCCCAGGAACTTATTCAAGTGCCCTTGTATTGTCATTAACTCAAATGGGATACTATGTGATAGATAAATAGCTTGAACATTTTCCCATACCAGCTAATATTATTTTTCATCCTTTAGAATACCTGCATCAGCATTGTTTATTTAACCAACCTCCTACTGATGGAATAAAATGTAGAAGCAACTCCAATACCTATAAAAACAAGGTTGCAATGAAGATTCCTCTAGAGATGTAGGTGACATAATATATGACAGATGTAAATAAAGACAACATTATATATTACATCCATAAAAAAGACATAGATAATAGAGATATATAGATCTTCAAATCTTAGGCAAATATTCTGTGCTACAGATTTCTGAGGTAGGGTTTCTGGATCAGAAGAGAGGCACTTATTTGATTTTAATGGAAATGCCAAAACGAAAATAGATAAAGCTATACTAATACTCACTCCCATAAAGTACTAAATATATGAAAAGAACATTTAGGGAGTGTGATTCATGTAAAAAAATGTCTTTTTATGAGCCTTGGTTTCCTTTGTTATAAAATTAGAACATCTCTAAGACTCCAGGTCTATGGAGAGAGGGTGGGGATTAATAGAAAAACAACATGGCAGTCACTCCTTTTGATGTTGGCAAGGGAGTGTATTTATTTTTACTCTAGGTTCTTGTCATACACACTCATGCTTAGAGCTGACAGGAATAAGGTGTGCAAAGTGGTAAAAATTTATGAAAAAGGTGAGAAAGTGAACACACACGTAAGATGGATTGCCTCACACAGAGAAGAATCTGTCGTAAGTGGCAGTGGGGCAGAAGACTGACTGCAAAGGAGAAGGGGTTGGGGAGAGGAGATAGAGAAAGCACCCAAATAGCTCCTCTAGATGTGGTCTATGGCAGGAGAAAGCAAGAGTAAGAGAGACTGAGGGCAATCCTCCCCCAATGTTTATCTCTTCTGTGATGTTCACGTCACCTGAAAATTACATAGCACTTCCACAAGCTCCACAAAGGGCTCAATATCCATATTTTCTTTTTTTTTTTAAAGATTTACTTTATTTATTTGAAAGACAGAGTTACAGAGAGAGGTACAGAGAGAGAGAGAGAGAGAGGTCTTCCACCCGCTGCTTCACCCCCCAGATAGCCTCAACGGCTGGAACTTTGCTGATCCGGAGCCAGGAGCCAGGAGCTTCTTCCGGGTCTTCCATGTGGGCGCAGGAGCCCAAGGACTTGCACCATCTTCCACTGTTATCGCAGGCTATAGCAGAGAGCTGTCAGTATCCATATTTTCATGGCATCATCTCTTAACTTCTGGATGAAGCAGATGAATCTTGGGAAAAGGGGGGGTTTGGATTGACAAGTAGTAGGACAGAATTACCCACAGGGACTTGTGAATTCCAACTCAGCTGACCGAGCAGGCTGCCTGCCTATCCCACATAACTTTGAGATCATAACCCTAAGTATTCTGGAAGAATTCAGGTATATTCCCAAGGAACCTCACAGAGTCTCCCATATTTAAAAGAAATAGAAATAACTTTCTATTCCCACTTCTCCTTTTTTTCTAGCCCTACACACAACACTTCCAACATGGGCTAATGAAACTATAACATTCTAAACTCGGATGGCTTCAGGGGGCCAGAAGGTAAAGTCAGGAGTAGAGCAGCCCAGGGTGCCCCAAGGTGAGTGATGTTCATATCACTATCACCCAAAATCTGAAGAGTTACATTGCATTGTAGACTTTAGCAATTGGCTATTAACTTTTTATATCAACTGGCCAAGAAGAAGCTACTTTAGTACAGAGAAAGAATATGGCAAGAGTTACACATCCCCACAGGCCATAGGTAAAACCTAGGAATCACTTTTAGCTAGCCTGGCACTAACAAATTGTCTGGCTCTGCTCCTTCCAGTAAAGCCTGAAGCCAGTTCACCCATAGTGCTGCTTACTCCCCCTAGCACCTCCTTCACTTTCCTGAGCTCATTTTTTACTTTGATGCTAAGAATGAGAGAAAGGTTCATTCATGTAGGTAATAAATGAACCCCTGACTTTGGAAGAGGGGTAATTAGTGCACATTATCACTTGGGCTAATGAGATCAGAGTGGCGCTGTCCTCGCCCAACATGTCTAATCAGGAATTTAAATTAAGAAGTCCCACTCTTTGTGATTAAGGAGATAGTCACTGAAACACTACACTCATAATTCCTTTGTATTTTCATTCACCAGCTCAGTATCAAATGTTTTATGACACTGAAAATATGCTTAGTTTAAAAGGAACAGATGCCCAAATCTCTTTGTGCTCATTTAGAGAGACAACCTGATTTTTCTTTATCTGGGGTGTTATCAGCCAGGATTACACACAGATACAGAGACACACAAGTGATTCTAACTGGATTTTGTTGAAATTGTTTCTTTATGAGCTATATAAACAGAGCTTTAACAAAAATCCCACTGCCATGGGGAAAAAGAAAGGGTTAGACACAGGAGGAGGTGGAAAGGGATGTATCTAAATTCTACTATCACAAAAACTTCTTATTCTGTTTGGATGATCATTCTACCAGGGGCAGGGAATAAAGTTCCCTTGAATTACCTAAAAAATGAAATCTGATGAAACTTCTATGAACCCCAACCGTATGCATTCCCTTTTTACTACTGCATGCAAGCAGTACAATCTAGTAGTGTGAAATCAATTTTTGCACTCAGATCTGGAATCAAATCTTTCCCAGAAGCTACCATAATGCCTTGTGTAACACACTTAAAGACTCCATGCCTCGATTTACTCTTATAAATTAGATGGCATTAAAACCAAGAAACATGTCATCAGTAGGTACCATGAAGGGAGTGAAGAAGACAAGGCACAAATGAGGAGATGCTATTTTCAACAAGAAAGACAAAAGCAGTAGGCAGAATATACAAAGATCTCCTGCAAATAAATAAGACAATAAAATAGAATAATGAACAAAGGATTCAACACCTTACAAAACCCAAATGACTAATAAATACATACAAAGATATTCAATTTGATTAATAATTGGAGAAATATACACTAAAATCCAAAGACACTATTCTATGTACATCAGAATGGCAAAAAAAAAAAAAGAGATATATCTTATTTATACTATCTAAAGATAGCAAGAATGCAAAGTGATGGACTATTTACCCACTACTTGTCAGATTGGATTATGTTATAATCACTTCGAAATACAATTTGGCATTAGCTAATAATTCGAAAACAGAGGTACCCCATGACTCAACAATTTCTAAGTTTCTACCTCAGGTCCTTGCTCTTAAGAAGTTCTTACAAATGTGCACCTACATTTTACAGCAGCACTGTTCATGAAAGTAATAAAAATCTGGACAGAACCTAGATGTTTATCAGCAATAGAGTTGAATACCTGTAGCATATTCATATTTGGGGATACTCTATTACTGGAAAAAGTCCCATGTTCACACTGTGTCTGTTGGGGGAGGCCCAATCTGTAAAGGCCTAGAAGAACTTCCTAAGCGGCCTCCAATTTGAAAACCTGTCTTTAAGTTTCAAATCCCTGGCGTAAAATGACCCAGCTCCAGGGCGCTTTTGCCTAAAGATCATTGAGGTGGTATAAAAGTATTGGCTAAAACCATTTTCCATCACACCACCCTACCCCTTGCCGGCATCCACATCCGCTCTGTACCACAGCTATATAAACACCTCCCTTTTACAATAAAGTGAGATCCTACGTCCCCACCGCATCTGATTGTCCGCTGGGGTTGGGGAAGCTGAGTGGCGGTGGCGCACTTCGCCTCCTCAGCCAAGGCAAGCTGTGGGCAGCCTGCCTAATTCCCTGGTGGTGATGAGGAAGAGTCACCGCAGCGTCAAAGTCAGAATTCTCACTCACATCTAGCATTGAAAGTCCCTCCTTCACTTCTCCAGTGAGGAAAAATGGAGAAGAAACAAGCAGCCATAAAGGACTTGGTATGGTCTGGACATCAGACATATAGTCCAATGTAGTAGTTAAGATGATCTCCACGCACCTGTGAGAACATCAGTGTTCAGAGATGTGAAGTACAGATCCTCCTCCACTTATGATGAAGATACAATCTGATAAACTCATCATACATTGAAAATGCACTTAATTTACTTAACCTATTGATGACCATAGCTTAGCAACACAGAACACTACAGGTATCACCCTATGACTGCCTGGGAGCTGTAGCTGTCTGCTGGTCTCGAGCATCGTAAGAGAGTCTTGTATTACACATAGCTAGCCTGGGAAAAGATTTAAATTCAAAACTGGAGGTGCAGTACAGTGTCTACTGAATGTATATTACTTTCACACCATCAAAAAGTTTTAAGTCAAACAACTGAAAGTTAGGGTGCAGTTGTAACTTGCTTATAGCCACCCAGCAAGAAAGCGACTAGATTAGCGTTCAAACCTAAGTCAACCAGGGCCAAAAACCCATAATCATTCTGTTCAATTTCAAAACCATCTTCAGGTAGTTTGACTGCTGGAGGTCATTTTTTTTTTTAAACCACACACAGTAAATCCTGGCAGAGTAGGTATGGAAGAGAAAATAGAAAGGTATAAAGTGTTAGAAGTCACATCAGCTATTGGAAACAATGGCTACTGGCTCCTGGGAAACCAGGGTCCTCAAAGTATATCAATAGGAAGAGAAACACACACATGGGAGATTTGTTATTGGAGAAGAGCTGTGGAAGGATATGAGAGGAAACGGGAAGTTAAAAAAGGAGGTAAGGGGGCTGGCACTGTGGCATAATGGGTAAAGTTGCCATCTGCAGTGCCTGCATCCCATATGGGTGCTGGTTCAAGTCCTGGCTACTCCACTTCCATTCCAGCTCTCTGCTATGGCCTGGGAAAGCATAAAAGATGGACCAAGCCCTTGGGCTCAGAGACCCAGAAGAAGCTCCAGGCTTCTGGTTTCGGATGGCCCAGCTCCAGCCATTGCAGCCATCTGGTGAGTGAACCAGTGGATGAAACACCTCTCTCTCTTCTTTCTCTCCTTCTCCCTCCCCCACCCCTGCCTCTTCCTTTTGAATAAATAAATATATTTTAAAAAGAAATAAAAATGTAATAAAAATTTTAAGTCTCAGCAAATTCATTCTTTTAGTAAAATTCTAGGTGCAGCAACACTGTACCAGTAACTCTAGATACTACATTGTACAGCAGATTTCTAGAACTCAGTAAACTTCAAAATTTATTCAGGGGATAGATCTCACAAGAAGTGTTCTTACCATAACAAATTAGACACAAGGAGACTTTGGGTGGGAGGCACTGGATATGTCAGTTATATTCATTGTGGTGGTTATCATTTGTGTTCATAGATCTTCAAACTTATCAAATTGTGCATATTAAATATTTATACTTCTGGCCGGCGCCGTGGCTCAACAGGCTAATCCTCCGCCTTGCGGCGCCGGCACACCGGGTTCTAGTCCCGGTCGGGGCACCGGATTCTGTCCCAGTTGCCCCTCTTCCAGGCCAGCCCTCTGCTGTGGCCCAGGAGTGCAGTGGAGGATGGCCCAGGTGCTTGGGCCCTGCACCCCATGGGGAGACCAGGAAAAGCACCTGGCTCCTGGCTCCTGCCATCGGGCGAGCGCGGTGCGCCGGCCGCAGCGCGCAGACCGCGGCGGCCATTGGAGGGTGAACCAACGGCAAAGGAAGACCTTTCTCTCTGTCTCTCTCTCTCACTGTCCACTCTGCCTGTAAAAAAAAAAAAAAAAAAAAAAAAAAAAAAAAAATAAATATTTATACTTCTTTGTATATTGATTATATATCAATAATACTGTTAGAAAAGAATATCCCCATTCTCAACTTTGCTCAGATCAGGACAAGTCATTAATCTCTATTCAGATCAGGGTCACAATACCGGCTACCACTGGGCTTCCTCCCCTAAATCCCTCAAAGTCAACCCAAGCACCTCAACTCACTCCCACTCTTTCTCTTGAAGCAGCTAATAAATCAGCTATCACGGACTGTTTCTGTCTCCCTGCTCACTCGATTAATGATAATCTACTGGGGATGAACACAGCGTTCAGGCCAATGTCAGAGGAACGTTAAGAGAATTCCAATTAATTCCTCAGAAACCAGCTCTCCTGTGACAGGCTCCTTTGCAGAAAGCCCTGGCATTTATCTCAGCCAAACAAAGCTGTAATGTGATCTCAAGTTGCTTTTAGAAAAAGTACCTTTAACATGGAGGGAACTGAAGGACATTCTCATTGTTCAGTGTAATAGGCCAGACACAAAAACATGACTACCACATGTTCTCACTCCCATGTGGAAGCTTAAAAACTTGACTTCATAAAAGTAGAGATTAGAAGAGTGATCACTAGAGACTAGGAAAGGAGAGGAGGAAAGGGTGAGGATATAAAATGAACACCAAAATACGACCAGATACAGGGAGGAAGTTCCTGTGTTGTACAGCAAAGTAGGGTGACTATAGTTTACAACCATTTATTTTATGTCTTATAAAGAACAAAAAGAGAGGAGTTCAAAGCTTCTCCATGCAAAAAAGTGATAAATGTTTAAGACAAACATGCTATTTACCCTAGACTTAATCTAGGGTATGCATTGTATTCATGTATCCCATAAACATGTACAAGTAAATAAGTGTCAATTAAAAGGAAAAATACAGGGGCAGGTATTTTGTCCAGCAGTTAAGATGCCACTTGGGATGCCTACATCCCATATCAGAGCCCTCGATTTGAGTCTCAGCTCCACTCCTAATTCCAGCTTCCACCAAAATGGGAAGAAGTTTATAGCTCAGGCACTTGGGTCCCTGCCACCCATGTGGGAGACCTAGGTTGAGCTGTAGGCTCCTGGTTTTGTCCTGGTCCTGCCTTTGCTACTGTGGGCATTTGGAAGGTGAACCAGTCTATGGGAGACCTCTCTCTGAATGTCACTGCATTTTAGATAAATAAAACAAATAAAGAGCCAATTAAAAAAGAATAAAAACAGAAGCAAATAAAAATAAAACAGAAAAAGAAAGCAGGCTGTCCTTTGGCAAAACAGGGTCTTGCTAGAATGGGGTGGGAGAGTAGTCTTCCTGTCTACCTTAAATCCCAGTACCAAAGCCCACTCAATAAGTCACTCATTTCCATGACCAACCAATGTCTCCATAACCTTTAGCCCCAAATACTGCCCATTCTGTCCCAGGCATGGTGAGATTCTGGGTAGTAGTTAGGGGCACTGTCTGTGGGGTTTGGCCATCCTGATTGGATAGCTGGTTCTGCCTTTTAACAGCTGTGTGACCTAGAGCAATTTGCTTAATTCTTCTAACTGTTGGCTTTATAAGTTTCCTTATCTAGAAAACAGGTATGGTAATAATATCTCTTTGCACAGGATTAAAACCCTTAAGGCAATACCTGGTGCCAAACAAACTCAACTGATATTAACAATTTTGATTATCATTCCTATAATCTCATTGAGGCCATACAATAGGTTTTATTAATCCATCTGATAAAACCAAGACTCAAAGAGGTAAAGCTATTTACTGTCTGTGGACATATAGCTCATTAATGGAAATGGTGTTCTAAAATCTAATTTAGGATGGTGCTAAGATCAGGAATCTCCTTCTTTGAACATGTGGGGTTTTTTTTAATTTTATTTTAAGATATTTTTTATTTATTTATTTGAGAGGTACATTACAGATAGTGAGAGGGAGAGACAGAGAGAAAGGTCTTCCATCCACTGGTTCATTCCCCAAATGGCCACCAAGGCCAGAGCTGGGCTAATCTGAAGCCAGGAGCCTGGAGCTTCTTCCAGGTCTCCCACACAGGTGCAGGGACCCAAGGACTTGGGCCATCTTCTACTGCTTTCTTAGGTAATAGCAGAGAGCTGGATTGGAAGAGGAGCAGCCGGGATAAGAACTGGCACTCCTCTGGGACACTGGCACTACTGGTGGAGGCTTTAGACCACCATGCCACAGCGTCAGCCCTGAATATGTGCAATTCTTTCTCAAACATGAATGGAGCCTTCATTTTAAGGCTGTCTTTTGATACCCCCCTGGGGGACGTCTCCAAGAGGTTCAGAATCAATTCAGAATCCAGTAGGACAGGTGTTATCCTAGGAGGCTGGAAGACCACAAGGTTCTTTGTCATCATCCAAGAGTTATGTCACTGGCTGGCAACAGGCAACTCTCATTCACACAGTCACCAATACCTGACCCACACCAGCGGTTCAGATAGTCACATGGCACCACCCTACAATAGCTCTAGGAAGCAGGCTTTCTCAGCACAGCCCAGGCTCCCATCTCAGAACATGGAAAAATTTTTCACCACTCAGACATTATGAATATTATACATATATATACATCACACACACTGAAGAATAACTCTTATCCTTCACATGAAATTGAAATGAGCCCTTTTTTCCCATGGGAATGTTTACACTTAGAAGAGTTTGAGGTCAGAGGGAAGCAGCCTTGTGCCTCATAAATGTTCAACAGCAATCTTCCCATGTTGGCTCTCATCTTTGTAGGAAGTAGCTATGGCAACCCTGATTCTACAGCTTAGGGAAGAAATCATTAGCTAGTTAACACCAACCTTAAAGACTCAGGATGGCCCCTAAAAGATTCCAGTTTCCTTTAATAGTCTTTATGTTTGGAGATCATACATTTATGCTAAGTGCGTTACACTAATACTTCTGTAATATCCAACATTTTTAAATTCCCTTCTCATATGCAGAAAAGGCCAGGTTCTTTAAAATCTCTCCTCCCAAGTGATCTTTCTTAATAATAAGAGGTAATACCATCCTGTCATAAAGCATATATGGGGAGAAGCTAAGTGAATCATGGCTAGTACAGGGAAGAATTCTATCCCCTGCACATAATCTCTTCAGTTCATATTTTAAAACCCACTTTAAGTTCCATCTTTTCCAGAAAGCCTTCTTAAAGGACCACAAGCATAGCATCAGCTAAAGGAGGCCATGAGAATTCTTAGAAACAATCTCAGTTGGTCCCTTATTCTTTAATGTCCTGCGACAATAACAATAATTCAATGCTTTGTTATATCATTCATAAACACATTTATCATGTTCTTAAATTCACTGTTTGACTTCCATGTGTATCTTCATTTATACTCTCTCAATTGCCTACTACAACTTAGGATACAAAGCTACAGTTAGATTAAGTATTGGCTGATGTGTCACATGATGGTGACAGCATTTGTGTTTGTGTATTGCCAAACCTGTGGAAGTTGTATTAGCTTTTATTATCCTCTCATGAGTCAAAGAAGCAAATGGATCCATTGTACCACAAGAATAGAGCTTCTGATGGAAAGAGTAAAAAGGTTCACTCTCCTAGGCACTTCTTCTGGGAATTAACTTTTACTTGAATGAATTGAAGGAAAGAAGAAATAGAGATTGCTGTGTCTGGCAGATGCAGCCAAAGACCTTATGAGAAGAGCTTAAAGGACTCAAGGTTTCTATACTGACTAATTCCTTCAAGCTTCTGAATTTAACCCAGACCCTGCTGTTCATTGTGTCCCAGACCAAACAAAGCACTGGCCAATCACAGCTTTCTTTGATTGGCTCCAATAGGACCACATGATCTGAGTAGAGACAATCAAAGTATTTTCTTAATTTTAATATATAGATATTTTATATATATATATATTGTGTATATTATATATATGTGTGTATATATATATATATAGTCACCTGGCACAGGGATCATTCAAGCCTAGATCTGTTAGCAACCATCTTCCTTGGCTCTATGGAGGAATCTGCCTACATTGTGACAGAAGGAACTCAAAAACAAAGACAGCAAAGACATAGGTGCATGGAGAAAAAAGCCTTCCTAAATCATGTGAACCAGTGGATCTAGGTATGGCTCAATCTCTCTCTCCCCCCAGGACTTTGTAGTTTCTTAAACCATGCCTTCCCTTTTCCCTTCAGCCAGTAAGACTTGAGTTCCTGTCACTTACACAGAAGAGTTCTGACAAACACAAGACAAAGTCCTAACAGCAACAGAAAGTATATCATCATGAGTGTGAGGAAAGCATGTGTTATTGCCAGCTTGATGATTATTTGGCAGAATGAACAAATGAATATATTACAGTTTCTAAATACTTCAGCAGGAAATGGTCAGCCAAGAAGAGGCCAAAGGCCCAGCACACATCTGAATTATCACTATTTGTTGTTTGATAAATAGTATCCATCCTTCCCTTTATTATTCCAGTCTACCCTAGGCAATTCTCAAGCAAGCACCAACCATCTTCTTGGTTAAATACTCTGATTTTCTTTCTTTTTTTTTTTTAAAAAAGATTTATTTTATTTATTTGAAAGACAGAGTTACAGAGAGAGCTAGAAACAGAGAGATAGGTCTTTCATCTGCTGGTTCACTTCCCAGATGGCCACAACAGCCGGAGCTGTGCAGATCCGTAGTCAGGAGCCAGGAGCTTCCTCCAGGTCTCCCATGCGGATGCAGGGGCCGGAGCACTTGGGTGATCTCCCACTGCTTTCCCAGGCCACAGCAGAGAGCCGGATTGGAAGAGGAGCAGCCGGGACTAGAACTGGTGCCCATATGGGATGCCAGCCCGTTAGGCCAGGACTTTAACCCGCTGCACCACAGCAGTGGCCCCTAAATACTCCAATTTTCTAACCCAGCTCCTTCTTGGTGATTTAACTCTGGTATTTAACTATTTATTGTCATCAAAATGCTTTTCACATTTCTGTGGTGTTCCTCTCAAAGACCTTTAGGGTTTGTCCTTCAACCATTCACATTCTTCAGCATACCACAGGCCCTTACCCAAATACAAAGAGGTTTTCTGGTAGGATGTGGATCAGATGGTTTAAAATAACTTCCATTCCCCAAAGTAGAATCCTTCAGTGTGGTAACTTAGCAACATGACAAAGCACCTCCACAAGCAAAAAGACACAGGAAAGAATTGGTCTTTTGTCATACTTATTTACTTGCAACAAGTATGTTACTTACTGATAAGCAAAATAGAGAGATGCCACTGCATATATGTTTCCTGTTGGTGTTGACAGGGATGTTTGTGTACAAACAGGAAGCCCACGTCTACAAATGGAGTCTGGCAAATCGGCCATATATCTGACGTCCTTAGCTAATTTTTCATTCCCATTCCACCCATATGAAATACCAGACAATTAGAAAGAGACAATAGGGGCTGGCATTGTAGCATGGCAGGTAAAGCCTCTGCCAGCAGTGCTAGCACTCCGTTTGAACACTGGTTAGTGTCCTGGCTGCTCCATTTCCAGTTCAGCTCCCTGCTAACGGTCTGGGAAAAGCAGTAGGAGATGCCCCAAGTACGTGGGCCACAACCACCCATGTGGGAGATGCAGAAGAAGCTCCTGGCTCTTGGCTTTGGCCTGGCCCAGCCCAGGCTGCTGCAGTAATCTGTGGAGTAAACCAGCAGATGGAAGGTCTCGCTCGCTCTCCTTCTCTCTCTCCCTCCCTCTCTCTTCCTCTCTGTAACTCAGGCTTTCATATAAATAAATAAATCTTAAAAGTGGAGGAGCAGGGGGAGAGAAAATATTTGGAATCAACTTTAAAATACGACCTTTTTCCCGTGCCTTGCAAGAGTGGAATACCAAAGCAAATGTTCACGTGTATCCTAGACACAGTGTACCGTTTCCTCTTTCACAGGTCTTCAGTGAAGGGCATTACATGAGACACTGGACCATGTGTGGTGCTGATGATGAATATGGCCAAAGCTTGGGGCTAGCATCATGAAGCAGGAACTCCTGATAGGAAGAGTCTGTGAAGCTGTTCTATTTGTCCTTTCTGAGCTCACAGGCCTTTTCTGAAATGATTCCATTATGTTAGTAATAATCAGGCCAATGAGGCCACAAATGCCATCTCAGCCTCTGCTTAGTCTCAGGTCATACTGATAAGGCAATGCCAAAGTATCTCCAGAGTGGGGTTCCTTATGAGCAGGTTACTCCCTATCAGACTACATCAGTTTCAAATTTTTAAGGAATCCCTGCCCCCATAGGATAGACATGTCTTAGCATAAAAAACAGGACTCCAATTTCTCACGTGCAAAATAGTATGCTTTGCTCTCCCAGAGCACAGGCTATTTCAGCATTCCCATTCATCTCCTAGCAATTTTTTTAAAAGATTTATTTATTTATTTGAAAGGCAGATTTACAGAGAGGCAGAGGCAGAGGCAGACAGACAGAGAGATCTTCCATCTGCTGGTTCACTTCCAAAATGGCCGCAACTGCCAAAGCTGGGCTGATGCGAAGCCAGGAGCCAGGAGTTTCTTCCACGCCTCCTACACAGGGGCAGAGGCCCAAAAGCTTGGGCCATCTTCTACTGCTTTCCCAGGCCATAGCAGAGAGCTGGATCAGAAGTGGAGCAGCCAGAACTCAAAATGGCACCCATATGGGATGCCAGCACTATCGGCAGCGGCTTTATCTGCTATGTCACAGTGCCGGCCCCTCCTACTGATTCTTATCCCAGTGCTTTTGCTCATTTTGTTCCCTTTTCATGGCCTCCCCAGATCACCCTTGGTGGTCAAAATCCTCCCATCTTTTTTTCCAGGAGTCCTTCCCTACTCCCTCTTCTCCAGGCCACACATGCACAGGCTGGCTAAGTTCTCCTTCTTGGTGCTTGTGCATCTAGCAAGTTCACTATAATTTCCACTGATGAGTCAGTCTCGTCCATGAAACTAAGTCCTCTTTCTGCGTAAGAACTGCATCTTAGGCAATTCTGAATCACCGATGCCTGGCACAACAACTGACTTATAGAAGAAAAATACTTGTTGAATGAATAAATTAACTTTTACGTTTTCTCAAAGTAAATCATAACTCCCCTTAAAGTGTACCCACAAGTGTGCACGTATACTTGCATTTGAGTGTACACACACGCACACCTTATTACAATGTTTTAAAAGAGGAAAACAATCAAAACAACTAGATGTCAGCATTACAAAGTACCTTGTTAAAGTCTATCCTTTTGCTTGACGTGAATATCTTCTGTATCCTGTTCACTAAGTCATGTCCAACATGCGCATGTTCCATGAATGATGGAGAACTTACCACTTCCAGACACAACCTGTTCTACTCTTGGACTACTTGAGTGTTCTCAGGTCCTGTTCATGAAGAGCTGAATTTGGCTTGATTATAATTTCCACTAACTCACTGGTCCTAGCTGTGTCCCTTGAAGCTATACAGATCAAGCCTAATCCTTCCCACATAGCAGCCCTTCAAATATGTAAAGAAGCCAAGCTTTCTGCAGAGTAAATATCACAAATCCCTTTAAACTGACACCAGAATGTTTAAGTTCTGAGTACCTCTCAAAGCATGGCCATTCTTCTAGGACGTATTCCAGAATGATCCCCCAGGATCATCTGTGATAGATGGACAGGTCTACATTCTAAAATGATATCCTTAAACTTGATGGAACATTAAAATCACCCCCAGGGAACTTATTTTAAATGTACCTGGGAACACCACCTCACAGAAGCTCTGATTACTTAGGTACACATAGGACCTATGGCATCTGCATTTTGGTGGCTACTCAACCAAAAAAACACAGTCAACTAAGATGTCTATAAACTCAATTTTTAATTCTGCAAATGGGGATTACACCTGTGTTGCTCTCAGATCACAGGGTAAGTTGAATCCTAACTCCAAAGTTGCTTGCGAAATACCACCTGACAACTGAATGTATACTCAGAATAGAATGGGGAATCATACATCCTGTAAGCGTTCAGATTTAAGCAAGATAGGAGCTGGCAGAGGCTGTCCCTTCACCCGACACTGAGTTAAAAAGGTTGGTCAAGGAGGTAAGAGCAGAAGTCAAGTTCTTTATCCTCCTTAACAGTAGCAAACAGCATACTGGTAAGTGATTTGCTCTCTCTACTTTCTTAATGTGTCATGGGAAGGCTTTTACAATCTATAAACACTTATATTAGCAAATCAAATAAGCTGGAGAAGCACTTAGGCATAATGCCAAGAGAAAAATCACACTAGTGTTGTTTCACTTCGTTAATGTTATTAGTAAATTATTAATTGCCACTATTGATGAGTTCTACTTAAAGAGTATCTCTGATTCAGCTATAGAGAATGAGTTATAGAGAGTAAGGCAGTATAGAGACAGTTTCAGGGAAGATGCTAACTGCTCCGACTCTGGAATCAGACAGTCCTGAATTTGAGTCCTGGTCTTTCCATGTCCTCACACTTTACCTTTAAACATGGTACTTCACTGTCCAGAGCTACTATTTTCTCATCTATATAGTGGAACTCTTGTTGGTATCATTACCATGGGTTATCGCCAAACTTAAATATAAAAAACAGTACAATGCAAAGGTCTCCGTTTATTAGGTGTTACAGTTTTTCCATATTTATATACATTTACATTTATGCAATATTTCTTCCATCTCCATAAAATACTACATGAAACTGTCAAATTATTACTTCCACTGCACAAGTGAAAAAACTAAGGCAAAGGTAAATCGCGATGGAGATAAAATACAAGTCACTCAGGCACCTCCCAGTACTCCATTTTCCAGCAACCTCCCTCTGAGAGCAACCCCCACGGTACCTGCAGATCAAGAGCAGCTGCTCAAAGCAAACCAGGCAGACTCCAACCCTATGGAGCTAGAACAACATAGGAACAGCTGCGGATAAAATTCCATTCCATTCGATGAATCGCTTATTCCTTCATTTGTTCCTACTTATTGAGCCCTTTTTCTGTGCCAGGCCCTGTGCCAGGATGGGGGACAACAGTGAGTAAACTAAACTGGAGTGTCTCTGTTCTTTCAAAAAGAAAATGTATATCTATTTATCTGAAAGGCAGAGTTATACAGGAAGGAAAAAAAGAGCCCACCACCCACTGATGCTCTCCCCAAATGGCTGTAACAGCTGGAGCTGGGCTAGGCTGAAGCCAGGAACCTGGAACTCCATCTGAGTGAATATCTTCTGTCAGTGGGGTGGGGGACAGGGATTTGGTAACCAGTTGCACAAGTGAGGTTTGTTTCTAATCAGAAGGTGCAGCAGAGTATCTCTGGAAAAGGCTGCCTTTACACTCCCCATGGGGTATTCTGGGAAGGCAAGGACTTCCCACACCTCCCGCTTTGTTGAAGAACCAGAAGTATAAAAGCCTCACCACACCCTCACAATAGAAGAGCAAAGCAGGTGGAGGGGAGCAAACAGCTCAGATAGGGGCAGAGTGAATCAGTCAGGTGCCTCAATACCCTCCAGGCCTCTTCTATCCCTCTCTTCCCTACCTACCTGCAACAGCATTTCTGGAATATTAACCACAGGACCCCAGACTCTGACATATTCACAGCTTCAGATTAACATCATGGTACTCTAATTTGGAACCCAGGGATTTTGTCCCTGTTCTGACACTTGATGGCCATGCAGCCCAAGCCCATCACTTCACCTATGGACCTCAATTCCCTCATCCAACTCATTTCTGGTAAATAGCACTTAAAAAAAAAAAAAACATACAGAGCATTTTGGAGAGATAATAATTTTATACAGGATAATTCACATTAAGCCATCAGCACTCTACCTGGAATTCATTTATTAGATTAGCTTTGAAAAAGACATGACAATGAATGAACACAACCAAGAGCAGGCAAGCTTTAATGAAAAAAAACTAAAACATGATCCCCTGCGGCAGAGGGCAGGCCTGGAGACGGAGCTTCCACTGAGCAGCCCTAAGCAGTCATAGATGACAGAACAAGAGGAGGAGCCTGAAGAAAGGCTCAGAGTCAGAGGCATGAATCAGGAACGTATTAACTTCCTTGGAGAAGGCATTTGGCCCAGTGGTCCCACATCGTAATACCAGGATTCATTCCCAGCTCCAGCTCCTGACTCCAGCTTCCTCCTAATAAAAACTGTGGGAGACATCAGAGATGGCTCAAGCAATTGGGTTGCAGCTACTCGGGAGGGAGATCTGAAATGAGTTCCTGACTCTTGTCTTCAACCCAATCCGGCCCAGGCCATTTCACATATTTGGAGGGGGAACCAATAGATGGGAGCGCATGTGCTCTCTCTCTCACTCTGTCTCTCTTTTTCTACATCCTTCTCTCTGTCTATCTGCCTCTCAAATAAATAATAAATATTCTTTAAAAGTGATGAGGGGAGATGACCTTCTCCATAACTTTGCCGACAGCAGGCCCTGCCCTCCAAACTCTGGGCCTCAGTCACTGCACCGAGAAAATGAGCACATTAACTACCCCTTAAGGCTGGGTAAAGATTGAATCAAGAAACATTTGTCAAGCACCTGCCAGTGGGCTTAGAACATAGGAGATAATCTCTAATAACAATGCTAATTTAAAAAATAATAATGATGGTACTAAGATCATGGCAGAGATGAGGAAGGCCTGGCAAGAGTGGTCTCTATGGAGACAAACAGATGAGGAAGAGAAAAGTCAACAATGGTGGCCAAAGGGTACTTCTTAAGGAAGTGGGGCTCACTGCTTTGGGCTGATGGCACCCCATTTCTTAGGACCAATCCTTCTGTCTCAGCTTCACTTTCCATGTGAGAGCGTGGCAGGGCACCAACAAGGAGCTTCCATAAAAGGTCTGTGGAATGTAAGAGTACCGGTTGACCTTACCATAGACCTCCTTTGTACCAGTACTCTGTGCTCCCCATCTCATTAACACTTCACTACTCTTTTAATCTGTTATGATTATTATTCCCATTTCACAGATGAGGAACCTCAGCTGCCTAGCAGGTAACATTCTGAGTCCTCATAGCTATCACATGGTGCAGATGGGATTCCAACACCTAGGTATTGTCAATCATTAACATTTATTGGGTCCTACTGAACTCCAGACAGTGCAAATGCCCTTAATATATCATGCCATTCAATCCTGAGCCAACTTTAGGAACTTTAGATACTATTAGGATATCCGTTTACAGATGAGTAAGCTAAGATTCAAAGAAGTCAGGCATCTCACGTTTTCACAGGTAGGGGAAGGTATCTGGCCAAACAGTTAAGATACCTGTGCCCCACGTCATAATAGCTGGGTTCAATAGCCAGCTCTACTTCTGATTCTAGCTTTCTGTCAGTGCAGACCCTGTGACGCAGCAGATATAGTTGAAGAGATTGGATTCCTCCAGGGTCATGAGCAACCTGGACTGAATTCATGCCTCTGAGCTTCAGTTTAGTCCTGGAGCTGTTGCAGTTGTTTGAGGAGTGAAATACTAAATGGGAGCTCTCTGTCTGTCTGTCTCTCTCTCTCTCTTTCTCTCTCTCTCTTCTCCCCTCATCACTGCCATGCAAACTAAAAAATTATTTTTTAAAAATTACACATCCAGTAAGTAGGAGAAACAAGCTCCAAAATCCAGAATCCATATTGATCTTGTCATGCTCGTGATCTGTGGCTTGCTCAACATGCCACACTAACGACTTGGATAACAGAACAGGGAAGACACAGCATGTTGAAACTGGAATGCCATGTACTGCAGAAGCCTAAGGGCCCAGGAAGAGGAATTTAGCTGGGGAATGGAGTGCCACCAGCCCGAAACAGAGATCCCCACTTCCTTCAGCCTCCATTCCTGTCTTTTCTCTTCTTCATCCTTTGGTGTCTCTTTGTCTCCGTACAGGCCACTCTTGCCAGGGCAGTCCTTACCTCTGCCAGCCCCTCCCTACTGGTGAAGACGTCATTGAGCCAGTTTCCATCTTCTGACTGTTTGTCCTGGGGGAGCCCAGCTGAGATGCCATGAATACCAGCAATCTTCTCTCCAACGTCCTCCCCTGTGCCAAAAGAGGCTTAAAACTAAGGACCTGCATTATGTGCTGCCTGATAGTTGAAGCCAGGAGGTTTCAAACAGCCTACCATGAATTCCCTGCCAACTCCCACAGGTAAGTGTCTCCTTATCAAAGGGGATCAAACACAGTTCTTGCTAAGCCCTGAGTAGCAGATACAAGTTCCTTGTAAGCCCATGCAATTATTCCACTAAGGCAGTCACATCCTCCTATGCAAAACAGGAGGCACCACATCCTCTGGCTACTACACAACCTGCCTTGCACAGCCCCTACTGGAACACTCTATTGCCAATTGCAACCCACTTCATGTGTATACATGACTAATGCGATGCTGTTGATCTTACCTGTCCAGCATCAAGTGTCACACACTGAGCCATCTCCAGAGCACTAGAGTGGGAACAGAATGAAGAGGAAGGAATTGAAATTCCCTGGATGACAGGCTCTGTGAGAAGACCATTCTATCAATCTTGATCAGTATTCTCTCCATAGACCAGCCCAGGCCCAGAGCATGCTAAGAGCTCCAACACCTGGACATATGGAATTGAATTATTTCAAAGACCTCACAACTACCCTTGGAAGCTTTTTTAAAAAAAAAATGATTATTTTGAAAAGCACAATTACAAAGAGAAATGGAGATCTGCCATCTACTGGTTCACCTCCCAAATGGCTGCAGTGACAAGGAATGGGCCAAACCAAAACCAAAAACTTCTTCTTGATCTCCCACATGGGTTCAGGGACCCAATCATTTGAGCTATCTTCCACTGCCCTCTGAGGTGCATTAGCAGAGAGCTGAATAGCAAGTAGAGTAAATGGGACTTGAACCAGTGCTTATATGGGATGCTAGCATTGGAGGTGGCAGCTTTACCCACTATGCCAATATGCCACTTGAACCATCTTCCATTGCTTTTCCCAGGCATACTAACTGGGAACTGGATTGGAAGTGGAGCAGACCGTACTTGAGCCAGCACCCTTATGGGATGCCACAATGTTGGCCCCCACTAAACTGCTTTTTATCATAACAGATTTGCTTATTCTAGACATTTCAGATAAATGGAATCCTATGATACGTGGTCTTTTATGATTGGCTTCTTTCATGTTGTGTGATGTTTTCAGGGTTCATCCATGTTGTAACCCATATCGGGGACTTCATAAAGTTTGCAGAGGGGCAGGAGTTGTGGTACAGCAGGTTATGCTGCCTCTTGGGACACCCACATCCCATACTGAAATGCTAGGGATCAGGTTCTGCCTCTGCTTCTGACCCACCTTCCTGCAAAAGCGCCTAGGAGGCAGCACATGATGGCCCAAGTACTTTGAGTCCTGCCACCCACATGGGAGACAAGGCTGGAGTCTCTGCCTTCAGCTTGACCCAGCCCCAGCTGTTAATGGGCATTTGGGGGGTGAACCAGTAGATGGAAGATCTCTCTTTTCCTTCCTCTCTCTCTCTCATTTGTATCTTTCAAATAAATAAATAAATCTTTACAAAAAGTTTGTGGAAAAATGGAAATAAGTTTATTTTGATGTAAAACATATTTGAAATTCATACACAGGGCTTTTTCATAATATACATTTTCCACAAACTTTATGAAGACCTCTGTACTTCATTCCTTTTCTTACAGAGTAATATTCCATTGTATGGATATATACCATTCAACACTTTGGTGGGTACTGGGGTTGTTTCTACTTTTTGTGTATTATGTAATATGAACCTTTATGTGCCAAAAAATAAATAAATAAAAACTGGCCTGGGTGAAGTCACCTCTCCCATTGTGAAAGTATTGGATTTCCTTATATCAGATGACTTTTCTTTGTGGAAAAAATGATGTGAAGTATAAAGGATCATTTAAAATAACAATAATAAGACCTCGGGTGGACATTTGGTGTGCGGCTCAAGCTGCTGCTTGGGATGCCTGCATCCCATATCTGAGTGCCTGTTTTGAATCCTGGCTACTCCACTTCTTTTGTGGCTTCCTACTAGTGTAATCCTGATAGGCAATGGGAGATATTTCAAGTACTTGCTACCTGTCCCCAAGGATGGAGTTCAGGACTATTGTCTTTGTCACCAGCTGTGGCTGGTGAGGACATTTTGGCTCTGTCTCTCTGCCTTTCAAATAAAAGTTAATAATAGAAAGAACATCTAACATGTAGTATGGTTTTCCATTATAGCATACACTGCTATGTGTTCACAGAGAACACTGGTAACCTGTTTGGAATGGTAGTCCTCACTCACAGCTTCATTTTCTAGTTTCAATTTTCCACAACCAATTGTGGTCTGAAAATATTTAATGGAAAATTCCAGAAGCAAACAAAAGTTTCAAACTGTACATCACTCTGAGTAGGATGATGAAATCTCATGCCATCCCACTCTGGCTGGAGTGGGATGTGAATCATTCCTTTGTCCAGTATATCCATGCTGTACACCCTGCCCACCCCTAAGTCGTGTAGTGGCTATTTATTATCAGAACAACTGTCTCATGATTGCAGCCCTGTGTCACAGTGCCGACATCTTTACCTCACTTCATCTCGTCTCACATCATCAAAAGAGGAAAGGTTAGTACAGTACATAAGATTTTAAGAAGGAGGGATTAGAGACAAATACCACACTCACATAATTTTTATTATAGTACATTATTTTGATTGTCCTATTTTACATTTAGCTATTATTAATTTCTTACCTTATCTATAAATTAATCTTTGCTATAGGTAGATATGTATAAAACATATAGCGTAAGTGGGGCTCAGCATTAGCCACAGTTTCAAACATCTACTGAGGGTCCTGGAACAAAGGGATACAACTGTAATAATCTCTTCTTACTTTCATCAAGTGCATTGGGTACCAGGTGTTGTGCTAAGGGCTTTACCTACACTCTCTTATGTTTATTTTCATGGAAGTATTTGTTCCATTTTACAGATGAAAATTGGTGGTCCATTCGGGGGTTGTGAAATTAATTCAGTAAGTGATGATGTGCACTGCATTAAATTAATAGGCAGAAGAGAAAATGTACAGGAGGGAATGAAATGGAATAGAACATATCAACACATATTATATGGGGTAAAGGTTAAGTATTATTTCATTAGCTGAGTTTTAATTTGTGTGCACCTTAGTAGCTGTATTGTGGAATGAAATGATTACTAGGTTCTCAAAGGGAGGTCCAAAAGCCACAGTGCCAGAAGTCATGTGGCCACTAGATTTAGGAGCCAGGATCTAAATCCAGTCTATCTGCAGAGACCATACTCTCCACCTTCTAACCATCACAGGCCAAAAGAAACAAAAAGCAAAACACATATATGCAGTTTAAACCTTTGTACTATCCATATCTAAAATGTTAAAAAGCAGCATTGAAAATTGGGGCTGCTGTTGTGGCTTAGCAGGTTAAGCTGCCACATGCAACACCAGCAACCATATTGGTACCATTTTCAGTCCCAGATGCTCCACTTCTGAACCGGATCCCTATGAATACACCTGAGAAGGCAGTGGGAGATGACCCTAGTTCTTAGGCCCCTGCACCCACGTGGGAGACCCTGGTGACATTCCTGGCTCCTGGCTCCTGCCTGGCCCTGCCCTGGCCTTTGCAGCCATTTGTGGAGTAAATCAGAGGATGTAAGATTCTGTGTGTGTGTGTATGTGTGTGTGTGTGTCTCCTTCTCTCTCTGTAACTCTTTCAAATAAATAAATAAATCTTAAAAGAAATTAAGTGGGCCCATGACATTTACTTGGGAGATCAGGATGGAATTCCTGGCTTCCTGACTTCAGCCTAGCCCAGCCCTGTCATCAGAAAGTGAATCAGTAGATGAAGATTCTCTCTCTCTCTCTCTTTCTCTCTCTTCTCTCTCTGTCTTTGTTACTTTGCATTTCAAATAAGTAAATTTCTTTTTAAAAAACTAGTATTTCACACACTAAAAAAATGGAGGGGGAAATAGTGAGGCCTCATGGGGTAACAGTAATGCTTTGTTCTTAATTTGGGTGCTGGTTATAAATGTAACCAGATGACAAAAAACTCATTTGTATGTAAAAAAGTTAAATTAAAAATAAAAGTTCCTCCATTCTCTACCAAAAATTAAAATTAATTTTATTTTTTTAACTTTTATTGAATAAATATAAATTTCCAAAGTACAACTTTTGGATTATAGTGGCTTTTTCCCCATACCAATTAATTTTAATCATGTATTTTTCAATTTTCCCTCAACATATCAAAAACATCCCAACATGTGAAAATAAATTTTTTTTTTTTTTGACAGGCAGAGTGGACAGTGAGAGAGAGAGACAGAGAGAAAGGTCTTCCTTTGCCATTGGTTCACCCTCCAATGGCTGCCGCAGTCGGCACGCTGCGGTCAGCGCGCTGCGGCCGGTGCACCGCGCTCATCCGATGGCAAGAGCCAGGTGCTAGGTGCTTTTCCCTGGTCTCCCATGGGGTGCAGGGCCCAAGCACTTGGGCCATCCTCCACTGCACTCCCGGGCCACAGCAGAGGGGTGGCCTGGAAGAGGGGCAACCGGGACAGAATCCGGCGCCCCGACCGGGACTAGAACCCGGTGTGCCGGCGCCGCAAGGCGGAGGATTAGCCTGTTGAGCCACGGCGCCGGCTGTGAAAATAAATTTTAAAATTAAAGTTGAGGGGGTTTTTTGGCACTAAGTCGTGGATAGCTAGTGCATATTTTACACTTATAGCACCTATCGGTTCCAGGGAGCTCAACTTCAAGTGCTCAGTAGCCACAGGTGGCTCATGAATACCATACTGCACAGCACAGAGCTGAACTACACAACCTCCAACATCCCACTGAGCCCTGGCCTTGGTCTTCATGATTCAGTACAAAGGAAAATTCCCTGTCATGTCTCATCCACGTCTATTACCTTCCAGTGGCCTCCTTCCCATATTTCCAGAATATTTAAACCCAAGTCCAGTGTCCATTGTTATTAGGTTCTGCTCACATTGGCTACCCTTTGATGTCACATCCTAACTAGGCTGTGAGGGAGAAAAACTGATGTGAAAGGGACTCAGCAGCCAAGGCATCCTTTGTCCTAGAGGGAGGACAAAGACTCTAGATAATAGGAACTTGTGGGGGAGGAGGAGAATGGCCCCGAGCATGCTATTTACAATGCTGCAGGTTCGTTGGCCTCTGAATACCAGCTTTTAATAGCATTTCTCCTATTCAGCTCTGAAGAGACACCCTCAATCCTTCACATTCAGCCGTACCAGAAATCAGCTGGCCTCATTTCTCTTTCTTTGCCAAAATAAGCAGACTGCGGAAGTGCACAAAGATTGGTGTCTGGTCATTAGAAGGGGTGACAGCTATTGAGTATCTTGGGAGCAGCCCATTGGATAATGGGATAAGTATCACACATAAATGAGCTGTAATCACAGCTGATAACAGCCCTTTCACAACATGCACCAAGGCCCAGGTGGCCATTACTTAAGTTGTCTTTGCTGCTTCTTTGGACTGAGAGACTCCAGTTTCATGCCTTCACAGTATCTTCTAGACCCAGCTGCCTGTCTACTGAGGCAAGTCTACTCATCAGTCATTTGATTAGACTTTCAAAGAGACCAGCCAATCCTCACATTGAATGGGGGAGCTGAGAGGAGACTCACCATGGAGAAGACAATGCCAGGGCTAAAAGAAAAAGAGAAATCATTTTTGCCTGGATGGTAGGCTCTGTCTCCCTCAAATTGAGAAATGAAATCACAAGTCCATGAAGTCTTTGTTCATCTCAGTGGAAGTGATCAAGACTTATCCTCTAATTCACTGGCTTCCTGCTCACTATGCAACTGCTGTGCGCAAAGCACCCTAGCTGGATCCTGGGCCCTCAGAAGTACACTATTGCCTTTCTTACATTGGAGTACTCATACACCAGCCAACAAAACTGATTACAAGAACCCATCACTGCACAGGCTTCACTGGAGCCAGAAATTAAGTTGGGCCTGGAGAAAAGGGTACTTAATATTCATGAGGTAGTTGGGGGAGGGGATAGAATGGGCAACTGTTGCTCACAGGATCCTACACATGTTTACTATTACAAGAGCTCATGAGCATCCTATTCAAGTCGTGTAGTATTGATAAGGCCAGTAAAATGCATATTTTATTATTGAGGAAGCTGAGGTCAAGCATCAAGGTACTCATTTATTAAATGGAGATAAAGCTCTCACTTCATGGACAATGGAAAAGTGGCAGCCAACCATAATTATTTGGTGTGTATGCCACATCCTCTTATTTCCTTGTTAAAGAGGCTGTCCTACCACCACATCAGAGGGTCTGGCTCACAGCCTCTGCCCAAGACAGCCATGACATGACATACTTGCCAAAGCCTCTTCCATAGGATCTTAGAATTGAGGCCAGACCTTCTTCTCACTCTCTGTGGACCACCTAGGCAGCTACTTCCACCATATCATGGAGAAGCAAAATTCAGAGTCTGTTCCAAAGAGTCCAAAGGTGGAAGCAATCTAAATATGCATCAGCTATTCAACGGATAAGTAAATGTAGTATATCCACACAATGGAATATTGTTCAACCATTAAAGGGAATGAAGCACTAATGTATGCTACAACATGAATGAACCTCAAGACATTTATGCTAACTGAACAGAGCCAGACACAAAATCTGTGCATTGTTTGATTCCGTTTACATGAAACAACCAAATGAATAGGCAAATTCAATGAAAGTAGATAGCAGTTGCCAGGGAATAAGGAGAGGGGAATGAGAAGTAACTGCTTCATTGATGTGGGGTTTTATTTTGGGGGTGAAAGAGCTCTGAGAATAAGAAAGACAGTGAGGATTCCTATACAATGTACTGGAAGCTACTGAATTGTGCATTTTAAGATGGTGAAAATGGTGAATGTTATGTGAATTTTACACCCTCAAAAAGTAATTTAATAGCCTATGTTACTCTTAAAAAATAGCTTTAGTGGATCTATGTCTCTCACAACTAAAATTCACTGACTAAAATAAGTTAAATTTCTTGTCAAGGGCATTTAATTCTTTTTTTTTTTTTAGTTTGTTTTAAGATTTATTTATTTATTTGAAAGGAAGAATGATGAGGGAGAGATCTTCCATTCACTGGTTTATTTCTCCAAATGCCCACAATAGCCAGATGTACGGAAGACCAGAGACAGGAACCAAGAATTCCATTTGGGTCTCCCACATGGGTGACAGGGACCCAAGAACTTGGACAAGGGACTCAAGAATTCTGACCATCTTCCACTGCCTTCCTAGCTGAATCAGCAGTAAGCTGGATCAGATGCAGAGAAAGCAGGACATGAACTGGTACTCACATGAGATGCCAATGTCAAAGTGGCAGCCTAACCTGATGCACCAAAACGCTGACCACCAGGTCACTTAATTCTTAGAAGTCAGGGCCTGGTCTCAATCCTGTGTGCTACTAATTGCCATCCTATCTCTTTTTCCTCCATACTGTACCCCTATTTAACATGCATGTCTTGAACAGACAGCCGGCTGGTTCTGTAAACTTGCCCATAGCTGGTGAAGTGTGCATCCAAGTACATTTATTTCAGATCCTGTCAGCAGGACTTTATTAAGAGGGCGTGAGCAGGCCTTTTTGCTTTCCTGCTTTTGTGAGAATTCTTAATGGCTCCAAGGCACACATGCCATTTTTCAGCAAAATCTAATATTTATGTCATTTCCAGAAGAAGAGCATTTGTATCACTTCTCGTTGTGCTTCATGGCACAGACTGGACAAATTGCTCAGGTACTGTATCTGTCACACATCCCCTCACCTGCCTCCCAAGTGCAAGGTTAGGCACACTGTTCACTGAAGCAGAAAAGGCAGTGCAGCACCAGGACAAGAAATAAGTCCACATCGCAGAAATGTCCTGGCCTAGTGTTTTGTGGAATCTTCAGTCTAGAGGAGACCTTGAAACTTTAAGAAGTCGCAGAATTTCTTTATCTAAATTATCTGAGACCTGTGATTTAGCTATAAAATTTCAACAATTCTATTATAAATAATTATAATATTTATTTTCAGCTAGCCGTTGACTCTTGGTTTTGGCTAATACTTAGAAAGAGCTAATGTTTGGGGAAAAAAGTTAGGGAGAATGATGGCAAGGAGGGTGTCTGTTAAGCTACTTACAAAGAAAGGTGTGTGTGTGTGGGGGGGGGAGTACGAGGTGCATGCTTCACGTGTGTGACCTCACTAATTTCATCCTCCTTACACAGATGATGAAACTGTGGTTCACAAGATTCCATGATCTGTACCAAGTTCCAACATTAAGTAGGTGAAGACGACAGATGTTATCTCAAAGCCCCACATGATAATATAGAATGATTACACAATAAACATTCTAGAGTTATATCCTGAGTACACAACAGTGCTTCCAATTTGTATAGCAATTCCCTACTTGTTTTGCAGTATAGACCTCAAGCTGCAGAATTCTGGGATGAGAGAGAAACAGGCAGCAGACAACAGGTAAGACTGCAACATGGAGTGGGCTTCAGAGGAGAATTGATGTTTTAATCATTAAGCAAACAAGTGAAGAGGGCAGCATGAAATAGGAAACACGAAATAGGGCAGCAAACACAAAACTGTGAAAGAGAAAGGTATAATAAATATCTGTGAATCCCTAGAATAAGAACATAATCGTCAGCTAGGTACCACAGAGGTACTCACTTTGGGGTCTTTTCCTGAGAGGCAGCATACAATGATGATGGCTATGATGATGATGATGATGATGATGATAGTAATGATGATGATGGTGATGGTGATGATTGTTGCCACTCACTGAGCCTGGTGAGCATGTTCATTACCCTCTGGTAACCAACCACAAACACCCTCTAGGTAATCACACATATGTATTTTCAGGTCACATGATTCTCTCAAAACTGGATCCATTCCCAGCTCCTAGCATGAGTTTTGTGACCCAGGTCTTCACCAAGTGGAGCACCACATAGGAACCAATACTGGCCTTGATATGGATTCAAAGATAGACATGATAACCAATCAGAACCAATGGTAACAACTTCTTCCCTGGAAGCAGGTAAGGGTTGGAACTTTCAGTGTCATCTTGTTAGAGGTGTAAAGTTGTGAAAACATGGTTTGAGCCCCCAAACCCAGCCTTTCTCCTGTATATTTACATTTGGCTGAAAAACAGATTGCCCTGTAGCCTATGGTGGCGTCAGTCAGGTTTTGGGCATTCAACTCACAAAATCCTAACCAACATAAACACTAAAAAGTACCTTGGCTAATCCTCACAAAAACATCAGGTATTGTGCACACACACACACATACTTTTTAGATGAGAACTTGAAGCATGGGGAAGTGAAGTCACCCCCCTACCTGGTAAAGGCAGGATTTGAATCCTTATAGTGGGACTCCAGAGCCAGTGTTCCCAACAGCAGCTATTAGAATTTAGCTCCACTCTTAGGAAACAGGACTCTCCACGAGCTCAAAATAAGTCTTCGCACTCAAAATAGTTCTGAAGGCTTAAAATACCTTAAAGGGTGTAAATTTTCTAAAGCTCCTGTAGGTTTGCAACAATCCCTTTTTGGCTTCAGTTGTCTCCCTGAAAAGAATCATTTAAGCAATAAAAATGACTCTCCCTGAGTCATCCTTCAATTGCTGAATCTTCACTTTCCCAAAAATTACAGGTAAAAATAACAATGCACAGGTTCCAAGACTATAGCTGCTAAAATGGACAAGAGGGAAGACATGAAGAGATCCTGGCCAAACATTGTCTGTTTCAGTATTCAAGAAGTTTGGATCAATATCATCTGGTCATTTTTGATGGCTTTCTTAATTGAAGTGGGTTTTTATCTATCACACAAACTCTCAGACTGGTAGCATGGTAAAGCCCCAGCTGCTGCCTCCTAAATGCTTTGGAAATTAAAAAAAATAAAATAAATACTGGCTAAGAGGATAGAATGACATGTATACCACAACTAAGCAATTTTCTCTCTTTGTTCAGTTTCCTAGCAATTTGCCAGTGGCTGGGGAACTCCTTGATGAGGGAATAAGAAATAGCAATTGTGAAATCAAGAGAAAGCAAGGAAAATAAGCCAGGATCAAAAAAACTCAAAGACCTATTGGTATTCTCCAGGAGCACCAAAGACACACTTCAGCCATGAGAATTGTTCAATTCAATCTGTTTGATGGCCAAAAAGAGGTTGGACCTAGGAGCAGGAATTCTTCAGACTGCCACTGACTAATTTCGAGTTTCAGGTTGCCAATTATAAAATGACATGAAAAGCCTTCATGTTTGGGGTTGGATTCAATTAATAGTAAAGAAGATGTATAATGAAGAAAAGCATGGGCTTTGGATTTTGAAAGAGTTAAATCTACAAATCAATCTTGTAATTTAATATAGAGGCAAACTTGAACTGGTTATCTAACTGTACTAGCCTCATTTCTTCATCTCCAAGTGAAATAAATGCTGCGTACTTCTTAGGGCTATTGCAAAAGTGAAAGAAGACCAAATAGACTTAGTACAGTTGATTCCTCTGTATTAAGAGAAAGTAAATATAAACCACTATTATTTTTTATTAGCATTACTAATGATGAGGTTTAAACTTGGGTGTAACTCAGACAGCAGTAAGGCCCTCCCTTGTAACAAAAAGCCACATTGGAAAGCTTCCCAGAAAATGCTGGCAATCAGCAGCAGTACTTTCTTGGTTTGTATTTTGCATTTTTGTATTGTTGATTGTTTGGGGTGAGACACTTTTTTTGGCTTGTTCTTTGTGGTTTTTTTTTTTCTGTATTCTGTCATTATCATTAATTTTATCATAACTTATTGATGTGAAGGTACCTGGACATTACTCTCTGGCATATGATTTAGCCTCAGTTATACGCATGTGAAATTCTGGGTGCTAACAGGCTGGCAGGTGAGACTGAAACTCCAGCCATGCTGCCAAGCCCTGCTCCTTTCCATCATAACTTTTCAGCACTGCCCCTAAGTAGACCTTGTAGGAAACTCTTGCCTTAGCCACATATTAAATCATAGCTGTTCTTCCTCCAAGACTATGCACTATCACTTGGACTTTGGCCAAATGATTAGGGAATAGTATCAGAGATTTTCAACTCATGAGTAATTTTAGCAAATCTAAGGTTTTAACAACATCTTCTTGAACAAAGATCTTTGTTTTTGACTAGATAGTTTAAGAATGAAACTCTTAAGGTAGATAGCATGGCATGGGATGTGGTATAGTCAGAGAACTCAGGCATATTTAACAATGGTAGCTACAGGTGCTGTGACTCCTTTTTTACTGAGTTTGTTGGACTCTAGGTGGCCTATTCTACAAAGGAGACTATCTGATTAAGTCATCCAGAAGATCTCTCGCAACTGTGAAACTCAGCACCTCTCTCTGTCTACACAGTGAGATTAACATTTCCTTATATGCCATCTGGTGGTAGTCTTTGATTCTCCTGTGAATTTCAAGGTAAAGTGGAAAGAATACTCAGCCAGTAATCAGGACTCTGGGTTCCAGCCCCAGCTCTGAGATCCTTCTTTACATGATAATTACATGGCCATGGCTTCATATGCTACCAAAGGAGGTATGCCTCATGGATCCTCCATTGAGAAAACACTTTCTTGCAGCTACTAGATAAGCAGCTGGCTGACAGCCTGCAGCTGTAACACTTGCAAGGTCCACTTGAGCTTTTGAGCCAAGACAGCCTTTTTTCTAGGCAGCCCCCAGCCAGCAACAAAACATGGCATGGTTACTAGGGCCTGCCATTTCTGCTCCACACAAGTTGTCTCTGCTGGGAAATCACTGGTTTGGAGCTCCTTCTAATAGTGAGACATGCTCCATGTTCTGTGCTTGTCACTCTCCCAAATCCTGTTCTCTTTCCCCTTTTTTTCTGCTAGCACCTTCATCTGAGAGCCTTTCCCTGACTCATCTGTCCTCCCCCTTTATTTTCACAGGAGTTGGCAGCTGCTCCTGACCCAAGTTCAACATCTCTTTCCTGGGATAGTCAACTGACCTGATATTAACATTCCAAACTTGCTCACCGTTTTTGTAAAGCAGGCATCAATAACAACGTCATCACCATTATCATGAAGAGAAGGGGAAGAAGGCAGAGCAGGCAGAGGAGGCAACAGTTTTGCAGGATCATTTTGAAGTGCAGAGAGTACCCCCCAAACTCTTCACATCCGACCACTACCACCACTCATTCCAAGGTACTCTTGCCTCAGGAAATGGCTTATAGGGCAGAATAGCAAAAGAACTGATTCTGAGTTTTCACGGCACAGCTTTTGTGTCTTAAGAGCCAGGCTTTTTGCCGGTGCTGCGGCTCAATAGGATAATCCTCTGCCTTGCAGCGCCAGCACACCGGGTTCTAGTCCCGGTCGGGGCACCGGATTCTGTCCCAGTTGCCCCTCTTCCAGGCCAGCTCTCTGCTGTGGCCAGGGAGTGCAGTGGAGGATGGCCCAAGTGCTTGGGCCCTGCACCCCATGGGAGACCAGGAGAAGCACCTGGCTCCTACCTTCAGATCAGCATGGTGCGCTGGCCATTGGAGGGTGAACCAGTGGCAAAGGAAGACCGTTCTCTCTGTCTCTCTCTCTCTCTCTCTGTCCACTCTGCCTGTCAAAAAAAAAAAAAAAAAAAAGAGAGCCAGGCTTTTTGAAATTTAAACATCTAAGGTCTGAAATACTTGAAACAAAGTTTGTGCCCTAAAACATTTCAAAGAGAAACTGCTGCACCTAGTGATCCTCTAAATAAGGACTGGGTGGATTGAGAAAAGAAGGAAGAGAGAGGTATGGTGAGCAGGAGGGCAGTGGAGCTTGGCATTAGAAGGAAGAACCCAGAGGTTCTTGAGAGGGATCACCACTTCGATTAAGAAGACACCCATCACGGGCAAATGGTCAAAATCTTTACTTAACACATACTGAACTGATCTCCTGTATACAAAGAGAATTGAAAAAGGAATCTGGATGTGAATGAAAGGGGAGAGGGAGCGGGTAAGGGGGGAGGGTTGCAAGGGGAGAGGGAAAGTAGAGGGGGGGGGAAGCCATTGTAATCCATAACTTGTACCTTGGAAATTTATATTCTAAATAAAAGTTAAAAAAAAAAAGAAAACAAAGACAATGGAAAAAAAAAAAAAGAAGACACCCATCTTCTCCTAGCACCAAGGGCCCTATGGGAGCCACACCAGCACCCACTAACTTCCTGGCCTCCACCAGGGTAACCACCCCTACAGGACCAATTGCCAAGGAACCTCCTAAGTTGCCCTTGCTGTGGGGCCTCCCGCTGCCTACAGCCAGCAGAAACACTCCCTCTCCAAGCACTAAACCTCTGATGGCTCTCTACACCATTTACTGTACAATCTCTTTCTCTACAGCTTGCATTATTTACCATCTGCCTGCAGCTTCCTGAAAGAGGTGAACCCTGTGGTGAACATTTGGCTCAGTGGTTTAGACAACATTTGGGATCCCTGCATCCCATATCAGAGTGCCTGGTTCAAGTCCCAACGCCTCCACTTCCCACCCAGCTTTCCATGAATGTGCATCTCTGGCGGCAGGAGATAATGACTGAGGTCCCCGTCACTCATGTAGGAGACTCAGGTTGAATCCCAGACTTCTGGCTTAGCTTGGTACAACTGTGATTATGGTTGGCATTTGAGGAGCAACCTAGCAAGTGAAAGAGCTCGCTTTCAAATGAAAAGAAAATTTTTAAATTACACAAAGCATGAACCCTAAATATCTAAAGGAAAGATTCTGAATGGTTTTTTATTAACAAAATAAAAAGCATCCACACCCCAAATTCAGTCAGAGGTGAAAATGAAATAGTAATAACCATTAGCTATTTTATATGATTCTATGCATTCCTGAATGCCAAGCACGATAAAATGTCCTTTCTAGACATCATCCCATGACTCCTCAAAAAGCAAGGCCACTGAGGCTCAAGGAGACTTAGCCAACTGCATAGACTCATCTAGCTGTAAGAACTGCAAGGTTCTACTTAATTCAAATCTCTCTCTGGTCTTGACATGAAACACCTTAGGATAAGCACTGTTTTCAACTTTTGTGCCCCTCTCTGTCTCCCCACATAACACTTAGCCCAGTACTGGTCAGAAGATTCTCAGTAAATATTTTGTGTTTTGACCAACTGTTTGATAGATGCACCCCTCATAGAAAGGAAAAAAACGGCTTGCAATGTGTGTCTCCATTTCCTCAGCACCAGCAAGACTCCCAGTGCAGCTGTGTAGAAGGAGGTGGGAGGCTGTGAGTGTACATCCGCAGGAGAGATCATATTTCAGTCTTTTCATTTCATTTGACAGGAGCAATACTGATTAAAATCAGCCGAACATGTCACGAAAGGGTAACTGGAATCTTCATTTTTTTCTGTGCGGTGGCAGCTGCAACTGTACTTCAGAAGGAAACTCTTCATGCATAAAATTACTAATAGACACCATCTATCTGATGAATGTCTTCTCCTTAATAATTTATATCACTTGATCTATTTTCAAAGGTTAGTCTTACATTAAAATTACAATCCTGAATAGGTCAGCCTGTTATTTAAGAATAAATTATTTCACCTCTTCATGTTAGTGTTGTGTTTGGTTAATGATGAGGTTTTTATTTCTAGCCCCCAATGAAATCATGACAGAAATTGCTAGCTTGACCTAACCCTCATCACCCGGAGTCTTATTCTTTGCTTTATGCTGACTCATTGTCAGTCACTAGCCTGTATGCTTCAAGGCACTTCACTCCATCCTGGTCTTCGTCTTACTCTTCCATATTTTTCTCACCACCTGGCCATCTTTCCCCCTTTCCCTTCCTCACCCTCCCACTCCCATCTTTCCCAGCAAGGAGCATTCTTGAGCCCTGTCATTGGACACACAGCTCCATGTCCACACCCTCATTAGCCCACTCCATTTCTGCAGAGATAATATCTTTAAAGGTGGCCCACAGTACCTCCTCTAGCTTTTCCCAGGGAGTGACTCGCCACTCATTTAATAAGAATGAGGAAGCCCTGTAGCACATGCAAAGAGGACTACAGAGAAAGCTGTTTAAGTTCCCCAAGAACTATTCCAGGCAGTAGTGAATCACTCCTGGTTCTAGTTTTTGTTTTGTTTTGTTTTGTTTTAATGCAATGGAAAGAGCACAGATTTGAAATCAGATAGTTTAAATTCAACTCTGGCATCCCTCATCACTTAGTAATTTGGAGCAGAGCAATCTCTGAGAGTTGTTTTCTTCTGTAAAAAGGGAATTATCACACTTCTCTGAGAGATTTGTTGTAAGAACTTACCAGTTAAAATAGGAAAAATATCCCACATAATGTAAATGTAATAAAAAGCAGTTAATTAAAGTTTGTTAAATGTTGGGGAGGAGGCAGTTTATTTGGCCTAGCAGTTAAGATATCAATAAAGACACGTCCCAGTTCAGAATGCCTTGGTTCAACGCCATTCTCTTCACTCCTGACTCTAGCTTCCTGCCACCCCGTATCCTAGGAAGCAGCAGTGATGGTTCAAGTAATCGGGCACAGACCACCCATGTGAGAGACATGAATTGAGTTCCCAAGTTCGGCCTAGCCAGCTGTAGGCAGTTGTTGGCATCTGGGGGCTGACAGAGTATACCTCTGTTGCTCTGCCTTCCACATAAATATTTTTAAGTGAATCATGGATTAATAGATTATCAGTACACAGAAGACTTACTATGAGGAACATGATTCTTACTAAAAAATTTGCCTAGTGAAGAAGACCAGAAATTGCAAGTTAAATAAAATTAAGAAGATGATCCTGTAGAAGAGCAGCTAAAAGAATGCGTCCTTCAAGTCCGGTTTCAAGCGCCGACCCCATCACTAACCGGCTATATGACCTTTGGCAAGTTGCTTAACCCCCAGTTTTTGGATCGATAAATGTGACAAATAATACCCACTTCACTGGGCAGGTGAGGTCTGAGTCAGAAAACGCTCGGAAAAAACTTGGCTCAATGCCCATCACAGAATACTCTCCCTATAAATGAAAGGTATCATTGATAAATAAAAATAAAGTGGAGTGAATGCTCTCTGGTAACTCTACCTTGTAGGATAGCTGTTAAGGTGGATAAAGAAAATACTTTGTAGCCAGAAAATATATGAACATATGAAGAGATTGTTATTACTATTATTAGGGATATTAAGAATGAGCTGAATAGATGACTTTTATTGGATGAAGTGCAAACCCCATGAGACACTTCTCCACCTGAGGTGAGTGTATGTGCACAAATACTTGAGAAAGGTATAGGGTTGGTTTGTTTAATTAAAGGATAATTTCTGTTGTTGCTCTGAGTGCACAAAGTCATAAAGTGTGGGTGTTTAAAAGAGAGGCTGAAGTCATGTGCAGAGAATCTAATTGATACTCTAAAGCTGTTGATTGTAAATATGCTCAGGAGGTAGATAAGTTCACACTGTTTCATGGCAGGAAGGCTTTTTATTGGTAATTTCGTGTAATTGTGAAGTTGAAAGAATCACTGGGCTGGAGGGATCCTCTCCTGCTTCGAATTTTGAGGAGGACCCATGGGAGCCGTGGCCATAACCTTCCCTTTTCTGGGTAAAGGGTTTTCTCTGAAGAGACCAAGAGCAAGACACAAGAAGACAAGAAGTTGTCAGCCCAGGCTTCTTCCCACATTCCCAAGGGCATCCTCTACCCATAAACATGTGTTTCTGCTCCTAGTATCAGAAACAGGCCAGGCAGGGGCAGAGGTGACTCACAGTGGTGAGATCTCGGAAACTGACAGAACCACATGAAAAGCTTCCAGGAACCTAAGGTGTTGGCCTCCTCATTCTCACACACGTGCCTCACTTGTGATTTGCTTCTACCTCATCACCTTGTATATCTGCTCCATTCTGTCTCAGCAGACTGCTCCTCTGCCCCCCCCACTATGAACTTGGCAGACAATTGCACCCCAGCTGCCAAGTTTGACTTAAATCCAAACAACCAACAGACTAGCGGCCTGCCAGGTGAGAGACTGTTGGGTCAGGTGTCTACGAAATCACCTAACAGGGTCGCAGAATAAAAACATGGCTGTGAGGGCTTGCTGAGCAGTTCTCAGTGAAGGCTCATAGGCCCAGAAGATAGCCTGAAAGGAATTAACTTCTCTGAGTATAAAACATGTGATAATAAATTTTTAATTCCTGGTGATGAGGCCCAAGTATTGACTAATTATGTTAGCAAATGCAGAGAGCACTTATCATGGTTGCTCTCTCCTCAGTTTTAATGGAGCCAACAGGTATGTGTTGCTCCCAACTAAAAAAAGAAAAAGTCTCCATGTGGCCCAGAGGAGACACATAGGTACAGAGTAGAGTTAATCCTTACATTCTCCTCAGTGAAGGGCTCCGACTGTCATCCTTCCTTTGCACATTGAACAAGTAAGACGAGCACCTGCAGAGCACCTATTAGAGCAGAGGTGGAAACACTTTGAGGTCAACATAGGCGTTCCATTTCTGCGTTGCTCCAAAAGCACAGGTGGAATCTTACCTCCACCAACTAGAAATGTGCCAGGGGATTTCAACTCAGTCTTAGCAAGGAGGCAGGTACCAATGCCAGTGCACTTGGTAAAGTGATAAGTATAAATACACAACCAATCAAAAAGATAGGGTAAGTGTCAAAGAGATTTCACAAATACGACCAGTGTAAGCAACTAATGAAGGATAGAATTAAAAGGGAGAGAATGATCCTTCAGGGGAAGCAGGACACCCAGCAGACTCATAGAATGGCAAACGCCCAAAACAGCACTCTGGCCTCAGAATCAACCCTTGGGGCATTCGGATCTAGCTAAAAGGCCCATGAGAATCTCACAGGCATGGAAAGCCATGACACGGTGGCAAAAACAATCTAAATGAAAGATCTTGGTGAACAAGACCCCAGCAGAAGGAACAGGCCACCAAGGAGGGAGGCGCCTTTCTCCAAAGGGAGGAAGGAACCCCCACTGTGATATGGCCTTGGCTAAACAAGTTCAGAGTTGGTGAACTCAAGGGGCTTCCATAGCCTAGACAGCTCATGGCAAGAGTCTCAGGTGATTACTTACGTCATAAATAAGAGTGCCAATTGTTAAATCAACAACGGGAGTCACTGGGTACAGGCTCCCCATGTAGGATCTCTGTCCTTAATGTGTTTTACTATGAAACTTAAAAACAACACTACTAGTGGAACAGTACCCTATACCTTGTGCGGTTGTGTGAGTGCAGCCTGTTGAAATCCTTGCTTAGTATATACTAAGATGATCTTCTGCATATGAAGGTAATGGAAAATGAAACTCGATGAAAGGTGGGATGGGAGAGGGAGTGGGAGAGGGGAGGGCCGCGGGAGGGAGCGAAGTTGGGGAGGGGGGAGCCACAACAATACAAAAGTCGCACTTTGTAAATTCACATTTATTAAATTAAAAAAATTTTAAAAAAAGAATCTTACCTCCACCCAACACAAAAATCAATGTGATTAAATGCAACTGCGTTGCTAATGGGTTTCCATAATGACCTCTTCCTTTAAAGAGAATTGTCCGAAAAGTACAGCCTGGTAAGTCACTTAGCCCAGTAAGACAAGGGATGTGTCTTCCCATGTTACAGTTGACAAAACTGAGGCTCAGAAGGATGAAGCAGCTCCCCGAGGGCAAATGACTAACAAACAGTAGAGCTGATACCAAAACTAACTTCTTCTCAATTACAACCCAGTTGCCTTTTTGGTATATTACTTCACCTCCCTATAGGTTACTATGGAGAATTTCCCATTACAGATATTTTTCCTTTCATCACTCAAGAGCCACTATATAATCTTTATCTGGTTCTGTGCCCCAGAAAGAGGACTTTATCAAGGGAATTAACAGAAGCCTGTGGCTCTAACTTATAGCATGTTGGGTCAATCAGAAGAACCAGAAAGAAATCATGGAGTTAGGTCATAGTATTTTATATGTTCTTTCCTCTGGGATACCTCTATCAGAGGCCACAGTGCCTATTGGAGTTTCTCCAGGTTCCAGTAACTCCTTCCTCCCCTTGACTTTTGAAGACTAAGAATGACAATTTCTTCTAAATGCTGCTAACCCTCAAGTGCTGCATCACCCCTTGTTGGTGTCCCTTACTCCTGCCCTCTATTAAACTCACCCATTTTCTATCAGAACTTTGAATGACCAAACAACTAACAGCATTCCTTAAACCTCTGGTTATTGTACAAGTGAGGTATGTGTATATATTTTTATTAGATGGAGACACAGAGATCCCCACTTGCTGCTTGACTTTCCCAAGAGCCTACAATAGCTGGTGCTTTGCAGGGCCATAACTAGGACCAGGAACTTCATCCTTATGTCTATTTCAACTCTGGCTCCTAGGGTACATATGAGAAAAAAGCTGTCAAGAGCAGAAGTGGGACTCATACACAGGCACTCCAATATGGGACGTGAGCATTCCAAGCATGGTCCTAACCATTGCACCAAATGCCTGCCAAGTCTTAGTAATATCCTGTGAGAAGGATAGACTTTACAATCTTCTTCCAACTCACCACCCACAAATACTCTCGATTTGCATCAAAGGGCACAGGTGTTTTTCCATACTGTGCTCATAGCAGAAAAAACATACTTTGCTCCTCTTAATCTTAAGTAGGCAGCCTGGATGTCTGGAACCCATTGCCAAGGTTCTTGTCTCTCACATTCAGGATTAGCTCTACTGATCCAAACAGGAAGTTCAAAAGAAGAAGAAAATACTGAAAGGACTCGCCTACCTCTGGGAATATATGGGTCAAGAAGACTGAGACTTAGAGACAGAGAAGAATGACAATAAAGAGAAAGAGGAAGAGAACACGGTACACTGTACACATAAGGGGTCTTAGAAAAATTCACGGAAAATATGTATTATGAAGAAACTCTGCATGTGTTTCCAAACTGTTTTGCACCAAAATAAACTTATCTTTTAATTCCATTTTTCCATGAACTTTCTGATGTCCTCATAGAACAACAGAGTTATAAAATCATAAGAAACAACCCAGGGGGCTGGCGCTGTGGTGCAGCGGGTTAACACCCTGGCCTGAAGCACTGCATCCCATATGGGCGCCAGTTTGAGACCCTGCTGCTGCACTTCCAATCCAGCTCTCTGTTATGGCATGAGAAAGCAGTAGAAAATGGGCCAAGGCCTTGGGCCCCTGCACCCGCATGGGAGACATGAAAGAGGCTCCTGGCTCCTGGCTCCTTGCTTCAGACTGGCGGAGCTCCAGCTGTTGCAGCCAACTGGGAAGTGAACCATCAGATGGAATACCTCTTCCTTCCTCCCTCCCTCCCTCCCTCCCTCCCTCCCTCCCTTCCTCTCTCTCTCTTTCTCTCTCTCTCTCTCTCTCTCTCTCTCTCTGCCTCTCCTCTCTGTGTATAACTCTGACTTTCAAATAAATAAATAAATCTTTGAGAAACAAAAAAAGAAAGAATGAACCCAGGGCAAGTGTTTGGTGCAGCTGTTAAGACAAAGATTGCATTGTCCATGATCCGTATCTGGGCTCTGCATTCAATCAAGCTTTGTACCAACACACACCCTGGGGGACAACAGATGACAGCTCAGGCACTCAGGTCCCTGCCATACATTTCAGAAACCAGGATTGAGTTCTGGGCTTGTGGCTTTAGCCTAGTCCAGCCCTCACCATTCACTGCAGGCACTTGAAGAGTGAACAGCAGATGGAAGATCTCTTTCTGCGTATCTGTCTCTTTATCTCTCTGTGTTTCAAATAAAATGAAAATGAAAATAAAAATAAAAAAAACATTCCAATCCATACTGCCTGTGTATAATACCTGAACTTCAGTCAGCTGTTTAGTTGCTGACATATTTTTATTTGGCCTAAGACTAAATAAAGAGAGCAATTTACTTCAAAGTTGAGTCTTTCAAAACTTGAGTACAGAGAACAACTTTTAAGTGGGTCACCACATACCTTCCTCTTCACCCACATATACATACATAAGTCAACATTCTCCATGCAAATTACTCTATAATGCTATTTTGGTGTTTACTGATCCCTGTCAGCCAACTGTGCTCAAAAGACTAGCAACAATCTTGCCCCAAATGACAAATTTACTTACTCAGAGCAGTTTTTCTATGTCTCCTCAGTGCCCCAGGATCCAGCACAGTGCCTAGCACATGGTGGGTGTGCAGGAACTGTTTTTGAATCAAAATGAATGCTGCAACAATTTTGGAAGGTACTAGAACAGTAGAATCATGTCAGAGAGAGAAGAGGAAAAAGAAGAGAGGATGCTGAATGGTGCCCTCAGACTGAGTCTGTGCCTGATCTCCTCCCCTGCTCTCTAGCAGCTCTGGAAAGAGCTGCCTCCTCCAAGCTGCTGCTTCCTCTTTGGAGCACCAAACACGGCCACTTTCCTAATCATAGCTGCAAGTGAGCATTCACGTGGACATTTCAATCTAAGTTGTGTCTGCCCTTACCAAGCACTGCTTAACAAGAGAAGAAAACAAGTTCCCAATTATTCTCTGAGGAGGGCACAGCATGGAACACACTGAGCAGGTGGCTCCTGCTGCATTCTTTGCCTCCCTACCAACAAGTCACACACCTGAAGGGCGGTAATGAAAGACACCTCCAGTTCTTCTTGCCAGTCAGCATCCTAGTTTTTCCTGACTCAAAAATAGTTTTCTAGCTGCTGTTTCGAGTCTCCACAAGGAATTCAGAGTGTCGCTGATGATAAAATATTCAGCTCTCCAGAAAGCAAGACAGCAAAGCGAATTCTTCGCTACTGCAACAAAATGTCTTACTTTATTCTCTCTGGTACAGGAAAGAGCAGGCGCTTCCTCCCCATAAAAGCTTGGGGGCACAGTCACATGACAGAATGTTTCCCTGTATCCAGTACTCTTTAATACTTAAAATCTGGAGATTTCATTCCAAGTAAATTCCAGGTACATCTTCTAGTTCTGGCACTGGCACTTTATTTACTAAAGTAAATAAAGTTGGCCCTTACACTTAAAGAACTCAAAATCTAGCATTTTATCTTGTTTTCATGGATTTATTATTTTCAACCTAAAAAGGACTGAAGTGGCTTACCAAAAATGCAAATGCTACAAATAAGATAGAAGACAACTTAGAATAAGTGGGTGAAGGAATTGAGAAAGAACTAACATGAGGATGAAGGTAGGAATGCAGTTAACACCCAAATTGCAGGCTGTAAGATCACATATGCCTGCGAGGTATAATCCTCCACTTGACTCCAGGCTTTCTAGAAGACAGGAAACAGTGAGAAGCCAAGCCAGGTTTCCAAGTAACTACAGTGGGTACCGTGAGCTATGGAATCAGAATATCTGGGTTCTAAACACAGCTTTGAGATCTAAGAGAAATCACTGGATTTTTCTTCAATTGCCTTCCCTTACATGCAAGATAAAAACAATGGTACCTGATCCAAGGGATCGTTCGAGGAATAAAAGAACTTATACACCTAGAAATGCAAAACATCCAAAATACTGTACCTGCTTCTTAATTCTTGTCTATGGCAAGACAGAGTGCAACAAGTATTGCAAGCAAAGTTCAAGTTTATTACTGAAAAGAGCAGAAAAAGAGTGATGTTAGCTGAGGATGGGAGAGGGACGTACATCAGGAAGCACTTTGCAGAGGAGGTGGTAACAAAATGTACACCGAAGTAGAAGTAACATTTTGGCTACTGGATGGAAGGAAAAGAAAGGAAGATATTTTCAGCAGAAGGAACAGTACAAGTGTTAAAACAGAAAAGTACATCATGCGCCAAGGAACAATAAGTATTTGAAAATTCAGAAATGTAGTTATTTCTTATCATCATTATATCAGACAAAAACTTTTAAATAATGATAGAAACTCAATTGGACTTCCAAACCAAAAGACAGGTTATATTATTTCCCTTAACTCAGAACTTAGTGCTAGTTTCAGGTACAGCTGGATCCTGTACCTTATACAATATACTATACAAACTTAACTTATCTCGTTCACACAGTTCTACTTCCCTCTACGTCAGATTCCTTTCCCACCAGGATCTCTCCTTGGAGAATTAGCTAACCATTCCAGATTTTCATCTCCCCAGCCTCAGGTTGGTAGAAATGCCCCCAGCATTCATCACTTAAAAGATACTTGAAGTAATTCTGGAGAACTTCAAAGAATGTTTCTATTCTCCTCCTGAGCACAAGACTACACTGGGACTGCATGGCTGACTTGAATCAAAGAATCCTGAGTGGAAGTGACGTTCTCACTTTCGGTTGAGAGTTTTAAGAGGCTGCCAGCTGCATTTCCTTCCTCATCATGATGACTGCAGTTCTTCCATGTCTGGGTAGGACTTCATCAACCTGGCTCCCAAGCACTGGGTTTTCTCATTCATAGTGGTCTCATGGTTTTCTATGATCTAGAGAAAGAGCTTGTCAATCTTGCTTTCAGCATGAGGTCAATGCCAACCAAAGCATCAGTTTCTATTTGTTCCATTCTACTTCTTCTCCAGAGTCTTTGTGAACTCTCTCAAGCCCTAACTTCCAGAAAAATATCTAATCTCCTTCAACACTTTCATATCTTCTTTGAACCAGATGCATGTGTTACCTGTTGGTCAGACACCAACACTACATGTCCTGTTCCAAAATGCAGGAAAGGAGATCATGGCTTAAACCATGTGATCAGATAGATTTGTGAAAATACCAAAGAGCTGATGACCCCCACCATTATTTGACACCATTTCTTTCTTCAATTTGTAAGGAAAAAAAAATTTAATGTTGGAAATCCTAAGGAAGCAACATAGCACGGTTGCAGGTTATAACATCAACAGAGTCATTATTTATGACAGTTCTCTTCTGTACAGTTATAAATGTCCCCCAGGGACTCACAGGAACCTAACCTTTTATTTCCTCTTGGGCGCACACATTCAACATTTACTAATGCATTCCTTAAAGCTTCCTTTAAACTGTGAACCACTGGCAGGCTTAATTTTTCTTTGCTGTTCATGAGCGAAGAATCACCTTTGGCTCTCCCTTTTCATTACCTAAAGAAGGCAAGTTTTCAGCACTTCTGTGGCTTTCCCAAGGAAACAGCCACAAGGTGTTTGGAAAAGTAAACTGGCAATAGGCTGGTTAAGGGATACACCTGCATAAGACAGAGGTAGTACAGTGGTCAACACTTCCTGGCCAGGAGGTAGGACCCTTATCAAATTATTAAGTAGGCAAGACTACTTTTGCTCACCTGACACCTGAATGAATTTCCCAAGTCTTCCTTTTTTTCACTGGCACACGCTCTTCATTTCTGCTGCCTGTCGCCTCCCACATAGGTAACCTTCTTATCGTCTTCCAATTCACCCATTTATCACTTCAGTGCCACTCTCCCAGGTGGCTAGCAGGGAAAACTGTCATTTGATGAATTCATTCACACTTGGCTTCAGTTACTGATTAGAACTTGATTATAAACTTTCTCAAAGGCATTTGAAAGTTAAAAGAAGTTTCTTCAAGGAAGAAATCCACATCAAACTAAGCTCATGACCTATGTCTGTTTTTCATTTCCCTGTGAGCCACAACTCTCTGTCTCCAACAAAAAAACTTTGGATATTCCAGGGTTTACCAGGTTAAAACTTATACCCTCAACACAGCTACATGGATGCTTTGGGCATTTTGCCAACTACTATTTAAGAAAACCTGACTTCCCTTTCTCTTCCTTTCAGCCTATGTCCTCCTCCTAAGACACAAAGGGACATCTTCCTAGACTGTCATTCTTTTCTGCTCTATTTTTGAGTAGCCTAGTAGGGAAAACAAACCTATGAACACAGACAAAGAAATACCATATGATAATTAAAGTAATGGGAACAGAGACCTGTAGAGAGCAGAGGTTTGAGTACTAACTATGCCCAAATGGCACTGTCCCTTAGAACTCTTCTGTTTCTTAAATGCAAAGAGAAATCAAATTATTACTAGATAAGGAAGAGGCAGTTCAACAGCAATTGAGGCTGACATGATGCACAAGTCCAGAAGACATCACTCATCCAAGTGAATGGTGCCCCTGGGATTGTGTGACAGTGATGTTAACAGGCTCTTTCAAAACATAGCAACCAGTTCCACCAACTCTATTGGGCAGGTAAAGCCATTCTGGGAAGTTTGATGGTTATCCTTTTGAATTTCTGGACTTCCGATCTTCTAGAGACCCTTCAGTAAAAACAAACCAAGGGGTTCTAAGGTGGCAGAATAGCAACAGGACACTCAGATTTACATGGGGTGAAATTAATATCTGAAAAAGGGGAGATGATTAGAATGGCTCTCATACAGAAATCAACAAATAACAAATGCTGGCAAGCATGTGGGGATAAATATACCCTAATCCACTGTTGGTGGGATTGTAAACTGGTACAGCCACTATGGAAGACATGGTCCACGGCCTACCAAGGTATCACAAGGACAGATCTTGAAATGACCCCAAAATCCCTGTCCTTTCCTCAAATCTCAAGAGCTGATTATGAGCAATTCCACAAATAACTATACCATGACTGAGTATTTTTCATTGGGAACCCACTAAGGAGGAAGGGGATCAAAATCAGGTAGTCATATGCTGTAATTACCACCACAATGGAGTTTCCCAGGCACCCTAATTCAGTATTTCACTAAACAGACTTTATATCTGCAGAATTGAAAAGCTCCTCTGTGTGCACATGTGTATTAATGGAATTCCTATGGATAGGCTGGGTGGGGTAAGTGGGCTTGAAGGCTTTTTATCCAGATAACCCCAGTCAAAAAAGCTATCAGTAATGCTGCTTTAAGGAGTCTCAATGACAGTCAAAGTCACTCTTCTCTGAATCTGTCTGTATGCTTTACTTCTTCACCTTTGCTAACTCAGGTCTTTCTGCCTAGGCTGCCCTTCACATACCTGACTGTACACTACATCCTTAGACCAACATTGTGGTACAAGTTAAGCTGCTGCTTGCAATGCCTACATCCCTCATCAGAGTACTGGTTCTCCAATTGTCAGCCTATTGCCAGTTTACTAGCTCACTGTTAATGCACCTGGGAAATCAGCAGAAGGTGGCCCAAGTGCTCAAGCCCCTGCCACACATGTGGGAGACCTGGGTGGAGTTCCTTGCTCCTGACTTTGGTCTGGTCCAGTCCCAGCCATTGAGGCCTTTTGGGGAGTGAACCAGTAGGTAGACTATCTCTCTTACTTTTTCTGTCATTTTGCCTTTCAAATAAAGTAAGTACAACAAATGTTTTAAAAATACCAAATATGGGGCCAGCGTTGTGGCTATGAGGAATAGTGATCCAGGAGGCTGCCAAAAAATAAAATAACCAAAGGATATATTATAGAGACTTTGTCATGCCTGGCTGAAGAGTTGTTATTAATTGGTACCTAATTGCCTTTGAAGATATTAGATCAGAAAAGTAAAAAAGTTTTGAGGTTTTATTTTTTGCAAAAAAAAATTATTTATTTGAAATTCAGAGTTACAGAGAGAGAGGGAGAGGCAGAGAGAGATCTTCCATCAGCTGGTTCACTCCCCAAATGAGTGCAACAACCAGAGCTGGGCCAGGCTAAAGCCAGGAGCTTTATCTTGGTCTACCAAATGGGTATAGGGATCCAAGTATTTTGGCCATCCTCTGCTGCTTTACCAGGCTCGTTATCACAGCGTTGTGGCACTGTGACTATAGCATCCCATAAGGCACTGGTTCAAGTCCTAGCTGATCCACTTCTGATCCAGCTCCCTGCTAATGTACTGGGATAACAGCAGAAGATGGCTCAAATACTTGGGCCCTTGCCACCCATGTGGGAAACCCAGATGAAGCTCCCCTGACTTCTGGCTCCTGGCTTCAGCATGGCCCAGCCCTGGTCATTGCAATTACCAGGAGAGTGAACCAGCAGACAGAAGATTCTCTCTCTGCCTCTCTCTCTGTAACTCTGACTTTCAAATAAATAAATCATATATACATACACACATACACACACACACACACACACACTCTAGATCCATTTGAAAAGCTCCCTAGCCCATCAAATTCAATTTCAATGTGTGAACTCTACATGGTCCTAACAGATCTACTGTGAAACATAATTCATCTATTCTGCAGTGTCGTTATATAAATTCTTATATTATTTCCTCTGCCAGATTGCAATCCCTTTGAAAGTAAGTTTTGTGCCTAATTTCTATTTGCATCCCTTCAAACACCTAGCACACTGCCATATACATGATGAGCCTCCCTAGTTTGCATCAAAACAGAAAAAGAGCAGTAGCCTCAAAGATACAACAGTAATTGAGGTAAAGGAACAGTTTTATATAGTTGAAGTACTTTGGCCTACACAAATGGAACTATCCAATCTGTAAGAGTTATCACATGTATAATTCCATTTTAAAATTAGCCACACATAGGATAAAACATTTTAAGGAAAGAAATGGAAAAGATGTCCAACCCTGGGGTGTATTGAGAATCAATGTACCAAAAAAGAAACTCTTGCCATATTTTCTAGAAACTGAAATCTCTCCAAAACTGACCTTCTTCTGTCCAGAGTTGTATTTCCACCCTACTCACCACCACCACCACCCCAACACACGCATACAAGTCACTACTTGGACAATTTAGACAATTTAGAGAGCTCCTGGGATGCTTATATCCTTAAAATGTTAGGGGGCAGGGTTATGATGCAGCATAAGGTCCCCACATCCCATATCAGAATGTTGGTTGGAGTCCCAGCTGCTTCACTTCTGACCTTACCCCCTGCTAATATTCCTGGGAAAGCAGCAGAAGATGGCCCAACTACTTGGGCCTCTGCCATTCATATGGGAGACACTGATGGATTTCCAGGCTTGGCTGGCTTCAGCCTGGCCCATCCCTGACCATTGCAACCATTTGGGGAGTGTACCAGTGGATGCAAGCTCTCTTTCTATCTATCGTTGTCTCTGTCTCTTCATCTTTCTGTCTGTAACTTTGCCTTTCAAATAAATAAATCTTTTAAGCAATAAAATAAATAAATGTGTAAATGAAATGACAAAAATCACACTTTCCTAATGGGCCAATAGCTAAGACTGTATATTTCAACTTTAGTTCTAAAAGACAGCTGGGAAGAATACTAGCCAAGGAATCTCATTACCAAGGTTTCTCTTTCAGCCTGGCTTCTTTCTAACAGTATGTACTTGACAAAGTCACCTTCAGAATCTCAGTGTCCTCATCCTAACGATGGGGAGAAAAATCACCAAAGTCTTCAAAAGAAATTTCTCAAGATTCAATACAATCATGCATATGGAACAATTGTGTAAGCTATAAAGTGCTCAGGAATTCATTTTTGCACTGAGTTATGTAAGATGAATTAACCTAAACCCAGAGATTTCATTTGATTTTTCACACCAGTCAGAACATGTCAAGTTTCAGTTGCAGAATGACTTCAGACTTTCTGCAAAGCAGAACGGCTGAGAGTCGGGGGCTAGGAACTTGAGCAGTGATCAGAGGAAAAAGAGAGGCATGGAAAGGGGAAAAAAAAAAAGATGACTTTCTTGATGTTTCCCAGACATTGAGAAATGACAGCCTTCAAGTCTATAAGGACGCATTCTGTGTCCCTGAAGTCAAAGGATGCTGCCCCAGCTCCTCAGTTTCCCTGTCAACATGCACGGGGAGCAAGGTTTGAGCAAGAAGCAGGGTCTCTCCTGAATTCACAGCTAAGGTTCTGCTGTCAGGGAACTCCACCCCTGTTTCCTAGAGATGGGTCAAAAAACTCCCAAGGCATTTTTGCGCACAATTCTGCCCCATCTCCCCAGGAAGGAGCAGATGAGGAGTGAAAGGGCAAATATTTCCCAACTCAAGTCACTGAGGCTAGCACAGAAATAGAACAGGGACAGCCAGCTCCCTAGTTATTAATATTTCAAGCCTGGTGGCCTGGCTCTGCAGTGCAGAATGTGATGCCCATATAGATGCAGTTCTTAATGAGCCAATTATTTTCTTCCGAAGAGGGAGAAGACTGGTCTAGGAGGACAGATGCTGGATGCCTAATACCCTCCAGTCATCTAGCAAACACAATCGGGAAGAATTCACTCATTCCCCACTCAACAAATACTTACTAAGCCTCCACTGTGTATTGTCTCAGGTCATGGAAACTAAATTGACCAGAACCTTGTTATCCCAGAGCCTTTTTTCCGAAGTGTGTGTGTGTGTGTGTGTGTGTGTGTGCCCAAGTGTGTGAGAGTGAATGAAAGTGAGAATAAGAGTGCTGGAAGGCAGAGGGAGAAAATAGGATAAATAGATGAATTAATTCATTTTTAAAGTAGGATAATTTCAGACAACGTTCAGGATCATTAAAGAGAAAGAGAGTAGTAAGAAAGAGACTGCAGAATGGGATGGGAGAATGGTTGTAGTCTCAGAGTAAAGGAAGATCTCTTCGAAGAGGTAACATTTGAGCTGAGAACTGATAAGATTCAGTTGTGGAAAGCGGACACGATTTCCCAAGAAACACGACCACTTCTATTTCAAAAGCATGCTTTGCTCAGTGTTTCCATGATGGAGTCTACCTACACAGCTCTGTGAAACTTCAGGAATCACAGTATCCAAGTTGCTTACTCCTCTAATTTCCTGGAGCTGGGAAACACTCTTGAGGTGAATCAACAAATTATCAGGAACTTCATTTTATATCTTCAGCTTGGGATGTTTCATAAATTTTAAGTTTCTTTTCATAGCATATTCCTCAAACTCACCTGTGACAGAATGTGTATTGCATAAATACATGCATATGGGCATATTCATGCACACGCACATATATATACATATCAGTATACTTGTGCATACAAATACACATACATATGTCTGAATATATGTATATGTATATGTAAACATACACACACATGTATATATACATATATGTACATACGGAACTTCTTGATATGCCTGTCAAAGATTTGGAGATGACTCTTAGAAATTATTATATGTGGTAAATAAATATATATATCTGATGCCCTTGATCCCCTTCTACCTCACTGATGACCCTAAGGTTGCACACGAGTTTATGTCTGAGCAACTTTAAGAAAGCAAAAGCTAGGAAAGTGATTTTAAGAGATACAGGACATGGAACTTAGAAATCAGGCAATCATTTTCAGCTTAGCAAGGGTGCAGGACACCTGTGGCAGTCAACACAGCCCTGCTTCAGAGGACTTGCAGATTTTGGCATCTCAAGAGAAAAATCCCTTTTTCAGGGATGTCAGTGTTTAACGTGTGCCTCCCCTAAACGCGGTGCTCATACGACCAGTGACTCTGGATGTCAACGCACTGAAACATACTAGACTAACAACAAACTTTGTTGGATTTGCTGGATTCCTAAAATGGTCACTGACAATAATGGTAAAAGATGGCTTTCACTGGGGTGTGCAAAGGCAAGAGCAGAAGACATGAGGGGATTACTTATAAGCACATTGTGCACTTCTTGCTACACTCATCAACACTTGGGGGCTTATTTTGCAAATCAGGAGGGTACAAGAGGCAGTGTGGAAAAGCAAGGAAATGACCACTGATTTCCCCCTCGTGTATCACAATAAAGGGACCTGTACAGGCCAGCACAATCCAGGTCAATGTGGCATTTTATATCCTTGGTAAGGCCGGAGAAATGTCAATGGTCAAACTGTGTGACCATTTAAACTATAAGGAAATAGTTTTGTTTGAACATACACACTCAACACAATCCAAGTAAGCACTGTATTCAAAGGCAAACCTGAGTCAAAAACCTGGCTTCTGGTGTCCACCCTACTTTCCTAAACAATCGCTGATTGTCTCACTTCTCTATTGGGACTTTCAGGTGATATCAACATCCTTGCTTTCTCAACAACTCTGATGTCCTGAGCTGTAGTTCTGGGATCTCTGCTGAGATGATAATACATGTTATGTTACAAAAATAATATTTCCTTCGCTGTAGTGTATGTGCAGTCATTGACAGCCGAGTGACTCGTAGTGAGGAGTCCTTTCCATGAGATTTTGCCCTTGGTCATTGTGCAGCTCACCAAGAACCTAGCTCAGCAGTCAGCAATTTTCCTTTCACCCACAGTAGGATTTTCTTCTTAATGCACTTTTCAAACCTATGAGTGCTTCAGAAGATAAAGGTAAGTCATTGGAGGCCGGTGTACCAACTCAGTGCCCAAATCACAGATGTGTGGTAAACTCCAACTGTAGTGTTCACCAAGGACCTCCAAGTCATTAACTCTTAATCACAACTGTAATAATAATGCAAATTTTAGGCATTGTTTAAAAAGGGGTCAGAGGTCTTCAAAGAGAAAGGAAAATTATTCCATATTCTCTTCTATGATGAGATTCAAATTCTTTACTAAAGGCTGTAAGCCCTCTGTACTTTGTGCCTCCTTCTGCACTCACCCCCCCCCCTTTCTCCCCTCCACACACATGCATAAACCCTTCATTATGACAAAATGATGTCAAGAATATGATCTTCTATCCGGGTTCAAATTTTGACTCTAACTACTATCTAATAGGCCAAGTTCACTTAATTTCACCAAACCTCAATTTCTTTACCAGTAAAATGGATATAATAAAGCTTGTCTTCCAGTACAGATGAAAATATTTAATTAAGGAATATCTGTAAAACTCCTGTGAGTGTATGGAACTGGGCAAATACTCTATAACTATAAGCAAAAAAAGGGGGGGAGGGAACCAAACAGAATTCAAGCTAACCCAATAAATTGCTGCCCATCTCCTGAGTAAAGATTCTTTTGGGCCAGGGCAAGTGCTTACAGATCTCCAGAAATAGCTGAATGGGTTTTGTGGATGAGAAAAGGAGCCAGTGGCATGATGGTTTTAGTTAATGAGATGACCTCCTGGGAATCATAGTCTGAAGAGTCTAGGAACACAAGCCTACATAATAAATCCAATCGTACCTGGGCCCAGTGACAGAAGCCACAAGTCCTATATTAATCCTGTAACACTTCCTCCTCTCGTCCATGCCAGAACTCAAAGGAAACATGTTTCTACTTTACAATCACCATAAACATCAAGAAATGTCTCCTGAGTCCAAAGTGCATTCTACCATCAAGACTTCTGAGTGACCTCTTCTCAAAGACAGAGACAGCCCCTCCTAGCACCAGAGTGCTAGTATCTCTAGTGTACTCTCACCATACAGTGTGGCATGGTGGTTCCAACTAGCAGCTCTGTAGAGATGAGACCCTGCTCAAGTCCAGGATCTGCTTCCATTTTGCCAATCTCCTGACCTCTCTGTACTTTGGCCCCTCATTCACCTGGGATGTGGAAAGAACACCCAATCTACTTCCTAAAGTTGTTGCAAGGACGAGAAAACAAGAAAGCTCTTAGCAGGATATCTGATCTACACAAGGGCTCAATGAGTGACAGTCACCCTGGCCACTCTCGAATCAGGGCTGGACCACAGTACAGAGAAGGGGCTGGAGCCCAGCAGCCTTTGGCAGCCAGAGGATCAACCACTGAAGGCGCTGTTCTCACAGTCTGCAGAAAGAAAAACAAGGAAAGGCCCCAGTGCCTGCCAAAACTGAGCCTGGTAAATAATTGATGTCTCATCGTGTGTTCTTTTATTCAGAACCACCTTTGAAGTTTCCCCTCGCCCTTGCCTTGGGGAATTGGGGGTGAGGAGGCTGTGAAGGGAAGGAATTGCAGAGGAGGAATGGGCCATGTGTGACCAGGAAAATGGAAAAACTAAAAGCATGTCCGGAATCCATTCAGGTTTGAAGGCACTCATTGTAAGTTTCAATAAGGCAAGGATTCTTAGGAGCCAAGCTCCTGAAAAATGGGGAAGATCAGGAAGAATTCAAAAGCAATTCCTAGGAACAGCTGTGGGTGCTAGACCGACAGCTCCCTCCTGGGGAGGGAACAGTTGGTGAAAACAGTGTGCAGCAGGCAGGAGTTTACCTGTGCAGGAGCAGCCAGCCAGGGCCTCACAGGGACTAATTATGAAAATATGATTACAATGGATTAGTAATCTTGTCAATCAAAGCCACATGCCAGGTAGCACCTGGCAGTGGGTAAAAATGCCACAGGACAGAAGAATATGATGTTGTGGGTTTTTGTACAAAACGTTCCTCCCCAGGAGGGCAGGTCTTACTGGGTTCAGGGGATGAGAATGTGCAGTGGAGGCACTAACAGGCCCTCTAGGGACAGCAGGAAACTCAGCAGGACAGCTCTCATGCATGTGTATTTGAAATTCTGTTTGGCGTCCTCTTATTGCTACCCATGAGAATTGGCCCAATGCTTGCTCCTGATTTACATAAGCCTGAAAGGAAATTAGTAAATAGAGTTCAAGAAACAGTGGTAACGGTAATGGCATAGCCACAACTGCCTCTCCCAAGCACGCAGGATGTTCCTTGCCCAGGGCCCAGCACTTCACAAGCTCCATCCCACTTCATCCTTACAAAACCCGGTCAGACTACATGTCCTCCGCATCATCGGCAGCTCATACATGTTGTGACTCGACCGATATCACACCATGAGCCACACCATGAGAAGAGTAAAGCCACTGAACGTCACAGCTCATACTCACAATCATCAGGTTGTAACGCCTGTGGCAAAGTGGGAGGCCCAAAACCTAAGCTCTCCTCTAACCCTTGCCCTCTGTTTCAAAAGTATTCTAAAAGTCAGCATCATATCCTTAGAAAATCAAAGACCAGCAGCAGGAGACCTTTATACAAATCAGGTGATGCTTGTTCCTGAGAACTATTTTTAAGTGAACGTTTGCTGTACTTTGCCATTGTATTCAATGCTTTGGTTGCACTTTGATATTAAACCCTTGCAATAAATGTACAAAGGAGATATTATTCTAATTTGTAGATGAAAACAGGGTACTTTAGAAAAATTGATCCATACCACAATCAGAAGAGAAATTCCAAACCATGGTGTCTTTGGTCCCTGAGATTCATTTCAGAGTTTTAACAAACCCTCATCTGCTCTCAGCCTGACCATGTTTGTAGACCTCTTGGCCACAGAGTGTCGCACCACCTTACTTTCCTAATCCATACACAGGGACTACATTTGTGAGGTCATTTATACTGAGCCATAATGATGCAAAGTCACTGGCGGGGAGGGAGATAAAATTCTGTCCAAATTCACAGAAATGTTATTAGTGAGAAATCCTACAGCTACGTAAATTTTATTCATGAATTTCAAAAGCATCAGAGTGAAGGAGACAGATGTTTTCCAGCCTATAACTGTTAGAATATTAAAAAAGAGACATGCTCAGCTAAATTTAAAAAAAGAAGAAAAAATTATTTTGTACTGCCTTTTAGCAGAAAAGCAGAACTAATGCACTCATGGAATGTGAGCTGGACTGCCACTCCTCCTACACTCACTTAGATTAAAGCACTCAGCACCCACTCCTGAGATTGTTTATTTGGATAGTCTACAGATCTCCATCACTGTCCTGGGCACAGGGGCTCAGCTTAGGTATCACAAGCCATGCCCCTATGTGAACACAGAGCCCTGAGCAGACACTCAGCCTAGCAGTGATTCCAGGGTTCCCTCCAGTTAATCCTACGTGGAGGTAGAGAGATCAACGAGAGGATCTTTCCACTTCCTTTCAAGGCTTAATAATCTATAATCCTGGGGAGAAATAGATGTGATGTAAGGGAGGCATTCACTTCTTAGACTTATACTCCCTCTCACTGACCTGAAAGAAAAAAAACAAACTTTAAAAAAAAAAGCCTCATGCACACTGCCCCATTGCAGTGACAGATGGCATTGTCAGGAACTTGATGAGTAGCGCGAACCACCATGGAAAAGGATCCATACATAAAGCACACAAAGGAATACGGAAGTACAATCGAGAGCTGTGTTGATAGATTCCCCCATTTCAAAGATACCACCCCCTGGTGTACTGCAAGCAGCCCAGACTGAAGGAGAATTTTTATGAAGAGGGCTGGTGAATGCATACCAATGCTGTGAGTGACACGTGTGAGAATACTGTGAACTAGAGGTTGAGTCTGTTGATAAACTCAGCTGACACAGGAATACACCTACAGCACAAAACCAGCCTTGAGCATCATAGTGTCTTCCTGGTAAACAGCACTGGGTTAGCTTGGAATACCTGCTTCACATCGGGAGCCTGTTCACAGCCCTCCTTCAGAGCCACACTGTTCAAGGGAGGGAGAAGGGAGAAAAAACAAAAAAATCCTCATAATTGCTGAATTATCCCATTGAAATATGCTGCTCTCTCCTCATATAGATAACAACTTCAAAACACAAGGGCATTCTAAGAGAACCCTCTCTGTGTTCCGAAGAGATAAAAACCACACTGTACATTTTAGGTCAAAGGAAATGAATTCTGAGTGTTCGCATTTGTATTTGAAAGTGCTTGATGGCTTTTTGTTTCCTTGAGGAACGGGTCCCAATGTCTCTACCTAATAAATACTCTTTAAGTCTGTCCCATGGGCTGGTGCCGCAGCTCAGTAGGCTAATCCTCCGCCTTCAGTGCCAGCACACTGGGTTATAGTCCCGGTTGGGGCACCAGATTCCATCCCGGTTGCTCCTCTTCCAGTCCAGCTCTCTGCTATGGCCCGGGAGTGCAGTGGAGGATGGCCCAAGTGCTTGGGCCCTGCACCGCATGGGAGACCAGGAGAAGCACCTGGCTCCTGGCTCCAGGCTTCGGATCAGCGTGATGCACCAGCCACAGCGTGCCAGCCGCAGCGGCCATTGAGGGGTGAACCTGTCTCTCTCTCTCTCTCTCTCACTGTCCATACTGCCTGTCAAAAAATTTAAAAAATAAATTAAAAAAAAAAGTCTGTCCCACAGAGTCTTCAACCATTCTCCCGGCATGCTCCTCTCCACACCCCACATGAGGGACATGCCATCTGCTGTCACGGCACATTACAGTCCCACCATCACGCCTCTAGTCATGTCACTAGTCAAGTCACTAGTATCACCTGGACTCCTGCCTACATCAAGAAAAAAATCTCAGCTACCCCTCAAAATCTATCTGATGCTTCCTCCCTCAAGAAGCCTTTCCCAAACATCTCCATCCATAGCGTCTCGTCCCTCTCTGAGCTACCCTTACAGGCCTGGGATCTTAAGACAGACCTTCCTGTAATCTAATGGCTTCCGATGTTCATGCTTTGATCAACTCAATGAGAAAAGAAAACCAACAGCTGATATAAACTGGAGATGTGCTACATTTTGAGGCATTAAACTCAAACTATTATGATCACATTAATCCTCACAACCAACCCATAAGTACACACCTATGCTACAGGGGAGGGTAACTCAGGTATAGGGAGGTTGCATATCTGGGTCGTATCACCAGGGCATGATCCAGGCCAGCCCAACTCCAGATCCTCTGACTGTAAACATCCTCGGGGGCTGATCATTCTTCTGGATCTCCCTTAGGACTTCATACTCTGGGTATTCCATTCATTTCGAGTGAAAGAAATCCTAGAGTAACCTAAATTTCATTTATAACTTCCTGATTGCTCTTCAATCACCCAAAATTTATTGAAAATTTTCCATGTGGCCATCTCTGTGCTAGGTCCTGGGTAGACAAAACACAACTCCCCTGTCTCTGGAGCACATAGTCATAAAACAGGGGCTCAGTAAGTACTAGACTTGATCTACTATAAACACAAGCTAACTACTGGTAACCTCAACCAGATCTGTGTACAATGGTCACTTTGTTCAAAGAAATATTAAGCTATATTAACCACAAAGACTGCTATGATTGACTATGGCTTGTATACCTTGAACTCACAGAGTTTAATTTGCAAAATCTTTTTTATTTTAATCTTTTTTTATTTAATTAACACAATTTTCATAGGTACAACTTTAGGAATATAGCAGTTTTTCCCCTTTACCCACCTTCCCACGCCGACTCCTGTCCTATCACCTACTCCTTCTTCCATCCCATTCTTCATTAAGATTCATTTTTAATTAACTTTATATGCAGAAGACCAGCTCTATACAAAGTAAAGATTTCAACAATTAATCTGCAAAATCTTAAGTGAATAGTATTAGCAAAGTAGAAACTTCACCGAACTATGGTGTTTACAGGTAGGGCCTTCAGTAAGACATCAGAAGTAAATACAGTCATTGGTGCTTCCATGATTGAACATAGTAACTTCTAAAGAAGAAAAAAGAGACCAAGCATATACACAGGCTAGTACATGTGCTCCCCATCTCTTGCCATGTGATGCTCTGTGCCACCTTGGGACTCTGACAGCAACAGATTTCTGAGATACAGCTCCTTGATCCTGTACCTCCAGAACCATGAGCTGAAGTAAACCTTATGTATTTATAAAGTAGCCTGCCTCAAGTATTTCACTATAGAAATGAAAATGGATGAGTACAGAATCATTGGGATGATAACCAAGAGTACTGGGTTTCCCTCTGAACTATGCATAGCATGCTGTGCAACCTCCAGCAAGGGGAATTCCACTTATCAGCTGTCATATAAAATCAAAAGGCTGGCCAACATCACAATTTGGCTAAGCTTCAGAATCACCTACTCAATGATTCTTTTTATTGCTGAATGAGTATCTGGGAAAATATTAGGGAATGAATGAGCAACTTGGCTGATCTGTTTTGAGATTTGGAACAGAAGGGAACTCTCTTCAATGATTGCCCATTAATGATGTACAATTGATCCTCATTACTCATGGACTCCATATGTGCCAATTTGCCTACTCACCAACATTTATTTGTAACCCTAAAATCAATGTCTGCTATGCTTTCACACTCATTCACATATATACTCAGAGTAGCAAAAAAATTTTTGAATTGTCAAAAGTACATGATCCCAGCTGAGTTCAGACAAAGAGAAGTTCTGCTTTCTTATTTCAGCTGCCATACCAGGAATAAGTGTACTTTTTACAGCCTATTTTAACACAACACTTTTTACATTACTGTGCTTTTTGGTGTTGATTTTGCTATTTATATAGCTGCCCAAGAAAGTGCTGAAATGCTGTTCAGTTTTCCTAAACATAAGAAAACTGTGACTGTGTCTGACAGAGAAAATACATGAGTTAGATAAACTTTGTTCATGTTGAGTTAGACTTATTAGCAATAAGTTCATTGTTAATGGACCAGCACTACATATTAAATAATGTATGTTTAAATAAGAACACACATCAAACATGGTTATACATTCTTCAATTGATTAAAGTATTATGATTAGAAACTCACAGGAATCTAAGCCTGTATTTTCTCTAGGAGTAATGTTTCCTTACTTACTAATTTCAAGTCCATGGTAACTTATAGAACATTAACTATTGTAATACTGAGAATAATTCTACTCCTGGTGAGTGAGCCTGCTATAAAAGAGGTCTTCAGGCCAGGTCTCAATGAGTTAGCTATGACATTGCAAGTGTAATCACCAAAACAACATAAGATGAAGAGAAGGGAATGTATTAACAATGCTGTGCAATGTCTTTGACAAGTCTGACAGTGCAATAGTCACCCCCAAAGACCAAGACTAAAAGCAAAGTCCAGGAACATTGCTTCTCAGTATAAGCCCTTATGCACCATTGGATTTACTAACAACAGCTTTGTTAAAGCATATCTGTCAGTTTATAACAATAAAGATAAAGGAAAAAAATCAATTCATTAGCCCCCCTTTGATTTCAGAGTTCCAAAAACCATATTCATAAGTCATTTTCTTCCTGATAAATAGACTTTCTTCTTACCCCAGTTTCTTGATCTGAAAAATGATAAATAGAACAGTGCTTGTTTCCTATGGTTTTCACGTGGGCTAAATGATGTAATGTATTTAAGTAAGTTGGCAACATGCCACTGGAATGTAAGCAACAATGAGGAGGAAGGCACAACATAAGCTGGTAGAGGTGCAGTTAGAGAATTATGCTTTCTAGAGGATTCTTACTGAGTAGAATCTCTCAGAGATGCATTTTCCTGACTGACCCTATATACCTCCTTCCCAATACAGTCTTTTGGTCTGAGTGATTATTTTTTGTTTTCTGAGGCTTGTGTCTAAACCAATAAATTGTTAGCCAAAAGTTGTGTTTAAGAGTATGACTCCTGCATCCTGGTAATACATGCCTTTGGAGGTAGCAGTTATGGCTCAAGTAATAGGGTTCCTCCCACTTACGAATGAGACATGAATTGTGTTCCCAGACCCTAGCTTTGGCCCTGGTCCTTGGGGCTATTTGGGGAGTGGACCAGTGGATGAGAGCTCTCTCTCTCTCTCTGTCCTACGATTTCTGTCAAATAAGTAAAAGTTAAAAACAAAATCTCTAATGTGCCAAAATAGGAGGCTTGCAGAGGTTCAGTACCAGAAAACAACTGCTCAGCTCTACTTCCATTTGAAAATAGGAAGTAGCTGACAACTATGTATTTCTCAAAATGATTTCCTCTGTGAAGCAGGCACAGACTAAGAAAGCTTTCAGCTCTGCGGGTGGGGAAGGAAGTAAAGACCTGTCAGTTAGTCAGTAAAGGCAGCCTTCCTTCTTGTGCAAAATATGGTACATGAGACCAATCCAATGCCTAGGAATGTGGGTGGTGAGAAGGGCAAGAATGTGCCACACTCAGCTCTCAGGTGTAGCCAGTCTTGTCATGCTAGGCACAGGTGCAGCTAAGATACATACTCCATAAGCCTTTCAAGGAAGATAGTCACATCCACTTTCCATCCCACTCTCTCCACAGTACTTGCCTTCCCTAGAGCTGGCAAACTGGTTACACTAGATGACACCATCTGCTACAAAGGAAACTCCAAGTATAGAACCCAGACCTCACTGGAAAATGTGTTAGGATGGACACCATCAAACAGTGCAATTATAGTAACCATAGGATTTTATCCAATCATTAGAACAGAAACCCCATCCTATCTTTAACAGTAACTCTGCCATTTACCATCACAAAACCGTTATCTTGATTACCTCACAGGTGCTTTGTTGGTCACAAGAGGAAATGATGAAATCTTCCAATTTTCAGTTATCCAAGTACAAAAGTATCTTTCTCGAGCAAATCTGAGAGGTTTCATTTCTTACAGATTGTACAAGCCTATAGAGCTCCTGAAGAAAATACCTGCTCTCTTTCCTTTGAATCTCTACTGCTTTCTTTTTGCTCTAAGAACACCACAGAGAGAAACCAAATGTGCCCAATAAATCTGCTACCAGCACATGTTACAGTTCCAATGGTGATTCTTCTATTCCCATTTTTCCAAGCCACTGGCACAATTTTATCCCTTTACTTTAAACAAGGCCCTCTTCCTATATTCTTGAAATCTAGGGCATCCACTTTGAGCTTCCTTGTCTTCGATCTGTTCCCAGTTCTTTCTCCCCCTTGTCACCATTCTACCTACCCCACTGCCTATTAACTCCCATAAGACCACCAACAGCCTAGCCTCTTAATCAGGCCCTGCTCTTTCTCCCCAACAATTCATCCCTCATACTGCCTGCCATATGAATGTTACTACAGCACCTTTGATCATTTCACACACATACTAATTCCTTTTCATTCAGTCCTCATTACTTAAAGGAAGAAATTAGCTCAGAACCTAAGGACTGAACCACACCTGACTCCAGAATTGCATCCCATTCTTATCTGATATACAGGCTTGCTCCAGGTGCACCCTAAACCTCCTTGCCTCTGCAGCATTGCTTGAGCCCTTTCTGCCACCTAGAATATTCTCTCCCCCTTGTCAACTAATCCAACACTCATAACAACCTCAGGTCTATGTGCCACTGATGCTAAAGTCAAAGGCTGGAAAGGGAAACATGCCTTCAGTTCATAGAAACCTTTGTGGACCATAGGAGGGGCTAGCACTCATCCCTATGATACTAGGAAGCTATTAAAGATTTGTGGAGCAGTACATGATCCTATTTGACTGTAGTAAAGTCTTACTGTAGCACACAGATTAGGAGATCAAGCTATTGCGGAAATACAGACAAAAGTGGTCTCCACTACCACAATTCTACAATGATGTAAAGGAGTGGGCTGAAACTAGAACTGGCATTTGGCACAGCTATGGACACCTGTACCCCACATCAGAGAACCTGGTGCAAGTCCTAGCCACTCTCCTTCCAGCCCAGATTCCTGAGAGGCAGCGGCTGATGGCTCAAGTACTTGAATCCATGCTACCCATGTAGGAGACCCAGATGGAGATGTAGGCTACTGGCTTTGGCCTGGCCAAATGTTGCAGGCATTTGGAAAGTGAATCAGCAGTTGGAGAATCTATGTTTCTATCTCTCTCTCTTTCAATTAAAAAAAAATTTTAGAAGAAAGAAGTGGACTGATTTGAGTGCTATTAAGGAAGTAGAACCAACAAAATTAGCCATTTGGTGAAGCCAGGAGTGAAACACTCATGTTTCTGGCCTGGATAGAGTACTACTTACTAAGACAGGAGAACATGGGACAGGAATAGATTTAAACAGGCTGCATACAATGTCAGAGGGATTTTCAAGGCACAATGTCCAATTAGTTAACAGATAAAAGAGGCTAAAATTCATGAGAATTACCTGGTCTTACCTTTTCAACCTGGGTAACACCAGCTATAGGCAAATGGTCATCTAGTCACTATAAAGAGATTAAATCTATCCAGAACAAGTCTATGGTGTGAGTACAGATGAGGGCCATGATGACTAATATTTCAAGGATACCCAGGGGAGAATTTTTCAGAGAGAACACAGAAATAAGAAACCTCAGTTGTAGAAGAAACACCAAGAGTGAGTGAAAAGTGCAGGATGGAGAAAGAATATCAACAAGAGATTGATAAAGTCAAGTAGAACAGGGGATGCCATTATCCTTCAGATTTAGCCACAAAGAGGTTACACATGAAAACAAAGTATTTTTTTCTTTGGAAAGGTGGGATCAGATGCCATCTGTGCTATTAAGACACTTACTGGATAGAGCTGGACAGCAATAAGGCTGTGTGTCTCCCAGCAGACCTTCTAGACCCCCGTTCTGATTGAGAGGCCACGGAGCCTTATTCAATCCCCTCATACACAGGAGCACTGAACAAACACTGTAGAAAAGTAAGTGTGAATTGACATTCCCTCTTGCAACAACTTCATTTATAAGCACAGCCAAAGTTGCCAGAGAGAGGGGAGAAGACGCTTACAGTTGCTCAATGACCTTGTGTGGCATTTGTCTATCTCTCACCCCATTTGCAGACATTAAATTAATCATGCCCTCTCTTTCCACCTCTACTAGTAGGTCAATAGACTTGGGTTTTCTGGTCTAATTAGACTCCTAAATGAGCTCTAGAGCCTTAAGGCAGCAAGGCCTGGGCTGAGGAGTTCAAGTCACCCTCCCTTCTTTTATCTAATTCTGTTGAGTTAATGCTAATTTTTTTTAAAAAATCAGACTGCTTTTGCCTTCTGATTATTTCTCCTGGATCCTTCAGTGACCTCCCTCAGAGAGAGTGACCACTCATCACTCAAATGACAGGGGAGAGCCACAGCAGCAGGAATCCAAGTAACTATCATTTATTAAGCGCTTACTATGTGCCAGATATCCTCCTGCCCTTCCTGAACCCCCCTTACAGCTCAGTCCTGTTCACACTCTTCTGTGCTCCACACTGTCCACAGAGTCAATTTCAATGGCCTCTTTTTCTTGTCTAGTGTAAGGCAAAATAAAAGAAAATATACCAGATTAAAAAGCTGTTATCGGATTGCAGAAATACATTTGAGATCAAAGTATCCTATTGTTGGTAATTCTAACAAAACAATGTCCTGTGTGACTAGGTAAGATGGGAAAAAAATGTTTCTCTTTGCTTGACTTAATCAATTTATTAATTTTGTGATGGCCACATTTATCACTATTGGAGTTCACTTTCACAAAGGACTACACAAGCAGTCTCTGAAGGGAGACATGGCTTAAAACACTCAGGGGAAGGAAATATTGAGTAGGTAAGGCTGCACATTGGCTACTACTGTGAATTATTGAAAGGGGGCTCTGCCTGGGGAACAGAGCACTGATCCTCTGACAGTCACTCAGAATTAAGGATTTATTTTATCACCATCTGTGCCAGTTGCCAATTAATCGCCTTTAAGCTCCGAAGTCACCCTTCATTGCCTGCTTTGTGAAAAGTGGTTCTTTGAATGACTGTCATTTGCCAGAGGGCGTTGTGTTTGGTTTTCTCAATAGAGGGCGCTGAAGACACACTTCAGCAGAAAGTTTTTCTTGGTTCCAATGGCTCAAGAAGGCTGCTGCAGACTAGCTTCCCATGAATGCAGTTTTCCCCAGCAACACAGGGTACACTGCTCACAAATTCCAAAGGGCAAATTTCTAGTAGGTTCAGCCAGCGTGACACACAGTGACTTTCCTGCCATTCAGGGAACCATAGCCATGTCCTCTCCAACAAGGTATGGGTCTCAGTCTGGAGACAGAGGGGTCTCTTCTGGGACACTCCATCTCAGTCCTTTGGGAAGTGCAGCTGTTCCCTCTATCTGACATCTCAACCTTCTCTAGGGCTCTATTTACTTCTTACTAGCCAATCCACCATTACTCTGACTCTGCGTAATACTTGATTCTTTATATTAAACTGTTCTTATTCAAATTACTGTATGGCATTTGTCATCTGAGTTTTGGTGGGCACAGCATTATGTATGCTTGTGTGCACATGCACACACCCACACAAAATGGTTCACAAGTTGTAGAATGTATACAAATTGTGATGGCCTTCCAGATCCACCCCATCCTTTGCTGGGCTATAGATGATCATATTAACTTTTAAAATCCTCATCATATCCCTGTGAGACAGATATTTTATCCCAAATTTATAGAGGGGAACTGAAATTTTGAGTGTTCTTATTTATCCATGAAAGCCATATGGGATACTCTACACAGTTGGCTGCTCCAACACTGATGTTTATTAATACAGTTAGGAGCATCAGATCTTTCCAAAAGTTGGATCTATCTAATAATAATATGGATTATTCTAGCTGTTTTTTTCCTCTTGACTTCTCTCACAACAACCCAGATTTAAAATCCAGGCTGACCGATTCAGAAATTCACTCTCCGGACTCCCGTAACATCACTATAACCTTCAGTCCTCAACACTTCATCTGCTACATGGTTGAGCACACAGAGGAAAAAACACCTTCTAATGGAGACTTAATTTTTCCCTGCACTTCCAAGAAATGAGCCCTTCAAGGAATCCTGCCTACATTAAACTGTACAGTTAAAATGGGATAGTCAGAGACCAGTGACTGGGAAGCTGCATGATGTCAAGCTATTCTTTTGTATACATGAGGATACCCATGTCAAAATAAGGAGCCAGCATTTTCAATAAAGGACAAGTAATAGCATCAAGACTGACAGCTGTTTCTCTCTAAAGCTGGAAAGGATACTTATCTAAGATTAAGGCTCAATCTGACATTTTTTTCCCAGTGCCCCCTCTTTTCAAAAACATTTTAACAGCCACCTGCAAAGTATTTGTTGGAGAATTTTTAATGACTTCTTAAGTCCCAAATCATGACCAGCAGAAGACCTGCATCTGCCAAGGCTTAAATATTGTAATCCACTCTCCTTTCTCTAGAACTCACATTATCTTCCAAAAGAGCAGTGCCAACTGATAAACAAGGAAAGCCAAACAAGTAAAAATGTTTTAAAGCAAAATCCATCCTTAGAAAAATAGCTACTTTTTCTTTGTTTGTTTTAGTTAAGTCCTGGCTTAAAACTACTTTGCTTGAATGGAAGACAGAAGTGGGCTGCCAACAATGACTCCTGGGTGCCCACTGGTAGAAGTCCAATACCACAGGCCAGAAAGCAAGGCCTATGGAGACAGATTTGTCTCATCAGCACAGATGCATCTTCTCCAAGCTCAAGGATAAGATTCAGCCAGGACACACCTGAATTGTACCTCTACATAGTAATATACTGCAACCTTTCTGTCAACTAAATAAACCCCTTGCCCCAGACTCATCCCCCTATCTCACCCTATTCCACCTCTCAGCAACTAGTTTCAATTCCTGGCATAACCAGGAGACCTCCTAGACTTGTTTCAGGCCATGAGAGCTTAAATTCTTGGTCATCAGCGTCGTTGGCAATCAGCCCCCTAAAACTCCTACTGTTTGGCTCCTGCCAGAGTAGTTGAAGACCCCAACAGAGGGAAATTCATCACTGATACTGGCACTTGACACTGATACCCTGGTGGACATATATGAGATGCCTATGTAGACCCTGAAGCTATGACCCTACATTACCAGCCTGATCTCCCATGGTACTGATCATGTAGCTATTGATGGCAACTACAGCTCCAGGAGGACTTCAGCCATAAGATCTTCAATATCAGGAGTATGAACTCAGCAAAAGCTGAGGCAATTTAACACCATGAACATGAAAGGAAATGTCATGGACAAGTTTAATGCAGTTTTCCTCATCAAATCATGACTCAGACAGGGGCATCTAGCTAGCAAGAGGTAAAGCAAAAGAGCACAATTTGTAAAGGTAAAAAAGAATAAGACATTTGTTGGAGTACTATCATAATTGATACTGTCAACAAATTATACCATTTGCAAACAGCTTTGTAATGTAAGTTTAAGTATATCTAGGAGCTGGCACTGTGGCATAGGTTAAGCATCTTCCTGAGGTGCCAGCATTCCATATGGGTGCCGATTCAAGTCCCAGTTGCTCCACTTTTGATCCAACTCCCTGCTGATGGCCTGGGAAAACAGAAGATGACCCAAGTGCTTGGGCCTCTCCACCCACGTGGGAGACCCAGAAGAGCCTGATTTCCGGCTTCAGATGAGCCCAGCTCCAGCCATAGCAGCCATTTGGGAAGCAAACTAGCAAATGGAAGACCTCTCTCTATATATCTCCCTCTTTTGGTCTCTGCCTCTCAACTAACTAACTAAATAAATACATATTTTAAAAAATCTTTTTGGTTTAATAACCAGAATCTACAAAGAGATCAAGAAACTCCACAACAACAAAACAAGAAACCCACTCAAGAGATGGGTCAAGGACCTCAACAGACATTTTTGAAGGAAGAAATCCAAATGGCCAATAGACACATGAAAAAATGTTCAGGATCACTAGCAATCAGGGAAATGCAAATCAAAACCACAATGAGGTTTCACCTCACCCTAGTAAGAATGGCTCACATACAGAAATCTACCAACAACAGATGCTGGCAAGGATATAGGGAAAAAAGGACACTAACCCATTGTTGGTGGGGATGCAAACTGGTAAAGCCACTATGGAAGTCAGTCTGGAGATTTCTCAGAAACCTGAATATAAACCTACCATACAACCCAGCTATCCTGCTCCTTGGAATTTACCCAAAGAAAATTAAATCGGCAAACAAAAAAGCGGTCTGCACCTTAATTTTTTTGTTGTTTTTGTTTTGTTTTGTTTTGTTTGTTTTGACAGGCAGAGTGGACAGTGAGAGAGAGAGAGACAGAGAGAAAGGTCTTCCTTTGCTGTTGGTTCACCCTCCAATGGCCGCCGCACCACGCTCATCCGATGGCAGGAGCCAGGTGCCAGGTGCTTTTCCTGGTCTCCCATGGGGTGCAGGGCCCAAGCACTTGGGCCATCCTCCACTGCACTCCCGGGCCACAGCAGAGAGCTGGCCTGGAAGAGGGGCAACCGGGATAGAATCCGGTGCCCCAACCGGGACTAGAACCCGGTGTGCCAGCGCCGCAAGGTGGAGGATTAGCCTGTTGAGACACGGCGCCAGCTGCACCTTAATGTTTACTGCAGTACAATTCACAATAGCTAAGACCTGGAATCAACCTAAATGCCCATCAACAGTAGACTAGGTAAAGAAATTATGGGATATGTACTCTATAGAATACAGCAGTAAAAAAGAATGAAATCCGATCATTTGCAACAAAATAGATCTGAAAAAAACAGATCCATGTTTTTTAAACACTCAGATCAATTTCATCCCTCAAACACATTCCTTTTACTTAATAGATACTAAATCAATCTTCTGTATATAAAGATAATTGAAAATGAATCTTGATGTGAATGGAATGGGAGAGGGAGCGGGAGATGGGAGGGGTGCGAGTGGGAGGGAAGTTATGGGGGAGAAAGCCATTGTAATCCATAAACTACTTTGGCAATTTATATTTACTAAATAAAAGTTTTTAAAAAAACACATTCCTAAAACTCTTTCCTAGAGGTCCTCTCAATTTGACTCTCTTTATCTTAATGCCTCTTTTGAGGGTCAAGAGTGTCCCTCAAAATATATGTTTACCTTGAATCCCAGACTGTGAAACTACCTCAAAATAGGTTCTCTGTACATATAATGAATCAAGATAGGGTCACACTGCATTAGGCTGGGTCCTAAATCCAAGGACTGTGGTCCTTATATAAAGGGGAAAGCCTACAATATGAGATAGAAGAAGCCGTGTGAAGACACATCTACTGGAGTGACACAGCTATAAGTCAAGAACACCAAGGAAGAGCAAGAATCAGGGTGCCACGGGTTAACCTCACTTGGGAGTGCCCTCATCCCCAGATTTGAATGCCTGAGTTTGAGTCCCACCTGTTTCCAGCCCAGCTTCCTACTAATGCATACCTGAAGGGTAGCAGGTGATGACTCAAGTGGTCAAGTCCGTGCCACCCACATTGGGAAGCAGAATGGAGTTTCCTGCTCTTAGCTTTAGCCTGTCCACCCCAACACTTGGGGAGTGAATCAGCAAATGCAAGATCTCTCCACTCCTCTCCTCTCCTCCCTGCCCCCTCTATTTGTTTAAAAAGAATTTCAAGGTCCGCTGGGAACACAGAAAGAGACGTGGGGCCAGCTTCTTCCTCAGCGACCACAAAAGGAACCAGCTCTGCCAACACCTTCATTGATGGCTTCTGGCCTCCTAAATAGTATGAATATTAATTTCTGTTATTTTCATTCAGCCAGTTTGATTTGTTATAGCAGCCTAGGAAACCAGTACATTACCTTTAACATCTACAGTCTACCAGGGGTTCCCACACTGCACTGTATATTAGAAGTCACTTAGAAGTCCCACTCCGGCCGACGCCACGGCTCAATAGGCTAATCTTCCGCCTTGCGGCGCCGGCACACCGGGTTCTAGTCCCGGTCGGGCACCAGATTCTGTCCTGGTTGCCCCTCTTCCAGGCCAGCTCTCTGCTGTGGCCAGGGAATGCAGTGGAGGATGACCCAAGTGCTTGGGCCCTGCACCTGCATGGGAGACCAGGAGAAGCACCTGGCTCCTAGCTTCGGATCAGTGTGCTACGCCGGCCATGGTGGCCATTGGAGGGTGAACCAATGGAAAAGGAAGACCTTTCTCTGTCTCTCTCTCACTGTCCACTCTGTCAAAAATTAAAAAAAAAAAAGAAGTCCCACTCCCAGAGTCTCTGATTAATCAAGCCTAACGTGGGGACTGGGAGTTTTTACATCAAACAGGTTCCCAGAGGATGCTGATGCTGCTGGTCTGGGAACGACATTTTGAGAGTGACTGTTCTATGCCATCTATTTGAGTGCTTAATTTCATTCAATTTAGAACTTCATTACATCATATCTTACATCATGTTTATAATAAGCTCATAAGTGCAAGGTTTGCCTTCCCAGTGATCCCATGAGTGCCACAAAATCCATGCTTTAACCTACTTTTGTTTATTCACAGGACAGAATAGAGGCTGGCATGCTGCTAAATTGAATAGTCCAGTGCACTAAATCTTGTTTCCTCATAGGTAAAATGGGGTTATAGTATTTAACAGAGATTTTTGTGAAAATTCAATAGGGGTAACTTAACTAAAATATCTATTACCTTGCTTTTAGAATGCATGCACCAAATGTTAAGAACTATTCTGTCCCGGTTGCCCCTCTTCCAGGCCAGCTCTCTGCTGTGGCCAGGGAGTGCAGTGGAGGATGGCCCAGGTCCTTGGGCCCTGCACCCACATGGGAGACCAGGAGAAGCACCTGGCTCCTGCCTTCGGATCAGCGCACTGCGCCGGCTGCAGCGTGCTGGCCGCGGTGGCCATTGGAGGGTGAACCAACGGCAAAGGAAGACCTTTCTGTCTGTCTCTCTCTCTCTCACTGTCCACTCTGCCTGTCCAAAAAAAAAAGATACTGTGTCACACATCCATAGCAGCAGAGGTGAATAATGGAAAAAACAAATACAGACAGAAACTTCAAAGGCGAAAGGCAGCCATAATGAGGATGTGGGTAATCTTTTGCATAAGGATGCATATTCATTCCAGAGCCAGCATTCACCAATAAATGGGAAAGTGATATCTGCAAAGGTCACACCAGGAAAAGTGCATGGCAGGTGTACAGGGAGTAGGTCCTAGGGTCTGATATGTGAAGCTTTTCCTTTAAAGTCAGCAATAAAAAAGGACTTGTCCTATTCCCTTTCCTATATGAGGATACTTCAAAAACATCATGCAAAATGGAATTAGAAGATGAGTTTAGGTGATGAGAAAGATTTGTGGGGCCAATGCTGTGGCACAGTAGGTTACGGCATCACCCGGGATGCTGGCATCGCATATTGGAGCACTGGTTCAAGTCCCAGCTGCTCAGCTTTTCATTCACCTCCCTGCCAATGCACCAGTGAAACCAGCAGAAGATGGCCTGAGTGCTTGGGCCCCTGCCATCCATATGGGAGAACTGGATATAGTTCCAGACTCCTGGCTTCAGCCTGGCTCAGCCCCAGCCTTGTGGCCATCTGGAGAATGAATCAGCAGATGAAGATCTATTTCTCTTTGTGTCCGTCCCTCCCTCTCTCTCTCTCTCCTCTGTCACTCTGCCTTTCAAAATAAATAAATCTTTTTAAAAAACTGTCATCATAGATAGCCTTTCCTAGTACACATTTTTCCACAAATTTTTAAGTCCCCTTGTACTCATCCAGAACTGAGCAATCTTGTCCTGTCCTTCAGGCCTACTAAATAGCAATCAGACACTGAATGAGCATCCTTGTGCCAGCCACAGAGCATAGGGCTGGATACCCAGCAGGGATAGGAAATACATGGCCTGTGCCTTCCTGAAGGCTGGTAGGGAAGAAGAACTTCTAAGTAATTTTTCAATGACGTGATGTCATGTGCTAAGGAGGAAGGCAGGAAGAATGCTGGGGTGTATTCAACACAACCTCACTCTCTTATTCAGAGAGAAAACTGTGGAACCGCCTTAGCACCCAAGTCACAGTGCTGATATATACCCTATATCCACAAGAAATGTTATTTTACATCTCCATCAATTTAATTGACTGGTGATTTCGACCGGCTCAGTTCCTTTGTTTTCCAGTTGAGCAATTTTACAGACTGTTAAAGTCTTCCCCGACTTCAAAATAAGGTGACTAGCCTTTCCTTTAAGTACAGCCCTGGGGCTTCTCCATGAGTTAGATAATGTTTTAGGAAATGCCTAAAGCAAGGAACTGAAAGCCAAAACCATAAGAGAGAAGACTGCAAGAAGGAAATGGAATCCTACTTCCAACAGTAACATGTTTCATCTAAAAGAGAACACAGTTCAATACAAAGAAAAAAGAACTTGGGAGAATAAGCCTTGGCTTTAGTATAGAATCAAGAATGGGATGTCCTTGGGTTTCTCTCTGCCTTGACTTTTCAAACAGTAACTTTGGTTTATTAACTTTATTCATATTGGTGTTGTAAATTTTTATTGACACCACAATTACAACAAGAATCTTATTGAAATATTTTTTACCTTCAAAAGGGAGATCCCATCTAACCCCTGTGGAATTGCTAAAGCCATTTTGCAAACAGGACCAAGGTCATGTAATAACCACCATCATTCATGAAAAGACCTATAAAATGACCAATCCAAAATAGAGATGCTAATTCCTGCCCACAGGGCACTGAATCCAGAATAGTTCAACTCTATTCCCTTATCCTTCAGTCAGTCAGTGAGTCCATGAAATTTACTTGGCACCCACCAAATAACACACTGTGACAAAGTTCAAAATGAATAGAGATGTTGTTCCTTATTCATTCACAGTATCTGGCTTCTGAGATCAATGCAATGACCCTTAAGCTATAATTTATAAATTACAATATTACAAATAATTTAAATAGATTCAGGTAGGATTGCATGGCCAGCACATAAAGAGACTCAAAAAAGATTTAGTGAGGAGAAACATGAATTTGTCCAATCAAGAGTTAGTCAGTTTGAGCCCTGTAGCTAACATTTTCTTTTCAGACCCAAGTGGAAACTAGATCGTGACAAGAGTGAAGGGGGAATCTGTAACATAATTATTTCTGACACTATGGGCAATAAGTTTAAGGAAGGGCTATTCAAAGTTTCTGAGGTGTCTGTTACCCATTGCAAGGAGATAAGGAGTTTAGATGAGCATGTGGATAAGTGCACTGCTCTGTTCACCAACAGCGTTTTGTCTCTTCTCACCCACCCCTCTCCCACAAAACATGTCAACTGGCCGAAACACTAAACACTTGACTTTATGATGCAGCAGCCTGGTTGCTCGCTCAAGCTCCTGAGAATTCTAGAATGAGTAACATAATTCTACTTTGAGTAGAATTCGTTTAAGGAATAAGAGTTCAAAATCCGGAGTGGTGGGAGCCAAGTTTGAATCACACCTTCATGACTTTCGTCTGTGTAACTTTAGGTAAAAAAAATCTCTTGGCCAGCGCCGCAGCTCACTAGGCTAATCCTCCGCCTGCAGCGCCGGCACACCGGGTTCTAGTCCCAGCTGGGGCGCCATATTCTGTCCCGGTTGCCCCTCTTCCAGGCCAGCTCTCTGCTGTGGCCAGGGAGTGCAGTGGAGGATGGCCCAGGTCCTTGGGCCCTGCACCTGCATGGGAGACCAGGAGAAGCACTTGGCTCCTGCCTTCGGGTCAGCGCAGTGCACTGACCGCAGTGTGCCAGCTGCAGCGGCCATTGCAGGGTGAACCAATGGAAAAGGAAAACCTTTCTCTCTCTCTCTCTCACTGTCCACTCTGCCTGTCAAAAAAAAAAAAAAAAACACACAACCAAAAAAAAAACCCTCTTGCTGCCTTAGCCTACTTCTCTTGTGAAATGACATCAACTTCACTGAGTCATTATAAGGATTGAATGGGAAAGTGTCTAAAACACTTAACACAGAGTCTGGTATGTGATTGACAACAGAGAATGGGACCTAACCTTGTGATTTAGGTCCTTACTATCTCCTCTTCTTCACAGGCAAATGTTCAATGCACAGTCTCAATGCAGTCTCAATGCACAATAAGTTCTTCCTCCTTATGACTTTTTACTCCATGCTGCATAGAGCAACAGCCAAATATAGAACGAGGTGCAGAGAAAGGACACCTAGATTAAAGAGTAAAATTCTTAGGTCCCGGTCCTAATTTACAAAAGAGTCCCTTGGGCTACAATTTCCTCTCTCAAGCTAAAAATTGAAAAAAAGAAGGGAAGGATTAGTGCTTCATTAAAAACAGCTGTAATATTACCTTTGCTGCCTACATCACAATCACTGTATCAAATAAACCAATGTTTGTGAAAGCATTATATCAACCACTCAGCATGAATACAAACACAGTATTTAAAGGAGAATGCCCAAAGGAAAAAACTCAGGTGAAGGCACATGCCCACATTTCCTGCTCCACAACTACCTAGTTTCAAGTATCTTCAGCCACTTGACATGCAGCATTCTCTGGACAACTTCCACAGTAATTCCCTGTACATTCCTGAGCCAAACAGGCAACGAGCTGTGGAAGCGATTCCCAAGCTCTTTCTCCCAGCTGCCTCTGGAACCCACTCCATGAGTTAATTACCCATTGTGAAAAAGTCATTTATCCTCAAATTCCTGAGCACAAAGCCTTTCACATTGGTGCCCCTGGTTTTCTGAACCTTGTTGCTTTTAATCGGTTGTGACATCATCCTTCTCTGTACACTGCAGAAAAAACAGCCTCCCTTGCTTTCCTCTTCCTGGATTTCTATACCTGTTCACGATGGTACAAATTTGGGGTTTTTCTGGAATTATATTGTAGACTTTCTAGATAATAAATGTGATCTTAAAATGTCAGCTGGTGAAACAGACACACAGACAGATTCATCTGCAAAGATACAGATCCAAACTTAGAAATACTCCCTGAATGGGGCAAGTACTAGGAGAATATTCAGATAAGTACCAGGGCTAGGTTCTGAGACAGCTCTCCAACCTACCAGTAGAATTTGATATCGGGAGGCATTAGAAGTCATGTAGGTCAAACTTAAATATGTATAAAAATTAACCAAGCCATCTTTCTCCTTACTTTTTTGTTGTTGTTGTTGTTGTTCCTAGCTGCATAGAACAACAGAGAACAAATCCATGACTATGTGAGTGCCTTTTCAAGTTGCAGTCAAGCTCAGCTGGTATAGGGTGGGGCCTGGGTTTCTGAATTTTTAGCTAACTCCCAGGCAACACTGGTCCTAAGCAATCTGTAGAAATGAGTGGCTAATAAAATGAGAATCTGTGAACAAGCAACCTGAAAAGGGGAAGAGAGGCTAAAACGAGGCTGTTCTCAAAAGAAGATCATAAGGAAGAATTTACTTATTTGTTCAATAGCTTCTTGCAGATTCCTGTTTTATGTCATATATGCAGTAAGGCACATGTGCTGTAAGCTGAAGTCTCTGAACATAAATCAGTAAACCTGGCAGAACTGATTCTACCCCCATCAAGTTCACAATCTAACACCACCCTCTAGTTTCAACTGCTTACTAAGCCAGGTGAGACGAGCAGGTTTACGAAGACCAACACTGCACAGAACTCCTCAGCAGCAGTGCCTCCCAGAGCGACACTCAGAGGCCTCCACCTCTACCCACCTTCACCGCCCTTACTCTTTCAAGAGTCTCGGGCAGTTCTTCCCCTAGACACCACAGCCGGCCTTCCAGCTCATCGCCAAGCTTCACCCCTCCTTCCTACTTCCAAGTCCTTCTCCCCCAAAGGCTGGCAGTGATCTGTCATCGGTGTACACTGTAATGCTGCTTCTGTCCAAGATAGTGAGAGAGAATGGCTTCCCCCTCCTGCTTAAAACAAGAGAGAAGTCAGATTTATGAAACAAGGGTTTTGCAGACAGAACATCAGGCCATGGCAGCCACGATCCCTGGGAGCCCTGTGATGTCCCTGGCTTACTATCCTGAGACAGTGTGCAAGCAGTGGCTTAGGGAAGGGGAATCCAGGCAAGGACCAATGAACTGTTGTGCAGACAGAGTGAAGAATGTGGGCAAACCAAAGCAGGTGTACAGCATAAAGCTGTCCCCTTCCTTCAAGCACACAGCATAGTATTGATCAGCACATACAGAAACAACCACCACCTGAGGCACAGAAAACAGTATCTAGCAGAATTAGCTCCGGTTCCCACCACTCATCCCCTGGGAACCTGGAGCTACCCCAGGGCTACTGAGTCACAAACTCTAGGGGCAGACTCCAGGTCTGCATTTTCAAACAGGCCCAGGTAATCCTTAAGCACATCCACTGCCCAGAATCATCTCAGAAATCTGAAGAAAATCTTCCCTCTGAGTTCCCAAGCCTCTACCTAGACACAAGTTTAATCAATCTCTGAATGGATGGGTGGGTATGACCTGAGAACTGCATTTCTAGCAGGTTTCTAGGTGATATTGAAGTAGATGGTCCATGAGCCAAAATTTGAGAACCAGTGGTCCCCCTAGTGATGAGGCCATCACTATACCCTACATTATCCTACTGAAGAACAACTATAATTATTTAGAATTTCTTGAGCCAGATACTGTAGCATAGCATGTTAAGCCACTGTCTGTGGTGTTGGCATTCCACATAGATACCAGTTTGAGTCCTGGCTGCTTCACTTCCAATACGGCTCCCTGCTAAGGTGCTTGGGAAAGCAGTGTAAGACAGCCCAAATGCTTGGGCCCCTGCCACCCATGTGGGAAACCAGGATCAAACTCCTGGCTTGTGTTTTCAGCCCAGCCCAATCCTGGAAATTGCAGACATTTGGGGAGAGAATCAGCAGATGAAAGATATATCTATCTCTATCTCTCTCTCTAAACCTGCACTTCAAATAATTTTTTATGAACTATTTATTTGAAAGTTAGAGTTACAGAAAGAGAAGAAGAGTTCTTCCATCTGCTGATTCACTTCCTAGATAGCCACAATGGCTAGCACCAGGCCAGGCCAAAGCCAGGAGCCAGAAGCTACCTACAGGTCTCCTACATGGGTGGCAGGGCCAAGAACTTGGGCCATCTTCCACTGCTTTTCCCAAGCCACTAGCACGAAGATGGATCAGAAGTGGAATAGTCAGGATATGAATAGGCACTCATATGGGAAGCCAATGTTGCAGGTGGCAGCTTTATTCCAAAATGCCAGCCCCAACTAAAAAAAAAATTTTTTTTTAATTCTTACATAGAGGTCCGGCACTGTGGTAGAGCAGGCTATGCCTCCACCTGCAGCACCAGCATCCCATATGGGTGCCAATTCATGTCCCGGCTGCTCCTCTTCCAATCCAGCTCTCTGCTACGGCCTGGGAAAGCAGGAGAAGATGGCCCCAGTTCTTGGGCCCCTGCACCCACATGGGAGACCAGGAACAAGCTCCTGGTTCCTGGCTTTGGATTGGCCCAGCTCCGGCTGTTATGGCCATTTGGGGAGTGAAACAGCAGATGGAAGACTTTTCTCTCTCTCCCCCTCTCTGTGTCTGTAACTCTCTCTCTCAAATAAATAAATAAAATATTTTTTTAAAAAAATTCTCATCCAGACTGAATCAGCATCTCACTCTCTATGACTTTTTTCAGCTGTTTTTAAGTCCTTTCCTATTCGCTGACTCCATTCTTTTCTCCTTTTAACAAATTAAACAAAAACATATCCCACACTGTAGTTGATCATTTTATTCATTGCTGTCTTTTTGAGTTATTATTATTATTATTATTGCTGTTATTAGAGAGGCAGAAAGGTTCATTTACCAAATGGCTACAGTGGCCAAGACTGAGCCAGGACAAAGCCAGGAGCATGAGTCAGGTCTTCCGTGTGGTGGCATCATTACTTGAGTGGTCACCTGCTGCCTCCCAAGGTTTGCATCACAAAGAAACTAGAATGGACAGCCAAATACTCAGCACTGTAAGGATCTTCACTTACTAAACCTATCAGAACTCTAGTGCTCAAACTTCAATGTGCAGAACAACCACATGGAAACCCGCTGAGAGTGCAGCCTAAGAGCTGATTCACTAGGTGTGGCATGGGCCCCAGGTTCTGTATTTTAGTAAGCACCAGGAGTGGCATGGACATTTCAGCAAACACCAGGAGCATCTGTGATGCTCTGGGACATGCACTGGGACCCGCTACCTTGGGATCGCATTGTCAGTACCCATTTTCAGAAAGAAGCCTTCCTAAGGCTTTCGCCTCTGAACAGTGAAAATTCTGTTACCATCTCTAGGTACAGTTATGCCAGCAAGGGCCCCTGCTGTTCCCGGGTGGCCTGGGGGTGACTGCTGAGGTTTGTATACATGGAAACTGTCTCTATGGTAGCACCAGCTGGCGAAGAACCAACAGACCCAGTGGCTTTAAAGCCGCATGGAAATCTCTCAGATTGGTTTTCTCCAACTTTTCCCTAAGGTTCTCACCCGTTTTTTCTTCCCTTCATTTACTGTCCCTGTTCTCTTTGTCCTCCAAAAATGACAATAGCAACTGTCCATGGAGCCTCTGTCTGAACAACTGGGTGCCTTGCTGAGGAAGTCCCATTCTTCCTTCCCATTGGGTCCCCACAGTCACTGTAACTTTAGCCTTTTTTTATAAATGAGAGAAAATGGAAATTTGCTCCAGGTCACACAGCTGGCCCCTGGCAGCTCCAGTTCCCAGACCCCAATGTCTTCATCCCACGCCTATTCTTCTCCAGCATCCTTTGTGTTTCTTCTCAAGCTCTCACCCACTCTCTACCAGGTTTAGAACTGGTGAGAAACTGAGAAAGAGACAGGAGGGAAGGAAGAGAAAGAAGCAGGACCAAAAGAGAAACAGAAAGAACTCTAAATTGGCAAAGTTAAATTAAGAACCTTAGAGATTTGGGCCAGGTAACTTTAATTCACAAATATCCAATGTATTCAGTCCCACTGATTCACATTTGAGGAAACAGCCCTGGAAAGAGATTGCATTTGCTCAGATAATGGGAATTAACGCACAATAAGAAGCATCCAGAATGTCCAACTCCAAGGCCAGTGCCCTTGGTACCAGGCAGAGAGCTACGAAGTCATTTTCTGCCTGTGTTCATCCTGAATCCTGTAATTCCTCCTCCTGAGGACATAGGAGCAGAGTTGGGAGGGAGCAGCAACAAGGTAAATCTGGTGCATGCTTCATCCACAGAGCCAGCAGGGAAGGTGGAACCCTAGGTTTTATGTGAATGCCTGTGTCATAGGTCAGGGTGGTGGTGTGTTTAGGATATCTGAGGCCCTGTAGCAGACATAGGCACAAAGCCTCTGGTTGAAGATCCTCTGAGCCTTTGTCTGGAATTTCTCCAACACTCTGATCCTTCACAGAACACGGACCTGTCACTACCAGCCCAGCTGGGACTTGTTTCCTGCTTGCTAATCTCTGAATGTCCATGAAGAGGCTCATCTGCAGTCAGTGCACTTATCTGATTCCAGGAAGAGCAGCCTGGGTAGTAAGAGTCAGCAATACAAGTTCAGTGTCTGAATCCTCCTTGACTGCTTGCGCTGCCCAGTGAGCACTGCACACAGAGACACTTGGCAGAAGAGCTTCACACCACCTCCTACGCCAGGAAGCTGAGGCCATGCTGAGCAGAGTGTGTCTCATCTTCCATCTATAGCAGCTCAGGTTCCTTTAAGCACTGATGAACTCCCCAGGGTGCTTCAGGACCAGATTCAGACACAGCCAGAATGCTAGCCACCACTGCCCTGGATGAGTGAGGGTCTTCCTGGATCCAAGGGCAGTTCCCAGACATTCCAAGAATTCCTTTTTCTTAGAAGTCCTAGGAGCCTTCAGCCAGGGACATTTGATACACACAGCATTCAGAAGGTGTGAACACACATTTCTTCTTCCAAGTAACAAAGATTAGTGTGTCTCACAGGAAAGCGACAAAGAATACTAAGTACAAAGATTTCTGGGAACTGAAAGCAGATTTTGAAGACCAGTGCTGGAGTCAAGGGACAGACAGATCACAGGAAGGTTAAGACTTTTCCCAGGAAGGTAAACATAGGGTCTGAAGTCAGTTTAAGAGAAGGTACTCCTCAAGTAATACTGAAGCACCAATTAGTGTTGAAATAATGCAAAGATAACTTCATAGTCAAGCTGACTTTGCCATCTTTGAGCATGCTACTCATGTTCCCAACCTACACTTTCCAAGTTTGATAGAAGGATGAAAACCCCTCTCCCATAAATTGTAAAGCTCATTACAACCACAGAGAAATGTAATGTAAACTATTTGAATGTTAAAATGAATTCCACTCACATTTTGACATTATATGGTTTTTAACTGGCCCCTATGAGGGAGACGCCTTGGCTTCTTTTTTGGACAAAATGTCATCCACAAACACATCCCAATAAAAGGGACATCCTATACATATGACCTCCATTTCTTTTCTCCAATGACTCTGGCTAGATGGGGGTGACACTTACATCCTAGGGTTGCCCATTCATGAGCTGGTTGATGTATCAAATTTTCATGAGAAAGAAACCTTTGACCAGTCTTGGGATTGTGAAACAAGAAACAAAAGGAGGATGATCAAGCCACTAGGAAAAGAAACATAAGGCAGTGAAAACTATTAACACAAGAGTTGGAATAAATAAAAAGGCATAGAAGGTTTGGAACATGGATGGTAATGGATGGTGACACAATGGAAGCAGAGATGGAAAGGTATAGTTGAGTTAATAGGGAAGCCCAGAGGGAAGTCCGAAAATGCCTAGTACTGACTTCCCTACAGATATCCTAAGTCCGGTTCCTGTCTCTAAGAGCAAGAAGATATCACAGTTTCTTTTATTGCATTCCTGTGAAATTCCCATTGCCTTTATGACAACATAGCTCCTTTCCTCAACCAAGCTTCTATGGGTCTGCCTTTTTAATTCATATGGCAACAAGTAAGTACGTGAGATTCTGAATGGATATTAACCATAACACATACATTAAGAGGGGTATCTCTGGGCCAGCGCTGTGGCTCACTTGGTTAATCCTCTGCCTGCAGTGCCGGCATCCCACATGGGTGCCAGGTTCTAGTCCCAGTTGCTCCTCTTCAAGTCCAGCTCTCTGCTGCAGCCCGGGAGGGCAGTGGAGGATGGCCCAAATGCTTGGGTTCCTGCACCCTCATGGGAGACCACGAGAAAGCACTTGGTTCCTGGCTTTGGATCGGCACAGTGCTGGCCATGGAGGCCATTTGGGGGATGAACCAACAGAAGGAAGACCTTTCTCTCTGTCTCTCTCTCACTGTCAAACTCTATCTGTAAAAAAAAAAAAGGGGGGGGGTATCTCTGATAATAACTGCAGGAATCTCTGCAGTCCCTAAAAGTTTTGCTCTAAGTCTTCACAACTTCATGCAAAATCAAATCATAAAGGCTACCACCCTTCAGTTTCCTTCCAGGCTGCAGGATGGACTGAGGAACTTGAATGTGAACCTTTTGAAGGGAGGTACTGATTTACATAATGGTTATAAGAGAGCTTCAGCATATTCCCTTTTCCCCAAAATGCATCATGCTCCTTTTTTAAAAAAAATAATCAAAGGAAGGGGACTTTAATGTTCTTTATTTGCTTAGTTTAATGCAGGCAGCAAGGGAGATGAGAATTCGTGGACTAAGCAATTTGCTGGAGTGGCTGTTAAAGTGATGTGTGGAGGGGACCACAGCAAAACCTGCTTAATACTCAGAAACACCTGCTGGGAAATATTTTTTCTGCATGGATTGCAAACAGCATTAAAATAATTTTCTCGCCTTTAACAAAAGAGGAGGGGTAGGAGAGGCAGTAATGTTTCCACGGGTGAGCATTATGGGACAGAATTGGAGAGAAGGAAGAGCTAAGCTAGAGGCTGGCAAAGAAGGCCAGGGTCTCTGCTAGCTTGGGGCAGACAGCTCTGCTGCCTTGACCTTTGTTCTGCAGCTCCAAGCGAACTGCTGGCTCAGGCCATGAATTCCCACTTGGCTGTCCTCATTTCAGAGTCTTGGGGGATCTCAGCTTCAAATCCTCTCCATAGCTCAGTGTGGTCCAAGCATTTCATTGAGTGTGGAGGGTGAGGAGAAGGCCCATCAAGCGCCACCCCTCACTGAGGAGGTCAGTAATCAACATTCCCTTTCTGTCCACTCCCCTCTACCCTAGCACAGGTTGTGAGCATCTTTCAGCACAAGTATTTCAGTGGCCACCCACCTGGTCTCTTTACTTCTGGTTTCTCACTTCTCCATCGGTCCTCCTACACTGGTGCCATCAATGTCCAAAATGAAACCAATGCTATGTGGCAAAAGCTCAAAAACTTCTATGACTTCCTTTTGTCCATGGAATTGAGTCCTAACCTCTCATTCCCACAACTCATATTCTCCACAATCTGACTCCAGGCCACATCACTCCTCTAAGCACTCCTCGGATTCCTTTGCTCTGTGCCTTTGTTCTCGATGTTACTCTCTCAGGAGTCCCTTTTCCTCCCAGGGGACTCTAAATTTCAGGCACTTGAAGACAGAAACAACCAGGATATTGTGGACATAAATCGGATGTTTGAGTAGCAAATTAACAAGTCCAGGTTTGTGTAATGTTAAAGTGGAAGTACTTTGGGGGCCCCAAAAAACTATTCAAGGGACCTGGGAAATATTTTACAGATTCAAAGAGGAGCATCACAGCTGGCAGAATAGATTTAGGAGCGGTTGTCTAGAAGATCGTAAATAGCTCAAAGCATCAGTTATTTTACGTTTGGTTAGGGAGTAGATGCTTTTGAGATGATTTGTTCCCCCCCCCCCATCCCTGGGTTCTTTTTTGCAGATATGGCTCTTGTTTCATCTATTATTCATCTCAAAATTACATCGAGCTAATTTGGACCTTAAAAGACCCCGAATAATTGGTCACCAACAGATGAAGAAAGAATCACAGATCAGCAGGTATCATGATGACACATACCAGAAATTCCACCAACTCTCATTCTCCAAGAGGAATTTCTGCTTCAAGGGCACTTGTTAGGGTATTGCATACAGCTACCCTTGGAAGTGTTAAGTGTATTTTGGTTTTCCCCAGAACAAAATGCTGACCTCTATCTCTTCCTCAAATTGCTACCCTCTCATGGAAGGAAAAGGTAGATGGTTTTCATGAACATGTATCCAAGCTGGGAAAGTTCCTTAACTTCTTTCCCCATAAAACACATAAAGGGGCTGGATTAGTCATAGTAGACAAGTTATGATAAGGTAGTAAGTGACTCCAAGATTCTGTGGTTCCTAATAACCAACATCTGTTGCTCGCAAATGCTACATGTCTACCACAGGCAAGCATCAGTTTTGTTCTATACCATTTTATTTGGAGCCCAAGACCGCGAGAGCAACCTCTATCTGATAGATTACTGGTCTCATGGGTCAAAGTGCGACCACCCAATGGCTTTTCCAACTTCTGTGTTGAAGTAACCCTTCTTCTTGGAAGAGTCACATTTAACTTCTGCTCATGTTTTAGTGGCCAAAAGCAACCATGTCATACAACCATGTGACAGAGATGTGTAATTCCTCCATAGGAGGAGCCGCAAATATTATAATCAATAATACAACCTACCTGCAAGGGTGAACACCATGCGATGCCAGTTGGCCCTCTGACTTCTGCATGCTTTAAGTATATCCACAACAGCTGGTAGTCAGAAACTGAAATTCCTGTAGAGGTCAAGCATATCACACAAATATGTCAATAAACTATAGGGAAAAGAGGGTATAGTAAGGCCTGAGGCAAACAAACACTCCAAAACAATTTTTAAAAACCCAAACAAATAGTATTTAGGAACCAGATTTAAACCTAGAATGATGAGCAGGCATTCTGTGTAACTATTAAGAGACCATGTGGGACACCTCCATCACATTTTTGAATGCCTGAGTCCAAGTCATAGCTCTGCTTCCAATTCCAACTTCTTGCTAATGTACAACTTGGGAAATAACAGAACTTAACTCAAGTGCTTGGGTCCCAGCCACCCATGTGGGAGACCTAGAGTTCCAGGCTCCTTGCTTCAGCCTGTCCTAGACCAGTACTGCAAGCATCTAGGGAGTGAACGAGCAGATCAGAGCTCTATCTATCTGCCTTTCAAATAAAATGGCAAATAATTTAATTTTTAAAATAAATCCAGAATGCTTTTTGTTAGGAAATATGTATATATACATACACACACATATATACATATATATATATATATATATATATATATATATATAATTTGATGAGGAAAACTATCTATTGCATGTCCATCCTATCTTTACAAATATTAACTTCAGTATCCTTAGGATCCAGAGTTGTCTGCCTTTGATATTTAAACAAAACTAAGACCTGTATCACATATCCTATAGGAAAAACCAGGACCTCTTTAAGACTTCTGTGAATCCTTGAGGCTTCATTCCCATTTGCACTTTTGCCTCTGAGTCACGTGCACTAAAACCCCCTCTCACTGGCAAGGGACCTTCCCCACCACCACCACAGAAGTGACAGACATGCCATTCAGCCTCATTTCCTCAGTGTTGCCCATGACCATTCATACAGCACACAAGTGAGGGCTCAGAGGGGTGAGAGGAGAGGTTCTAGTCCAGCAACACTGAGGCCACCCTACCCCACAGTCACTCCCTCCTGCCCCGCTTCTAGCCCCATGGTACCCAATCCCACTTATCCCACCTCCTACTCTACTTTCATCCTCGCCCCTACATTTGTGCCTGTGTTACATAGAACAGTTCAACTATTACTTTGCTTTGCTGTCTCATTCCAAACTAGGAAAATGGGATCTACCTTCCACCCTCCAGGAGTCTTTTTCTGGTCTTTCTACAAAATTCCCTTCGCAAGAGGTACTTTGGGACCTCTTGTTACAGTAAGAATGCTCACCCTACAGCACTTAAAATAACTGAGGTAGACTATTGTTGAAGTCTTACAACTTAGAACTTGAAATTATAATTACACGATAGATTTTTTCTAGATTTGAACCATACAACCCATGGCTCAGTCAGTTACAGGCCTACAGAATGTCTTACAGGAATAGTGATTCTTATCATGAGTAGAAGAGTGGGCAAGGAAGTCAGGAGCAAATATGGCAGACACATTTGAATGCTGGGGAGCTCCTTAAGAGCCTCTGTTCCTCTACAACTCTCCTTGAGGAGACCATTTTTCCCCCTGTTATAAGAGGAAACTGTCTCCAAATTGATCTGAATAACACTCCCTAACCTGAGTCTAACTGACAGCTTTAGATTCAGAGTTAGGCTCCTGACACCTCCACAGAGAAGCCAGCATTACTGCAGAAGTACATAGGACTTGAAAATCCAAGAAATGAAATTCAGGGGCACCTTGGCTATAAGTGAGACCACAGACTACACTGGGATCAGCACCTCTTTGTCATTCATACAGCCACGTGGGAACACCCACAACTCAGTTTCCAGTCCAGGCTTCCAGGCTGAAGCCCTGGCAGGAATGAAGCTTGACTACTTTTATCACATCCTGGAATCTGGTTCACTGCCCCCTTTCCCTGTAGCCAGTGATCCCCTAGCTCTCACCATGAAATTAATCTTGCAATCACTGCTAAACATGTGGGACACCGTGAGAACACAAAAGTCTCCACCCTTGGTAAGTTTGCATTCTGCTGAATGCAGGCAGATAATAAAAATTTGTATTAATTAATTCAATTATATAACATATTAGAGGGTAAACCAGTACCATGGAGAAAATATGTCAGAGAAAATATATCCTCTTATCTTCTCTTTAAGAAAATGTTGGATGGGGGCCGGTGCCATGGCTCACTTGGCTAATCCTCCGTCTGCGGTGCCAGCATCCCATATGGGCACTGGGCTCTAGTCCTGGTTGCCCCTCTTCCAGTCCAGCTCTCTGCTGTGGCCGGGGAAGGCAGTGGAGGATGGCCCAAGTGCTTGGGCACCTGCACCCGCGTGGGAGACCAAGAGCAAGCACCTGGCTCCTGGCTTCAGATCAGTGTAGCCCCGGCCATAGCGGCCATTTGGGGGGTGAACCAACGGAAGGAAGACCTTTCTCTCTGTCTCTCTCTCTCTCTCTCACTGTCTAACTCTATCTGTCAATAAAAAAATGCCTTCTCTTTAAAAAAAAGAAAAAATAAAATGTTGGATGTACATAGGTCAGCCCAGCATTTCTCCATCTCAGCACTACTGACATTTGGGATCGGATTATTCTTTGTGTGGTGGCTATCCTTTGCACTGTAGGATGCATATATTCACTAGGGATCATTAGCACACCTTTCCCGCTGTTGTGGCAATCAAATATATCTTAGACACTGCACAATTTCCACCAGAGGGTATAGTCACATCCAGCTGAGAGCCGTTGGGTTAGAGACACAGAGGTAAAATCATTAAGCATATATTCAAAGATAAGGGAAGACTCTCAATTCAGTCTCTTTCACTCACTTAAGGTATCAGCTCTGTGACCTCGTCCCAATTTCTTAACCTCTATATCTCTTTCTCTATCTGTGAAATAGGATTAATTGCATTACCCTTCAACATATACTGATTGTAAAAATTAAACACAACATAGATGTAGGTGGATCACCTGGTGTGCAAGGCCAAGATAGAATTAATAAGCCTTTCCTGCTCAAAACTGAAAACTAGAAGCTTACTTTTACCACTTGGTAATCTTGTGTAGAAGAAAAGCAGGCAGTATTGTTATTTTATAAAAATAAAATGGAGGATAATAGGTTAAACACTGTGTCCAAAGCCACACAATTAGAAAGTGGCAGAGTTAAGACAAACCATCTTCTCCCTGATTCCACTACCTCCCTAATTTTAACTTTCTTGCCATGGGTTAAGGACATAACTGCCTACAGAACAAGATATACTAGTCAAGGAACACATTTGGATCACAACAGTTTTTCACACAAGTTGATCAAATTCCTCTATGACCTTGATTTATATACACTGGTGTGACTTCCCAACAAACTCCCATCCAACAGACCCAGTCTACCCACCTCCAACACAGTGAGAACATGGAAGCCCAGATCAGAGTGCATCCTATGTGTGGACTTTTTCTTCACATTGAAAGTTGGTAGGAAACAACCCAGTCAAGAAGTGGGCAAAGGACTTAAATAGACATTTCTCAAAAAAGGAAAACCAAACGGCCTAAGATACATGGAAAAAAATGTTCAGATGACTAGCCATCAGGGAGACGCAAATCAAAACCACAATGAGGTTTTACTTCACATCAGTTAGAATGGTTCTCACACAGAAATCAACAACAAATGCTGGTGAGGATGTGGGGCAAAAAGGTACCCTAGTCTACCATTTGCGGGAATGCCAACTGATAAAGCCATTATGGAAGACAGTTTGGGATACCTCAGAAATCCAAATATATCCCTACAATATGACCCACCCATCCTACTCCTCAGAATTTACCCAAAGGAAATGAAATCAGCAAATAAAAGGGTCATATAAACCTTCATGTTTACTGCAGCTCAATTCACAATACCCAAGACATGGAATCAACCTAAATGCCCATCACTGGAAGACTGGATAAAGAAACTAAGGGATATGTACACCATGGAATACTACACAGCGGTTAAAAAAAATGAAATTCAGTCATTTACAACTAAATGGATGAATCTGGAAAATATCATTCTTAATGAAAATAAGCAATTTCCAAAGTGACAAATATCGTATGTTCTCCTTGATCTGTGACAACTAACAGAGCACCTGAAAGGAAACATGTGAAACTGACACTATGAAAAGCAATCACTTGAACAGTCCTTGTATTGACTGTCGAGGAACAGTTTATTATTTCATTTTATTTTTTTTATTCTCTACTTACTACCACTGGTTGAACTCCTTACTTGACATAGAATTAATACATCTATGGATGTATTAAGTCAACTGAAAATAAATCCCAGTTAAAAATAAGTGTTGGAATGAGAGAGGGAAGACCTGTACAGATCAGCACATGTTCCCACAGAATTACCCCTAAGGGTGAAGCTAAAAATTTGGGATTCCAAAGACGATTTAGCTGGGTGGCACTAATCCCATTGTATGTTATAAAGTGATCATATTAAGTATGGAATTGACCATACAGATAGAACCATAAGTCAAAGAGATCACATAAATAAGACCAAATGCCTGGTATTAACAATAGATAGAGTTACAAATCAAAGAAAGTTACATCATGGGAAGTAGTCCACACAGCAGACCCATAGAATGACAAACACCCTAAACAGCACTCTGACCTCAGAATCAGCCCCTAAGTCCTGGCTGAAAACACCATGAGAGCATTTCAGGCATGGAAAGCCAAGACATGGTAGCAAAAATGATTTTGCATGAAGGATCTCCATGAGTGAGACCTCAGGGGAAAGATGGGGCCATCAAAGAAGAACGTACCTTTCTTTGAAGGGAGAGAGAACTTCCTCCTGTCTAAATACCAACGGAGTTTATGGACTCAAAAGGCTTTCATAGCCTTAGTAGCTCATGTCAAGAGCCTCGGGTGATCACTGACATCATAAATAAGAGTGTCAGTTGTTAAATCAACAACAGGAGTTACTGTACACTTGCTCCCCATATTGGACCTCTGTCCTTAATGAATTGTACTATGAGAATTAAAGGTAAAACTTGTCTTCAAACTGTACTTTACACCTTGTGTGTCTGTGTGGGTGCAAATAGTTGAAATCTCTACTTAGTATGGAGTTGGTCTTCTGTATATAAAGACAATTAAAAATGAATCCTAATGGAAAATGGAATGGGAGAGGGAGTGGGAGGTGGGATGGGAGTGGGGGTGGCAGGCCAGGAACGGGAGGAAGAAATACTATATCCCTAAAAGTTGTACATACGAAAATTTTTATTAATTAAATAAAAACCTTAAATTAAAAAAAAATAAAGTTGCTAGGGCAAATGTGGTGGCACTCTATACCCAAGCTTCCCTTACAGATCATCAGCATCTCACTAGCTCAGACGCAAACAAGATTCAAATAACCAAATGACCTGAGGAAAGGAAGAAAGGAATAGACTGGATGAGGCCATAGCCCACAGCCTTGGACAAGTGCACACAACCTCCTGTTGCCATTTTAACAAGACCCCAGTCCTCTTAGAGAACTAATTCCTCCCTGGATCACTGCTTCCCAGAGCAATAACATAAATCCATCTAACATTTAAGCAAAAGGATATTGAGCTTGGCAGATCAGTACGTGTATGTTTGCCTCTTGGAGTGATAAGGTCACTCAATCAAGATCTGCTAGGAAGAGCAGATGTAAACACAGAGAGCCACAACATGAGGTAGCCAGTTCCAACACAGCCAAGAGAGGTAACCTCCGATGAACCAAAGAATAAGCAGGGGGAACCAAGCCAGTGCTTTCTTTGAATTTATATAATTTCTTTTGCTACTTGAAAGGCAGAGTGACAGAAAGAGATGGAAAGACAGAGAAAGATCCTCTATCCAGTGATTCACTACCCAAATGGCTGCATCTACCTGAACTGAGCCAGGCCTAATACAGAAGCCCAGAATTCCATCTGCGTCTTCCACGTATATGACAGAGGCCTAAACATTTGGGCCACCTTTAATTATTTTCCCAGAAACATTAGCAAGCTGCTGGGCCAGAAACAGAGCAGCCAGCATTGCAAGAGGCAGCTTAACCTGTTGCACGACTACACCAATCCTTAAGCTAGAATGTTTAAGAAGCACAAGCACAAGGTGTAGAACTGCCATTAAGAAATATAGAAAGTAGGGGCCGGTGCCGCGGATCAATAGGCTAATCCTCCGCTTGCGGCACCGGCACACCGGGTTCTAGTCCCAGTCTGGGCACCGGATTCTGTCCCTGTTGCCCTTCTTCCAGGCCAGCTCTCTGCTGTGCCCAGGGAGTGCAGTGGAGGATGGCCCAAGTGCTTGGGCCCGCAGTGGCAATTGGAGGGTGAACCAACGGCAAAAGGCAGACCTTTCTCTCTCTCTTTTTCACTGTCCACTCTGCCTGTAAAAAAAAAAAATTATAAAAAAGAAAAGAAATATAGAAAGTAGAGGCCGGAGCTGTGGCGCACTAGGTTAATCCTCTGCCTGCCGCACCATCATCCCATATGGGCGCCAGTTCTAGTCCTGGTTGCTCCTCTTCCAGTCCAGCTCTCTGCTGTGGCCTGGGATAGCAGTGGAGGATGGCCCAAGAAGCTCCTGGCTCCTGGCTTCAGATTGGCAGAGTTTGGGCCCTAAAACATTGATGTTTACCTTCTCATATTTAATCAAGTGATTTTTATGTATTGATCCACAGCCTCCCGAATCTAACTTGCACCCAACTTTTCAGAGAACACACCACTATTTGTTTCACTATATTGTGTCCTAGAAACTGATTACAGCCACTGAAAGAATATGTTAAAAACAAAAACAAAAAAAATGAGTATCTTCTCATACTGTTGCTAGGACATTCAACTGATACTGTGGTTTTGGAGAGGAATACTTTAGGGTAAGGTCTTCCAAATTTAAAACCAACATATCATTTTATTTTGAAATTCCACTTTTAAGAAAATATCAAAACAGGTACATTCACCCATGGGCAAATTTTTATGTATTCTCAATATTTTTGACAGGCGGAGTGGACAGTGAGAGAGAGACAGAAAGAAAGGTCTTCCTTTGCCGTTGGTTCACCCTCCGAAGGCAGGAACCAGGTGCTTCTCCTGGTCTCCCATGGGGTGCAGGGCCCAAGCACTTGGGCCATCCTCCACTGCACTCCAGGGCCACAGCAGAGAGCTGGCCTGGAAGAGGGGCAACCGGGACAGAATCCTACACCCCGACCAGGACTAGAACCTGGTGTGCCGGCGCCACAAGGCAGAAGATTAGCCTGTTGAGCCACGGTGCCAGCATCAATAAAGCATTTTCATAATTGCCCCAAAACAAAAATATCTGAAAGGTCTGTCAAAGGAAGTCTGGTCAAAACATGTCAATAGAAAATTAAAAAGTCACTGAAAAGGATGAGACAGGTCCAGGGGTACTATGGCAGAACAGAAAAGATACTCTCCAGAAAGTATTGTTACATTTTTAAAAAGGGTACTTGTAAATTTTAAAAAATACTGTAGGTCAGAATTATAGCATTCTATCATGTATGTAAAAAGACCAAAAAGTGCATATACAAGTGTATGTTTATACATTTACAGGTATGCTGAATCATGTATGCACACGCATATACAATACAAACAGATCCATATCCATGTATATGTATATAATATCTCTGGAATGATAAAGAAACATAGTATAACAATAAGTGATTTCTGAGAAAACGAAAAGAAAAATTGTGAGGCTGCTTGAGTATTTTACTGCTTCCAGACATTATGATAAATGAGAAAATGAAAATTTAATATAGGTTATTTTGTAGGCTTCAAAAGCCAGGAGCCTGCAGAGACTCATCAAACCTAAGCAAACTCCAACCTGGTTGGAAGGTAGAACAGAGATCAATGAAGAGCCATACAAATGCATATTCTTGCCTTGCAGTGGTCTGTGTACACAGCATACCATTTTACATGTTATCCACTGTAATTTGTTTCCATTCCAAAGCATATTAACTCTGATACCTCAACAACATTTTGAACCACTATGGCATCTCATTGGTTTGCAGTGGAAACTAATTTTCAAATTAGCTTAAAAAAATATGATTTAGAAAGATAAATCTACTCACACAGGAAAAACATTTAACTCAAATACAGGTGGTTTCTTGGAGCTAATGACAAAGAATGAGACCCTTGCTAGCTAGCAGGTAAATGAGACTCAGATTTTGGAGTACAGCTTTGAGTAGGCAATCTCTTGTGGCCCCCAAACTCACCTGATTAAGGGTCCATTTCTATAGTACCATAAATCCATCTAGCACATCTCCTTCCCTGCTATGTCATCATCGCTCACTTATACATCTGTTCCTTGCACTGGGCCAGATGCTGCCCAAGTTCAGAGGCCACATCACTGCTTCCCCAGCCATTCACAGTGTGTGGCCAACAGACACTGCTTAATCAAGACTTACTAAACTGACTGCAGCAATTTTCCATCAACAACACAACCTTCATGCAGCTCATCCTGGGTGCTGGTAAGCTATCTTTCTTTTTTTTTTTTTTTTTTATTATAAAGCTTTTATTTAAAGAATATAAATTTCCAAAGAACAGCTCATGGACCACAATGGCTCCCCCCACACACAACTTCCCTCCCTCCCCCCACCCTCCCCTTTCCCGCTCCCTCTCCCCTTCTGTTCACATCAAGATTCATTTTCAATTCTCTTTATACACAGAAGATCAATTTAGTACATATTACGTAAAGATTTCAACGGTTTGCCCTCGCATAGAGACACAACTTTCATGGGTCTAACACAGAGGACAATAAATGATAGAGCACACGGGTAAATTTCAATCATTATAGCTGTGTCCTGGGGCAATTCACTTCATCTCTAAGAACTGTTTTGTTATGCATGAAACGGAGATGCTATGAGCTTCTTTACCAGGTCAAAGTGAGGAGCAGATGAGATTATGGAAGCAGCACGTCTTGCACAGGGCAGCTGCTAAATAAACAGTAACTGTGCACACCTTCCTTGTGTTAACGATGAGCACCTGCTGAGCATAGATTCTCTTTTACACACCTTGCCAGTCTCCACACACTCATCGAGGTTGCTTGTACAGACTGCATGCTCAGTAAATGTAGGCCATCAGATACAGGTTGGAATCTAGGCTTTGGCTGATGACTTAGCTGAGTATTTCTGGGCAAGCTACCTCACTTTTGAGTCAAAGTTCTTATCTATAAAATGGGTACGCTAATGCTTATCTCATGGAGTCAGGGTAAAGATTAAATGAGATGACCCATTTCAAGAAGGCAAAGCTTGGCACAAAGTGTCACTGAATGGTAGAATTCATTATCAAGCAGAAACCACTGCATACTGGAGCTCTGAGGCATGAACACAGCAAGTGCTATTACTGCAAATTCCCTTGGGGTAGAGAGAAGAGGAGGAATGCAGAAAGGAGAGGTGAATTCTACTGAGAATAAGAAAGCTAAGTGGTACGCCCAACTCTGAGGGCTGAGTTCAGCTGCAGGTGAGAAAAGAATTCTTTGCCGGAGTAACACCATCACTGTCTACTGGAAGCAGTCCAAGGCGACAGCCCTGCCAGGCTACACTGGAAGACTGCACAACTGCCCAGGAACCTGAGCGACTACAGACACAGGAACAGAGGATGAATGACTTGAGCAGGGAATTTCAAAGTTAAAGCTGGACCTCAGACTTAGGTCTTCTGGACAATTAGCTCAGTACTCTTCTGACTGTATCACCTGACTTTGAAGGGAATAAGAGGCAACAATGGCATCTCCCAGAGTTTAATGTCAGAAAGTTTAAAACATAGTCCCCCTACAAAGACAGAATGATCATGTGTCAAAGACTTACTCAATTCATTAATGAGGAATACAGGAGGACAACACTGGTTCAATGAATAATTGAGGCAAAGAGATTCATATTTACAGGAAGCATGCACCATAGTAAGTTCAATCACCTTGTTAGGTTAGAGCCCTAAGGGGCAATGAAACTGTAACCTTTCAATTACTCTTTTCAGGTGGCCAAAGCTCATTTCTTTCCCTAACAGACAAATATCCATGAGCTAATGTGCAACTTCAGAGCTGCGGTATTCACCAACAATAAATAATAAGACAAACAAAGGTTCATGCCCTAGAATCAAATAATCCTTGGGTAGGTCAATTAGATCATGCTTCAGAATAACACTGAAAGGACAGGCAATGGTTCTTTGCCAAGTTTGAACAATTGTTCAAACATATCTATTAACCTTACTATGTGGTAGGCACTTTTAGCTCTTTACATACATTAATTCATGTGATTATAACTACATGAGTCATAGCATCATGAGCTGCTAGCTATATACATCCTATTTTTACAAATTAGAAAAACTGAGGAGAGACAAATGGCTTAAGTGAGTCACTCAAAGTCAAACAGCTAGTATGTGGTATAGCACTGATTTGAACCCATGTTGATGACAGGGTTGCCAAACTTAATATGCTATTCTGTTTTACCAAAATAGACAATGACCCTTCAGGATAACAGCAGGGACTATAGCTAACCATTTGCTGAAACTCCAGCATCTTGCTCATAATCAGACAGGTGGGTTCTCAGTATTTGCAGGCTTTGATTTTGAATCTAGATCTAAGAATAAAACTAACCCTAGGGGCCAGCATTGTGGAGTAGCAGGTAAAGCTGCCACCTGTGGCACCGCAATCTCATATGGGTGCCAGTTCGTGTCCTGGATGCTCCACTGCCAATCCAGCTCCCTGCTAATGTCCTAGAATAAAACAGAAAAAGATGACTCAAATGCCTGGGCCTCTGCCCCAACGTGGAAAACCTAGATGAAACAGCTGGATCCTGGCTTCGGCCTAGCCCAGTCCCAGCTGTTACAGCACTTTAGGGAGTAAACCAGCAGATAGAAGATCTCTCTCTCTCTCTCTCTCTCTCTCTCCCTTCCTCCCTCCCTCAACTCTGTAACTCTGACTTTCAGACAAGTAAACAATCTTAAAAAGAAAACAAACCCTGAGACAACATTATTAAATGCTACTATGTGCCAGACAATAAGTTTGTTCATGAACTAACAATTTTAGAATCAACTTGAGACACTCAGAAGCATATAAGTACTCATTCTAGGTGAAAAAAGTGACAAGGCCCTGCACTAAGACCACTCAAAGCAAAATGGAGAGAATAAAGTAAACAAAGATTAAAAACAAAACACTATGTGCATTGTGAATTGTAAAGAATAAGGTGGTATGAAGGCTTATTGTGCTCCGGGATCAGCGTCCTTGCAGGAGGACTTGGCCATATATGAATGTTTTGTCCTTAGAAATTATCAGGGAGCCGGCCTTGTGGTATAGTAGATAAAGCCACCACCTGCAGTGCCAGCATTCTATATGGGCGTGGGCTCAAGTCCCAGCTGCTCCACTTTTGATCAAGCTCTCTGCTATGGCCTGGACAGGCAGGGGAGGATGGCTCAGGTCCTTGGACTCCTGCACCTACATGGGAGACCCGGAGCAGGCTCCTGGCTCCTGGCTTTGGATCAGCACAGCTCCAGCCACTGCAGTCAATTGGGGCGTGAACCAGCAGATAGAAGACCTCTCTCTCTCTCTCTGACTCTCCTTCTCTCTGCGTAACTCTTTCAAAATAAATAAATAAATTTTTTAAAAAAATAAATTATCAGGACTTCTTGATCATATTCAAGTCTTCTTCCTAGAACAAGGAAGAGGATGATGACATCTCTTTACAATTCAGGCCAAATTCAAAGGAGAATTTAGCACAGACTTTATAATAAAGCAATAAATAGATTACAAGTATTGTAATTATTGGAAAGAGGGTGACCAAGGACTTGTCAGCTTGGTGTATCTGGACTTCCTTATCAACCCTGTGGCATGGTAGATGAATTCATCAAATGTTGATTATAGGGATTCCAAGATGGCAGAATAGGGAAGAAACTGATTGCTCTAGTCCAAAAGATATTTTTTTTAAAAAGTGGAGAAATTACAATCTCAGGGAAGAGTTAGTAAGAAAATTGCAGAGGAAATTCCAGGCAAATCAGAGAGACACCGTGGATCTGTGTGGGCGGTGTGGACGCGCACAGGTCAGCACCCCAGCTCAGCACCAGCTTTGTGAAATGAGGTGACACCAAACTGTGGCAGCCCAAGCCACTGGAGATAAAGCTTCAGGATGAGCCTGGCATGAGTCAGGCATGGAGCCTAGTGGGAGACAGTGTACCTGCCAACCTAGAGGGAAAAAATGGGGAGGCAAAATTCTCTCTCCCCAACCACCTGGCATCAGCATCCTGTAACTAATTGAGAGAGGGTGGGTGTCAATTTGAAAGCATGTAACAGCTGTGCCAGCTTGTGTCTGAGCACGCAGCAACCAGCTAACAGGAGACCCTGAGTCTGGGTCAGAGATCTGGACACTTGTGACTGTGGGAGCCTGTGTTCTGTGACAGACTGTGAAAGCACTGTGGCTGCATGGGAGGGCACAGGGTACGGTGGGTCTCTGAGCAGTCACTGTGGATAGGTCCACATGCTCAGGGCTCTCTGCCTGATAAGAGTCATTGTTGTGCGATCCATGTTTACACTGAGGACTGCATGTATCCTTGGCATGGTTCTTGTGGTGGCATAGATGAATATTAGACCCAATGAAGCTAGTGCTTGGGCATATATCTCCTTGCAGGAGAGGAGGTGAGCATGAGACTAAGCCAACAGAGCTGAGCAAACCCTCCCCTCTGCCTCTCAGATTAAGAAGAGAGATAGGGAGAGGGAGAGAGAGATTTGCCATACTCAACTTGGGAGCTACCTTAGACACTCCCCTCACCTTGAAACACTGAACAGAGCTCCCTGGTCACACCCAGCACATGTCTCTGTGTAGTCACTGAAAGAGCAGACATTCCACTATTCCACAAAGGCTTAGTGCAAAGATAAATACCGTCACAGGGGGAAAAAAAGTATCTCCACAAATGCCTAAAGATAAACATAGAAATCCAAGAAACAAGAATAAGGAATACAATATGACACCCCTAAAAGAACACAACAACACCTCAATAGTAGAATGTGAAGATGGAGATTGAAGAAGTGCCATAAATAGAATTCAAAAAATTGATTGCAGGATTACTCTGAAGTATCAGAAGCAAATACACAAATTAAAGAAATCCATAATGACATCAATAAAAATTTTTCCCATGAAATTGAGATTTTAAAGAGAAATCAAATAGAAATATTGTAAATAAAGAATTCAACAAATAAAAAATGCAATGGAAAAGCTAAAAAAACAGAGTCAGTGAAGCAGAAGAAAGAATATTCAAGTTAAAAGACAAATCTCTGGAAATTTTACAGACTAAAAGAAAAAAGAAGAAGAAGAAATAAGAAAACTAAAAAACAGTGTTAAGGGCCAGCTCCATGGTGCATTAGGTTAATCCTCCACCTGCAATGCCGGTATCCTATATGGGTGCCAATTCTAGTCCCAGCTGCCAGTCTCTCAATCCAGCTATCTGCTACGACCTGAGAAAGCAGCAGAAGATGGCTGAAGTGCTTGGGCCCCTGCACCCATGTGGGTGACCGGGAAGAAGCACCTGATCCTGGATCCTGGCTCCTGGCTTCAGATCAGCGCAGCTCTGGCCGTTGCAGCCATCTGGGGAGTGAACCAATGGAAGGAAGACCTTTCTCTCTGTCTCTCCCTCTCACTGTCTGTAACTCTACCTCTCAAATAAATAAATAAAATCTTGAAAAAAAAAACAGTGTTGTAGATTTATGAAATACTATCAAACGAATCTTAGGAGTTCCTGAAGGCATGCAAAGAGAAAATGGATTAAAAGGCCTTTTTATTGAAATAATTACAGGAAACTTCACTAATTTGGAGAAAGAAAGGACCATCCAAGTACAGAAAGCACAGAGAATTCCTAATAGACAAGACCAGAAAAGATCTTTACCATGACACATTGTAGTCAAATTCCCCACAGTAAAACATAAAGAGAATATTCCAAAATGTACCCGAGGGAAATGCAAAACTTTGATGATCTCCAATTAGATCCACAGCTGACATGTCATCAGAAACCATATAGGCCAGGAGAGAATGGCAAGATACATTTCAACCTTAGAGAAAAAAACTGTCAACCCAGAATACTGTACCCTGCAAAGCTCTCACTTACCAATGAAGGTGAGATAAACACCTTCCAAAACAAACATAAATTGAAAGAATTTGTCACCATTCGTCCAGCCTTATAAAAGATGATTAAGGATGTGATACACATAGAAACACAGAAATATGGGAATCACTGTGAAAGAAAATGAAGGCAGAAAATTTCCCAACAAAAGTATAAAGGAAATCTAAAGGAAACAATAGGAATACTTATGGGAAAATTGCAGAATAAAGTCATTACTTAGCAATAGTCACCTTTAATGTAAATGGCTTCAACTCTCCAGTTAAAAGATATAGACTGGCTTAGTAGATTAAAAAAGAAAACATCAATTTGCTACCTACAAGAAACACATCTCATCAACAAAGACACACACATACTGAAAGTGGAAGAATGGAAATATATATATTCCATGCTAACATAAACTAAAAAAGAGCTGGTATAGCCATCCTATTACCAGACAAAATAGAATTTAACACTTAAACTGATAAAAGAGACAAAAATGGACATTATGTAATTATTAACAGATCAATTCAACAGGAAGATGTAACTATTATAAATATATAAGCACCTAATTATAGTAGGGCATCTGGCTACTTACAAGAAACATTAATGAATCTAAAGGAAGATACAGACTTCCTTTAGAAGGAACTAAACTAAAAAACACTGTTGGAGATTTATGAGATACTATCAAATGAGTCTTAGGAGCTATAACTGTATATGAACCTAATTGCAAGGCACCAGACTATTTACTTTTTTTTCAAAGGAGAGGGTTTATTGGGGAAACCCAGCAGGCTGGAGGGAATGGGTACAGAAGGAAAAGAGAGAGAAGGAGAGTATAAGAGAGAAACAGAGAGGAGAGGAGCTAGAGAGGAGAGAAGAGAGAGAAGAGAGACTAGAGGGAGAGAGGAGAGCAGAGAAGAGGAGCCAAGAGAGACAAGAGAGCAGAGAGCAGGAGAGAAGAGCCAAGAGAAAAATGTGTTCAGGAACAGGTCCTTTTAAAACTTTGCCTGAGGGTGGCCAGGGAAGCAGTAGCATCTAATCCCATTAGGATGGGGGTGGAGCTTGACAACAGCGGCTGGGCCTTGTGGCTACCTGGCTTTCAGCAATGGCAGTAGGAGCCAGGGCATAGGATGTAAATCAGGGTGTAGATCATGCCATAGATAAAACTGTGTCATTTTCCTAATATCCCCCCCCCTTTTTTATAAACCAGGTATTATATGGGATTTCATTAGTCCCAAAAGTCCAAGAGGTACAGGGACGATGATCAAGGCACCAGGCTATTTAAAAGTTATGTTAAGGGACTTAAAGGGAGACTTAGACTCCAATACAATAGTATTGTAGACTTAGACTCCAATACAATAGTATGGGGGACTTCAATACTCCACTTTCAGCAATGGACAGATCAAGCAGAGAGAAAATCAGCAAGGAAACAATAGTCAATCAACACTATAGATCAAAAGGACATAATGATACCTACAGACCCTGTCATCCTACAGACACAGAATACACATTCTTCTCATCAGTGTACGGAACTTTCTCTAGAATAGATCACATGCTAGGCCATAGAGCAAGTCTCAGAAAATACAAAAATATTGAAATAATACCATGCATCTTCTCTGACCACAATGGAATGAAGTTGGCAATCAACAACTCAAGAATCACTACAATATATGTAATCACATGGAGACAGAACAACATGCTCCTGAATGAACAGTGGGGCACTGGAGAAATCAAAACACTTCTGGAAACAAATGAAGAAGACAATACAACATATTAAAACTTACAAGATACAGCAAAAGCAATATTAAGAGAAAATTTTACAGTAATTGATGCCTACATCAAGAAATTGGAACCCTTAAGAGTATTTCAAGACAATGGGGGGAAAATGTCCTAGATGAAAAATCTCTGTGAGTCAGACCCAAGTGGAAAGAAGGGACAATCAAAGAAGGATATACTTTTCTCTGAAGGGAGGAAAGAACTATTTCATTATGGCCTTGTCTAAATACTGATGGAGACTGTGGATTCCGAAGGTTTCCATACCCTTGGCAGCTCGTGTCAGGAGACTTGGTTGATCACTGACATCATACATAACAGCATTAATTGTTAAATTAACAAGATTCACAGTACACTTATTTTCCATGTAGAGTTTCTGTCCTCAATGAGCTGTATTATGAGAATTAATCTGTTTTTTTGTGTGTGTGCATGTATGTGCAAATTGTTGAAATTTTTACTTAGCATAGAGTTGGTCTTCTGTGTATAAAGTTAATTCAAAATGAATATTAATGGACAATGGGAATGGGAATGGTAGAGGGAAGAGGAAGTAGGGTGGGAGCGGGGGTGGGAGTGCGGGTACAGCGTGAAGAAACACTATATTCCTAAAGTTATACTTACGAAACTTGTACACTTTAAATAAAAGGTTTCTTTGGGGAAAAGAGAAAAAAGCAATGGGATTTAATTTCAATTCTATTCCTACTTTGGGTTTTTAGATGTAATTACTAAGAAACACTGTTCTCATAAATAGAATTTTGTTATAACAGGAAAAAAAAGAAACTGGAAAGGTATCAAATAAATGAACTATCAATGTATTTCAAGGACCTAGGAAAAAACCACAAACCAAACCCAAAATTAGTAGGAGAAAAGATATAATTAAAATTAGAGAATAAACAAAATTGAAACAAAAAATACAATTAGGGAAACAAAAAGGTTTTTTATTTGAAAAAATAAACAAAATTGACACACCACTGGCCCAACTAAACAAAAAAAAAAAGAGGGAGAAGACTCAAATCAGTAAAATTAGAGATGAAAAGTAAATGTAACAACACACACTACAGAAATAAAAAAGAATCATCAGAAATTACTAAAAAGCTGTGTACCAACAAACCAGGAAACCTAGAAGAGATAGATCCCTGAACACATACAACCTACCTAAATTGAGCCATGAAGACACAGAAAACCTAAACAAACCCACTACCAAGAAGGAAATTGAATCAGTAATAAAGACCCTCCCAAAAAAGAAAAGCCCAAGACCAGATGGCTTCACTGTTGAATTCTACCAGACATTTCAAGGAGAATCAACCCCAATTCTTCTCAAGCTATTCAAAACAATTCAAAGAGAGGGATTCCTCCAAAACTCCTTCTATAAAGCCAGAATCACCTTAATTCTTAAATTTGAAAAAGATTCAACAGAGAAAGAGAACTAAAGACTAATTTCCCTGATGAACAGACTCAAAAATTCTCACCAAAATACTAGCTCAAATACAACAACAGGTCAGAAAGATCATTCACCCAGACAAAGTAGGATTTATCCCTGATATTCAGGAATGGTTCAACATTCACAAATCAATGTGATACATCACATTAACAAGTTGAAGAGTAAAAACCACATGATTATCTAAATAGAATGCAGAGAAAGCATTTGACAAAATACAACACTGTGTCATGCTGAAAACTTTAAGCAAATTGGGAATAGAAGGAACATTTCTCAACACAATCAAAGCAATTTATGACTAACCCATGGCCAGAATCCTATTGAATGGGGAATAATTGGAAGCATTCACAATGAGATCTGGACCTAGACAAGGATGCCCACTCTGACCACTGCTATTCAATATAGTCCTGGTAGTTTTAGCCAGAGCTATCATGCAAGAAAAAGAAATCAAAGGGATACAAATTGGGAAGGAGAAAGTCAAACTATCCCTATTTTCAGATGACATGTTTCTATAAATAGAGGATCCGAAAGACTCCACTGAGAGGCTATTGGAACTCATAAGAGTTTGGTAAAGTCGAAGTATAAAAAATTAACACACAAAAATCAATAGACTTTGTATACACAATGCCATGGCTGAGAAAGACCTTCTAAGATCAATCTCATTCACAATAGCTGCAAAAAAGTTAAATACTTTGGAATAAATTTAACCAAGGGCATCAAATATCTCTATGATGAGATTACAAAACATTAAAGAAGGAATAAAAGATACAAAAAATGGAAAAATCTTCCATGTTCATGGATTAGAACAATCAATATCAAAATGTCCATACTCATGAAAGCAATTTACAGATTCAATGTAATACCAATCATAATACTAAGGACATTCTTCAAGATAGAAGAAAAACAATGCTGAGACCCCTACCATATACCTTACACAAAATCCACTCAAAATGGATCAAAAACCTAAATGTACAACCCAATACCATCAAATTATTAGAAAACATCAGGGAAATGCAAATTTAAATCTCAATGAAGTTTTGCCTCACCCCCATTAAAATGGCTTTCATATAGAAATCAAGAAGAAACAAATGCTGGCAAGGATATGGGGAAAAAGGTACCCTAATCCACTGTTGGTGGGAATGTAAACTTGGTAAAGCCACTGTGCAAGACAGTGTGGAAAAACCTCAGAAATCTGAATATAGACCTACTAAATGATCCCAGCTCCCCACTCCTTTACCCAGGGGAAATGAAATCAGCATGTGAAAGAATTATCTGTAACCCCATGTTTATTGCAGCTCAATTCATAATAGGTAATACATGGAATCAACCCAAATGTCCTTCAACTGAAGACCGGATAAAGAGATTCAAGGATAGGTATGCCATGGAATACTACACAGTGATAGAAAAAAAATGAAATTCTGTTGTTTGCAACAAAATGGATGCAACTGGAAAACATCATACTTACTGAAATAAGCCAGTCCTCAAAGGACAAATAACATATGTTCTCCCTGATCTGTGGTAACTAATAGAGTACCTAAAAGGTAATCTATAGAAACGATATTGACACATTGACATGCAATGACTTTGAACCACTCTTGTCTCAATTGTTGAGGAAAAGTTTTCTTTTTCATAATAACTGTTGAAGTCTTAATATAGTTCATCTTATGTGTATAAAGTTAATTGAAAATAGATCTTAGTAAGAAATAAAATAGGAATAGGAGAGGGAGGAGGAAGAAGGATGGGAGTGCAGGTGGGAAGGCGAGTGGGGTGGTAAGAATTACTATGTTCTTAACGTTATATTTATGAAATGCATGAAGTTTGCATACATTACATAAAAGGTTTCTGGGTAAAGAATAAATTTTTTTATAAAGCTTTTATTTAAAGAATATAAATTTCCAAAATACAGCTTATGGATTACAGTGGCTCCCCCCCCCCATAACTTCCCTCCCATCCACAACCCTCCCCTTTCCCACTCCCTCTCCCCTTCCATTCCAATCAAGATTCATTTTCAATTCTCTTTATATACAGAAGATCAGTTTAGTATATATCACGTAAAGATTTCAACAGTTTGCCCTCACATAGAGACACAAAGTGAAAAATACTGTTGGAGTACCAGTTATAGTATTAATTCAAAATGTACAGCACATTAAGGACAGAGATCCTACATGATATATATATTTTAAAATTGATTAATTTTCTATGCAATTTCCGATTTAACACCAAGATTTTTTAATCACTTTCAATTATCTTTATATACAGAAGATCGATTCAGTATATACTATGTAAAGATTTCATCAGTTTGCACCCACACAGAAACACAAAGTGTAAAAATACTGTTTCAGTACTAGTTATAGCATTACTTCACATTGGATAACACATTAAGGACAGATTCCTCATGAGACATAAGTACACAGTGACTCCTGATGTTGACTTAACAATTTGACACTCTTGTTTATGGTGTCAGTAATCTCCCTAGGCTCTAGTCATGAGTTGCTGAGGCTATGGAAGCCTTTAGGGTTCGCCGACTTCGATCTTATTCCAACAGGGTCATAGTCAAAGTGGAAGTTCTCTCCTCCCTTCAGAGAAAGGCACCTCCTTCTTTGATGGCCCCTTTCATTCCACTGGGATCTCACTCACAGAGATCTTTCATTTAGGTCTTTTTTTTTTTTTTTTCAGAGTGTCTTAGCTTTCCATGCCTAAAATATTCTCATGGGCTCTTGAGCCAGATCTGAATGCCTTAAGGGCAGATCTGAGGCCAGAGTGCTATTTAGGACATCTGCCATTCTATGAGTCTGCTGTGTATCTCGCTTCCTATGTTGGATCATTCTCTCCCTTTTTGATTCTATCAGTTAGTATTAGCAGACACAGTCTTGTTTGTGTCATCCCTTTGACTCTTAGACCTATCAGTGTGATCAATTGTGAACTGAAATTGATCACTTGGACTAGTGAGATGGCCTTGGTACATGCCACCTTGATGGGCTTGTATTGGAATCCCCTGGCACGTTTCTAACTCCATCATTTGAGGCATGTCTGATTGAGCATGTCCCAAATTGTACATCTCCTCCCTCTCTTATTCCCACTCTGATATTTCACAGGGATCCCTTTTCAGTTAAAATTTAAACACCTAAGAATAACTGTGTGTTAATTACACAGTTCAACCACTAGTACTAGAATAAAAAAATACTAAAATGGATAAAGTATTACATTGTACAACAACAGTCAACACAAGAGCTGATCAAGTTACTGTTTTTCATAGTGTCCATTTCACTTCAACAGGTTTCCCCTTTGATGCTCAGTTAGTTGTCGCCAATCAGGGAGAACATATGATATTTGTCCCTTTGGGACTGGCTTAATTCACTCAGAATGATGTTTTCCAGATTCCTCCATCTTGTTGCAAATGACCGGATTTCATTGATTTTGACTGCTGTATAGTATTCTATAGAGTACATGTCCCATAATTTCTTTATCCAGATGTATGCTTTTAATTCCCTGTGATCTTTTGCTGTGAGGTTCCCTTCATTTACCTTCTTTCATGTTGATGGCCGTGTTTCTGTGTTTCTGTGTGTAACACATCTTTAAGCATCTTTTGCAGGGCTGGACAAGTGGCAACAAATTCTTTCAATTTTTGTTTGTTATGAAAGTTCTTTATTTCACCTTCATTCACAAATGAGAGCTTTGCAGGATATAATATTCTGCGCTGGCGGTTTTTCTCTCTTAGTACCTGGGCTATGTCTCGCCATTCCCTTCAAGCTTGTAGGGTTTCTGGTGAGAAGTCTGCTGTGAGTCTAATTGGAGATCCTCTGAGAGTAATCTGACATTTCTCTCTTGCACATTTTAGGATCTTTTCTTTCTGTTTCACTGTGGTGAGTTTAATTACAATGTGTCGTGGTGAGGATCTCTTTTGGTCACGTTTACTAGGGGTTCTATGAGCTTCCTGTACTAGGATGTCTCTGTCCTCCTCCAAACCTGGGAAATTTTCTGCTATTATCTCACTAAAAAGGCATTCTAATCCTCTCTCCCTCTCCATGCCTTCAGGAACTCCTAGAACTCGAATGTTGGGTTTTTTAATAGTATCCTGTAGATTCCCATCAATATTTTTTAGATTTCTAATTTCCTCTTCTTGTCTTTGGTTTGACTGTATATTTTCCTGTGCTCTGTCTTCTAGGTCTGATATTCTCTCTTCTGCTTCACCCATTCTGTTTGTAAGGTTCTCTAATGTGTTTGTCATTTGATCTATTGAATTCTTCATTTCATTATGATTTCTCATCACTATCACAGTTTCATGTTCTACTAGTTGTTTCATTTGATTTTGATTCCTCCTTAATATTTCATTTTCACGAGAGGGATTTTCTACCTTGTCCATTAAGGATTTCTGTAGTTCAAGAATTTGTTTTTGAGTACTTCTTAGTGTTCTTAACAATTTTTTGAGATTTGCTTCTTGCATTTCTTCTATCTCATCATCTTCGTAGTCTTGAATTGGGGTGTCATTTTCATTTGGGGGTGTCATAGTGTCTTCCTTGTTCTTGTTACCTCGGTTTTTACATTTGTTGTTTGGCATATTGGTTTCTTCACTGTGGTGTTTTTTTCTTGTTATACTATGACTCTAGATTAAGTGGACTGTCTGCTTTTGATTGAGCCTTAGAGGCTTGAGATGGGTGTGGCCTGATAGCTGTTTGGTTCCTCAGGGTTGAGGGTGTGTCAAAGGAGACACTCCCAGGTTAGGCGTAGTAAATCTCTCTCTGTTTCTTTCTTTCTTTTTGATTCAAAAGGGAAGTAATTCCACACAGCTGAATGGAATTGGGGGTGGTTAGCAGGCAAATGATATACCCACAGGAGCCAGAGATCGGAAGCTCTTTCCCAAGGACCACAGAGGGAATCTGTAGCGTCTCTGGAGAGTACTCATGTGGTGAATTCCGTGAGTTCTCTCCCTGACCGTCTCTTTTTTTCACAGTCTCAGTTCATTAGCACCACACATTCATTAGGTTCTAATCTCCTGTTACTTTACCCCCACGTGCAGAGTCAGGTTTTTCTGCTAGGCTCAGGGCCAGTGCAGACCCGAGGTCGCCCTGCTTACAACATATGTCCACAATGGCGCCTGCTCTTTGTCTTGCTCACCTTTGAGAGGTGGGCAGAGAGAGAGAAACTCGTGTCCGTATCGGTCACTTTTTTCTTTCTCTCTCTCTTCTAGTTAGCCTGGTGAACTTTTCCCCACAGGGTTTCAAGCCTTGTTCGCTCTAGTCTCCTCTTTCTGATTCCCTGCCAGTGTCTCGGGCTATTGAGGTTCGGCTCACCTCACGTTCCAGCACTGGTACGTTGAGTCTGCCACTGGTGTCCCTAACTGTGGGCTCCCACGCTCTCCACGCAGGTCCACTGTGAATCACTAGTTCCGGAAGAGTTTCCTCTACTGTTTCTTCCCCTCCTCTTCCTTGAACCTGCAGTATCTCCACTTTTATTAAACTGTCTCTCCCCGGACTATCGGTGTGCTCTCTTCCTATTCCGCCATCTTGCCCAATTTTTTGTGAGAGTAAAAATTTTTTTAAAAAGTGTTGGCTATATATCCATTTAAATAACAATTAATTAAACAGCTGTTTTTGGGAAGATTATATTAGGTGCAACCCAGTAAAATAACCTATTAGTTACTATGACATCCATATTTAAGAACTCCACATTGAATGGAGGAAAGCATAAGTTGGCGTTTTTGTCAGCCACTCAACTCAATCCCCTACTGCTGGTGTTAAGTATTAAATATCTGTTACCAAGGCAAGAGCAGAATTTCTTCAAGAAAGATCGGAGACCCACGCTTTTAAGTATTCTGACTCCTATCTCCTCTTGAGAAGGAAGCTTCTTGCCAGTTGCAAAGAAGAGAATTGGACCCATGAAGTCACTGAGTAATAGTGAACCTGGCAGGGAGAAAGTCGAGGACATATTTTATGGAATTAAACCTGTTCTCTGTTTATACAGACTTTACGTGCTTTAGATAACAGCATGGACCAATCTACCTGGAGCTACTGACACTTAGGAGTTAACCTAACATGTCAATGCTTCCAGTAAACTAGCAGACACGAAATCCAGACTTGTTCTCCACTCCTTCCCAGAATTACTATCCTATGATTCTGTGCATACCTGATAGCCAGAGGATTCTGGATGTGCCTTACTCACCAAGACATCCCAGTAACTTAACAGTGTCTGGAGCACAGAAAAAAAAACCATAAATGCTCAACCCTCTGGGCAACTGTCCTCTGCCTCCAAACCAGGACTCCTTTGACCTGGAAGTTCCCATTAGAGCAAGTGGGCAAAAGGAGCTACATGTCATGCTTCCCAGCTTAAAGAAGAGCTTTGGTTACCTCACCCTGACAGAAAGTCAATGGGAAGCCATGTGATTTGTAGAGCCTGGCTTTATCAAACAAAGATGGATGACCAAAGTCCGGCTAGCCTCTGGGGTAAGGTGGCATTGGGCCAGTAAGCTCTTCTGGGAGAGTGAAACGGACAAAGCTTAGCAATTTTTAATGCAGCTCCAAATCCTTTCTGAAGGGAATTTACTTTCGAGGCTTTTATCTTGGGTCTTTTCATTGCTGAGGTCTGCATCTTTCCATCTGACAACTCCAAGTTGGTGCCCAAGAGGGGATAGTATAGGATTTTGAGCCTCTCCCTCTCTTTTGCTCGCTCTTTCTCTGTTTAAGCTAGACGCATCTAATTCTCAAGATGAGCTCATGCAAAACTGATTGAACTGGCAGAAATATGTAGCAATTTGTAAAGTCCAACTGTTTTTTGTTATTTCCAAACAGAACTAGGGTTTTCAAAATAGCTTATCCATACACTACTGTGTGCATGGTAGGGGGAGAGGTTTTATGTTTCTAGGTTCCAGAATTGTTTGCAAATTAAATGCCAAAACATCCTCTAGGCCAGAGGTTGACAAACTAAACCTGTTTTTGTGATAAAGTCGTATGGGAACACGGCCAGGCTTTCTTGCATAGGTGTTATCTATGACTGCTTTTGTGTTACAATGGCAGAGCTGGGCAATGTGCAAAGACAGTATGGCCGGCAAACCCTACCATATTCACTACCTAGAACTTCAGAAAGAAATGTGGATCATCCCTGACCAGGCTTACAATACGTTTTACATTCTCTTCAGGTGTACAATAGAGGAAATTTCCCTGGCACACTACAATAAAAACTTCTCTGTGTATGACAATCTAAGGAACTAGCATGAAAAATATAATACTGTTACACCTATTTTACCACCACAGCATGACTTTTCACCTCAGTTAAGATCTTTTGCAGATTGTGAGCATATAACCCACTACAAAAGAAATATTTTTCAGTCTTCAAAACAACAGGTTCAAAAACTATGCTATATATAGAGAAGGAATTTGCTAAATTCTTCAGCTCCCTCTTAGCAAATCCAGGGTTGTTCAGGCTGCTTTCAAAAAGAAAGAGTGATCTCTATCCCTACACCTAATGGTCACTCATAGCCAGAATAAAGAAACACATGCCTGGTGCCATGCGCACTAGGTTAATCCTCTGCCTGAGGCGGTGGCATCCCATATAGGCACCGGGTTCTAGTCCTGGTTGCTCCTGTTTCAGTCCAGCTCTCTGCTGTGGCTTGGGAAGGCAGTTCCAAGTGCTTGAGCCCCTGCACCGGCATGGGAGACCAGGAGGACGCACCTGGCTCCTGGCTCCAGATCGGCATAGCTCTGGCCATTTCGGCCATTTGGGGAGTGAATCAATGGAAGGAAGACCTTTCTCTCTGTCTCTCTCTCTCACTAGCTGTAACTCTACCTGTCAAATAAATAAATAAAAATATTTTTAAAAAAAGAAAGGCATTTTTCTATGTATAGGAGGGACTTTGTGAACCTGGCTAGAAACTAGAGTTACTCTTAGGTATCCACTGGGGCTGATTCTAGGACACTTCCTTCCCCAGATACCAAAGTGTCTGGATGCTCAGGTCCCTTAGAAAATGGCATAGTATTTGCATATAAACCTATGCACATCCTTCCACACACTTTAAATCAGCTTAATTGTAAACATGTGCAGGCTTTAAACATGTGTACATGTTCAGCACACACCCAAGTCTGCTCTGAGTATTTTTCAGTCTGCAGTTGGTTCAATCAATCTGCAGACATTGAATCCATGAATACAGAGATCAAATGTATACTGAAGCTACTTGATCACTTTTTAGATACATACTTCTAACTAATGCTTACTCCCTATGCTGTCACTGTATTAGTTTCCATATCCATATTCCCAAGGAAAAGTTGGCCTTCTGGCCTCTACTCATTTACTTCTCAGAGCCAAAAGTTCAATGTGGAAGGTATACAGAAAAGGCAATGAGGAAAGTGAAGGTTAAAAAAAAGTAAAAAACACATTGACAGAAAATGGGAAAATGTACTTCTCATCTGATAAACTTGCAGTTGGTTCATTTGTTTTCTTTGATTCATGTATTCATTTTACTCATTTAATAGATATTTAATAAGCACCTAAAATATGTTGAGCATTGACCTAAATTCTGGAGACAAAAAAGCTAACAGAATAGACAAGGTTTCTACCTCCTAGGGTTTATGTTCTAATGTGAGGAAAGACAATAAACAAATTAATGGATAAAAATGCAAATCATGTTCATTTCTATGAAGGAAACCACCAGAGTGAACCTATAAAGGATAGCAGGGAACCTATCTGGAACTTTCTCTGCCTAACACAGCATATGCTACAACAATGTGCTTTTATTTTTTGAATAATGTGGTGCTCAACAGTAAAACAAAAAACTAAAAATGCCCTCTTTGTTGTCACTTCTATATGGCCAGTTCAGGCCAACTCTGACTTGTGGAACAAGACTAAAAGGAAGAGAAGAAAGGCTAAGGTGGTATTCCTTGACTCCAACAGAATTACTACACATAAAAAAATAAATTCTCCTTTGAGAGCATCTGCAATGACAAGGCATGCACCTGCCAAGCTAGTAAGAAAGTCAGAAGTCAGTGGTTCAGACAAACGGATCTTAAAAGAGATCCATTCATCCAAGACAAGAGTATCCTTTTAAAAATACTTATTTATTTATTTGAGGGGCAAAGCAACAGAGAAAGAGGATAATAATGAAAGAGGAGAGAGAGGGATGTCTTCCATCTACTGCTCCACTCCACTCCCCAAATGGCTGTAACAGTGAGGTCTGGACCAGGCAGAAGCCATGAGCCAGAAACCTTATCCTGGTCTCCCATGTGGGTAGCAGGGATCTAAGTATTTGAGCCATCTTCCGCAGCCATTCCAAGTGCATTATCAGACAGCTGCATCAGATGGAGCACCCTGGATGAGCACTCCAATAAGGGATGCCTGAATCAAAGGCAGCAGCTTAATCCACTATGCTACAATATCAGCTCCACAAGACAATATTCTTACACTCATACAACTTTCAGCAAGTTCTTAGTTTCTCCAAACCTCAATGCCTCATCTTTACTGTGAGTATAAAAACAGAACCTACTTTCTAGTATCATCACAAGGATTCAGTGGATTAACTAAATCAAAGTCACTTAATACCAAGCTCTGGATGTTGCACACATTGAGTAAAGGATAGCATCACTTGGAATCTATGCCTCTGCCCTTATTTGTGTAATCAAGATAACAATAGTTACCTCAAGCACTGATAGGGGGACTAAATGAATTAATCCACATAAAGCATGTAAAACATCACAGCCTACAATAAGGACTTAATAAATGTTGGCCTTTAGTTAATTAGTATCATTATTAATCTGACTCACATGCTGGTGACAGTGGTAGTGAAGCCATCCCATTTTTAAAGCAGCAATAATGAATTTGAGTCCTGGGTTTCTGAGCAAATTCTGCAAAAGAATTGGATTAGCTGAGACAAATCCACCTTGACCACTTATTTGTCTGTAATTTATTCATCACTTGAGATTGATGGAATGGGGAGACAGGATGGATGAGTTACAGGAACCCACTGATAATTTTAAGTATCACTATCATGAATTAATCACCTTTTCCAAATTTATTTATTCAAATTAATTTCATTTTCAAAATTATATTCTTTGTATTGCCATACTATTTCTTTAATTCCTACTATTGTAAGAGGACCAACATTTGCAAAATCATATATTGTCTTTCATCTGTTCATTCTCAAATTCTACATCTGCACTGGACTACAAATTCCACTAGGTAAGGAGCCACGTTGGTTAGGGTCTTAGGTCATTCCTAATGCCTTTATGTATCTATCACAGATGTGCAATTACAGGGATGCAGCAAAGCAAGGGGAAAAAATAGTAGTGGCTAAAGGTCTTTGCCTTCCCAGTACAAGTTTCTCCAGCTTTGGATAAGGGGATTTTTACATCACCCAGTGCAATCAATCACAGTAAAGTATCCAGCAGTTGGTACAGAGATGAGCATTTGACTTCATCTGAGCCAATAAGTCCTTCCTCCAATTTTTCTGGCTGGAGTTTTTAGGAGAATTTCCTTTTCTCTCAATGGTTACCTGATCACAGATTATTCCTTTAAATGGGAAATGCCCTATCTGAGACATCAGCATGTCTGGTCACCAAGGTTACCTCTAAACCTGCCATATTTCTACAATTTGCTTAGACAAATGCATTCCCCTATTGCTTAAGCTAGTTCAAGTCTCCTTTCTCTCCATACATCCAAAAATCTAAAAAGGCTCTAGGAAGGGATCATCAAGCTCATTATTAACAATAGAAATGACAACATAACTTTATTCTGGAGACCTCACCACATGTCACTCATGGTAGTAAGTATGTTTTTCTGTATCACTTCATTATTTACAAGTCCATGAGGTAGATACTAACATTATCCCCGTTTTGCACAATGTAAACAGGCAGAGATATCAATTAACAGAATAAGGAGGTAATTGACATCAGAGCTTATCTCATGCGTATGTCAATGACAGCACATCACCAAATACAGTTCCTGCACTGCTGCTATTAGGATTATTGGGCAGTGGGAGGCTTCTTTGAAATACAGACCAACAGACTGCACCTTAATTTACTGAATCAGAAGTTCCATGGGGACAAAGAATTACAGTTTATTAAACTGGTAGGTCTATCTTTAGATTCCCTAGAGAACAGAATAAACTAAATTCTTGGGATTACATTCTCACCATTACAGTCACTAATCACCAAAATCAACGAGTCAAATTAATGGCAGTATTACTTCCATCCTTCACAGCAGAAGTACAGGGAGTATGAAGAATGAAGGAAGGACAAAAGTACAGAAAACAATCAGGACATCACGTCCCCAATCTTACCCTCCCTCCATATCCACTTAGAGCCACTGACTTTATAAATCGACAGTAAAGAAGGCTAGAAACTGAGATTACCAAATAATATAAATAATTCTCCTTCAGCCTAGCTTCCTATGTGGCTTTGAACTCCAAAGACATAATCTTCATTTTAACAACTTAAGGCAGGTGCTCTGAGAGCATTTTGAGCTTCCAGAAGAATCAAGTTAGATAATAACAAGAGGTTATTGGATGTAGGTCCAATTCCACCTTTCCACAATTCCTCTGAATTGCTTTCCTTTCTCTCATTCCAAAAGTTACATTTTAATTTTTTTCTCACATTTGAGTTGGTTTGGGCTTTCTACCACCAAAGCAATGTTTTCTTACCAATGCTTCATTGGCTTGTGTTTTATTTATTCCACCTCATCTCCTACTAAGTTTCTCCCTGGAAAGGTTTTACATGTACTTTGCAGCTTCCCCTCTTCCCTGACCCACCACTAGGAGATGATGGGCACTCATCCTCATTATTTTACAGTCACCCTCCACCAGCAAAACTGCATTTCTAACAAAGAGAGGAAATAATGACTATGAATGCTGGTGTTCAGTAGCTGGCTAGGATGAACAATGCTAGCAGATCATATCTGGGTTTATAAACCTCTTCCTTTTTTTAAAAAAAGATTTAGTTATTTATTTGAAAGGCAGAGCTACAGAAAGGCAGAGGCAGAGACAGAGAAATGTCTTCCATCCACTGTTTCACTCTCCAGATGGTCCCAACAGCCAGAGCTGAGCCCATCAAAAGCCAGGAGCCAGGAGCTTCTTCCTGGTCTCCCACACAGGTGCAGGGACCCAAGGACTTGGGCCATCTTCTACTGCTTTCCCAGGCCATAGCAGAGAGCTGGATTGGAAGTGGAGCAGCTGGGACTTGAACTGGTGCCCATATTGGATGCTGACATCACAGGCGGGGACTTTACCCACTACATCCCTTTTTATAAAGGGATGCTTTCTCTCCTCTATTCTTTTTTTTTTTTTTAGATTTATTTATTTGATAGGCAGAGTTAGAGAGGCACAGAAGCAAAGAGAGAGAGAGTCTTCCATCTACTGATTCACTCTCCAGATGGCCATAGCTGAGCCCATCCAAAACCAGGAGCTAGGAGCTTCTTCCTGGTATCCCTCATGGATACAGAAGCCCAAGGACTTGGATCACCTTCTACTGCTTTCCCAGGCCATAGCAGCGAGCTGGATCAGAAGTGGAGCAGCTGGGACTCAAACTGGTGCCCATATAGGATGCCTGCACCACAGGCAGTGACTTTTTCTGCCTTACTTACTTTATGCCACAGCACTGGCCCCTAAACCTCTTCTTAATTCACTCATTCTTCTGTGAAGAGATTGAGAGTCTATTTTCTGCAATAGTTGTGGCCCCTAAAGCTAACAATAGAGGACTCAGAAACCCTCTAAACTTAAAACATCCAAAGATTTTTAACTAGATACATGGTAGCCCAAGTCTATTACAATAACAATTTCACAAAAATTTCCTAAGTCCCGACATTGTCATATCTCTCCCAGTTTCCTCTAAATTCATAGCTACCACCACTGATCACTATGGCAACCCACCCAAGAAATGAGATGAAATTTTCTTATGGGTAACATGTTTATGGTCTTGGTCATCATTTGATATTTTAAGACTTACATCACCACGAAATAGGCCTCATTAAGACTCCATGATTTATATCCCACCAAGCAGGTACCTTAAACTAAACTCTAAATAGCCAAATTTAACATGTTGTACAACTTATCCTACCACTCAAGGCCTCCAGACTGTGGCAGAGGCATATTAAGATACTCAGAAACAAAAGGAAAATCATTTGGCATATACAAGGCTGCTTAAAAAATTTTATAGAAAACTAGAACTTTAAAAGGTTTATATCAGTGCAAAAGTAATTTGAAACTGATAGTTTTTAATAATATGCATTTTCCAAGAACTTTTTGAAGAAGTCTCTTACATGATCCTTCAAAATTACCTGCCTTGAGAAAATAGTGTAAAGTAGAAAGCAGAGAATGGTGAAGGATGAAATGGAAATATTTCTTTCTTTGTTTTACTCTGCTTATATTTGAATAATACATCTTGATGTATTATTGAACTATTTAATACTCCTCAACTCATCTTCCTAACTTGGACAGTACCTGGAACAATTAACAGTACAGTATTAACTAGCAATAGTGACAAATAATAATCACCTCCCCTCAGACACCACCATTGGGCCAGTTTCCTGGCATGATTGCCTTACTTATAACGAAAGCTAAAAAGAGGGGATTTTCACCATGGTACTATGTGAAAGGGAAGTTCTACTTAGTGTTGAACAGGCACACTGAGTGTTGCCTACTAAATGATCCAGACAGAGTCTTTTCTAATCCATTCTGGACCTGATTGAGGACTATGTTCTTGGTGTTGATGACACAAAAGTAACAGCCTATCCCAAAAGAAATATTCTAATCCACCTTTGATCCAATCAGAGATTGATAGACTTTCACCTTTCTTAAATAAAATTTATTTCTCAGACTAGAGCCAACTCTTCTGTTTTCCTTTTGGGGAAACTAAAGTAGCTTTCCTAAGGAATGTGGGTTTCCCTTGCCTAGCAAATAATCAAGTCAGCTTTATCATGGACTCTTTAAGTAGTCAATGGATCTGTTATGTGATATGTCATATGAGCATAATTTATCATGAGTTGGGAACATTAAACCAACCATCCATCCACATATCTGATTTTCTATCCATCCAATAAATACTGTAATATTTTCCAACATTTTAATTATCAAAACATACATTAGACTACATTACTTCACAGTGGAGCAAAGAGATGAGGCTGCTAGAGGTGAAAGGGAACTGACTGGGGCCGTGGCTCACTTGGTTAATCCTCTGCTGCGGCGCTGGCATCCCATATGGGTGCCGGTTCTAGTCCTGGCTGCTCCTCTTCAAATACAGCTCTCTGCTGTGGCCTGGGAAAGCAGTGGAAGATGGCCCAAGTCCTTGGGCCCCTGTACCCACATGGGATACTGGGAAGAAGCACCTGGTTCCTGGCTTCGGATTGGTTCAGCTCCAGCCTTTGTGGCCATTTGAGGAGTGAACCAATGGAAGGAAGACCTTTCTCTCTGTCTCTCCCTCTCACTGTCTGTAACTCTACCTCTCAAATAAATATATAAAATCTTTAAAAAAAAAAAAAGAAAGAAAGAAAGAAAAGAAAGGGAACTGACCACCTCTATCCACAAATGGACCTTCCCAATGGCTAAGTGATCAATATATCAGTATACCTATCATCCACTTGGGACTCTCCTTTGTGCCAAGGCCATCTGGTTGGGGTGACTTTGAGCTACTATATTTGCACCAAGAACCAGAAGAAACCACCAAGACAAATTAACAAGTATGGCCCTGGCCCTCATGGAATTTACAGCCAGGTGAGTATTCATGAACAGATTATTTCAAAAGTAATGTGTGGAGTTCCAAATATTCGTGGGAGCGGCAAGATGGCGGAATAGGAAGGGAGCACACCGATAGTCTGGGGAGAGACAGTTTAATAAAAGTGGAGATACTGCAGGTTCAAGGAAGAGTAGGGGAAGAAACAGCAGAGAAAACCCTCCCGGAACTGGAGATTCACAGTGGACCTGCGTGGAGAGCGTGGGAGCCCGCAGTTTGGGACACCAGCAGCAGATTCAACACACCAGCGCTGGAACGTGAGGTGAGCTGAAACTCAATAGCACGAGACACCAGAAGGGAAGCAGAAAAGGGAGCCTAGAGCGAACAAGGCTTGAAACCCTGCGGGGAAAAGTTCACCAGGCTAACTAGAAGAGAGAGAGAGAGAGGGAAAAAAAAAAAGTGACCCGTACGGACACGAGCTTCTCTCTCTCCGCTCACCTCTCAAAGGTGAGCAAGACAAAGAGCAGGCGCCATTTTGGAATACGTCATAAGCAGGGCAACCTCGGGTCGGCACCGGCCCCGAATCTAGCAGAAAAACCTGACTCTGGGTGGGAGGGGTGAAATAACAGGAGATTAGAACCTAATGAATGTGTGGTGCTAATGAACTGAGACTGTGAAAAAAGAGACGGTGGGGGAGAGAACTCACGGAAATCACGAATTCATGTGAGTACTCTCCAGAGACGCTACAGTTCAGTAGCCTTGGCAGCCCAGTGGGAGACTACAGGAGAATCTCAGCCCACACAAAGGGCCACAAAGATTCCTTCTCTGGTCCTTGGGAAAGAGCTTCCGAACTCTGGTTCCTGTGGGTATATCATTCGCCTGATAACCACCCCCAATTCCATTCAGCTGTGTGGAATTACTTCCCTTTTGAACCAAAAAAAAAAAAAAAACTAACAGAGAGAGATTTACCACGCCTAACCTGGGAGTGTCTCCTTTGACACACCCTCAATCCTGAGGAACCAAACAGAGCTCTCAGGCCACACCCATCTCAAGCCTCTAAGGCTCCATCAAAAGCAGACAGTCCACTTAATCTAGAGTCATAGTATAACAAGAAAAAACATCACAGTGAAGAAACCAATATGCCAAACAACAAATGCAAAAACCGAGGTAATAAGAACAAGGAAGACACTATGGCATCCCCAAATGAAAAAGACACCCCAATTCAAGATTACAAAGATGATGAGATAGAAGAGATGCAAGAAGCAGATCTCAAAAAATTGATAAGAACACTAAGAAGTACTCAAAAACAAATTCTTGAACTACAGAAATCCTTAATGGACAAGGTAGAAAATCTCTCTCGTGAAAATGAAATATTAAGGAGAAATCAAGCTGAAATGAAACAACTAGTAGAACATGAAACTGTGATAGTGACGAGAAACCATAATGAAGTGAAGAATTCAATAGATCAAATGAAAAACACATTAGAGAGCCTTACAAACAGAATGGGTGAGGCAGAAGAGAGAATATCGGACTTAGAAGACAGAGCACAGGAAACTATACAGTCAAACCAAAGAAAAGAAGAGGAAATTAGAAATCTAAAAAATATTGTTGGGAATCTACAGGATACTGTTAAAAAACCCAACATTCGAGTTCTAGGAGTTCCTGAAGGCATGGAGAGGGAGAAAGGATTAGAATGCCTTTTTAGTGAGATAATAGCAGAAAATTTCCCAGGTTTGGAGGAGGACAGAGACATCCTAGTCCAGGAAGCTCATAGAACCCCTAGTAAACATGACCAAAAGAGGTCCTCACCACGACACGTTGTAATTAAACTCACCACAGTGAAACAGAAAGAAAAGATCCTAAAATGCGCAAGAGAGAAACGTCAAATTACACTCAGAGGATCTCCAATTAGACTCACAGCAGACTTCTCATCAGAAACCCTACAAGCTAGAAGGGAATGGCGAGACATAGCCCAGGTACTTAGAGAGAAAAACTGCCAACCCAGAATATTATATCCTGCCAAGCTCTCATTTGTGAATGAAGGTGAAATAAAGACCTTTCATAACAAACAAAAATTGAAAGAATTTGTTGCCACTTGTCCAGCCCTGCAAAAGATACTTAAAGATGTGGTACACACAGAAACACAGAAACACGGCCATCAACATGAAAGAAAATAAATGAAGGGAACCTCACAGCAAAAGATCACAGGGAATTCAAAGCATACATTTGGATAAAGAAATTATGGGACATGTACTCTATAGAATACTATACAGCAGTCGAAAACAATGAAATCCGGTCATTTGCAATAAGATGGAGGAATCTGAAAAACATCATTCTGAGTGAATTAAGCCAGTCCCAAAGGGACAAATATCATATGTTCTCCCTGATCGGTGACAACTAATTGAGCACCAAAGGGGAAACCTATTGAAGTGAAATGGACACTATGAGAAACAGTGACTTGATCAGCTCTTGTGCTGACTGTTGTTGTACAATGTAATACTTTATCCATTTTAGTAATTTTTTTATTCTAGTACTATTGGTTGAACTCTGTAATTAACAAACAATTATTCTTAGGTGTTTAAATTTTAACTGAAAAGTGATCCCTGTGAAATATAAGAGTGGGAATAAGAGAGGGAGGAGATGTACAATTTGGGACATGCTCAATCGGAACTGCCCCAAATGATGGAGTTAGAAACAGGCCAGGGAATTCCAATACAATCCCATCAAGGTGGCATGTACCAAGGCCATCTCACTAGTCCAAGTGATCAATTTCAGTTCACAATTGATCACACTGATAGGTCTAAGAGTCAAAGGGATCACACAAACAAGACTAGTGTCTGCTAATACTAACTGATAGAATCAAAAAGGGAGAGAATGATCCAACATGGGAAGCGAGATACACAGCAGACTCATAGAATGGCAGATGTCCTAAATAGCACTCTGGCCTCAGAATCAGCCCTTAAGGCATTCAGATCTGGCTCAAGAGCCCATGAGAATATTCTAGGCATGGAAAGCCAAGACACTCTGGAAAAAGAAGAAGACCTAAATGAAAGATCTCTGTGAGTGAGATCCCAGTGGAACGAATGGGGCCATCAAAGAAGGAGGTACCTTTCTCTGAAGGGAGGAGAGAACCTCCACTTTGACTATGACCCTGTCGGAATAAGATTGAAGTCAGTGAACCCTAAAGGCTTCCATAGCCTTGGCAACTCATGACTAGAGCCTAGGGAGATTACTGAGGCCATAAACAAGAGTGTCAAATTGTTAAATCAACTTCAGGAGTCACTGTGTACTTATGTCTCATGAGGAATCTGTCCTTAATGTGTTGTCCAATGTGAAGTAATGCTATAACTAGCACTGAAACAGTATTTTACACTTTGTGTTTCTGTGTGGGTGCAAACTGATGAAATCTTTACTTAGTATATACTGAATCAATCTTCTGTATATAGATAATTAAAAATGAAAAAAAAATCTTGGTGTTAAATTGGAAATTGCCTAGAAAATTAATCAATTTTAAAAAAAACATATCATGTAGGATCTCTGTCCTTAATGTGCTATACATTGTGAATTAATACTATAACTAGTACTCCAACAGTATTTTTCACTTTGTGTTGCTATGTAAGGGCAAACTGTTGAAATCTTTACTTAATATATAGTAAACTGATCTTCTGTATATAAAGAGAATTGAAAATGAATCTTGATGTGAAGCAAGGGGAGAGCGAGTGGGAAAGGGGAGGGTTGCGGGTGGGGGGGGAAGTTATGGGGGGGGAAGCCATTGTAATCTATAAGCTGTATTTTGGAAATTTATATTCTTTAAATAAAAGCGTTATAAAAAAATATAAAAAAAAAGTAATGTGTGATATAAAAGAGGAATTATGGGAATTGTACAAGCACATGATAGCAGATCCACCTGATCTGGGAAGCCTTTTAGAGCTCAGTGAACTTTGGAAGTGATCCAAAAGAACTAGATCAGAATTCAGCATTGAGAGGAGGTGAAAGGTCTGTTACAGAGGTAACACTATAGAAGGGGTTAGATGTGCTAATTTAGCCTTCCTCATTTTGAAAGACAGGAACAATACCTAACTCCTTACTGTCTTTGAGATCACTGAGCACTGCACCATTCTGCACATATAACAAATTTTTATGTATCTAAAAGCTTTCCATCCTAAAATAAATTGTTGAGTTAGGAAGTAATTATATAGCAAAACAGAGTAAAGCAACGCTATTACCCTGAACTATCTTGAAGTTAAACTTAAACCCTTCTTAGCTTTTTACTCTTAGATTTAATAAGCACTCTCATGCATCCTATTTTGCTCAAGGTCAACACTAATGAAGTTAATGAAAATCTTCCTGTTTGGAATCAGTCCCCGTTGTGCTACATACAACCTTTAAGACTTACTTATTTCTCTGTGTGGTTCTCTCAATCTGTACGGCAGAGGAAAAGTAGCTTGTGTCCAGTTTGAGTTTTGCCTTTAGCTGTCAGTCCCTTATTCTGGCCTCAGGTTTTTTATTGATAAAATGAGGAGAGTAACCTCTCTGGTCCTTCTTTCAGTTCCAACTTGCGACACAGCTGAGTACAAGTGGAAGCAACATGCCTGAAGGAAATGAAGCCTGAATGACAATGAATTCTGTTTAAATAGCATTCTCATTACAAATAACCCCTGGGAAAGAAACACACAGTCCCAGGAGAACAGCGCCTGGTGATGGTGCTGAACAGAAGGCAGGGAGAGAGGTAGGGGCTGGGCCCAAAAAGACAGGAACAAATGAATCAGCACATTTGCAGCAACTTCTGTTTTTCCGATTTCTCCTTCCCTGCACTGAGTAAACAGATTCATGATCCATGTGAAGATTTTTAAGGCCATTTTCATTTATAATGACTTTTCATTTATATTTGGCAGAAAGACCAGAGAAACAAAGGATGCTTGAGTATTTTTACAAGAAAAGATGCTTAAAGGGCCAGAGTGGATTGCTCATTAAAGAAAAGGCCACTCCCTGCATAGCAACAAAACACATGGCAACCAGAAATACTAGGAAGCCAAGTTCACCCCCATTTAGGTAAAAGGATGAAAACTGTCAAAAGATGACAATGCTATCATTTCAGGATTAACACCTGTCAAGGAGAAAAGGAAATGAGCAGAGGTGCATAATCTGTCTGCGAGTCAAGGTCAGAGGCAAACAGGTCCTTATTTTATTCATTTTTCTCAAGGTACAGAAAGATTACATCCAGCAGATGGAGGCTTTTAGCATTAAATAAGCTCCTGTGGCTGAGTTTACTCGCAACACAACGACAAGAAATATACAGCTCTAGTTGGCCATCTGGTTCTTAATGTGAAGGTAGAGGCCAAGGCAAGTTTTTTTTTCAACTTTAGGTTTTTGAATTTACAGAATAATCATTATTATTTTTAAGCACAGACATCATTAACAACTCCCATCCTGCATTGTTTATGCAAAGGTCTATGCATATTGTATGAAGCTTTTGCCAAAATGATAATACCAGGTGTCAACATACACATCTCAATGGCCCTTAGAAGAACAAAGGGCCTGTGTTTGCAAATTAGCACCTGAGCACTCATTCCTGTTAAGAGCTCAACTTGCTTCACCCATTCTTTGCTGTGAGTGATACATTCACACGGAAATGGAACTGTTTCTGGGACTGAAGGAGACAAAACACTGATGGGATTTGCTGTTTTTATCCTGAAGCTTCCAAATCAGACCAAAGTCCTTAACAGTAGGAAGTTAGGTCCTGACACCAAAAAGATGTGCACCTTTTGATTAATTGGGAACTTCTATGCGATGCAGGCTGCAAAGTATGTCTTCCAAGCCTTGCAGAAATTTAGGGACCTGGATCTTCTCACATTGTTCCAGAGAGGTGGTGTTGCAGTGCAGATGTTGTCTGCACCCAGCTTTTCAGCGGGATGAACAGCATAGGGGAGAATGCAGAGCTCAAGGTAAGAATGAAATCATTAAAGCACCAACGAAAAAGTATAAGGCGAGATGTTACTCAGAACCAAAGAACCAGAGTAGCTATTGTGGCATAGCAAGTTAAGTTGCTCATTCAGATGCTCACATCCCATATTAGAGTGCCTAGGATCAGGTCCTGCCTCTACTTCCTATCCAGCAGGCAGATGATGGCTCAAGTGCTTGGATTCCTGCCACACATGTGGGAGATCCTATTAGAGTTCTTGGCTCCTAACTTAGGCCTGTCCTAGCCACAGTTGTTGCAGCCATTTGGTGTGTTAACTAGTGGATAGACAATCTCTTTCCTTGTCTCTGTCATTCTGTCTTTCAAATGAATAAATAAACTTTTAAAAGAACTTTTAACAGAAGGAATAGAGGCAACATAATAGCAAGGGCGAGAACAGCTTCATTCCATAGGTCCTGCTCCTGATTCCTTCTGCAAACGCATCACAGTGCACTCAAGTTCCTTAGACCACTCATGCCCTTAATTTTTTTGCAAGTGGAAAACCTACTACAGCAAATACCCACACCTTCAATTTCCTGGACTTCCATTAAAAACCAAAAGAGTACAATTTAGCTAGTTAGATGCCAGTGGAAAGTTTCCAGATGCCAGTCTTACAAGTCAGGCTGCAAAGTGGACTAGGAAAATCCCTCTAAAGGCTGGGAACAGAGGCTCCTGGCATAGACTCCCAGGCCTCCCTTCTGCCCAGCAGCGAATGATAAGAAAGACACAATATTCCAACACTCTTTGCCGTTATTAATCTTTTAGTGTCATCCATAAAAGGGATTGCATTTGGGACACAGGATACTTAGAAATGAACATAGCTTTGTTTTCTCTCTCTGATGTTGGCCCACAAATCATTAATCTAACATGAAGAAACTCAATTGCCCAGATAAAATTTTTCCTCTTAAACCGAATAAACACATGCAAATAACAGAATGGCCTACTTCTCAAAGATGTAGTTCATTTCCAATTGCTGTAAGAGAGACACATACTAAATCAGCCTCATCTGTATTTCTACACAAATATTAGAGCAGAGCACTTGTTTTGTATTCTATGAGATGGTCAGTTACATGGGGCCACAAGAAGAGACAGGGACAGGCACAGGAAAGCAAAATGTATTATACACACTGTTGTGGGAAAAGGAATCCTCCCCTTCAACTCAAAATAAAATGTACATCCAGCTAAGGGGGCTCTTTTTTTTCTCTGAGATCTCTGTCACAAGAATTTCATACCTGGTGACCCTGGAGATTTCTCAGAACAAGTGCCCATGCCCTTAAGCAGCAAGCTTCCTGTCTGTCTACTACAGTACAACCATAGCACCTGCAAGACACCGCAGCGGCTCGCTCCTGTGGTGCTAGCTATCATCTCCTGGGAAAGGCCCAGGATGTGTAAGAAACCCCCAAACCTCGGGCCTGCTGCTGCTCCTCCAGACACAGCTCTCCAGGGCTGCTGCTCCATTAAGCACAGCCCTTCACAGCCCTTCCTCTGTGAAACCTCCTCTCTGGTCTTTTTTCCCCAGCCTCTCTGGGGCTGTTGCTTCTTAAAGATACAGCCCATCCTCTGTAAAATAAAACTTTGACCACAAATGACCACTAAACCTAATTTGGCTGCTGTTGACCTTGGCCTGTTGAGTACCTGTCACTCATGGGTCCTAGAAACAGGCAGCCTGGCCTGCCACAAAAAGATCTGTTTTAAGGGTGGAATTTTGTTGATTCTTGGCAGTTAAGAATATTCCAGGAACCAATATTTTGAGGGTCAGCTACTGTGTTTAACGTGGTAGCCACTAGCTACATGAGGCTATTTAAATTGAAATTAAAATTTGAAGTCCTCAGTGGCCACATGTGGTTGGTTCCCACTATCTTAGTCCAACAGAGAACATGCTCATCATTTTCCAAGGCTCTCTTTGACAGAGTTTCTCTAGAAGCTTAAATTGGAAGGAATCTTTCATGTCTCTCTAGTTCTACCTGTTGTATAAAATCCATGACAGAGTCTAAAAATAAAGTTTGAGGAAAGGAAAACTCAGATGTTTAAGATCTTCCTGAGAGCAGTTTATCAGGGTGGTTTGGCAGTTCTGGGGTTCCTTCAAAATCCAGCTCTTCTACATGCTGGCTACCCAGCGTTGGGATGGTTACCTCATTTCTGAGCCTGGCCTCCCTCACTTTCCATGGCCACCCACAGCCTCGCCCCTCTCTCTTCTTCCTTAATAATAGAAAATTTATCTACAACATATGTCAGCAGTTTACAGGGCTTCCTTAATGGGTGGAGGCCAGATCCTTCCACAGACATGAAATGAAGTCTTGTATAAGGAGTTACGAGTGGAACTTGGCTGGGGAGGAATTCTAGTCCCAGATAAAAAGATTTAGACTGTGAGGAGCAAAACTTAGGCTCTTCCTTATCTTTCTTTCTTGCCATGTAGACCTAATGCCTGGATCTGTAGTAGCAATCTTGTAGTCATGTGGTATCAAGCATGATGATAAAGGCAAATACACTAAGGGTAAAAGAACGGAGACTGCAGAGAACTTGGGCTCTGCATGATGTCACTGAATAGCCATACACAACTGCAGGCGTTATGGTGGGGGCAGGGGCAAGAACCTACATTTTAACTCCTATATGCTTTGTTTATTGTTATTTACATCCAAAAACACTTCTATCATAGGTAAAAGAGATTTGAGGTAGACAGGGGAAGTTCCAGTTCCGAAGTCATCAAGGCTTCCTGTTGCATCTGCTCTGTTATCCTAGCATTTGTCCTCCAATCTCAAAACTACCTCTTGTTCCGGAATTTCAGCCATCACAAAGCGGTTTCAGGCAGCAGGAAGGAGGAAAAGAGAAGTACAAGTGGCTGCATCTCCCTGATGACTTAGCATCATAACACAACCAGTCTAAGAAGTTCCACACAACACTCCCACTGAACAGCTCATCTGTCAGAATACAGTCACAAAGCATGACTGGAAGCAAGGCAACCTGGGAATGTAGCCTTTGCAATGGAGAACATTGCTAGTCCAATAAAATGGGCTCTGCTACTTAGGAACAAGGAGAGAAAGAATCTCAAGTGACACTTGGCAGGCTATTGTAAAATAAAAAGAGTTGAGGCAAGCAAATTGTTTGACACAGTGTATGATACAACTTGTATAATCAATACTAAATAAAAGTTGGGACTGGGGATGGGGAGGGAATGAAATATATTTGGGCTAGTATTCAGTTGGTCTTTTTTCATTAATACAACATTCTCAAAACTTTGGGGCCGGCTCTGTGGCGCAGCGGGTTAATGCCCTGGCCTGAAGTGCCAGCATCCCATATGGGCACCAGTTCTAGTCCTGGCTGCTCCACTTCTGATCCAGCTCTCTGCTGTGCCCTGGGAAAGCAGTAGAAGGTGGCCCAAGTCCTTGGGCCCCTGCACCTGTGTGGAAGACCAGGAAGAAGCTCCTGGCTCCTGGCTTTGGATCGGCGCAATTCCAGCCGTTGCAGCCAATTGGGGAGTGAACCATCAGATGGAAGACATCTCTCTCTCTCTCTCTCTCTCTCTCTCTCTCTTTATTCCTCTCCACTCTCTGTGTAACTCTGACTTTCGAATAAATAAATCTTAAAAAAAAAACTTCAGGCCAGTGCCATGACTCAATAGGCAAATCCTCTGCCTTGAGGCCCCGGCACACCAGGTTCTAGTCCCGGTCAGGGCGCTGGATTCTGTCCTGGTTGCCCCTCTTCCACGCCAGCTCTCTGCTGTGGCCAAGGAGTGCAGTGGACGATGGCCCAAGTGCTTGGGCCCTGCACCCCATGGGAGACCAGGAGAAACACCTGGCTCCGGCTTCGGATGAGCGCGGTGCGCCGGCCGCAGCGCGCCAGCTGCAGCAGCCATTGGAGGGTGAACCAACAGCAAAGGAAGACCTTTCTCTCTGTCTCTCTCTCTCTCACTGTCCACTCTGCCTGTTAATAAAAACAAAAACAAAAAACACTTCACTCATTTCCACACTGTCTTCATGATCTCTCTCAGAATTCATTTAGCATGTTTATTATTAATTCTGTTCTTAAATCATCTTGTTTTAAGCAAGTATCTAATTTCCATAGCTACAAAAATGAATATTCCTCTAACAATGAAATGAAAAAGATACATTTTGGAAGTTACCTAAAATCATCCTTCACACCACGTTTTTGGAAAACACAACTCTATCGAATGCTCTGGAATAAATGCCTCCTGTGATTGATTGCTTCAGGTTTGCTGTGGCCATTAATCAATCTCTGCTGCTATTTATTTGCTTCATCTAACACTGTCATATGGAGATTATTCCTTAAATATCTTTAGTAATTAGCAAAATTGGCATTTTGTTTAAGTTTAGCCAAACTCTCAAAGAGAATCAATGCCAGAAAGAATGTGGTCCCTGAGCCTTAAAAAAGCCAGACTCGCTCAACAGCATTTTTATTTTCTTTTTTGGGGGGATCTGGATAGAAACCTACAGAGAAATAGCAATTGAACACATTGTCAGTTTCAAACATATCTTCTGCATCTTTCCTTTTTGATCTCTAATCTGTATTTAACCCTCCCCACTAAGCTCCTTGACATGACATCCAGGTCCTCAGTGATGCCTCCCTCATTCCACCGCACACCTTCTGCTCTGTCCCCTGCTGTCCCTGCCATGTTCAAGCCCTCATGTCGTTCCTCAGTAGTTCTTCCCATCCATGTTCCCTCATATGTAAAGGGGGCAATTTTAGCTCCTGCTCCATTCAACTGCCAAACCTGTCAGGAGGATAAAACAAGGCCATATTGTGAAAAGCTCTGGAAAACTAAAAGTGTCATATGTCACATAGTGTCATCCAACTCAAAAGCCTTCATGTTGCAGTGGTTCTGAGCATGAGCTCCACACCCACAGCAATTAGCTCACCACCATTCATGGGCTGTGTGGCTCTGTCTGCCTCCATTTCTTTCTCTATAAACTAAGGAAAGCATGTAGCAATGAGAACTGTAAAGTCAGTGGGTTAATACACACATAGAACAGAGCATGGAACACAGTAAGCTCTCAGAACTTGTTAGGTGTTATCCCTTGTCAGTGTTATCCTCAAAACAGTGGTTAAAAGGATGGGTTCTAGGCTGGCGCCGTGGCTCAACAGGCTAATCCTCCGCCTTGCGGCGCCGGCACACCGGGTTCTAGTCCCGGTCGGGGCGCCGGATTCTATCCCGGTTGCCCCTCTTCCAGGCCAGCCCTCTGCTGTGGCCCAGGAGTGCAGTGGAGGATGGCCCAGGTGCTTGGGCCCTGCACCCCATGGGGAGACCAGGAAAAGCACCTAGCACCTGGCTCCTGCCATCGGAAGAGCGCGGTGCGCCGGCCGCAGCGCGCCGGCCGCGGCGGCCATTGGAGGGTGAACCAACGGCAAAAGGAAGACCTTTCTCTCTGTCTCTCTTTCTCACTGTCCACTCTGCCTGTAAAAAAAAAAAAAAAAAAAAAGGATGGGTTCTGGAGTCATGCAAATTTGATTTAAATTCCACCACTCATATGTAAAAAGATCACAAATCCACTCACATTGCTAAGGAAATGCTGCTTTTTAATTTATCTCTATAACAAACCAACTCTTTCACACAAGCTCTTACCTGCTGGGCAATGGGAAATGAATAAACAAATGGAGATTTAGTCTACTCTAGTTAACATAGACCAACATAATAATTTAGAGTTCCCTAGGAAAGGCTCATTCATTGTAACTACAAGTATATAATCACAGATTTCCAAACCCCTCCCCTCCTGCTTCTCTCCAGGGGGACTGGTGGAACCAGGCTGTGTTGTGGAGAGGCAAGGCCAGGACAAGGGTGCAGAAGCCATGACCCTCGCATGCAGAATGTAGGAGGCACCTGCCCAAGGCTGAGAGCTAATGACTCCTCTGACCTAGAGCTTCACTTGCCTTGCTCTAGTGCCAGCCCTGGGGGCAGGAGGACCCTTGACCTCATGCTGGCTTTTGAGATGAGTCAGCCAGTTGAGGACCTCATTGTTGATAGTGCTTTTGCCCCTGGGCATGCCAATAATGCTGAACTTGGTGCCTGGCATATCTCTAAAGTAGGCTTTGATGACTGTCTACATAGGTTCTCTAGCCAACTTACCTCCCCATAGCTCCCGCTAAATCCACTGAGTTTCAGGCAGATCTTCCGCCCAAAGGTCAGATAGGCAGGACATTCACATTCTCTGCCAGGCTATGTTGGGGTCTCTTGGGCCAGCTTCTCCAGAGGTCACTTTCTTGAGCACCCAGGAACTCCTGGGCTCCCTCCATACCACAACACAGCAAGGACTCTGAAGACAACTTAGAAAAGCTGAATATGGGCCTTCTCTCTGCCTGAGCACACTGGCCTGGCCAGCTAAATGCACTCAGGTGTGGCCATGCCCAAGTCCGAAGCATGGCAGCCTGGAATCAGTCTCCACCCAGGGCCCTGAATACGCCTGCATCCAAAGCCACATGACCTTGTCAACTCCTCAGTTACCCTCACCATCCCCATTTCTCCAGCCACAAGTCTCCAGGGGGAGATGAGGATCCATCCCTGTCTCTCTCACCTCTTCTCCCCACAAAAGTCCTGTCCGGGAGAAACAGGCCCCTACCTTTCTCATCAGACAGCATGTCTGATGTTCTTCCTAACATGGGCAGCAAATCACATGGCCTTGCTAACAGGGGAAAGAGATTTCTCTGTTCAGTGAAAGAAACCAGGATCAAAATCTTCCAGGTTTCCTTCCTAGATGCACTAAAAATACTGAAAAATAAATCAATCCGATCCTCCTCCCTTTCCCTTTCATTATCCCCTTCCTTCTGAAGCTGGCTTTAATCTTACTATCTCATCCCTAAATCGTAGTTTCAAAGTCAGAAACTGATTAACCCATCCTCTGATCTTTTAATTTCCGTCACAATGCTTCCAAGACCCTCATCTCCCACCTGAAGTAGATGCACGACTCGGGGCTAATTTGCAGAGTCAATAAAGAATATAGAAATGCAAATAAAAAAACGTGTAATCTGTTTTTTTAAAAATATTACCTCTACTGCATTTATCACCTCATACAAATTTCATAATATTTTTAAACCTCATTTTTATCACCTGGAGAAAAATAAATGAGCATGGCACTAAAAAACTAAATAATGATGGTACAACACCATAGGGTAATTGAGGCAACTTAAACTGTGTGTGCACAAGGGCATGTGAGCAAATGTTCATTGTAGCATTACTCACAATAACCCTAAACTAGAAGCAATCCAACTGGAAACTGGGGAAACAAAATGCTATCTAGACACACAGGGTAAGACTACTGCCGATAAACATGAAAGAACTACTGTTACATAGCACAGTAAGGTTGAATCTCAAGGACACTATGCTAAGTGAAAAACATCTGACTCAAAACCTACATATGGTACAATTCCATTTATTTCAATGTCCAGAAAAGGCAAAACCATAGTGACAGAGAATTAATCAGTCCAGGTCTAGGAGTGGGAGTAAGATTGATAACAAACAGGCACAAGAGAATGTTTGGGCATGACGGAAATATTCAACAACTAGATTTACTAAAACCATTGAATCGTGTATGTACCATGAGTAAATACCATGGTCCATAGTTTGACCCCTAAGAATCTATTTTTAAAGTGTTGTGTGTACACCCATCACAGAATACATATGCCTGCACACACACACACAATGTCTGCACAGCATAAGCACTTTAAAAATATTAATACCTTTTATGATTGTTTTACTGAAATGTGTTTATTAGTATTATTAGACCTCTTATTCCATATAATTTACATATATAAATTCCATATAATTTACGTACATACATACATACATAAAATAATTTGGTGACATATTTATGCTTAGGGAGTTAGCTATTTAGTTATAGCATCTATTATAAAATTCTTAATATCTTCCAAAATTCTAGCTGTGTAGAAGGTCAGAAAATATCCTCATTATTTTTTTAGATCTATTTATTTATTTGAAAGGCAAAGTTACAGAGGGAGAAACAGAGAAAGATCTTCCATCCACTGGTTCACCCCCAAAATGGTCATGATGGCCAGGACTGGGCCAGTCTAAAACCAGGATCCCGGAATTCCACTCAAGTCTCCCAGATACAGGTAGGGGTCCACGTATTTGGGCCATCTTTGTTGCTTCCCCAGGCGCATTAGTAGGGAGCTGGATCAGAAGCGGAGCAGCTGGGACTTGAATCAGTGCCCATATGGGAGGCCAGCATAGCAGGCGGCAGCTTAACCCCCTGCACCACAATGCCAGGCCCTATCCTCATTATTTTATTGTACTTTAGAAACAAAGGCAAATAGACTCACATTGCTAGAGGGCTATTAGAAATCTCAGCTGATCCTTTGCCTTTTGTGAAAGTCAGTTTTCCAAATCACAATACCTGAGACTAAAAAAATAAATAATAGTAAAAGCATTCGGCACACCTGCTTCACTAAGGTGCTGTAGCCTTTTAAAAGAACGTTAATATTTATACTCTTCCCCTGGGCTGGTATAAGAGATGCTTCATCTTTAATATTTAAAGGCATAAGTACATCATCCACTTAGCATTTACAGCCATTTGTTCCTATTCATAAGGTGATCTCTGTTTTAGCAGGAAGAGAAATCTGAGGCATTTAACCAAACCCTCAGCTATACCTTCATATTCTTTCCTGAAAGCAGCTGCTTGCTCCACCTTTGAGATGACTGACCATCAAATCTACACTCTCCAGGGTCCACAGTCCTGCGAGGCTTCCTCTCCATGTGACCGGCTTCCAAAATTCATTCCTTTTCTCTCCCAAACTGATCTTTTCCCTCTAACCAGTCAGGTTGCTCACTTCCTAGTGTCCTGATCCCCACTCAACCTTCTTGCTCTCCTCTTGCCAAGGAGATTTCACCGCCACTGTCCCTCCTGTAGAACCCAGGTCCCTCTGAGGGCTTCGACCCTGTTTCAGAGCTTTCGCTTTGCTCAGCCCTCCCATCATCCTTGTGCTCCACACTGGGGACAGTTTACCCTCCAGGGGATTTATATTCCAGATTAAGTGCTATGTTTTCCCCAGCATTAATTAGGTTACAAACTTCTCAAAAACAAGACCATGGCTTCTACTTCTTGGGGAGCCCTGAGGTGCTAATCTGGGAAATTCATCACCCACACTGCATATTCATTCAGGGACACATGCTCTTTGAGGAAATGTGTACTGGATTGTCCTTATTCTGTAAGTTCCCTGGCTCTTCACAGATGTGAATTTCTCTAGCTCAGTGGTTCTCAGAGCCTGGTCCCCAGCAAGAGCATCCAGCCCTCCAGCTGGTTCTGAGGCATACCTTATATGGAGAGCCACTGCACTAAATTGAATAGCTGTGTCATTCAACTCTGCTCTAATGCGATCAGGGTGGCTACGACGCTCAAATTTCTCACTGCTTTACGCGCGCTTCTAAATTGTTAGCTGCCCCTTAAAAGACCTCTGTCACCCTCCAGACATTTTGCCTTCATTGCAGCCAGACAACCACAAAATGAGGAAGAAAGCAAATCAACTGCTTAACTTCCCAACCTGTGTGCAGAGCTGAGCTGACATTATTAATGATCGTCATCAGAGACGCTGATGGAACTGAAAAGTTCCTTTGGTGAAATCCACCGTGGCTTGTGCTCTACTGGAAACAAGGGTGGCAAAGGGTCAGCCTTTGCCAGATGGAGAAGCATCCATGTAGCAGGAAGACAATTTGCTGCAAAGCTTTGAGCAGAACTTGGACCGTGCATTGCAGTGGTGTTAAAACTTTTTTATTTACAAAAGTGTCTCAGAGGGCATAGAAGATCTTTTTCAAACAGCAGACACAATAGCCCCATTAGCAGAATACAAAGCAGCTGTATTTTTAATTTTTTTTAAAAATGGTTTTTGGGTATTGCTCTTATTTTTGAGAATTCATTCCTTTTTTTGTGGCCTGACAAAATAATACATCTAGAAAATTCTTTCCAAAACAAAATATGAGTGGAGGTTAATGCATTTGTCTCAGTTATGTGGGTTTTCCAGACACTGAAAGGAGATAGATTGGGGTCCACATAAGTGAGAACTATAAACACTTACTGAGAACCTCTTAGATGGAAGGCTGTCTGACCAGAGGCAACCACTGTGTGCACCAGCCAAACGCCATCATCTCTCACCAGAACAAATTCAAGAGCCTCCTACTGGCTCTCCCAAGAATGGAACATTCTTCTCCACCTGCAGACAGCAGTCAGAGATCTCTCTGACACTCAAATCAGCTCATGGCCCTGCCACCCGCAAGACTTCCGGCACACTCAGGATGAAGTCCACAGTACTAACTTCATCCCATCCAGCCCCTCGTGAGCTGTCCTCTTCCCCACGACCTCTGAATCTCCAACTACCCCTCTTCCCTCACTGTACACCTGCCCCTCTTGCCATCCTGCACACTCCCACCACAGGGCCTTAGCACTTGCAGTCCCCTCTCCCTGGAGCTCCCCTGCCACAGATAGCCACGGTGCTGCTCTCTGCCTACCTTTTAGACTCTGCTAGATGTCATCGTGTCAGAGAAGCCATCTCCCTACACGAAATAGAATGAGGACATACAAAGCCCTGCCTCCTTTCTTTCTCTCTCCCCTAACTCTCCTTTATTTTCTGCATAGTGACATATTGTACTCCTATTTAGCCTAAAGGGTGAGGAATAGACATCTAGCCCATGAGTTCTATAAGGCCTATTAAATCATTTGGTCTGGCCCTACTAAGGCAGGACTCAAAATTCACTAATTGTAAAGCAGAATAAGTTTTCAGTTCATAATTTTGTATGACCCGTCAATGATGTCATAAATATTCAAATGGCTCTTGGCAGAAAAAAACGTTCCCCACTCGTGCATAAGCTCCGTAACAGCAGAGATTATATCTCTTCTCTGCTCTATCCTCACTGTGCTGATCTGAAGCCAGGAGCCAGGTGCTTCCTTCCGGCCTCCCACGTGGGTGCAGGGCCCAAGCACTTGGGCCATCCTCCACTGCACTCCCGGGCCACAGCAGAGAGCTGGACTGGAAGAGGTGCAACCAGGACAGAATGCGGCGCCCTGACCAGGCCTAGAACCCAGGGTGCTAGTGCCGCAGGCGGAGAATTAGCCTAGTGAGCCACGGCACCAGCCTAGAACCATGTCTTATATATCATATGTGCTCAGTAAATGTGTGTTGGATTAAATAATTGTTAAACAGATGAGGGATTGTTAGGTGCTAAGAATCCAAAAAGGTGAGTTAAAAGTATCTGCCCCGGAAGAGCTCACCATCAGGTTCATGGTTATAGCCTCACAGTTAGGTGCTTTGTCTACTTGAAGAAATTAAAATTGGTGGCAGATGTGAATTATGCAAAATATTCGCTTTTCATCTTCACAGCTGGAAAGTATACAAACATATTAGCACCTGAAGTGTTTTTGTAAACCATCTGGTAAGTCAAATTCATTTAGTAGGACTCATAAGCACAGACACTTGAAAATTCTGGTTCTCCTTAAAATCCAGTCTGTCACTATTGGCCAGAAGTACCCACATAACTTCCTCTGTATGATGGTGAAGCTAGGTGTTTAGAAGTTACTTAATAACTGATAAGTGACTTTTCCCAAGAAAAGGGGAGTGATACGACTTTAAATGCTTCTAACTGCAAGAAGGTCAACAAGATTTATGGTTTACCAATGTGTAAACACCTCACTTTAGAAGTATGTCCCTGGAGACCTGGAGAACACTCAATAACCTTTTTTTTTTTTTTTTTTTTTTGACAGGCAGAGTGCACAGTGAGAGAGAGAGACAGAGAGAAAGGTCTTCCTTTGCCGTTGGTTCACCCTCCAATGGCCGCTACGGCCGGCGCACCGCGCTCATCCGATGGCAGGAGCCAGGTGCCAGGTGCTTTTCTTGGTCTCCCATGGGGTCCAGGGCCCAAGCACTTGGGCCATCCTTCACTGCACTCCCAGGCCACAGCAGAGAGCTGGCCTGGAAGAGGGGCAACCAGGACAGAATCTGGTGCCCCAACCAGGACTAGAACCCGGTGTGCCGGCACCGCAAGGTGGAGGATTAGCCTGTTGAGCCACGGCGCCGGCCAATAACCTTCTTTCTATGAAGGTAAGCAAAATAATCATTACTACTAGAAATGCACCCTGCTCATTAAGTCAGAATGGCCTGTCATGAAACTGACATCAGTCATAATTTCCCTCTGCCGTGGTCTGTTTAATAAAGGTAGTATTATGAAGGCATTCTCTCTGGCTTTGTCCATGGTGTGGGATAAAATTATTTTTTAAAACACTCTCCAGAAATAGCTTACTCTTTTGGACTGTTTGTTCCCTGGGTTAGTGTCATTTTATACATAGGACTCAAGAGATAACTTTTAGCAGAAACCTGTTGGTGAAACATTAACCAACCTCCACACAGCAATGCCCTGTCAGAAACTTACAACATCATCTTCAGGGGTGTCGTATGAAAGGATATTAAGAATGGGGATTTGGTGAGCAGTTAAAAGGCCCGATAGTTCACATGGGAGTATCTGGGTTCAATTCCTGGCTCTGGCTCCCAATGGCAGCTTTCTACCAATGAAGACCCTGAGGGGCAATAGCAAATGGCCCAAGTAGTTGGGTCCCTGACATCCATATGGGAGTACTGAGTAGAATTTCTGGATCCTGGCTCTGACCTGGCCTACCCTGGCTATTTTGGCTGTTTAGGGAATGAACCAGCTGATGGGATCTCTCTTTTCTGTTATCTCTCTGTGTGCCCCTCAAATAATAAAAAAAAAAAAAAAAAAGCTTAAAGGTTAAAAAAGAAAGAAAATTATCTAAATATCTGAGTCAGATTGAGTCAATGTCTAGGAGGAAGACTTCTTAGACAAACTTAAAAGAAATTTAAAATATCCCCAGGGTAGAAATTGGAACCATTAGGAATTGATCCTATGTGGGCTGGTATCCAACCTGCACATATACCCAGAGTAAGGGAGTGATCTGTCTGAGTTCCTACCTCCCTGGAAGGAGGGAACCCACAGAAAACACCCATGCCCAGCCAGGCAGGTGGGACTTCTCCAGGAAGCATCAACCCTCTGGTCCCCCTAAAGGACTCCTGTTGTGGGGGCTGATACAGATTCAAAATCTCTTTGGATCAGTAAAGACAAGTATTCTGCTACTAGTCTGGCATCACAGATTGGTGCAATAACAGCTTCATGCCTTCATTGCCAAAGTTCACGCCTCAGAAAGAGTCAGAAGGCTGAAGAGCTGCGTAGTAAAATGTCCCCTCTCCACAGAGTGGCACCTAGAGAAAACTCCACTTTGTGGCCCTGACAGCTGGAGCTCCCTAGAGGCGTCTCAGTGCTAATAGCCTGGACGTTAAAACTCCACCCACACTAGAAAGGAAATCAGAAACTCCAGCATGTGCTACATGATCTAAATTTTCCTCAGCATCCTGGTCCTGTCCCAGGGTCACTATGACTTCCTGTCCCCGGGGTCTCTGTTGCATGTTCCTGTGTACTAAAGGACAGCATGTGCCCCAGCAAGCACTCCGAGAAAGGAGGCTGTGAAGCTGCGTGAGCCAAAACTTACCGAAGCACGGACTGCTAACAGTGAAATACAGGAATGGACAGGGGAGAGAGAGAGGCACCTGTAGTTCAGAGAACGAAAGCTTTTGCTGACCCATCAATGAAAGATCCCAGCACGTAGGTGCCTAAGCTCTCTAACGGTCTCAAGGGTATAACGAAAAGAATATCAAAGGGATTCTCAATATGAGGAAAGTAAAGTTACAGGTTCCTAGGGAGACAAGGTTAAGTCTATGACCGCACATATATGTAATTTATCTATATAATATTATATATGTGGTTTATATATTTATATATATGTATAGAAACATAACCAGAGACCACTAGAATTTATGAATATAACAGCAAATAGCATCAGGAAAAAGACTTCACAAATGTTAGAGAAAACATTAGCAGAAGGTTTCAAGTACAAATAGAGTTTTGAGAGATACAAGTACCCCAGGAGGTGTTGATGGCCCCAAGAGATGTAGGAGAACGTACCCACCTCTGTAAGGTCCCCAGAGAACTATTACAAGGTGTGAGATAAATCCATACGAAATGGATTCTGTGGGAATGTATGCCTTTATCCCAGGATACCTTTTAAAACTGTTCTAAGAGTTCAACGGGAAGATGTGAGTACAGCACTTGGCAGAGTAGATGCTACCTAGGAAATCACTGAAAGAGAAGGAGCTAAAAAAAAATAGTGCTTGGCTGAGCTGAACAATTAATAGGATGTCAGGTGGGAAGAGAAATATGGAATCATTTGTAGACACACTGACAGATGGACTCCAAGTCTGTGTCATATTCATCTTCTGCCTATGAATTACCAAAACTTGGTGAAAGGAAGCAGTCAACATGTCTCTCTCAAATGGAAGGGAACTGGTGAATCAGCTATTTTATCCCACTCAAACATCTACATCTGTTGTTTTTCATTTTCAACACTAAATGGGATATTTAAGAGCTGAGTTATTATCTTATTTAGTTCACATGGCTAAGAATGAGGTGTGAAAATGGCTTAATATTTTTAAGCTTACTGTTAAGTAGTTCCCATGTTTCCACAGAACATCTGCATGTCACACTGCAGGGTGGGAAAAGAGAAGAGGCAGAATGAAATTTCTAAGAAGGAAAAGAAAACCTGAATTGGCACCCAAAGTATCCAAAAAAGCCTAGAAGGAGCAAAGCGGCCTTTTACAAAAGAAAAAAAAAAAGCAACAATAATGCACTGTTTTAAAACAGGAAATATCCCTTCAAAATCTAGCTTTTAAGAAAGGTCAGAGAAGTTTAAGGTTTACTCAAGTGTAAATGTCAATTGGAATAAGTGATACCTGTGAGAAAATGGGGAGACCACTGACCTTTTATCCAAAAGGAGGCTAGAAATGATGTCTGAGAAAGGTGAAGGGAAGAAAAGTTTCGCAAGGATTTTGAATGAGGGAAAGGAGCCAGAATGAAGGCAAGTACAATTAATTGAAACTGCTAGTTCAACACACAGAATGCAAAGTCATATTCAATCTGGAAAGAGGATACATTAGGTTAAGTGACAAACTTCAAGAGAGGTTTGTCTTATCTCAGTGTGGTCCCAAACTCTTTCTCACCATTTCTCACCTGCTTTAACCTCAGAACTGGGCCTCAATACCAGGCACATTTTCCCCGGGTAGCAGCCAAAAACTTCCATGTGACCACAGAAAGAACCTACTCACTGGATAAAGTAAAATCCCAGAACTTAGTCTTGTGTTGATCAGTCTAACCTAGATTATGTGTCCATCCCACAGCTGAGTGGTCATGGATATAGGACACAATGAGTGGCTTATGCCCCTGGAACTGAGAGACAGGTCCATTCCACCAAAACCACACAATGTGGAATACTGTGTAGAACTAAGAGGTATGGACAAAAGGAAAGCAATAAGTAACCCCTACATATAGTGACTAGGTTTCTATTTGAAAACAAGCTCCATACTTGTAATTAAGCTACCCTGTCTTTAAAAGGTTGACGCTAAATAACTTCTCTTCTTAAGACCAAGGCATTCAAACATCCTTATGAACTTCACAAGCTTATCACAAGCCATATGTATTCTTCAAAGAAATGCAATCTATGAAGAAGGTATATAAAATCAACTTAGCTAGAAAAATCTTTATTTTATTAAAGTTAGTATAAAATACCATTAAATACCCAAAAGATTTTTAAAATTTAGACTAGTTTATAAAGTTTTCCATAATCAATCCCATATACCTTTCCTGATTTATCTCTGCTCACCTCACACTTTCTAAACAGTCAACATCTTAACAAGATATGTCATCTTTTTAATTGTCATGATTTTGGACTGAGCATTTTTTGTGATTTTATTTTATCTCTACTTTGGCCTATTACCTATACTTCTTTTTCCAGTATTTTCAGTTGCAGCTCTAGGATTTCCATCTACTTTCAAATAATACTCTCCATATAGAGGATAAAAACCTTCTAACAGTATACTTGGAATTCCTCTCTCCCATTTTTGGTGATGTTGTTGAATGTACTTTATACTTATATATTATACCCCAAAGCACTTTATTACTAGTTTTGCTTTAGATAGGTAATAATCTTTTAAATGATTATGAACTCAGAATAAAATTTCTATTTACCTTCATTTTTACCATCTTTAGAGCCTTATTATTTTTCTTATATTCAAGTTCCTGTCTGGTATCATATAACTGATTCCTGAAGAACTTTTTTAAACATTTCTTATGGCACAGGTCTGCTTGTAATATAATCTCTCAATTTTTGAAATACATTTTGAAAAAATTCTTTGTTTTTACTTTAAGACATGTACACCGGATATAAAATCCTGGGTAGTTTTGGTGGATTTCATTGATGATGTTTTCTTAAAAGATGCCTCTCTACTGCCTTGCTGATTTGCCTGTCTCCTGAAAGAAGTTAGCTGGAATTCTCTTATTTCAGTGTATATTACGCATCTCTTTTCTCCTGGTGTTTTCAATGTTTTATTAAGATTTTTTAACACTTTGAATGTAGTTTGTTGTTGATGATGTTCGGGTTTTCTGAGTTCTGTTATGTTGCAGTTTTTGTTTTGTTTCCTTGTCCTACTTGGAGTTTTCTGAGCTTGCTAGATCCATAGTTTGGCATTTTTTTCATTATTTTTAAAATATTATCAGCCTTATCTCTTTAAATATGTTTTCTGCCTTTTTCTTCTCTTCCTGGGATTCCTATTATACAAGCGCTGAATAATGTCTCATTGCTGTTAGGTATTCTGGAAGGTTTTTTTTGTTTGGGTTTTTTCCCTTTGTGCTTCAGTTTGGACAGTTCTCGCTGACTTAAATTCAAGTTCACCAATTTTTTGCCCAGCTATCTCAACTTTACTGATGACTTGTTAAAATAATTATTCTGGGGCCAGCACTCTGGAATGGTAGTAAAGCTACCTCTTGCAGTGTCCCCCTCTCACATGGACACCAGTTCAAATCCCAGCTGCTCCACTTGCAATCCAGCTCTCTGCCATGGCCTGGGAAAGCAGTAGAAGATTGCCCAAGTCCTTGAGCCCCTGTACCCACATGGAAGACCAAGAAGTTCCTGGCTCCTGGCTTCAGATCAGCCCAGCCCCAGCTGTGGCGGCCATCTGGGGAGTAAACCAGCAGATGGAAGACTTTTCTCTCTCTGCTTCAGCCTCTCTGTAACTCTGCCTTTCAAATAAAAAAGTAAATCATTTTTTAAAAAATTATTCATCTCTGATTTATGGGTTTTTTTTCCCAGCATTTCCATTTGACTCTTTCTTAGAGATTGCCTTTCCACTGGCGTTCCCAATATGTTCATTCATATCAATGAGCTTTTTCACGATATCCCTTAATATATTGATTATAATCACTTTAAATAAAGTCCTTGACCTATAGTTCTAACATATTAATCATATCAAGTCTGGTTCTGTTGATTGCTCTCTTGGGTAGCTCCTAAGTTTTTTTAAATGTCAGATTTTGTGTGTTGAAAGGTAGGACCAACAGAATTTCTGCTTGCAAGTAGAAATGCCTCTACTTTGGTCAGGCTGTAGGTATCAGGAGTTGTGTCAACCTAGCAAGTGCAATGAAGCAGAGACTAAAACTGGGCTTACACAGTTAGGCCTAATCTCTTGAGTCCCCAAATTTTCCTCTAGCAATAATGAGTCTTTACTCCCTGAAAGTTGCAGGGTGCTGGACTTCCTCCATAGTTTAAGTGTTTGAATCTGTAGGAAATTTGGTTACGAGTAGCAAGGTAGGGTTTTGGGCCTTTCTCACAGTGACCAATCCCTTCCTCCACACGTACATTAATGAGAATACTGCTCTCTGGCCTTTCACCTCCAAAATTTCTTGTGAGTATCTGATGATGGCTTATAGAAAAAAGCCAGTGATTAAGTACAAACTCTTCTTATATCAGAGGGTCTCTAGTGTTCCCTTATTTTATTCTAGCCCATTTTCAGCTTAAAGAAATTCATTCACACGTTAATTCTCCTTACTCATTTATATAGAAGCCTCTCCCTCTTCCTGTATTCTGTCACAGAGTAACAAGGTCACCTATCTAGTCTCTCTTTAGAGGGATGTCTCACTTTTCTAAATTTAGCATATATAGGGGCCAGCATTACAATGCAGCAGATTAAGCCATCACTTCCTAATCCTGTGTGCCATGTCAGAGTACCTGTTCAAGTTCTGGCTGCTCTGCTTCCAATCCAGTTCCCTGCTAATGCATCTGGGAAGGCAGTGAAGATGGCCCAAATGCTTGGGTTTTCTGTCTCCTGTGGGAGACCATGACAGAGTTCCCAGTTCCTGGCTCTGGCCTGGCTCAGCTCTGGCTGTTGTGACCATCTAGGGGATGAACCAGCAGATGGAAGATCTTGTCTCTCATTATCATGCTGTCTCTCTGCCTTTCAAATAAATAAATAAAAATCTTAAATAAGAAAATTCAAGATGCTGGCTAACTCTGCGACTTCAGCTCCCCAATGGGTGCAGGCACAACTAATACTTTATAGTTTCACTGACTTTGTCTCATTGTTGGAATAGGAGTAAAGTGCTGTCCAGCTCTCCACATGTAAGTGGAAGATAACACTTTGTTTTAATATGTTCACATTAACACAGCAAAATATCATAAACGTGGTAGCTTATAAACCACAGAAATTTATTTCATACAGGTCTGTATTCCTAGAAGTCCTAGATCTAACTTCCAGAAGATTCAGTTTCTGGCAAAGATCTCCTTTCTGGTTCACAGACAGCAACTTCTAACTATATCTTTCATGATTGAAGGGGCCAGAATTCTCTCTTGGGCTTCTTTCTTTTTAATTGACACATAATAACTATACATATTTATGTAGAGTGTAGTATTTCAATAATGCATACAATTTATTATTTCTTTATGTTAGAAACATCCAAATGCTCTGTATTATTTTGAAACATAAAATTAGTGACTGTCAATCAGTCTCTCTATTGTGATATAGAACATTAGAAGTTATCCTTCTTATCTAACTGCACCCTGGCTCCCATTAACCATCCTCTCTCCATCCCCCTGCACCCTTTCTAGGATCTGGTAACCACTATTCTGCTCTCCACTTCCATGAGATCAACTTTTTTAGCAACCATATACAAGTAAGATACACATTATCTTTCTGTGCAGTGAACATGATGTCCTGTAGGTTCATCCACATTACTGCATTATGGTTGAATAATTCTCCACTGTGTGTATGTACCACATTTTCCTTATCCATTCATCCACTGAAGGATGCCTAGATGAGTCCACATCTTGGCTTTTGTGAATAGTGCCACAACAAACATGGATGTATAGATGCATCTTTGACACACTGCTTTCCTTTCCTTTGGATGTATACTCAGACATGGAATCTCTGGATTATAGGGTAGTTCTATTTCTAGTTTTGAAGGAAGCTCTATACTGTTTACCAAAATGGCTGTGCTAATTTTACACTCCCACCAGCAGTGTGTGCATGTCTCTACATCCTTCTTTGGTGCCTTTTTTAAGAGGACTGATCACATTCATGAGCCTCCTTCTCATGATTCAGTCCCCCCCAAAAGCCCTACCTCCTATTACCATTACATTGGGGATTAGAATTTCAACTCAGGAATTTTGAGGGAACACAGACATTCTGATCATAACACTCTTCTATGTTCTTGTCCACTAATAATGAGAAGAACTCATATTTATTGCCTACCAATTATGTGCCTGGCATAGTGCTACAGGATTTATATGGATTAGTTCATTGAATCATTACATCCATTTCCTAGGTTGAAAATCAAAATATACAGCAGTTAAGTTACGTGCCCAAGATCTTGGCAGCTGCAAAATGGTAGGGATTAAACCCAAACCCAGGAAGTCTCACTCATAAGCTCTGCTCCTTGAAATCAGTGACAAGTCCTTATTCTTGTGTTTATCTTATTATACCTTGTAGATATTACCTTGCGTAATTCAAAAGAGTAACTAACAATGCTTGTAGAAAAAAGAATTAATTGCCTTTTTTTTATATGAAAGCCAAAGTAGGGTTTAGAAGCAGTGACCTAGAGGGGGGTTTACCAGTCTTATTTCTTCTCACCTTCCAGTCTCACACATAGGAACTTTATGTCATAATACATGATGAGAAAAAGTTCCCAGTACCTTGAACAATCTTCTCCCTACGCTGAACAAGTCAATCCACTTATAAGAAAGCAATGATTAATGACTTCTCTGTCAAGGGATGCTTGCTTGATTAGGAAGAAATATAGTTCATATTTCATATGATTTTCCCTAAACTTCAAGCACAAGGACTGAAAGTTCAGACTCTATCAAGCGACGGCTTCACACTGTATCTTTGCCATCCTCTCACTGTGATTAAGCAATAAAACCTTAAAGGGCAAAATCTAGAAACTGCACTTCTCTGTATCCTACACAGTACCCAGGCAAAGCTCTACAAATACCTGTTGAAGGAAGGAACAAAAAAAGATTAACTTCAACTGCTCTAATGTCGCAGTCCAAATACAACATCTCACAGTGACATGCTTCTACTGAAATGCTAGGAATTTTAAGACAAGTGTGATTCAAATGCTCGGGACCCAACAATTTCAGGGGTAAGCCAGTTTTATCCAAAATGAATGAATGCCAGTTCTCAATCTTTGTACTTGATATTTCCCTCTTAGTTCTTTAGTCAGAAAGGCTACTGGACTTGGGAAATACAAAATTTAGGTTCTTGTCCAACTTTTGCCATTTATTAGCCATAACACATTAATAAATATAGATGATGGTATTTCAGATGATGGTCTATTGTGAAAATGGAATAAGTTGGCAAATATAAAACACCTCAGTAATTATAAAGTACTCTCCAAATGCCTAAATTCTTATTATAAGCATTCCCATTTGGATCAGTGCATTAAAATTCTATATATAACTAGAATCCTAACAACTCACTTTTATTTAAAGCTTACAGGGTTCTAGGCTATAATCCAAATTAACCCTCACAAAACGTTTCTACATTAGGTACTATCAGCATTTAAACCTCTGCAACAAGGCAAAGCTAAAGGGCAGAATTAATGTTACAGGCAGTAAATTGCAGCATTTGGATTCAAACCTACACAATCAGTCTGATTCCAGAACCACTGCTCTTAAGCACAACATTCTTCTATTCTTTATCTCCTAACAAGAAGATAGAGATTTAGTTCATATCTATTTAGATGAAATCTGGCTGGAGGGTAAAATCATGGACATGTGGAGGTTTCTCTTCTTGATTCTTTATTATTATTTTTAAGATTTATTTTATTTGTTTGAAAGACAGAGTCAGAGAGAGAGAGAGAGAGAGAGAGAGAGAGAGAGAGAGAAGTCTTCCATCCGATGGTTCACTCCCCAGGTGGCTGCAATGGCCGGAGCTGCACTGGCCGGAGCTGCACTGATCCGTGGCCAGGAGACAGGAGCTTCCTCCAGGTCTTCCATGGGGGTGCAGGGGCCTAAGGATTTGAGCCATCTTCTACTATTTTCCCAGGCCATAGAAGAGAGCTGGATCAGAATTGGAGCAGCTGGGACTAGAACTGGCTGCATTATGGTATGCTGGTGCCTCAGACCAGGGCTTTAACCTGCTGAGCCACAGCACCAGCCCCTCTCTTCTTGATTCTTATTCTCTACACTATCCCCAGATGATCTCTTGTACTATATTGCTTCAATCATCATCTATATGCTAATAGTATTCAAAATTCTGTCTTCCAAGCCTTGAGACCCATCTGTCTACCTCACCTCTCATTCATTCAGCAAATATCCACTGAGCATCTACATGCTGGGCCTGAGCTAGATGTTACAGCATAAGGTAAAGGACTTAATCTCACAGCATTTACTCAAGCCTGAGTGAAATGAAATAATGCATGTAACGAAAAATTAATTAATTAAATACCATAATTTCACATAGAAATATACTGTATGAATATATCATTATTAATTTTTCCATTTAGGTTTTCTTTTTTTAAGATTAATTTTATTTATTTGAAAGACAGATTTACAGAGAGGTAGAGACAAAGATAAAGGTCTCCCATCTGCTGGTTTACTCCCAGAAGGCCGCAACAGCTGAAGCTGCACCAATCTGAAGCAAGGAGCTTCCTCCGGGTCTCCCACGTGGGTGCAGGGGACCAAGCCCTTGGCCCATCTTCTGCTGCTTTCCCAGGCCATAGCAGAGAGCTGGATTGGAAAAGGAGCAGCTGGGACTAGAACCGGCACCCATATGGGATGCTGCTGGCACTTCAGGCCAGGGTTTTAACCTGCTGCACCACAGTGCTGGCCCCTCTGGTATTTTTTTTAAGATTTATTTATTTATTTGAAAGAAAGAGATAGAGAGAGAGAAGGAGACAGAGAGGGAGAAACAGAGAGAAAGAATATTCCATCTACTGGTTTATTCCCCAAATGGTTGCAATGTCCAGGACTAGGCCAAGCTGAAGCTAGGAGCCAGGAGAGACATCCATGTCTCCCATGTGGGTTCAGGGGCTTTCCCAGGTGCATTAGCAGGGAGCTTCATTGGAAGTGGAGCTGCCAGGACTCAAACTAGCACCCATATGAGGTGCCAGCACTGCAGGAGGAGACTTAACCTTCTACACAGGCCATAGTTTTCTGGTTTTTTATAACGATATATGGTGCTATAATGAATAACTTTTTTCATATATACATATGTAAATGTTAAAGAGAACATGTAAAATAAAACCTAGAATAAAGGCATATGCATTTCAAATTAAGAAATTGTCCACTTCAGAAATTATACCAAAGATTGATCCAGCCCAAAACTATGAAGTTCCTACTTTTCCACATGATCTTTTCTATAAAAGTAAACCCTTAACAAAAAAAATTAACCTCTCCAATCTTCTGTATGCTCTGAAATTGGAAGAGAGAGCTAGGAAAGGACTCAAGAATTATTTCAGAGATTGAATCAATCATACTTGGTAGTCATTTGACTAGACTAGATTGCAGAAAGGTGAAGAAGAAGTTAAACCCCAACTTCTCTGCAACTGAACAGATGATAATGTCACTAACTAAGCTCCGAAAGGCAGAATGAAAAGCAATTTTGGAGGGGAGGTAATAAGTTTGATTTTTGACACATTGACTAAGAGGTGCCTATAAATCTGGAGAGACTGGTAAGATAGATATTAAGGAAAAAATGGTTCTGCAGGAAAAGGACAATATGTGTTTTTTTTTTTTTTTGACAGGCAGAGTGGACAGTGAGAGAGAGAGACAGAGAGAAAGGTCTTCCTTTGCCGTTGGTTCACCCTCCAATGGCTGCCACGGTCGGCGCGCTGCAGCCGGCGCACCGCGCTCATCCAATGGCAGGAGCCAGGTGCTAGGTGCTTTTTCCTGGTCTCCCATGGGGTGCAGGGCCCAAGCACCTGGGCCATCCTCCACTGCACTCCTGGGCCACAGCAGAGGGCTGGCTTGGAAGAGGGGCAACCGGGACAGAATCCGGCGCCCCGACCGGGACTAGAACCCGGTGTGCCGGTGCCGCAAGGCGGAGGATTAGCCTGTTGAGCCACGGCGCCGGCCCAATATGTGTTTTTAACCATAGTGTACCTAGTAGCATTTTAGGAGCACTAAAATTGTGCCATAGCCACAGATTTAGGGGACCAGCTTAAAAATTGGGAAAGACAGGAATTGATCATTTATGTAGCAAATTTGAAAACAATGCCATTCTGTTAACAGTTATGATTGCCTCTCCTCTGATCTACAATTATAGCAGATTATAAATTGTCTTTACTTCCTTTTCTATCATTATTTAAGAATTCCTGTTCCCATCAGGCAACTGTCTATAGGTTTTCTTCTAAACCAGAGACTTTACATGAAGTTGCTTCCTAAAACACAGGAACAAACCACCTGCTCTCTAAAGTAATTGTTCAAGTTCATCAGTTATCTTACTTATCTACTACTATGTAACAAACCACTCACAGCTTAGTTGCCTACAACAACCACAATGTTTATTTTTCTCACAAGATGGCAATACAGATAATATTTAATAGGGACAACTTATTTCTGCTGTGCTTTTTGTCAGTCAGTGTGGCTTGAAGACCAGGGGCTGGTATCAGTTGAATGCTCACCTGTTTGTGTGACTAGTAGTCAACGAAATGCTAGCTCTCAGCTGACATCTCAACTGAGGCCACTGATTTCCATGTGGCTGTCTGGCTTCCTCATACCATGGTATCTGTATTTCAAAAGTAAACATCCCAAAAATGAAAAAAAGCCTGCTGAAACCTCTGTTGTCTTTTCTAAGGTTCAGAACTCAACCACATTACTTTTGCTGTGTTCTAGAAGTTAGTCACCAAAAACAACTCATACTAAAGGAAAGGGAGATTAGATCCTACCAATTGAAAGGGGGTATACCAAAGAATTTTCTGACAAACTTTAGAGCCACCAAAATAGGGATTTTCCTTAACCTACAGATGGAGGTGAACATTCACAATACCTACTAAAAAACTAAATACTTTGCAATAAATTTAACCAAGGATGTCAAAGTTTTCTACAATGAGAGTTATAAAATATTTTAAAAAATGAAGACACACACAAAAAAATGGAAAAATCTTCCATGTTCATGGATTACAACAGTCAATATCATCAAAATGTCCATACTACCAAAGGCAATTTAAATATTCAATGCAATGTCAATCAAAATACCAATGACATTCTTTTCAGATCTAAGCAAAATGATGCTAAAATACACATGGAAACACAACAGACCCCATATAGCTAAAGAAATTTTATACCATAAAAATAAAGCTGTAGGCATCACAGTACCAGATTTCAAGATACACTACAGGGCAATTATAATCAAAACAGCCTGTACTGGCCGTTAGACATGTAGACCAATAGAGCAGAATAGAAATTCTAGAAATTAATCAATGCATCTACAACCAACTTATCTTTGACAAAGGAGCTAAAATCAATCCTTGAAGCAAGGACAGTCTCTTTAACAAATGGTGCTGGGAAAACTGGATCTCTGTATGCAAAAGAATGAAATAAGACCTCTACCTTACACCTTACACAAAAATATACTTAGAATGGGTCGAGCACCTAAATCTACAACCCAATACCATCAAATTACTAGAGAACAATGGGGAAACTCTTCAAGACATTGGCATAGGCATAGACTTCTTGGAAAAGTTCCCAGAAGCACAGGCAATCAAATCTAAAATTGACAAATGATATTATATCAAGTTGAGAAGCTTCTGTTCTGTAAAAGAAACACTTAGCAAAGTGAAGATGAAACTGACAAAATGGGAGAAAATATATGCAAACTGTGTAACTGATAAAAGATTAATAGCCAGAATCTATAAAGAGCTCAAGAAACTCAACAACAACAACAAAACAAACAATTCAGTTAAGAAATAGGAAAAGGATTTGAACAGGCATTGTGAGACCTGAGCCTGGATCAAGGTGTAACTATTAGGCCTCCATCTTGTAGCTTGGGCCTGACCAGGCCCTGAACTCTGAGCCAGAAGCTCCTAAAAGTAAATACATGAACTCCCCTTGCAATAAACTCTCCTAGCAACAGCCAATTAGCAGATAACAGAGAAATACCTAAAGTTTCTGGTGTCTTCTCAGGGCAGATAGGGTGATTAACAGCTTCCCAAGACCCTGAAGTTCAGCACATACACCCCAGCAGCTCAGACCCTATGCTTTGGCCAATCAATTCAAAAGGCATCAACCCCAAAGCCATTCAACCACCTTTAGTAGGTCCCTTCCCGCCACTGGATGCACTAATCAATTCTAGGAGATGTCCTTTAAATTTCCCGCGGAATGAGATGATTTGCTAAATGGTACCATAATGTATAAAATGTCTCTAAAACCCTATAAAAACCCTGGCCTTCTTTGTCTCAGGGCTGCTCTGTTCCTGCGTGTCCAGACAGCCCCAGCATGCTAGAATAAATAAACCCTTTGCTGATTGCATGAGAGTGTCTCTTGGAGTCGTTCTTGGGGCAGTGGATGTTTTCGGACTCTAACAGCATTTTTCAAGAGGAAATTCAAATGGCCAACAAACACACACAAAAATGCTCAGGATCTTTTAGCCATTAGGAAATGCAAATCAAAGCCACAATCAGGTTTACTTCACTCCAGTTAGAAAGGCCCTCCTATAGAAAATAACAAACAATAAATTCTGGTGAGCAAGTGGGAATGTAAATTCACTGGTGGTGGAAATGTAAACTGCTCCAGTCACTGCAGAAGACAGTATAGAGATACCTCAGAAATCTGAATATAGACCTACCACATGACCCAGACCATCCCACTCTTGGGAACCAACCCAAACAAAATGAAATCAGCTATGAAAGAGTGTTCTATACCCCCATGTTTATTGCAGCTCAATTTACAACAGCTAAGTTAAGGAATCAAGTCCATCCACTGATGACTGGATAAAGAAATTATGGTATACACATACACACACACATACACACACTGTATAATATTACTTAGTGGTTAAAAAAAAAAAAGAAATCCTGTCTTTCCAATAAAAAGGATATGACTTGAAACCATTATATTTAGTGAAATAAGTCACTCCTAAAAAGACAAATACCAAATGCTTTCCATGATCTGTAGTAACTAATAGAGTACCTAAAGGGTAATAAAGGAGTGAAATTGGCATTTTGAGATTCAATGATTGTTTATAGCCCTTGTCTCTACTGTTGAGGAACAGTGTTTTTTTTCCTTCATACTATTTGCTGAACTCGTTAATTAGTGTAGGGTTAATATTACAAGTATAAAGTAAACTGAAAAGAGGTCTTTGTAAAAATTAAGAGTGGGAATAGAAGAAATAGAAGGAAGAAGGGAGGGAGCATGGGCCGGCAGGGGGGGTAGTGTGAGAAGTATCACTATGTTCCTGAATCTGTATATATGAAACTCATGAAATCTGTAAACCTTAAATTAAATTTTAAAAATTTAGGGTGGCTTCAAAAATAGCAAGGCTGCCCTGACAACCAGTAGAAATTCAAACACACCCTTTAAGGAACTTCCGTGGGATTCCACGGAGCTGGCTCTGTCCACAATGCTCAGTGTAGTCTTTCTCTCTTTCTGAGCTCACTGCATATACTTTCCCATCATGACACCTCCTTGATAGTCATTTTATATTTCAGCAGGGTCAATATAGATTTCCTAGTCTCTTCATCTGAGTTGGAGGTCCTTAAAAGGCACTACATATGCCATAGGGAAAGATAGAAAGGTATTCCATCCCCTGGATCACTCCCCAAATGGCCACAACAAACAAGGCTGGGCCAGGCTAAAGCCAGGAATCAGGAGCTTCTTCCAGGTCTCCCATATGGGTATAGGGGCCCCATAACTTGGGCCATCCTCCACTTCTTTCCCAGGCTCAGTAGCAGGAAGCTGCATCAGAAACAGAGCATCCAGACCTCAAATAGGAATATATATAGGATACCAGTGCTGCAGGAAGCAACTTAACCTGTCGTGCCATAATGTCAGCCCCTCACAATATTTTAAATAGCACTGCACTCATAATTGTGGAGAAAAGAAGGAAGGGATGGTTTCTTCTTTACTTTCCAAGAATACTTGTCCCTATAAAACTACAAAACTATAACTTTTTTTTGACAGGCAGAGTTAGACAGTGAGAGAGAGAGACAGAGAGAAAGGTATTCCTTTTCCGTTGGTTCACCCCCTAAATGGCCGCTACGGCCAGCATGCTGCGGCTGGCGCACTGCGCCAATCTGAAGCCAGTAGCCAGGTGCTTCCTCCTGGTCTCCCATGTGGGTGCAGGGCCCAAGTACTTGGCCATCCTCCACTGCCTTCCCAGGCCACAGCAGAGAGCTGGCCTGGAAGAGGAGCAACTGGGACAGAATCTGGCACCCCAATCAGGACTAGAACCCAGGGTGCTGGCGCCGCAGGCGGAGGATTAGTCTGTTGAGCCGCAGTGCCGGACCCCACTGTAACTTTTATGCTATACAAATCATAAAATACATACATATACTGCATGGATCATGCTGCAAATTATATGTAATATCAAATTCTTAAATATATGCATAGGCCTTAAAGATCATCTAGAATACAGTCATCCTATTTAGTCTTGAAATTCTATAAGCACTGTCTTATGTAATTGATACAATAATTCTATAAGGATGGTATTGCTATTATCCATTTTTTCCCATTATATGGTTAAAAAAAATGAGAGTAAGCATGTGCTATCTTAAGCTTACACCAATTGGTGATAGGAATGCTGGAAGCCCATCTGAGTCTTCTTGAGTCCAAACCCAGATTCCACTTCAATGAGAAATTTCAAGTCCAAGAAGCAGGGACTTGCCCAAGATGAGAATTTAAACAGCCGGACTCCCAGTCCAAACTTTTGCTCAGATAAATAAGAGAAAACTCTTTTATAAGTAAGTTCAAAGTTAGAATCTGTTTGCCACCAACCTAAAATCTCAGATTACATCTTTTATCTTTATTTTTTCCTCCCAGGTCTTAAGTAAAATAAGTGGGAAAGACTATATGAGCAAAAAAATCATAAAAAGAGGAAGTTCCAATAATACAAGATCTTGCCACATGAAAAGGTCAAATGATACTCTGTTTCAGCCTATAATAGGCTACAATTTGAGCAACCCTAGCCATGAAATACTGGGCAATTTTCTGACCTTTTTAGCTATAGCTGTAAGTGCTTTGATTCTTGGGACATCCTATATCTATATTTGAAACTAACTAAAAAGAAAATAAAAAATGTTTCTAGGCTCCACTTTCATGATATAAAATATAACCTACAGGTATGTGTGGAAGACACTGGATGTTACTTGGAGCTTTGTTCATTTGCTTTATTTTGTTTCAGCTACCAAATATCTGAGTGTCTTTCCTCTAACTGTAGATGCCCTATTGAATTAGTCAAGATTCTCTAGAGAGAGATGTGCTGGGGTAACTGGCATACACAATCATGGCAACTGAGAGATTCCATGGCAGATAATTTGCAAGCTAGAGATCCTGTGACACTGGTAGCATGGTTCAGTCTTCAGCTCAAGGGCATAAGAACCAGGGAAACTGATGGATTAATTCTCAGTTTGAGACTGAAAGACTGAGTACCAGCCAGAGAGCCATGGGTGAGTCCTGGAATCTAAAGTCCTGCAACTGACACCCCAGGTAGGAATGAAGCAAAGCTCACATATCACAGCCAGACCAATTTGCCATCTGTGTTTAGTTTCTGCAGATCCTTAGTCAACTGATGGTGCCTGCCCAAATCAAGAACTATATTCCCATCATGTCCATTCAGATACACATGCTCATCTCATTTGACAACACCTTCTTAGATGCACCCACAATCATGTTTTTTCTAGCTTTCTAGGTCTTTCTTCAGCCAATCAAGTTGACATCTTAAAATTTACCATCAAACTTGTCTTAGAAATCTTAGTGGCAGACAGAGTTTACCTCCCACCATAGAAACTGAAAGACAAGACGCTTTCCTCTCTTAACTGCCTTGCAGTGACTGTATAAGACCCAAACTTGATCCATAAGATCCTTCTACACTAGATTACGGAGTAATAAAAAGAGGCAGGAACAAATAAGAATCCATTACAGAAATGAGCACAGCATAGTAGGAGAAGCTTCTGGTTTCCAGGACAACAAAATAAGTGATAACATTTTCTTGCCTGTGCCAGAGACAGTGCAAGCAAAAACAGCTATACCCTCCAGTTGAGACAGCTGAGTCTTCATAGAGGCTGCTTAGTGTCATCTTGGCTGAACCAATGGTTGTGGCCTATTATCCTTTACCTCAGTCCATATCCTAAGCCTACATCTTTAGCCTTTCCAGTGATTCTGTGAGTAAATTAAAAATCACTTGAATAAAATCCCTTCCTAAGTCAGACAAACTAAATCAGGTTTTTTTGCCTGCAACTAAGGACCCCAATACTAAGCAACAAAAATTTAAATGTAGGCCGGCGCTGCAGCTCAATAAGCTAACCCTCTGCCTGTGGCACCGGCACCCCAGGTTCTAGTCCCGGTTGGGGCGCCGGATTCTGTCCCGGTTGCTCCTCTTCCAGGCCAGCTCTCTGCTGTGGCCCAGGAGGGCAGTGGAGGATGACCCAGGTCCTTGGGCCCTGCACCCCCATGGGAGACCAGGAGGAAGCACCTGGCTTCTGGCTTCGGATCAGCGCAGCGTGCCAGTCACAACGCACTGGCCTTAGAGGCCACTTGAGGGGTGACCAAAGGAAAAAGGAAGACCTTTCTCTCTGTCTCTCTCTCTCACCGTCTAACTCTGCCTGTCAAAAATAATTTAAAAATTTAAATGTAGTAAAAACACAATGGGTGGAGGCAGAATTTTGTGAAGAAATTATATTCGAATGTAGTTGGTAAATTGATAGAATTAAAAAGGAGAGAATGCTCCAACATGGGAAGCAGGTTACACAGCAGACTCATAGAATGGCAGATGTCCTAAACAGCATGCTGGCCTCATAATCAGCCCTTAAGGCATTCAGATCTGGCTAAAAAGCCCATGAGAATGTTTCAGGCATAGAAAGCCAGGACACTCTGGCAAAAATAAATAAATAAATAAATGACCTAAATGAAAGAGATCCCAACAGAAAGAATGGGCAATCAAAGAAGGAGGGACCTTTCTCTGAAGGCAGGAGAGAACTTCCACTTTGACTATGATCTTGTCTAAATATGATCAGAGTCGGCAAACTCAAGAGGCTTCATAGCCTTGGCAACTCATGAGAAGAGCCTCGGGTGATTACTGATGCCATAAATAAGAGTGTAAAATGTTAAATTAACAACAGGAGTCACTGTGCTCTTACTCCCCATGTAGGATCTCTGTCCTTAATGTGTTGTACTATGTGAATTAATGGTATAACTAGTACTCAAACAGTACTTTATATTTTGTGTTTCTGTGTGGGTGCAAGCTGTTGAAATCTTTACTTAGTATATACTAAATTGATCTTCTGTATATAAAGATAATTTAAAATGAATTTTGCTGTGAATGGAATGGGAGAGGGAGTGGGAGATGGGATGGTTGTGAGTGGGAGGGAGGTTATGGGGAGAAAAAGCCGCTATAATCCAAAAGTTGTACTTTGGAAATTTATATTTATTAAATAAAAGTTAAAAAAAAATCACACAGGGAAAAAAAGAATGCAGTTGAATATTTTAAGTTAAATATTTTAACTTAATTCATTTGTAAACAAGTCACTACATCTACCTATTAACACAGTCTCATAATTTCTAAAATAATACCAAAATGTAAACTGGTATTTCCACCCACATCCAGCTATTCCTCTAGATTGTTTCTGTAAGAGACATCTAAATTTCCTCATCATTCAATTCTGAAAACCTTAAACTATCTCATCTTGTACTTCTTCCTGTTGTCTATTAACCAAATACTTTCTATTTTCCTTTATGGTGACATTTCAGGTCTTCTCCTGCCTTCATACTCAAGGGCCCATACTTAATACTGGAACTTATCACCTCCTACATGAGATGCTGAAATAATTTTTAACTGGTCTACCAGTCTCCACTGTATCTCGTGCCAAATTAATGTTCCCAACATACTTTTTTTTTTTTATGTCAACACTCTCTAGATCAAAGGCCTCGGTGATTCACTATTGCCTGCAAGACAAAATCCAAACTACATAGCCTAACATATGGGACTCCCTCACAATATGATGCCTTCATACCTTCCCAATTTTACCACCACATGTTTCTATATATTCATGAAAATAGTACTAGAATGAGGAACATATTTTTAAACATAATGAACTGATGGAAAAAACAGGAAATCAAGATATATAATGCATGCTTGAATAAAGATTACAACAGTTTACAAATAAGCAAATAAAACTTGCAAGATTTTTATAGCTCTAATGTTATAAATAACCAATACTAAAAATAACTATTGTGTACAGAATGCTTATTATGTGCCAGACTATATTTTAAATTTCCTATTAGTGTTGTCTACAAAGACATTACAGCAACTTTATGAAGTAGGTGTTTTAATCCCATTTACATGTAGAAATACTTGAGTGTTGAGAGTAAGAATATATTCAAAATCATTCAACCAATCAGTCAGAGCCAAAATTCAAACATTAAGAAGTCAATTCTTAAATAAGGATCATATTTTATTAAAGGAATATTCTCACAGAAGTGAGTAGCTACATATTTGCATAAGTTGTTTTTTATACCACTTTAAATCAATTGTAAAAGGGACAATACTACTAACCTCAATTTCCCAACTGAACATTATTAACATTTTTAAATGATAATTTTTCTATGCAAACTTTGTCTCATAGCACAATAACTCAAAAAAATCCAGATTTTCTGGCTCCACTTCATAGGAATTTTATCTACTGGGTCTGGCATGTATTTCAGTACTAGACATTTTACCTGAATATTGCTGATACAGTTAAGTCAACTAGTCCTTCAACCTAACTTTGAGAAATCTTGAAATGGGTAATAGGGGAAGGATGAGATCCTTGATCATGGATCTTCCAGCTCCACCCTTCACTTGATGCATAAATCTGAATGATTATTTTACTGAATCTCAGTTCTTTCATTATTAAGGGAAGGATGATGAGTTAGATGTGATAACTTGCCACCACATACCCAACTCACCAATTTGCTATTCCAGGAAAACAACAAAAAAATTTACTACATCTGCTCAGCTTGCACAACTGGTGGTGTCCACCTGAAGCTTTGAGCTCTGTTAGGAAGGATTGTTGGGAAGGATTCTAAGTTATTATTTCAAGGTTATCATTCAAAGATGAGCATCACACTTGTATGAAAGGAACTAGAACCATGTTCTCAACCACGTGATAGTTTCAATATAGTTGCTCAGGACTATTTTCCTCTGCTTAATTCATACTTTCTTGTGCCCTTAAGGTTACTGAAATTATCCTTCTAGTTTTGCTTCAAACGTTCCATAAATACTTACAGATCACCCCCTTTCATCATCCCAGTTTTTGTATTTCAAATAAGCAATTTCATTATTCAACCTTGTAGTCCGGGTAGTAACTTACCTGGATCTCTCTCTCTTCCTCAAAACAAAGGTCTCTGAGTTCTTGTGAAGCCTTAGTGAAATTACAAATATACAATGCCTGTAGTTTGGTAAAATTTCATTATTATTTATTGCATTCCATTCGACTCTAAAATTCTCAACTTCCATGTAACACTTAATTAAACACTGGTGATGGGCACAGTTGGCAAACATGCCTGAGATGGTAACATTTCAGCACCTTGGACAGCTCAGGAGACTTTGCAGCATTCCTGATGCAGTTGTGACCTAACTCTCAGCATTTCCCAGCCCTATCTCTTCTTAAGGATAATTTCAAGGGTCTATTCTTTTTTTATTTATTTGACAGATAGACAGCGAGAGAGAGAGACAGAGAGAAGGGTCTTCCTTCCATTGGTTCTCCCTCCAAAATGGCCGCTATGCTATGGCCGGCGCTGTGCCAATCCGAAGCCAGGAGCCAGGTGCCTCCTCCTGGTCTCCCATGCGGGTGCAGAGCCCAAGCACTTGGGCCATCCTCCACCGCCTTCCCGGGCCACAGAAGAGAGCTAGACTGGAAGAGGAGCAACGGGGACTAGAACCTGGCGCCCATATGGGATGCCAGCACCGCAGGTGGAGGATTAACCAAGTGAGCCACGGCACTGGCCAAGGGTCTCATCATTATTTTCTCTGCCAGTCTGAAGGAAGAGGAACATCCTTGTCTCTTTGGTACATTTTATGTCCTCATCTAACTAACTTATCTCACTGCAGAATAGTAACAAAGTTAAAAGTTGAGGCTGTGCTGAGATTAGTCGATTGTGAATTCTCCACTTCCTAGCAATGCATATCAGGCATATTCTTTTGTATCCAAGTGCTTCAGTTACCTTCTGTTTTAAATGGCAACAATTAGAGTGCCTATCCATAGAATTTGCATGACAACACACAGATACTATCTGCATATAGTGCTTAGAACAGCCTAACACGTAGCAAGCACTCAGTACATATTAGTTGCTAGTGGCTACCACAAGGTACCAAACTAAATCTATGTTGGCCCTTTCATAGACTCATATGACCTTTTAATTCCCCAGTTGTGAAACAAAAGAGTTGTAACAGACTAGATAGTCCTAAAGTATAATCCATAAAACCTAAAACCTTCTTTTTTATACCCCAATAAAAAAATTTCCTATTTAATTCCTATCCTTTCAGTCATCCTGGGATGCTGTCAAGAGTCAGTCTTTGGATATGGGATACCATAACCCCAGTGCTTAAGCTCAGATTCCCTTAAAATAGTGTCCTGAATTTTAGATGATTCAAAAAAAGAAGTATAAGATTCTCAGCATCCCCCTAAGATTCAGGTTTTCTGAATCTTCTTCAGGCCCAACTGCAAATTCAACACTATTTCATGAAGGATAAGCCCTCAGATAAGGAAAGAAGGCATGAGGCAACAATATTTCCAGGCCATTACCCTGCTCTCTGCTACCTATAATGATCTTCCTTGGCATTTGTAGTCATTCATTTCAATAACCCTAGAGAGTTGCTTCAAGTATTTGGACGGTTTGCGTATTTTAGTTTTCTATTCCACCTTTCTTCCTGAGAGAACTTGAAACAAAACCATGAAGCACTAAGCCCCTCTGTACAAATCTCCTCATGAGTTTTCTCTTTAATCCTCAACATCTTTGTCCAAGAGCTTTGAGAAGTATTATGAACCTAAACAAGCTTCATGGCCAACTGTGGTTTCTGACACAAGATCATGGTTTTAAATATCCAAATCAGTGTACTTGGTTATTAATAGCAGGGGATTTCATCTCAACACATGATCTAGCAGACCGCTAGAAATCCAAGTTTAACATCCTTCAGGTTGTGAAATTAAAAAAAGAGAAAAATCCTAAAAGCATGAGTGTTTCTGTTTCATTTGAACTAGTTTTAACTCTAAATCTATTAGCTGAAAGATCACCACATTTAAGGTTCAAAAATCTATTTTTTGAGGGCTCCTGGGACAAATGACTAACTCTTCTTCATCTTTTTATCTTTAATGACTTGTATATAATAAACACTTGTAGTAGAATGGATTATTATTCAATAATATTCACTTCTTCCCCATCGCTGTCACAGGAAGACCATTTGTCCTTGTACAATTGGTGCTTGGCTTGGCCAAGTGTCTTTTGATTCAGTCAACAGGAAGTTAGCAAATGCAACTCAGAAAAAGCTAAAAATGTTTTCATGCTTTGATCCTACTCTCCTGGACCTCTGCCATAACCAGGGGAAGAAAATTTCTGGGCTGTCCCAGTGGTCCCAGAAGGGGTATGAAAAATATTGTGAGCAACACAGCCTACCTTAGATCAGACATCTTCCAGTCAAGTCGACTCATAAGCTAAATGTCTATTGTTATATGACATTCACATTTTAAAGCCTCTTGTTACAACACATTGCTGTACTAGTAAACCAATAAAGGCCTCAATGAGTGAATAAACAAACAAGCATTAGGACTGCAGAATTTTCATATATCAATTCTTTACCCACTAGAGACTAACCAGAGAGAAACCAGGTCATTCATCGCTGGGGAAGTATTCTAATATCTGTTTCTCTTCTTACTGCAGATAGTGGCATAACAGTGCCATGGCCACATGGACATGACCTATAATTTGTTATTACTTAACATCAGGTTAAGTAAAGGACAAAGTTTTCCAATTTCATTACATCCTCTCTTTTCTTCCCTGACCTTGTTTCCATCCCACAGATAAGAAAGCCACCCTTTTAAGAAGGGCAGAACTATCCTGAAGTCATGCTGTGCTAAGGGGAAAATCTAATCTCTACTGTAATAAAACTCTTTAGAATATATAAGGATCAAGAATTCCCAATAAGCATATAATTGAACTTGTTTTTACTGCTATGGTAGAACTGGACTGAAAATTAAAAATTCATTACCTAGTACAGTTTACAGAAGCTATGTTTCAGCTCCTTGGAAAAGATTCCCAATTCACTCAACATAACACAAAAATTACCAAACCAGGTCAGATCCTTTGTACCCTTCAGCAAAGAGTTCTTTGACAGTTAAAAAACAAAGTTGTCCTTGATGAAAAGTTAACTTGCAAACAAAAGACCCCTGTTCACTGTAAATAAATCATCCTGGATCTGTCATTCAAGGCAGCTTCTGGTAGAATTAACCGGACTTGTCCTGTGCCACAACAAAAACCTATAAAACAGAGGAAGCCATATTTTTAAGCTCGATACAGCTTTTTTTTTTTTTTTTGAGAGGCAGAGAGAAAACTGAAAAGGTCTCATCTGCTGGCTCACTCCCCAAATGCCCATACAGTGAAGGTTCCAAGGCCAGGAGCCAGGAACCAATCAGAATCCTTCCCAGTGATGGTAGGGACCCAACTAATGAACTAAATTGCCTGCTACTTCCCAATTAATTTGCATTAGCAGGTGGCTGGAATAAGGAGCAGAGCTGGTACTCAACCCCAAGTTCTCCTTTAATGAGATGCAAGTATAGGCATCTTTTTAAAATTTTTTTAAAGATTTTATTTATTTATTTGAGAGGTAGAGTTACAGACAGTGAGAGGGAGAGACAGAGAGAGGTCTTCAATCTGCTGGTTTACTCCCCAAATGGCCACAATGGCAAGAGCCAAGCTGATCTGAAGCCAGTAGCCAGGAGCTTCCTCCAGGTCTCCAATGTGAGTGCAGGGGCCCAAGCACCTGGGCCATCCTCCACTAGCCTCCCAGGCCATAGCAGAGAGCTGGAGTTGAAGAGCAGCAGCCAGGACTAGAACTGGCACCCATATGGAATGCCATCACTTCAGGCAGAGGATTAACCTATTTCACCACAGCTCTGGCCCCAAAATATAGGCATCTTAATCTTCACCTTCCTCTTAGGAAGTCACTGCTTTCAGGCACTGGAGCAATCTGTCTGGAGACTGTTTCCCAACTGTGCCGCGCTGAGGTGAAGTCCAAGCAGAACGTGGTGGTTCTGCTGAGCTGACAGGGCAAAGATCAAAGTCTGGAGCAGCTGAAGCATTCAAAAACTATGGGGAGCAAACCAGGGGAAAGGATAGAACCACAGCAGGAGGGAGGGCACTACAGAAGTTACTGTTGGGCATCCCAAGAAAGTCCTAGCCCAAGGGTTTAGCTTACATACATGGGATGATTACTGTATGAGGCTTACCAGCGAATGGTAGCTATGAGCTTCAGAGTGGAAAAGAGATATATGGACTGGCCGGTGCCGCAGCTCAATAGGCTAATCCTCCGCCTTGCGGCGCCGGCACACCGGGTTCTAGTCCCAGTCGGGGCACTGGATTCTGTCCCGGTTGCCCCTCTTCCAGGCCAGCTCTCTGCTGTGGCCAGGGAGTGCAGTGGAGGATGGCCCAAGTGCATGGGCCCTGCATCCCATGGGAGACCAGGAGAAGCACCTGGCTCCTGGCTTTGGATCATCGCAGTGAACCGGCTGCAGCACGCCAGCCGCAGCGGCCATTGGAGGGTGAACCAACAGTAAAGGAAGACCTTTCTCTCTGTTTCTCTCTCTCACTGTCCACTCTGCCTGTCAAAAAATAAAGAAATAAAGAAAGAAAAATTAAAAAGAAAAAGAAAAAACAAACAAAAAAAAGAGATATATGGACCAAGCAGCACTAGAGAACCTTCAAAGGCTAGTCCGTTAAGGATAAAAAGATTTTATTAACACCTCATTAAGTCTCCAGGCAGCAAGCTGACACACCCAAGAGGCTTCCTCTTGAGAGTTAAGACCATTTGCCAAGGGGCCAGCGTTGTGTCACAGTGGGATAAGCCGCTGCCTACAATGCTAGCCTCCTGTATCTGAGCACTTGTTTGACTGCTGTCTTACCTGCTTCCAATTCATCTCTGTTTATGCACCTAGGAAAGCAGTGGAAGATTGCTCAAGGGTTTAAACTCTGCCACCCACACTGAAGAAGGAGCTTCAGGCTACTGGCTCAGCCTGACCCAACCTTGACTATGGTAGCCACTAGGGAAGTAAACCAAAAGATGAAAGATTCTCTCTCTCTCTCTTTCTCTCCTCTCTCTCTCTCTCTCTCTCTCTCTGTGTGTGTGTGTGTGTGTGTGTGTGTGTGTGTTTCTTGTCTCTTGCTCTCTCTGCGAATCACTGTGCCTTTCAAACAAATAAAGTAAATCCTTAAAAAAATTGCCAAAATAAGATCTGCTCTAGACCTGCTGTTGTAATGCCTTAAACTGAGTCCTGACAACAACTACAGAGAAAATAGTTTGTAAGTTGAGTCCCAGCAAAGTTGAATTTTGGCAATCACTCTGGACCTTCCACTTGTAAATAGCACAACTAGACATAAAAATCAAACCTACACAATTATTAGGTGATCATTCAGTAACTGAAATAAATCATCTTCTGAGGAAGATTACAGAATCCAGCATCTCTACAATGTAGCAGCAATGAGTAGTACAAAATAAAACATTACAAGATATAAAAGGAAGAAATATGCACCCTGATGGAAAAAAATCAGTCAAAAGAAATGGACTCCAAGGTATTTTCCCAAGGGAAATGAAAACTTATATTAATGCAAATATCCTTATATGAATGCTTAAGTCAGCTTCATTTATAATCACCAAAAATTGAAAACAAGTCAAATGTCCTTCAGTGGGTGAGTGGATAAACTGTTGCCCAGCCACACAATGGAACACCATCAGTAATAAAAAGAAATCAACTATTGGTTACTTAAAACAACAGGGATGACTCTCAAAGGCATTTTGTTGAAAGAAAGAAACCAGTCTCAAAAAGTTGCATACTGCATGGTTCCATTTATATCACAAGTGGGAAAAGGCAAAATCATAGCTACAGAGAACAGAGGAGTAGATGCCAAAGTTCAGGAATGGGGAGGGTTTCACAGCAAAGGAGCGGCAGCAGAGTGTCCTAGGATGACAGAGTTGTTCTGCAATGTAATGACACCAACTCACAAACACATCAAAACTCATAGAACACCAAAACAGTACATTTCACTGTGTGTTCATTTTTTAAATAAAATTGAAAGTATGAAAGAAAATAAGATATAAAGGGAATCATATAATCATTTTTAATGGCGTAGTGGGTAAAGCTGCCGCCTGCAGTGCCAGTATCCCATGTGGTTGCTCCACTTCCAGTCCAGCTCTCTGCTGTGGCATGGGAAGGCAGTGGAGGAGGGCCCAAGTGCTTGGGTCCCTACACCACCCGTGGGAGACCTGGAGGAGGCTCCTGGCTTCGGATCGGCGCTCTATCTTTCTCTCTCTCTGCCTCTCCTCTCTCTAACTCTTCCAAATAAATAAATAAATCTTTAATACATAAATAAAAATAAAAAATAAAATATAACACTTCTGAAACAATGAAAAATGGGCAAATAACATAAATATACAATTCACATAAAAGGAAACACAAGTTGCTGTTAAACACATGAAGAGGGACAGATGTTGTCACACAGCAGGTTAAGCTGCCCCTTGGGACAATTGCATCCCATACTGGATTGCTGGTTCTGGTCTAGCTCCCTGCTAATGTACCTGGGAAGCAGTGGATGATGGTCCAAGTGTTTGGCTCCTGCCACCCATTTGGGAGACACAGATGGTGTTCCTGAATCCTGAATTCAGCCTGGCTCAGTCCCATGTGTTGTAGCCGTTTGGAGAGTAAACCAGTAAATGGAAAATCAGATCAATCTCTCTCTCTCTCCCTCTCCCTCTCCCTTTCCTTCCCCTTCTATTCTTCCTCCTCCTCCAGCTCCTCTCCCTCTCCCTCTGTGTGTCTGTAATCCTGACTTTCAAAAACGTAAATAAATAAATTTTTTAACAAAACACACACTAACAGATACTCAGTCCCCTTTTTCACTCACTGGATTGACAAAGATCAAAGACCTAAAAATGTTTGGTGTTGGTAGGGATTTTTGGTCACCATGCTGGGAGAAGGTAAGCTGGTATAATGTTAATGGCGGGGAAATTGTTAAGATCTATCATAATGTTCAAAAAATGCATATGCCATTTTACCCAGCAAGGTCACTTACAGAAATTTATCCTAAAGATATACTTATAGGGGGCAAGTGCTGTGGTATAGCAGGTAAAGCCACCATCTGCAGTGCCAGCATTCCATATGGATGCCAGTTCAAGTCCCAGCTACTCTACTTCCAATCTATCTCTCTGCTATGGCCTGGGAAAACAGTAGAAGATGGCCCAAGTCTTTGGGCCCCTGTACCCACATAGGAGACCTGGAAGTGGCTCCTGGCTCCTGGTTTCAGATTGGCCCAGCTCCGGCTGTTGCAGCCATTTGGAGAGTGAAACAGCAGATAGAAGATCTCTTTCTCTCTCTCTCTCTTTCTCTCTCTCTCTCCCTCTCTCTCTCTCTCTCTCTCTCTCTGTAATTCTACCTTTCAAATAAATAATCTTTTAAAAAAGATATATTTGTACATGTATCAGTGACTTAGGAATTAAGTTATTTATTGGAAGCTTTGTGGGTTTTTTGGGGGGGTTGTTAATTATCTTTCAGACTCTTTGGATTTTTTAAATTTATTTTCACTTTATTAGGAAAGCAGAGAGACAGAGATTTTTCATCAATTGGTTCACTCCCCAAATGCCCACAACAGTCCAGGTTAGGACAGGCCAAAACCAGGAGACTGGAACTCAATTTGGGTCTCCCATGTGGGTTGCAGGAACCCAGTGATTTGAGCCGTCACATTGCTGCCTCCCAGGGTATGCACGTGCATGTAGGGTGAATTGGAAGTAGAGCCAGGATTCAAAACCAAACATTTCAATATGGGGTGGGATGGGGGTACCCCAAGTCGGATTTTATTTTTGTTGTTTTGTTTAAAAGATGTATTTATTTATTTGAAAATAGTTACAGAGAAAGAGGAGGAAGACACAAAGAGACCTTCCAATTACTGGCTCACCCCCAAAATGATCTCAATGGTGGGGATTGGGCCACACAGAAGCCAGGAGCCTGAAATTCTATCCAGCTCTCTCATGTGGGTCCAGGGTCCCAAGGACTTGGGCCATCATCCACTGCTTTCACATCAGCAGAGAGCTGGATGGGAAGTGGAGTAGCCAAGACTCAAACCAGCACCGACATAAAATACCAATGTGGCAGGTAGTGGCTTAACCACTGTGCCACAATGCTAGCCCTTCAAGTGGCATTTTTACCACTGCACCCATCTCCCAACCCTGTTTTTAATAGCAAAATGTGGAGGTCAATCTAAATGTCCATCAACATCAGATTACTTAAATCAAGTATAGCGAACATACGCAATGAAATACAATGCAGATTTTCAAGTTCTGAAATGAAACTTAAGTGAACATTTTAAAGTGAAAAATGTAAGATAAAAACACTCTGAGGTAAGCAGTCCTATAAAATAGAAGTAAAAAAGTGTCCACAAAATCCCATAAATAGCATAAAATATCTTTAGCAAAATACACAAGAAATGATTAAATTGGCTGCCTCTAAAGAAGAAATCTATATAACTGAGTAACTGGGGGCAAGGCAAAAATGTGTAATTATACATCTACATGTTCTTTATAAATTTTGAGCCATGAGATCAAATGACCTACTTCCAAATAAATAGAAATGTTAATCTATCAGAACACTTTTGGAAAGTTATATGTTTGGAACTACAGTTCCAAACCCACTTTTTTCCCATAATCACATAGTAAGCACTCTTTTGTACCTGGCTTCTTTAACTCACCATATGTTTTCAAATTCATCTGTATTATCATAAAATATAGTTCTTTCTGTTTTTAGTTATATCTTTCCTTATTTATTTATCCTTCTTATATATTAGTAACATACCATAATTCCTATTGCTCCAGATTTTACTATTTCCAGTATGGGATCATGTGGAATAAAGCTGTTCTGAAAATTTGTACAGGTTTTTGTTTGGATGCATGTTTCATTTCCTTGGGTAAATACTCAAGGGTGGAATAATTGGGTTCATGGGAGGTATATACTTAATTTTCAGGGAAATGCAATTAAAACCACAGGGAGATATGAATTCTCATCTACTAAGATAGGTATAATCAAAAAGACTGATGACCCTGAGTATTAGAAAGGACACAAAGCAATACTCTTAAAAGTTAATCTCAATTCATAGGGTTGGCTGGCCAGTTCAATGTACTGTTATCTCCTGTGCTCTGGGCACTCAGTGTCCATGAATTAATCCAACTCAGTTTGCCCTGACTTCTTCTGAGGTTGACATCAGGGATACTCCAAAGACTTTTCTTCATTTACTACAGTGAGACATTTCCTCCAAATTCTTTTGTTCAAATGATCTTCACAACCAGGATGCTGAGCATAATTTTCCGACTTTAATAAACCGTATAGCAAATTACATCTGTTCCAATGATAAAGGAGAAATTGGTTTGCCACCAAAGAAAACACATAAGAAAAACTTTAAATGTTTATGAAATGTCTATAAAATAAAACAAAATGAAAAATAAGAAGAAAAGCAAATTATTGGAAAAAAGAGTACATTAGCCATATTTCAGAAGAGAAAATATTTCCTATACATGGTCTCTTTTACAATAATCACCACTGGATCAGGCAGGTGACTTAATCTCTCACATATTTAGTGAAGGAAGATTCATGTTCAAAGGGAATAAGTGACTTGCTCAAGATTGTAGCACTAATGAATTATCAATTCATGAATTAAAACCAAGTTCATGACCAGAAGTTGTGTGAGTTTTCTGCTACACTGGCACATCTCACCCTGATTACGCTAAAAATCACAAGAGAAACCCTGATCCACTTGACCAGTTTGCATCAGGCTTAGTGAGGACAGGTTTTGACCCCCATTTTATGATTCTTGACTGTTCAAGTTAAAACATAAGTCTCTTGAAGCACTCAAATTAGCCTTTCCTTTGTTCTTTTATCTGAGGTCCAGTGGCATCCTGCCATGGAGCAATAATATGGACAGTAGGATCAAGAGACTTGTTTTCTGGGGCTGGCTCCATGGCACAGTAGGTTAATCCTCTGCCTGCAGAACCAGCATCCCATTTGGGGGCTGGTTCTAGTCCCAGCTGCCTCTCTTCCAATCCAGCTCTCTGCTATGGCCTGGGAAAGCAGTAGAAGATGGCCCAAGTATTTGGGCCCCTGCATCCACATGAGAGATTGGGAAGAAGCACCTGTCTCCTGGCTTCAGATCAGCACAGCTCCGGCCATTGCAGCCATCTGGGGAGTGAATCAATGGAAGGAAGACCTCTCTCTCTGGCTCTCCCTCTCACTGTCTGTAACTCAACCTTTCAAATAAATAAAAAAATATTTAAAAAGAGAGCGTGAGAGAGAGAAAGACTGGTTTTCTGATTCTGACCAGGTACTAACAAGCTAGGACCTTGTACTGAGAACATTTGGGGGGGGGGGGGGGGATGTGAGTATTAGACCCAAGAAACACCTGGATGTAGGCTAACCATCTGTGTGGACTTGATGATAGTTACTTCACCTTTCTAGCCTCATGTTCCTAATTTGTAAAATGGGGATAATAATATCTGTCTTACAAAGATCCTGTGGGATCCACAATAGCAGGAGTTCAAGGAATGAGATTTACATCATCATCATCATCACCTTCATTACGAGTCATTACTGTCTCAAGAATGGACTGCAGGAGCATGACGCTCACGGGCAGCTTTGCTCCTCTATGAGCCTACCTGTGACCACATCTTCATATACGCAGTGGAAAAACTAGTTCTTTGGCAACTCCAAAAAATAACTGCATGGTTACCATGTCACTTTCTGGAATATTCTTATCGAAATGTTTTCTTGACTCAGTCTTTCACTCATTCATTATTGCCAATCTATTATATGTCAGGAACCTTGTTAGATAGGAAATGAATATCCAGTGAAACTGACAGTTATTCTGTTTCAGAAATATGCATAATTTTCCCTGCAGGAGACAATTAGAAACCAGTCCAAATGCCTTTTTTTTTTTTAACAGGCAGAGTGGACAGTGAGAGAGACAGAGAGAAAGGTCTTCCTTTGCCGTTGGTTCACCCTCTAATGACTGCCATGGCCAGCGCACTGCAGCTGGCGCACCGCGCGATCCAAAGGCAGGAGCCAGGTGTTTATCCTGGTCTCCCATGGGGTGCAGGGCCCAAGCACTTGCGCCATCCTGCACTGCACTCCCTGGCCACAGCAGAGAGCTGGCCTGGAAGAGGGGTAACCAGGACAGAATCCAGTGCCCCGACCGGGACTAGAACCTGGTGTGCCGGCGCCAAAAGGCGGAGGATTAGCCTATTGATCCACGGCACTGACCCAAATGCCTTTTAAAAAGTACTGCTCTTTTTTAATATTTATTTTATTTCATTTATATGAAAGAGTACAGAGAGAGGGAGAGACAGAGAGAAAGGTCTTCTATCCGCTGCTTCACTCCTCAGATGGCCACAATGGCCGAAGCTGCGCCGATCCGAAGCCAGGAGCCACGAGCTTCTTCTGGGTCTCCCATGCAGGTGCAGTGGCCCAAGGACTTGGGCCATCTTCCACTACTTTCCCAGCTCATAGCAGAGAGCTTGATTGGAAGAGGAGCATCTGGGACTCAAACCAGCACCCATATGGAATGCTGGTGCCTCAAGCCAGGGCTTTAACCTGCTGCACCACAGCATTGGTCCCAAAAGTACTGCTCTTGGCCGGCGCCACAGCTCAATAGGCTAATCCTCCGCCTTGCGGCACCGGCACACCGGGTTCGAGTTCTGGTCGGGGTGCCGGATTCTGTCCCGGTTGTCCTTCTTCCAGGCCAGCTCTCTGCTGTGGCCAGGGAGTGCAGTGGAGGATGGCCCAAATGCTTGGGCCCTGCACCCCATGGGAGAGCAGGAGAAGCACCTGGCTCCCGACTTCAGATCAGTGGCCACTAGGGGGTGAACCAACGGCAAAGGAAGACCTTTCTGTCTCTCTCACTGCCCACTCTGCTTGTCAAAAATTAAAAAAAAAAAAAAAAAAAAAAAAAAGTACTGCTCTTTTAAAATCTGTGAATGTTTATTTGCTCCCAACAATCACCACTCAACAGGAAAGGTTTACTAAAGAAGTTCTTTAGAGATTGCATGCTTCATGAAAAGGAATTTTTGAAAACAGGCACTAATTTGACAAAGCGGCGCATCTGTTTAGATTGGTGGGTGCTCATAAAAGGACCCACATGTGCAAAATTAAGGAAATGGATGGTGGATGCTGAGGCCAATACCAGCTCAAACCACAAGCCAACATAATACTCAGGAAAGCTTAGGTGTTTCCAGGAGACTATGCATGCACCTTGCTTTGCCCATAACAGCATCCCAAATAATTATGTGCAGATCAATGACTCTTAAATGAAAATCTCTTTCAAGTATACATGAGGGGGAAAAATACCTATAGAAAGTGCTTTTGCAAAGACAAAAATTGTCATAAAAAGAAAACATAATTTCTGAAATACATTTTATAAATCTAGACTTCCATGTATCAACACTGTTTAATTAACCAAGGTGCACATGAATTTTTGGTGAACATTCCATTTAGATCTCCCCTGCATGTGATTATTCATCACCGTGGTCTGCAGCCTCCAGTGAAGTACAATAGTCCATTTCTATTTCATTTCATTACACAGTCACATCATGAACAGGAGATGAAGAATGGCAATTTTCATAACATTTTGCTCTTTGGCACAATGAACTTGCAGGAACTGGGGTATCCTAAGGTTTAGGTAAAGGAGCAACTCTTTTCCTAATTATGAAGGATTTGCAAGAGGAGAACAGCCCGAGTAGGGTGCTGGGCAGGGCGGGGAAGAAAAGCTGGCAGTCCAGAACAGAAAAGCTATTTGCCCATCAATCTGCAAACCGTATTTTATTAAAAATGTAATTACCCTCAGGACTCTTATTTGCAAAGACTGTTGAAGGTATATTGACATTTGGAGCTGTGTGAAGGTCTCTGATGTCATCACAGAGCACTGAAATCTTCCTTATCTGGTTCAGTGTTTGTGGAGATGTTTTCTTCTCAAAAGACATGAAAACCCAAGAGGACATTGCTTCACGACAGCAGATCCTTGGGTCAATAACCAGAATAAAAGAAACAGGGTCTTGGGATTCCTCCTTTGCCTCTTTTTCAGTCCCTCCTCCATCCTATCCTATCCCTAGTCCTCAGGCTGGCTTCATAGGCCTGTGGGTGTCCAACTTAAGCACAGGGCCCTGGGTGCGGAAAGACCTCATGTTCGGTTTGATGTTCTGCTGCTTCCATCTTTACATACTTAATAACTTTTTGAACAAAAAAACCTTGTAATTTGTGCTGAATCCCACCAGCTTCCCCCACTACAAACACACCTCTCATAGACATCTTCCCCAAGGCCACATGGTGACCATTTACTCTAATCCCTGACCAAGTCAGAGAATGCTCACTCGGAGCCAGACTGCACAGTGAACCGGCTGAGCTTCTCCTCCTTCCTACCTTTGTGACCTTGATTTTCTCAGCTGCTTAATGGGGACAGCATCCTCCTATGCCTTGATGCCCTTACAAGAATTAAACGACAAAATGTACAGAGTACTCAGAAGAGCGGGTACTCCACACAGCAGACTGTTTGTCTATGGAAAATTTTTTTAAAGATTTATTCTATTTATTTGAAAGAAGGGTGACAGAGAGAGGGAGAGACAGAGAAAATCTTCCATGTACCCACTCCCTAAATGGTTGCAAAACCCAGGGCAAGGCCAGGCTGAAGTTAGGAACTTGGAACCCCATCTGGGTCTCCCACATTGGTTGCAGGGGGCCAGACACTTGGGCCATCTTCCACTGGTTTTTCCAACTGCCTTAGCTGGGAATTGGATTGTAAGTGGCGGAGCCAGGACTTGAACAAGCAGGCATATGGGATGCCAGTGTCACAGGTGGTGGCTTAACCCGCTGTGCCAAACTGTAGGCCTCTTCGTGGTGGATTTTATATTGTTGATTAGAGAAGAGGGAGGGAGACTGCTGCTCCTCTATGAGACATGCCTGCCCTCCCAGGGTGAGCCACCAACTCCTATATCTCATGAACTACACTCAGTGTAGTCCTACAGTACCTCCGCCCAAAATGCAGCACTTGCTAAGCTTCCTTTCTCTTCAGGATTTGCACTCTGTCTACCACTTCTACTCCTTGATAGATTCATTCTGATTAACTGGATTTGTTTAAGTGAAATAATTACCTTACAAAGAGTATATAGTATCACCATTATATATTTTAGGGAATATGTAAATAAGCACTATTTTATTTTAATATGGGATAGCTAACATTTTTAAATGTTCATTTACATAGCACCAGTGGCACCCATATTAACCTTGTTTCTTCTTCCATTAGGCTCTGAGCATTTTTTTGTTTGTTTTTGAAGATTTATTTATTTATTTATTATTTGAAAGGTAGTGTTACAGAGAGAGGAAGAGATAGAGAACATTTTAAGGGAAGCAATTGCGGTCTCATTTCTATATTGTCAGCTCACACAGTGTGCTGTGTACAGCCAGTTTGCCACAGCTGTTTGTTGAATGAATACTTGATAGCAAACTGACGACAGTGATAGTTCCCCACAAAGCTGCTCATACCTTGGCCAGTGTCCATCTCCAGTCTGTAAAACTTAAGGATCCCAAGAGCGCTTCTCCACTGTGGTGTTTCCTCAAAACATGGTCTGAGAACCACCTGCACCAGAATCCATCAGGGAGGGGCAGGCGTGGCCGCCCAGCAAGCAGAGCCACTGCTTCAAATGCCCACAGCCCTTAGTGGAGTGCCTGGAATCAACTTTCACCTGTGTTTCTTAAGCAGCTTCCTGCTAATGCACTCCCTAAGAGGCAGTAGATGATGGTCCAAGTACATGAGTCCTTGCAACCCACATGAGAGGTCCAGATGGAGTTCCTGGCTCCTAGCTTCTGCCTGGTCCAGCTCCAGCTGTTGCAGGCATTTAGGGAGTGGACCAGTAAGTGGAAAATTAATCCATCTTTCTCTCTATACACACACACACTTCATCACACATCATTCCATCTTTCAAATAAATGAAAATAAAAAAAGAATCACTCAGAGAGCTTGCTAAGAAGGCAGACACCGGCCCCAGATTCCCCAGTCCCTACTACCTCAGAGCCTCTGCACACTGAAGGATAGCCATGTGGTAGGATTTTAGAATTTTCATAAGTAGTGGTAGTAGTAATAGTAACAGCACAACAAGAAGTTACTCATACTGATTATGCACCAGGGATTAAACTCAGTACTAACATATATGATCTCACTTAATCCCCTAACAAGTCTGTAAGATAGGTACTTGCCTAAGCTGTACAGCTATTAAGGGGCAAGGAAAGGATTTAAACCATGCCATCTGACTCTACAACTAAACAGTTAATCATCACACAGTATTCCTGGGGAGAAGGGAAGCATCTAGAGAAAAATCTCATCAATGAATCCGCCCAGAACCCTTTGGAGCACACCATTTATTTTACAGTTTATAAGCTCAGATCAGCCTACAGCACAGTCATTATCCAAGCTGAAAGTTTTTTATATTTTTAATGCTATTTAGCTTATCATGTGCATTCAGTGTGCATAGTCATCAAAGTTGTCTCAATACAGCTGTATTAAGAAAGAATCTTTTATTATCGAGGGCATAGGACCTTCACTTCCTGGCAGGACAAAGCTGCCACTCTCAGATTCTGAAGACCATGTCAAGAAAGGGGGGCCCTTACCTCCAAGAACTTGAGATGCTAAACTGGTGTAGTAATTAAATTTGAATACGAAAAGGTTAAATGACCATTGCCCAGGTGTTCTAGATGAGATTTTTTGCTTCCACTGAGGATTTAGAGTTCATCAACTCCTGGAATCTCTCCCAAATCTGTCTAGATTTCATGACTACTCATTCCGCAAAAAGAAGCATAATGAAAGGCAGTGTTTGAAATAGGTACATTTGTGCTCCATGAAAGGAAGGGAAAAAAAGACAGGATGGAAGAAGAAAGAAAGGAAGGGAGGGAGAGAAGAAAGGAAAAACAAGAAAACCAAAAAGAGAAAAGAAAAGGTTGACTGATGTTAAGAATCATTAAAGTCTCACAAACATGGAAAATCCAGACCAGGTGCAGGCATTACTTTGCAACCACATTATTAATCATCAGTCTAAAGAAAACAAAAAACCCACTAAGTCAGGCAACATCTATTCTTTTTTTTTTTTTTTTTTTGGACAAGCAGAGTGGACAGTGAGAGAGAGAGACAGAGAGAAAGGTCTTCCTTTGCCGTTGGTTCACCCTCTAATGGCCGCCGCGGCCGGCGAGCTGCGGCCGACGCACCGCGCTCATCTGATGGCAGGAGCCAGGTGCCAGGTGCTTTTCCTGGTCTCCCATGGGGTGCAGGGCCCAAGCACTTGCGCCATCCTCTACGGCACTATGGGGCCACAGCAGAGAGCTGGCCTGGAAGAGGGGCAACCGGGACAGAATCTGGTGCCCCAACCGGGACTAGAACTCAGTGTGCTGGCGCTGCAAGGCGGAGGATTAGCCTGTTGAGCCACGGCGCCGGCCCATCTATTCTTTTTTTAAAAATTTTATTTAATGAACATAAATTTCCAAAGTACAGCTTATGGATTACAATAGCTTCCCCTGCCCCATAACTTCACTCCCACCCACAACACTCCCCTCTCCCACTCCTTGTCCCCTTCCATTCACATCAAGATTAATTTTCAATTATCTTTATATACAGAAGATCAATTTAGCATATATTAAGTAAAGATTTCAACAGTTTGCACCCACACAGAAACACAAAGTGTAAAATACTATTTGAGGGCCGGCGCCATGTCTCAACAGGCAAATCCTCCGCCTTGCGGCGCCGGCACACTGAGTTCTAGTCCCGGTTGGGGCGCCGGATTCTGTCCCGGTTGCCCCTCTTCCAGGCCAGCTCTCTGCTGTGGCCCGGGAGTGCAGTGGAGGATGGCCCAAGTGCTTGGGCCCTGCATCCCATGGGAGACCAAGAGAAGCACCTGGCACCTGGCTCCTGCCTTCGGATCAATACGATGCGCCGGCCGCAGCGCGCCATCCGCGGCAGCCATTGGAGGGTGAACCAACGGCAAAAGGAAGACCTTTCTCTCTGTCTCTCTCTCTCACTGTCCACTCTGCCTGTCAAAAATTAAAAAAAAAAAAACTATTTGAGTACTAGTTATAGCATTAATTGAACACCTAAGAATAATTGTGTATTAATTACAGAGTTCAACCAATAGTTTTAAGTAGAATATAAAAAATACTAAAAGGGTAAAGTATTAAGTTTTTTTTTGTTTGTTATATAGTTATTTTTTAATTTAATAAATGTGAATTCATCGGACGAGCGTGGTGCGCCAGCCACAGCGCGCCGTCCGTGGCGGCCATTGGAGGGTGAACCAACGGCAAAAGCAAGACCTTTCTCTCTGTCTCTCTCTCTCACTGTCCCCTCTGCCTGTCCAAAAAAAAAAAAATGTGAATTTACAAAGTGCAACTTTTGTATTGTTGTGGCTCCCCCCTCAACTTCCCTCCCTCCCGCGACCCTTCCCTCTCCCACTCCCTCTCCCATCCCACCTTTCATCGAGTTTCATTTTCCATTACCTTTTTATGCAGGAGATCAACTTAGTATATACTAAGCAAGGATTTCAACAGGCTGCACTCACACAACCGCACAAGGTATAGGGTACTGTTCCACTAGTAGTGTTGTTTTTAAGTTTCATAGTAAAACACATTAAGGACAGAGATCCTACATGGGGAGCCTGTACCCAGTGACTCCCGTTGTTGATTTAACAATTGGCACTCTTATTTATGACGTCAGCAATCACCCGAGACTCTTGCTATGAGCTGTCTAGGCTATGGAAGTCCCTTGAGTTGACCAACTCTGAACTTGTTTAGTCAAGGCCATATCACAGTGGAGGTTCCTTCCTCCCTTCAGAGAAAGGCGCCTCTCTCCTTGATGGTCTGTTACTTCTGCTGGGGTATTATTCACCAGGATCTTTCATTTAGATTGTTTTTTGCCACCGTGTCATGGCTTTCTATGCCTGTGAGACTCTCATGGACCTTTTAGCCAGATCCAAATGTCCCAAGGGTTGATTCTGAGACAGGAGTGCTGTTTTGGGCGTTAGGCAACATCTATTCTGCAAATGTTTAGTGTGACATGATTCCTGCTGAAGATTTGATATTGGAATTTACAATTCAATGTCCAATGGAAACATTTACCTTAGCAAAATCTGAGCACTATGCAAATCCCTTTCTCCATATAATTATCACTCTTTGAAATCATAAGAAATATTTCCAAATAAATAGTATTTAGAACTTCCTATTCTCAAGTCTTATTTAATTTGCCCAAAGGTTTTGGAGCCACCTTCATTCTATGCTAGATTAATAAAGTTGGTCACAAGCAGTTCTTGCAATCTAAATGTGCTAAGCAGGAAAAAAAAAATGTTATTTCTGAAGCAGTCAGAGGAGAAAGTTCTGGAATGATTTTAGTGCCTTTTGTTGCTGTGAACTCTGTTCAGGCTTGCAGATGACAAATCACATAAAACCCATGTTTTTAGAACTGCCACTAAGTTGGACATTTCAATAATATTCAAGATCACTTGGTAAAATAAGTAGCTTTTTAGATACCAACAATGATCTTGCTGAGAAAGAACTTCGAAGAATAATCTCATTCACCATAGCTGCAAAAAGATTAGGTGCATTGAGATAAATTTAACCAAGGATATGAAAGACCTCTACAATGAAAGTCATTAAGTAATAATGAAAGAAACTGAAGAACACACACCAAAAAAATGGAAAGACCGCCCATGCTCATGGATTGGGAGAATTAGTACTATCAAAACATCCATCCTATCCAAAGCAATTTACAGATTCAGTGCAATCCCTATCAACACAGTAATAACATTCTTCACAGAAATAGAAAAAAAAATCCTAAAATTCATAAGCAAATGCAAAACATCTCAAACAGCCAGAACAATATTGAACAACAACAAAAAACAAAGCCAGAAGCATCACAACATAAAATGTCAAAATATACTACAAGGCTATTGCAAACCAAACAGCATGGTACTGATCTAAAAATAGACACACAGACTAATAGAACAGAATATAAACCCCAGAAATAAATCCATACATCTATAATCAACTTATTTTTGACAAAGTTGATGAAAATACTTCCCTGAGAAAAGACAATCTTTTCAATAAATAGTGGTAGGAACACTGAATCTCCATATGTGTAAGTATGAAATAAGACATCTACTTTTTACCCTATACAAAAATCAACTCAAAATAGATAGAAAATCTAAATGTAAGACCTACAACTATGAAACTTCTAGAAGAAAATAGACTGTCATCTCTATAAGACATTGGGATAAGCAACTATTTTGGGGATAAGATCCCAAAGCACAGGCAATAGAGGAAAAATAGACTAAAGGATTATATCAAATTAACAAGCTTTTAAACAGCAAAAGAAACAATAGAGTGAATTGACAACTAACTAATGAAGAGAAAATATTTACAAACTGTGCATCTGATAAAGGATTAATATCCAGAATGTACAAAGAGCCCAAGGAATTCAACAAAAAACAAACAACCCAGTTAAGAAATGGACAAAGAGTCTGAACAGACGATTTTTTAAAAATAATTACAGGTGGCCAACAAACACATGAGAAAGCAGTTAATATAGTTAATATCACTAATCCTCAGCAAAATGCAAGTAAAAACCACAATGAGGTATCATCTTACTCTAGTAAGAAAGTGGCTATCTTCAAAAAGTCAAAAAATAACAAATGTTGGCAAGAATATAAAGAAAAGGGAAACCTAATACACTGTTGGAGGGAATGCAAATTAGCATAGCCATTATGGGAAACAATATGGTGGTTCCTCAAAAAACTAAACACAGAACTACCATATGGCTTAGTTATCCTACTCCAAAGGGACTACATCCAAAGGAAATGAAGTCAGCATATGAAAAAGATACCTGCACTTGTATGTTTATAGCAGCCAAATTCACAATAGCAAAGATATGGCATTAACTTAGATGTCTAAGAATGGGTGAGTGGATAAAGAAAACATGGTATACATGCACAATGGAATATTGTTCAACCCTAAAAGAAGAATAAAATCCTGACATTTACAATGAAATGGATGGGAATGGAGATCATTGTGCTAAGCAAAATAAACCAGATGCAGAAATATAAACAGCACATTTTTTCTCTTCTATATGGAAGTTATATTTTTATAGTAAAAAATAAATGTGGTAGGCATATTATTTGAAATACACTTATAAGAGTTGCATTCACTGAAATAAACCCCTTACATAATAATATACCTTTCTTTCTACATTTCATGATGTTTTTCACGAATCCTGCATTTTGTGATATTAATACATCCACTTTTGCTTCCAAAAAAATAATGTGTTTATATATAATATTTTCAGAAGAAGTGAATATGATTTTTTTTAAAAAGTTATCTTGTAAACAAATTGTCATTCATACACAAACCTAATCCCTGTTATATAGGGCATTTGAGCGGCTGCAACAGTTTTTATCTATAGCTGGCAATTATGGGCTGGGACATTTTTTTCTGCTGGTTAACATTTCTGTTTACTTATCTCTGTTTCTTCAGCTCATTGCTGTACTTGCTACCATTTTTCCCTCCTTCTGCAATTTTCTCATTTCCTAGTTTGTTTTTGACTGAACTGCTTGGGATATGAGACATCTAGAGCTGTTTTTGCATAAGTGTAGTTATGTAGTATATTCTACATTATGTAGCATATTCTCTGAAACTGTCAAAAGTCTCCTGGAAGCCTTGGTCAAACATTATCTCCCCTGGATATAAAATTACGGCATGAAGTCCTGTTCTGTTTTTTGTTGCTAATAACACAATGCCACAGACTGGGTTAAACTATAAAGAAAAGAGATTTACTGCAGGCCACAGTTCTACTCTGAGACCCAGGATGGCTCCTGGTGATGATCCTTTCACTCACAGAGTCCTGGTCATGTGCATAAGAGGAGGCTCACACACCAGGGACAGAGCCATACTGGCTCTTAGCACAGACTCACTCTCTTTGATCCATTAATCGTATGAATGGATTAATCCATTCATGAGGGCAGAGTTCTGATCACCTCTTAATCTCTCTTAATGAGGATTAAATTTCAACAGAAGGCTCAGAAGGCACAAACCACTGCAGGACAGCCCTGTGTCCTCTCAGAAATGTCCAGCTCTTGCCCACGTTCACCCAACACTGGCTATTTAAAACAAGAAAATAGAAACTAACTTGATTAATATGCTCTTAAAATAATCTGGTTTTGATGGCTCAAGTACTTGGGTCCCTGCCACTCACAAGGGAGATCCAGAGTGAGTTTTTGCCTCCTGGTTTCAGCCTGTCCCAACTCTGGTGGTTACAGATATTGGGAGAATGAACCAGCAGCTAAACGAAAGAGCTAACTCACTCACTCTCTCTCTCTCTCTCTCTCTCTCTCTCTCTCTCTCATTGTTCAAATAAATAAAAATAATAAACAAATAAAATAGCCTCTTCTGTTTTTTTTTTCTAATTTCCTGTTTGGAGCCTGTAGAACTTTCTGTTCCTCCCTAAAAATTTAAATCCTTAACAGCATTTATCCTCACTTTGAAGTGCTGCCTAAAAAATTCACTTTCTATCTAAGTGGAGGTTTTGGTTTGCTTGTTTCAGTTATGGAAAGTTTCCTATTATTCCCTCAATCACCATGTATACTCTATCTGCTCTTCACAAATTCTCATTATGTGTAGGTTGCACTTTTCATCACTGGCTTCTCCATTTCTTCACTCTTTGCAACCCTATCATCTTTTTCTGCATTCTGGGGAAGTTTCTAAAATGCATGTCTTGTTCTTAAACATTCCACTGTATGGACTCTACTTTCCATGCTTCTAATCAACAATCCCTGTTGGGAATTGCATTTTGCTGTACTTTCCTTTCATCGCAACACTTTAAGAAATGATATGAGGTCAAAGCTGTGGTGTAGCAGATAAAGCCACCGCCCACAGTGCCAGCATCTCATATGGGCACTGGTTTGAGTCCCAGCTGCTCCACTTCTGATACAGCTCCCTCCTAATGCATCTGGGAGAATAGCAGAAGATGTTCAAGTCCTTGGGACCCTGCACCCATGTAGGAGACCCAGAAAAAGTTCCTGGCTCCTGAGTTTGCATCAGCCCAGCTCTGGCCATTGTGGCCATTTGGGGAGTGAACCACGGCTGGAAGATTCATTCTCTCTCTGCCTCTGCCTCTCTGTAACTCTGCTTTTCAAATAAATAAACAAATCTTAAGGGAAAAAATTATGTACTCTTTATCTTATTCCACATAAATTATCTCCTAAACTCTGCATTGGTTCACTGGGAGGTTTATAAGCAGAGAAGAATATTTCTATTCTTGCTTTCTTCAACCCTGTGCTCACCAAGAGCAGCTAAGTCTTAGAGAGATGCAGCAGTTAAGCCAAAGATTCCAAAATCGAACACCTGCAGCATCAGAGGGGCAGTCCAAAGCTAGGCAAGCAGAGGGACTCTCATCCTAATCCGAGGGGACAATCACTACCCATCTCCAACCAGAAATGCAGATGGCACAATGATAAATCCGGATGTTTACACATCAATAACTAATTTGAAAATGGTGTAAAACCCTCTGCAGGTCAGCAACACACAGTATGTGCACTGAGCTGCCTGTTTATGTCCTCTGAGTTAACAAATCAGTATTCTTACTATCTCATTGTTTTCATTTTATTTGAGAGGCATAGAGATAGAGAGATCTTCTATCTGCTGGTTCACTCCTCCAAATGCCCGCAGTAGCCAGAGCTAGACAGGGCCAAAATCAGGATTCCATCCAGGTCTCCCACATGGGCAGTAGGAACCACATGAGCCATCACCCACTGCCTCCTAGGGCGAACATTAACAGGAAGCTGGATGAGAAGCAGAAGAGCCAGGACATGAACCAGGCACTCTGACATGGTCTGAGCACACCTCAGCTGATGACTCTGACTGCTGCACCAAATGCTGGCCCATGGGTTTTTCTTAAGCAAACCCATTCCAGCCTCCCTTCACCTCTCACTTAGTAGGAATCCTGAAAGGGGGCCTCAAGCATGAAATGTGGAAATGGGGAAGGATGGACTGCAAAATATTTATGGTCCTTTAGATCTAGGTTTCCTCTACCATCTCACTCTACTTGATACTCCACTCCTATCCCATCCACTTATAAAAATCCTCATCACTCCCACCCCCACCCAGATTAGCCTTGGGGGCCACCTCTTCCAGGAAGTTACTCAGGATTACCTAATCCTGTTTCCTGTTCTTCCTTCTAAAAAGAACTTCTCTACCACTTCCTTTCTGAAACTCTTACTGTGCTCTATAATAATTTCAACTCATATTCTTTATAAAATTCACTAACAAAATATTTTTATTCTTTTTTTTATACCAAGCCTTAAAAATTATCTCCTTAAAGGTTTTCTCTGTTTTTCCTGGTTGGGTCTAGAATTGGCTTTTTATAAATATTTATCAAAGTGAAAAGAACATTTACTAGTATTGTGGACAGCAAGAATTTGCTCTCCAGTTACTCATTTTCTACAGTAAAAGGATCCAGGGGTTCCCACACTCAGTTTCTCATCACATCAGCTTCTGAGTACTGAGTCAAGGGTCCCTGTAGTCCTAGCCTCACTCAGACCCTTCACACGTTCTCCTTTACCAACTGTCTCTGGCACCACCTGCTGGCCACTCAATATATTCAACAGACATAATGAAGGCAAAGATGAATGGTGTCCCTAAAGGCGAACCAAAGTCCATTCTCCTTGAAAAACAGAAATATCCTTAAGGCTCAGGCTTCAAGGCTCAGGGTAGACAGGACCAGAGCACTTCCCCAAAAAAGTCTCTCTGCTTTTTGGATCAAAACTCTTAATTTAATGTGACTTCTGTGCTGAGTACAGAACCATCACAACTATGACATGGCCTTCAGCATCCTGTGAGAGTTTCCTATGCAGCCTGAACTTTGTTACATCACAGAACCCTCAAAATGGAAGGAGCAGGACCAGGAGGACAGAGACTGGTGTGAGTTCCTCACCACTTGCCCTGTACAAGGCTTAGACAACAGGAATCTTCCCTTTGATGTCCTTGCCGCTAACTCAACTCTCCAGCTTGAAATCTCACCTTAGCAACAATCTTGTGTCAGACCTTCCAGTCCACCAAACATGCTGGCCAATACACATGGCAGGTACCAGCAGCAAAAGCCAACTATGATCAGCAAGCCCTTGAAATGTGGTTAGCGCGGCTGGTGCTGAGGCATAGCGGGTAAAGCCACTACCTGCAGTGCTGGCATCCCATTTGGGCTCCAGTTCAAATCCTGGCTGTGCCACTTTCGGCCCAGCTCTCTGTTACAGCCTGGGAAAGCAGTAGATGTCCAAAGCCCTTGGGCCCCTACACTCGCATGGGGGACCCAGAAGAAGCTCCTGGCTCCAGATTGGCCCAGCTCCAGCTGTTGAAGCCATTTGGGGAGTGAACCAGAGGATGGAAGACTTCTCACTGTCTCTGCCTCTCTGTAATTCTGCCTTTCAAATAAACTAATAAATCTAACAGTGGAAGGAAGGAAGGAAGGAAGGAAGGAAGGAAGGAAGGAAGGAAGGAAGGTAGATGTGGTTAGTCTGATCTGAGATATGCTTGAATGTCAACTAAACACTGAATTTAAAAGACCTAGTATTGGGAAAAATAATGTAAGATATCATCACTAATGTTTATATTGATTACATATAAAATGATATTTTAATATACTCAACACATTATCAGAATTAATTTTACTACTTTTTCTTTACTGTTTGTGCATATGTGTGTGACACCAGAAATTTTTAAACTTCATATATGAGAGTGAACATGAGCCAAGTAGTTAAGGCACTGGTTGGGATGCTTACATTCCATAGAACTTCTGGGTTCAAGTCCAGGCTCTGCTCTCAATTCCAGTGTTATACTAACACACACTTGGGAGGTAGCAGGCAACGGCACAAGTACTTGGATCCCTGCTACCCACATGGCAAACCTGGAAAGAATTCCAAGCTCTGAGCTTTGGCCTGGTACAGTCCTGGCCCTTGCAGACAACTGAGGAGTAAGCCAGCAGACAGGCTCTGTGTGTGTGTGTGCATGTGCATGTGTGTGTGCCTCTAAGGTAAATAAATAACATACATTTTTGAAAATTGCACACATGCGGGGCCGGCACTGTGGCGCAGCGGGTTAATGCCCCGGCCTGAGGTGCTGGCATCGGGACTAGCCGATTCTAGTCCCGGCTGCTCCTCTTCCAATCCAGCTCTCTGCTGTGGCCTGAGATAGCAGCAGAAGATGGCCCAAGTCCTTGGGCCCTTGCACCCACATGGGAGACCTGGAAGAAGCTCTTGGCTCCTTGCTTTGGATCAGCACAACTCCGGCAGTTGCGGTCAACTGGGGAGTGAACCATCAGATGGAAGACTTCTCTCTCTCTGCCTCTCCTCTCCTCTGTGTGTAATTCTGACTTTCAAATAAATAAATAAATAAATCTTTTTTAAAAAATTGCACACATGCTTCATGTTCTGTTCCCATAGAACTGCACTGATCTCAATAGCTGAATGCTTCTAGCACACAGTTGTCTTCCACAGTCAGCCTGCACATCCACAGGCTCCACATTCAGACTCAACCTACCACATTTGGGAAATATTTGGAAAACAATACTTCTGTGTGAACTGAACATGCACAGACTTCTTTTTCCTTGCAATTATTCCCTAAAAGATACAGTGTAGCAGCTACTGACACAGCAGTTAAATTGTATTAGGTGTTATAAGTAATCCAGGGATGATTTAAACTACACAGGAATATGTGCATAAATCATATGCAAATGCTGTCATTTGGCATAAGGGACTTGAGCCTCCAGGGCTAGGGAGATCTGAGACCAGTTCCCTGTGATTACTGAGGGACAACTGCATACCAGCAGAGGAAGGGGGTCTCAGTTGCTAGGATCTTTCTGATTTTTTTGTCCTTTTTGTATGAGTCTCTGTAGTAAATAAAAAAGCTTAGGTCTCCTGCTCATAGGAAGACACTTTTTTCTCTCAGAATCTTGGAATCTTGACAACAGTCTCCCTAGAGCTAGAGATGGCCTGGCCAAGAAATCTTGTGACATCTTCTCTGAGACATGTCCTAAAGGGGTATGAGCTAGACTGAAAGCTTCTCTGATCTAAAAATTGATGTTGGTAGGGTCAGGAGCATTCCAAGTGTCATAAATGACCAGCATACTTGCAAAAAAAAATGCTCAAAAACTTATTTAAAATTATGGTCAGTGTTGGCCAGGATGTACAGAAGTCATTACACTAACTCCCTATCTGGAAACTGGTGCTTGCATGGCCTTTTTAGGGGACAATCTAACCATATGGAAACACAGCCTTATAACCACGCATGCCCTCTGAGTCAATGCTTCCACCTCCAGAGAGTCAGCTGAAGTCCATCATTGGTGTCATGCTCTCCTAACCTATAGGGATATTCTTTTTTACAAAAATCATAACAAAAATGACACCAAATCAAGGCTTTCAAAAATTACAGCATATTAAGCAAATAGAATAGTATGGTGCCATTAAAGATGGCCTTCTAGGGGCAGGTGTAGTGTTGCTCAGAACAACTGTACCCCATATTGTAATGCCTCAGATCAAGTCCCAAGCTCTGCCTCAGGAATTCAGCTTCCTGTTAGTGCACATCCTGGGATGAAGCTGTGATGGCTCAAGTACTTAGGTCCCTGTCAGTCATGTGGAAGACCTGGAGTGAGCTCCATTAGCCTGGCTTCAGCTTGCCCCACCCCTGGCTCTTGTAGCCATTTAGGGATAAAATGTGTGTGTGTTTGCGTGTGTGTGTGTGTGTATGTGTGTGTGTGTGTTCCCCTCCCAGTCAAATAAATTTCTCTTACAAATCTTTTCTAAAAATTGTCTTAGAAAATATGTGACGATGAACTCCTCCCTTCCTGCCCTCTATTCTTATTTCTCAATCCAGCCTGTGTGTGCATCTTAAAGTGAAGCAGATCATATCACTCCCCTGTTTAGAATCCTTCATGTCCCTTACTTGATATGATAGGTCTTCAACAAGCCCTTAGAAAACATACATTATGCAAAAACTATGCACAGGTTTCAAACATATTTTTCACCAAATATTCTTATCTTTTAATCACTTTTAATCACAATTCTTATCCTTTATCACTGTTCTGTGACCACTAACAAAGTTCCCTCGTTGTAGAACAAAGCTGCTTGCCCCTATATGACAATGGGATTCTGGGCCCTGCCTCCTTCTCAGCTTCACCTCTTGCCAGGCTGCTCTCCTTTATTTACCTCCCAAGAGGCACGGAGACCTTTCTTCAGTCCCAGAGCCCCGGAGAGCTCTTGCTGGCTGTGGGGTTTTACTCACAGCACCCTGACAGGATGCTGCCTATAACTCACCACACTCTTCTCCTGCCAAAAGCCTACTAAGAGGGCTCAGTGTTAAATATCAATTCTTCCAGAAATCCCTTTCCTGACTCCTTGGTCCAGATCAGACCTCCTTTTTTCCCTGCCTCACACTATCTTCTTTTTCCCTCCATAGGACTTATCCCAGTATCTGACTCTGCAAGTGTTACTGTGATTATTTGTTACGTGTCACTGATATGAGTGACTGATATGAGTCAGTTCCCACCCGGCAAGTACAGGGTGCACCAGAAGTGCATGCTGAATAAATACATGCTATTTTCATGGTAAAAGGCAGGTTGTAAGAGAGTATGTATAATGAGATTCCAATATCAGTTTTTAAAAATGTGTATGTAACACATCTGCACATAGAATTTTTTTTAAAAAGATGAGATTCTAAGCTAATAACAGCAACTATCTCTGTGCCCTATTTTACTTATTTTGTTCAAATTTTCTAGAGTGAGCATGTTACTCTCAAAAAAAAAATTTATTTTGGAAATACATAGTGTTGAAAGCTTAAGTCCTAGGTCCAAGTCTCAATTCTTAAAAACAGTGTGATTTCAGGAAACCAAAACTCCTCACAGACTATTCATTATAATGGAGGGATACCCTTCCTGGCAATCTCATAAAAGAATGCACAGAAGTATGCACAGGAAAGTTCGCACACCATTTCCTCTGGATGTATAGCGGAATGAGACAAAACCACTGTGGGAGGGGGGTGACAGGCTCTTAGCAACTGTGTACTGCGTAAATACCAGGAGGAGTTGACAATTGGTTGAGCAACTAGAGCCCGTGACTTCTGACTGCCATATAGACCACTAACCACCAAATGAGATGAGAGTTGGAAGCACTGAGAATACAGGAGGAGAGTCCACTACAGGGAAAGAAATGAGAAAAATGTACAGGTACAGGGTTATCTCCTTTCCAAGACCAAAGGCTGGGAGACAGGTGACCTCCAGAGCCCCAGTGTAAATTCCCACCAGGGCTAAGAAAGGCCCAGGCTGAGACACAAAGTTCCTTCATCCTGAGGAACTCAACATGGTAGACTCCTTCTGCACTCTTTTGGCAAAAATCCAGTAGTGAGGGGCATTCTCTTTGAGTTCTTTCTCCTCAACTTTCCACTTGTTGAAGACAACTTCAGAGAAGAGCTGCTCTGACTCTAGCAGAAGGCAATATCTAATTTAGTTTATTCTATAAATATTTATTGAACATTTACAATGTAGACACAATGCTAGGAGCAGGGGCTCACACGCATGAGCATGGCACTCTCCCTGCTTGCCAGCAGCCTATGACCCCGTCATCATTATCTGCTGCTACCCTCAACTTCCCCCAGAACAACCAACCGCAGCACTCCTTGCTTTGTGTCCCTACTATGCTCCTTTTAACATTTATCCCACTGAACAGCAACCCACTCACCCAGCAGCCTTTCCCTATTAATCCTGTAATCACCTTGGGGACACAGATGCCACCTTTAATCTGCATCTGCAGAACAAGTCTGTTATTGATGCTGCTCAGTAAATGAGCAAATGAACAAATGATTTAATTGCCTGAATCATTTCACAAGCAAATGCCAATAAAACAGTGAAGGTTATCTAGAAAATAAATGCTCAGTGAGGCTTCATGCTTTGCCGACTGAATAGAAATGTGTGCTCTCTTGGTGTGTGTTCTCTGTCTGCGGTAAAATAGACTGCAAGTAAAGAAGACATAGACAGGAAATCAGCTTTCTCTTCAAAGTTCCCTCTGTTACAGATGCTTCAGCTCTGACCCCTCTAGACAATGATCCAAAGGAGGTCACAGCTCACAGAGTTCCAATAAAGACTCAAAGTTCCTCCTGAGAAGTAATCATACCTGCTAAAGGTGACCTTCAAAGACATGTCACCCATACCCCCAATTATCTGGCTACAAAGCACAAAACTGAACAAAACTGGTATTAATAGTAGCTTGCATCAAAAAGAGAACATCTAGAATGGTGAGGGCAATACCATGAGAAACAGGGAAGGAATATGAAATGGACAGCGCAGTGGAGACCAAACTCAGAGGCGGTGTAACAGCTGACTACAAATATCAGAATGATCATGACACAGAAAAGGCATGATATTTTCTCAATGTGCCTTCCCAAGATCAAAACTATATTCTGGGATCAGCGATGTGGTATAACAGGTTAAGCCACCACCTGCTCCACTTCTGATCCAGCTCCCTGCTAATACACCTGGGAAAGCAGCAGAGGATGACCCAAGTCTTTAGGCCCCTGTGCCCACTTGGGAGATCTGGATGAGGCTCCTGGCTGCAGCCTGGCCCAGCTCAGGCCACTGTGGCCGTTTGGAGCATGAACCAGAAGATGAAAGACTCTCTCTCTCTCCCCCCCTGTGCACTCCCCACCCTATAAATGCCTTTCAAATAAATAAAATTAATCTTAAAAAAAAAAAAACTATGTGCTACAACTGAGTGTTATAGGGAGGCAGAATCTTGGCTCCAATAAAAGAGGCACATGATAATAAATTACCATAAAGGATACAAGTTGATAACTCAAGGTCAAAAGCAGTAACACAGGAGAGAACTACCTTTGAAATGCTGATTTCAAAGTTTACAAAGAGTGCTAGAGATTCACACTGAGGATATATAACTGAATTGTTTAGTTCCCAGTCTACCAAGAAAGAATGCTAAATCTAACATCCATTTAGAGTGCTTTCCTCAAATCGATGGACTCAAGGCCTGCCAAATGGGCCTTGGTTTTTTGGCAACTCACTTTGCACATAACAGCTATACCCACCTTCAGTGCACTTTAACTATTCAATTCTATAAAGCCCAGTAACATCTCCGTAATGAAAGGCCCATGGATCACTGTAAGCCACAACTGCCCCTCCAGTCATCAAAGCACACATCACCACGGTCCCTCTACTTTGACCTCTTTGGACTTGTCATTTCAATTGTTCCAGTATTTACGTTTTGCCCTCCAATTAGATGCTAGTCGCCTTAAAGGAAGATGTTACATGTTTTTAATCTACAGGAACTAATAGAGTATCTTATATTTAACAGGTCCTCAGTAAATATCCACAGACTTGGTGCTGCTGGATTGAGGCCAGAGAATGAAGGGAACCCATTATATCAAGGTCTTGGACAACATCTGTGTTTTCTCAGCACAGCATTTGCCATCCATCACAGATGAGATTGGAATAGAAGAAGTCAAGTAAAGTACAAGGTCATTTTCAGCAGCCCCAGCAACTCCATTCTCCAAGGTTGAAATGTTCTCTCCCTCTCTCTAAGCAGCGGACCAGATGGTCTCCTAAATCTTGGCTTTCATGGTTTAACTCTAATTACAATGTTAGTTAGCGATGAGTTCGGTGATTCAAAGTCACTAGTAGATTCTTTTTAGGCAGTCAAGCTTTTCTTCTGCTCTCACTAAGAACAAGGTGGCTCCGTCATCAGCCTTGTTCTTGTTTCCCATATTATAATTGCTTAGCTCTTCAGAAAATGAAATGAGCCCAAGACTACCAAACCTAGCTGAAAGCAGTAACGAATGCTCCAAGAGACAGGAGGCGGCAGCAGCCAGATGGCTAAGTAGCCTCCGATGACGCTGCAGTCAATTTGGGAGGCACAAATCAGGAAATGCTCCTGAATTGTGCAAATGCCACATGCCAGGTGTTGAACCCAAAGGTGTACATGTGTTTGCCTAGATAGTTTGTGAATGTGTAGAGAAGAAACTCTTAAAACCAAGTCCTTGGAATTATAAATGTGGCAAAGAACTTTTCAAGGTCATCTAATCTAAATCTTTCCAAAGGCACAAACACCTCCCCAAAGGAGCTCACTCAAGTTCTGTTCAAATGTGTTCCATGAAGGAAACTCGGGGTCTCAAGAGATAGTCCATGTGGAGATGGTTTTTCTTAGGGTTTCTTTTTCCTAAAATGCACAACACCTTACTCTGACTTTTACTCATCGGTTCTTGGGGTACTCCCTGAAGCTATGCAGAAAAAAGACTTCCTCATCCAGGGTAACTCTTTTTAAGTAATTAAGGAAGCTTGTGGTTCCCCCTCTAAATCCTTATTTATTTCCTTTGAAAGATTGGCTTATGCATTTGAAAATCAGAGTTACCAAGAGATAGGGATAGACAGAGATTTTCCAACCATTGGTTCACTCCCTAGGTGGCTTCAATAATGGTAAGGGCTGAGCAAGGCCGAACCAGGAGTCAGGAGATTCTTCCAGGTCTCCCACATGGGTATAGGGACTTGGGTCACCTTCCACTGATTTCCCAGGCCATAGTAGAGAGCTGGCTTGGAAGTAGAGCAGGCAAAACACAAACTGACGCTTGTATGGGAAGTCAGTGGTGGTTTAATCCAGGAGCCCACAATGCCGGCCCTGATCCTTACTTCTTTAAATATCCTCAAGGATTCAACTGTGTATTATTTAATTTAATCTCAAATTCCTGCACTTCCCTTGCCCACATCCTTCCCTCAAGGCATCAGTCACTTACCTGAGCCTTGCTGGGTCTACCTGATCAGAATCTCACCACATAATCCACCTTCTGGCCACATTTGATTGGTTCAGGGATAGAGACCTGGCACAAGCTCAGCTACCCCTAAGTAGCCTGTGCCATCAGGCTGGTGAGAAAAGGTGAACTAAGCCAATCAGGTTGCTTTCCTGAGAATAGGAACTGGGAAGCTTAGAGACTTGTTTATCCGTGGGCTGCTGAGCTGGAAGGATATCCACAGTCTGGGCTGCAGCGGCAACTGAGCCAGGGGAAAGATGAGCAAGCAAAGGAAATATGCATTTTAGGAAGGACAGGATAATGGCACAAACGCAGAGAAGTTGAGGCCCCGTGAGGAAGTGACATTGACATGAGAGAGGAACTATTCCTGCCTTTCCTGAGATTTGAGTTGTAGCTTCTCTGGGATCTCAGGGTTCTTTAGCCTTTCAACAAAAGATGAGGAAGATTGAGAAAGCTTTATTCCTTGCAACCCTAAGATGTTGGGCTAAAAATTGTTCTCTGGACAGTGTTGCATCTGTTAAAAGGAAATCATTCATTTCCATGCAACTCCAAACATAGCCTTTTCCAACTTTGTTTGCCTATTTATGCCATAGACATTAAAAGTTTGTCTATGGGAGAGGAGGGGTAGGAGTCTGGGTGGGAGGGCAGGTATGGTGGGGAAAATCACTATGTTTCTAAGGTTGTATTTATGAAATGCATGAAGTTTGTATTCCTTAAATAAAAGGTTGCTTTGGGAAAAAACATAAATAAATACAAAAAAGAAAAAAACTAGGTCTATGGGTCAGTGCTGTGACATAGTGGATAAAGCCACAGCCTGAAGCAGCAGCATGCCATATGGGTACTGATACAAGTCCTGGATGTTCCACTTCTGGTCCAGCTCCCTACTAATGGCTTGGAAAAGCAGTGAATGATGGCCTCTGCATCCATATGGGAGACCCAGAAAAGGCTCCATGCTCCTGACTTTGGACTGGCCCAGCCCCAGCTGTGGCCATTTGTGGTGAGCCTGCAGATTGAAGATTCATATTCATTCTCTCTCTCTCTCTCTCTCTCTCTCTCTCTCTCTCTCTCTCTCTCTCCCTCTCTCTCTCTCTCTTTCTCTCTCTCTTTCCTCCTTCTCCTCCTCTTCCTCCTCTTCCTCCTCTGCCTCCTCCTCCTTTGCCTTTGAAATAAATAAAAATAAATCTTTTTAAAGATTAAAAAAGAACTCAAACAGCATCAAGACATCACCTGTAGTTTGACCAGGCATTTGGTGATGGTGGGCATATATTCAACCTTCAAAGAGGTTCTGTACTTTAAAGTTGGTTTATACTTGCATGGTTGTGTTGTGAATACCATATTCTTCCCTGGGCCAGGAGTTTCTGCATTATTTATACTTAACTTTAACATGTAATCCTCTAACATGACAAAATCCATGTGAAATTACAGAAGAATCCATGAGACAAAACCTTGCTGTATCCAGCCTAGACGCTAAAAGTTACATCAGCAAAAGAGTTTATCTTAATCCGCAGCCAGCTCAAAATCCACCTGCATGTCAGATTGAGACTTCCAGTGATGCTCAAACAGGTTAGCAAAGGTTATTCACTTCAAGATCCAAAGGCAGCTAAGCCACAGCCACTGAAAGTGACCAACTTTATTTCAAAAGTAACATTTCATATCACTCACAAAGTGCTTGAGAACCTTCACTTCTGCAAAAGAGATCATGACAGAGAAATAAGGTAGAGGCATGAAAACAGTAGTGTGCATATGGAAGCAAAGGCATTTCAGAGATAGGAATTACAATATGTAAAGCCTAAGTAGAAAGAGATGGAGACAGGGCAGTAAAATAGTGCATTCACTCAATCAATAATCATGCACTACATGTGCACTATCTGCTCAAAATCGGGCTTGGTGTGAAGGTTACAACTGTGAAAAAGACATCTTACCACTCACTACCTCATAGATGTTATAGACAAGACAGGAATCATAACAAAGAGAGGGAAACAGATGATGCTGTGGAAGCAGCTAGAAGGAGAATGCTAACATAGCCCAGAGGCATCAGAACAGATTTCCAAGAGGAATCAATATTAAAGTTGACACCTAATAGAGGTACTATATAAAAACTAGCCATATGAATGGCAGGTCACAAGGCATGGGTAGTGATTCAAGACATGTGCACTAAGTCATACTTTGCAGGTTCAAATCCTTGCCAGTTGTGTGACCCTGAGCAAGTAACTAAATCTCTTTGTGTCTCATTGTCCTTACACATTAAGTGGAAGTAATAATTCTTTCCTCAAAGAGCTATAATAAGGACCAAATTAAATAAACAAAGAGTTCTTGGCACAGTAACAGGCACATAGTAAGAGCCAAGTGAATGACAGCATTTTACTTATTATTAAGAAGGAAAATGAAGCAGGCATTGTGAAACAGCAGGTTCAGCAGCTACCTGGGATACCCACAATTCATATGAGAGTGCCTGGTTCAAGAGCCGGTTACCCTACCCTTCCGATTCAGCTGCATACCAAAGTGCTGTGAGGCAGCAGATGATGGTTTAAATACTTGGGACCCAACCACCCACTCGGGAGGCACACAGAGTTCCTGGTTCATTACTTGAGCCAGGGCTAGCCCTAGCTATTGCAGGCATTTCGGTAATGAACCTGTGGATGGACGCCCTCTCTCTCTCTCTTCCTCTCTCCCTTACTCCCTCCCTCCCTCTCTGTCACTGTGCCTTTCAAATAAAATAATAAATTTAAAAAAAAAAGAAGGAAGCAGGGCCAGCACTGTGGTGCAGTGATTAATCCTCCACTTGTGGCACTGGCATCCCATACCGGTGCAGGTCGTGGGCCTGGCTGCTCCTCTTATGATCCAGCTCTCTGCTATGGCCTTGGAAAGCAGTACAACATGGCCCAAATGCTTGGGCCCCGGCACCCACATGGGAGACCCAGAAGAAGCTCCTGGCTCCTGGTTTCAGATTGGCTCAGCTCCAGCCATTGCAGCCATATGGGAAGTGAGCCAGCAGATGGAAGACCTTTCTCTCTGTCTCTCCCTCTCACTGTTTATAACTCTACCACTCAAATAAAGAAAAAAAATCTTAAAAAAGAAGAAGAAGAAAGGCTGAAAAGTAATAAAGAACATAGTAAGTTCAAGGAAAACAGTTCAGTGTTGTTGGAGCATTGGGGTAATAGCAAATGATCAGCCTGGAGAGGAAAGCAAAGGTAAAGTCAGCAAAACTCTCTTAACTTGCCTTAGAAAGATAACAAAGTGCATGGCAATATCATAAGACAGGATATGGGCTTGGAGAGAAACCCAGAGCATCCTTCTGAGGACACAAATGACAACGATTACCTGACAACCATCTTTTTTTTTTTTTTTTTTCCGGACAGGCAGAGTGGACAGTGAGAGAGACAGAAACAAAAAGAAAGGTCTTCCTTTACCATTGGTTCACCCTCCAATGGCCGCTGTGAAATTTCCAAAGCACATTTTATGGATTACAATGGCTTCCCCCCCCCAATAATTTCCCTCCCACTCACAACCCTCCCATCTCCCGCTCCCTCTCCCATTCCATTCACATCAAGATTCGTTTTCAATTATCTTTATATACAGAAGATCTATTTAGTATATATTAAGTAAAGATTTCATCAGTTTGCACCCACACAGAAACACAAAGTGTAAAATACTGTTTCAGTGCTAGTTATAGCATTACTTCACATGGACAACACATTAAGGACAGATCCCACATGAGACGTAAGTACACAGTGACTCCTGTTGTTGACTTAACAATTTGACACTCTTGTTTATCGCGTCAGTAATCTCCCTAGGCTCTAGTTATGAGTTGCCAAGGCTATGGAAGCCTTTAGGGTTCGCTGACTTCGATCTCATTCTGACAGGGTCATAGTCCAAGTGGAAGTTCTCTCCTCCCTTCAGAGAAAGGTGATGGCCCCATTCATTCCACTGGGATCTCACTCGCAGAGATCTTTCATTTAGGTCTTCTTTTTTTTTCCAGAGTGTCTTGGCTTTCCATGCCTAAAATATTCTCATGGGCTCTTGAGCCAGATACGAATGCCTTAAGGGTTGATTCTGAGGCCAGAGTGCTATTTAGGACATCTGCCATTCTATGAGTCTGGTGTGCTGTGGCCGGCACACCGTGCTGATCCAAAACCAGGAGCCAGTTGCTTCTCCTGGTCTCCCATGTAGGTACAGGGCCCAAGCACTTGGGCCATCCTCCACTGCATTCCTGGGCCACAGCAGAAAGCTGGACTGGAAGAGGAGCAACCAGGACAGAATCCAGGGCCCCGACCAGGACTAGAACCTGGTGTGCCAGCGCCGCAGGTGGAGGATTAGCCTATTGAGCTGTGGCGCGGGCCCTGACAACCATCTTAAAACAGTCTCCTGGGACCGGTGCTGTGGTGTAGTGGGTAAAGACACCACCTGCAGTGCTGGCATCCCATCTGGGTGCCAGTTCAAGTCCCAGTTGCTCAACTTCTAATCCAGCTCTCTGCTGTGGCCTGGAAAAGCAGTAGGAGATGGTCTGAGTCTTTGGACCCCTGCATCTGTGAGAAAGATCTGGAAGAAGCTCCTGGCTCCTGGCTTCAGATCAGCGAGCTCCAGCTATTGCAGCCATTTGGGGAGTGAACCAGTAGATAGAAGACCTCTCTCTCTCTCTCTCTCTTCCTCCCTCTCTCTCCCTCTCTCTGACTCTGTGTCTCTGTAACTCTGCATTTCAAATAAATAAATAAATATTTTTAAAAAAAATTCTCCAGTGGTGCATGTATTTTCAGGAGGGGCAAACGATGGAGATGAAGTTCAGCTGAGAGCTATAAATGTTAAGACAGTGAATGAGAAGCAGCCAGAGGTCCAGAGTGATAGCAAACAAGAAGGAAGCCAAGTCCTTGGACAAGACTCTTAGAGTAGAAATAGGTCCCATTTGAATAGCAGGGCATAGGGAAAGGCCACCTCTGTCTTTGCTCAGACTCTACTTCTGAGCGTGCCTTATACAAAAAGCAAAACTCTGTATCCTAGTAAACAGAAGAAGAGCCTCTGTTGGTTCATTCTCAACCCAAGAACCATAGACAACTACAAATCTAGGAGGTCCTAACACAGTCAAAATTCATTCAAGTTACTTTGTGTTTTTAAGATTTACTGATTTGAACAATTCACAATAGCTAAGATACAAAATCAACCCAGATGTCCATCAACCATTGACTGGATAAAGAAATTATGGTATACACTATGGAGTACTACTCAGCTGTTAAAAAAAAATGAAATCCTGTGTTTGCAAAAAGATGGATGCCACTAGAAACCACTATACTTAGTGAAAAAAGCCAGACCCAGAAAGACATATCATAGGTTTTCCCTGATCCAAGGTAACTAATAGAGTATCTGAAATGTTATGTCTTGGAGTGAAATAGACATTTTGAGATTTGATGATTGTTTACAGCCCCTGTCTCTTCCATTGAGGAAGTGTTTCTTTTTTTCATACAATTTGTTGAACTATTTTGTTTAGTGTAGAGTTAACTATACGATCAATAAGTAAACTGAAAATAAATCTGTAAAAACTAAGAGTGGGAATGTGAGAGGGAGGAGGAAGAGGGCGGAGGGAGAAGAGGGTGAGGGAAGAAGAGGAAGGAAGATAGTGGGGGGAAGTATCACTATATTCCTAAATCTGTAATACAAACTTGTATAGCTTAAATAAAATTTTAAAAGATTAATTTATTTATTTGAAAGGCAGAGTGACAGAGACAGAGAGATTCTCCATCCATTAGTTCATTCTCTCAATGGCTACAACTTCTTGGGCTGGGCCAGGCCAAAGCCAGTAGCCAGGAACTTCATTTGGATCTCTCATTTGGATGGCAGGGACCTCAAGTACTAGGGCTACCATCTGCCACTTCCAAGGCACATTAGCAGAGAGCTAGTTCAAAACTGAGCATCTGGCCGGCGCCGTGGCTCAACAGGCTAATCCTCCGCCTTGCGGCGCCGGCACACCGGGTTCTAGTCCCGGTCGGGGCACCGGATTCTGTCCCGGTTGCCCCTCTTCCAGGCCAGCCCTCTGCTGTGGCCCGGGAGTGCAGTGGAGGATGGCCCAAGTGCTTGGGCCCTGCACCCCATGGGAGACCAGGATAAGCACCTAGCACCTGGCTCCTGCCATCGGATGAGCGCGGTGCGCCGGCCGCAGCGCGCCGTCCGCGGCAGCCATTGGAGGGTGAGCCAACGGCAAAGGAAGACCTTTCTCTCTGTCTCTCTCTCTCACTGTCCACTCTGCCTGTCAAAAAAAAAAAAAAACTGAGCATCTAGAACTCCAACTGGCATTCTGATATGGGATGCTGATGTCACAAGCTGTGTTGTATCACAAGCTATACCAAAATGCTAGCTCCTGTTCTCAAGATACCATTATAAAAATCCCAAGACAATACTGTTTCTTTCAAGCTGAATAAAAGGCTAGTGCCCAATGCACATTTTAAATTAATTCCCAATAACTGGGAAAATAAATTAATGATAACTTATTAAATGCAATGTGTCCTTTTGAAGAAAGAATAATAAATAACAAAGGTACTGAATGGTTTGATGAAGCCATTCCAGCCTTCACATTCACCTACCGTCAGATATCTCGTTTATGAAAGTTCATGCCATTGAGATAAAATCATGTGACTCAGAGTCAGACAGGCCTGGGTTTCAAGTCTCAGCTCTGGCACTTGCTAGCTGAATGAGCATGGGTAAATGACTTAACCTTGGTAAATCTCAATATCCAAGCATGTGAAATTGAGACTAAAATACTATTTCCTGACAGAGCTGGTGCAAGGAATGAGATAATGCAAGCTTTAGTCATTGGCATACTTCTACTTGATCTTGGCCAAATCTGCTTAAAACCTGAACATTAGGCAATACTTTTCTTTAAATCAATGCATGTTTCTGCTTAAACTCATGTACTTCTACAGAAAGCTGTAGATTGCTACTGTGAATGGGAAGCCAATATCACCGTAAATCAGCAGACACCATAAGAACAATGCCAATAAAAAGCATATGGAAAATTTCTGTCCATAAATAACAACAAAAATGTCATTGAGTTTCAGCTAAATATTATGCCCTTCTGAAGGCTGCCTGAGGCTGCGTCCTCATTGTTAAAATGGAGATTAATGTATAAAAACTGAGTTTAGGGACAAGTACTTGGTCCAATAGTTAATGTGACACTTGGGGTGCCCATATTCTATATCCAGGGGCTTGAATTGAATCCTCGTTCTGCTCCCACATACTAGCTTCATGCTAATGAGCACTGGGGGGAAGCAGCAAGAAAGGCTCAGGTACCTAGGTTCCTGCCACTCCTGTGGGAGACCTAGATTGAGTTTTGGGCTTCTAGCTTCACCCTGGTCCAGCCCCAGCTATTGCAGACACTTAGGAAGTAAACCAGCAGATGGGAGATCTCTCTTTCCTCATCCCCTTTCAAATAAATAAAAAATTAATTTTGTAAAGAATTTTTTAAGAATTACTTCCCCTTGAAGTATTTAGAAAGTTGGAAAGAAAAAATGAAAAGGGAACTGTCCATGCCACTTAGTGTCGTTCACTGCCTCAGCTGGGTATCAAATAAACAGTCTCTTAGAACATACACACACCACATTTGGGGTACACTGAGACCATGCGTTCAAAGTATTTGTCACTGAGCTTGGTCTGAAATAACTGGATAGGTTCATTTTTATTATTACTGGTGACAGACCCAATCCTTTTGGTTAGGACACAGGCCCCCTTGCTCTCCCCACACTGAGTGCTGACAGCCTAGCCCTGTCACCACAGAGGCATCTGTAAGTGGCATTGTGGTTTACTCTTTCCTGTCTTTCAAGACCACTGACTCAATTTCTCCCTTACTCCTTTTTTTTTTTTTTTACAGGCAGAGTTAATGAGAGAGAGACAGAGAAAGGTCTTCCTTTTTCCGTTAGTTCGCCCCCAAGTGGCCGCTACAGCTGGCACGCTGCACTGATCCGAAGTCAGGAGTCAGGTGCTTCCTCCTGGTCTCCCATGTGGGAGCAGGGCCCAAGGACCTGGGCCATCCTCCACTGCACTCCCGGATCACAGCAGAGAGCTGGACTGGAAGAGGGGCAACCGGGACAGAATCCGGCACCCCGACCGGGACTAGAACCCGGTGTGCCGGTGCCACAGGTGAAGGATTAGCCAAGTGAGCCGCAGCGCCGGCCTTCCTTACTCCTTTTAATCTATCCTGTTCTGTCCACTTTGATAATGACCACTTGTCACCTGGCCTTGGTTTTTATACCAACCTACTCTCTCTGTGTACACTTTGAGATTTATCTGGAATCATTGCTCTGAGAACCCTCTCCTGATCCCCAACTCTCACACCAGAGAGAGCCAGCAGCCCCCTTGACTGTGGTCCTTGAGTCACCCATGCATACTTCTGTTTGTGACAGTTACCTGGCTGTACCACAGAGCTGTTTCTGTCTTCCCTACTCAGTTATAAATGTCTGGAGCCACATTTTATCCTTTAGTTCACAACAGATGCTCAAATCTGTTTGCATATATGGGTAGAATATAGAGAAGGAAGGAAGGAGGGAGGGAGGGAGGGAGGGAGAGAGGAGGAGGAGAGGAAGGGAGGGGAGGGAGGAGGGAGGGGAAATGGTTTCACAGTGATGGATCACATTGCTTCCAATTTTCTGATTTCCTAAGAAGGAAGAGAAACAAGGTAATTCAGGCAGAGCTGGCTTAATTCCCCCGGTCTGATTTTTTTACATCCCTTGCACACACTATCCATGGCATTTCCCTCATGCTACAAACACCTAAGGACTCTAGCTTTCATAGAAACTACCTTGGCTCCTTGCCAGAAAACAAACAAGCCTAAGAATAAAGAAAAATAAATAAATAACAACTGCAACGCCTCCTACTTTGAGGTCTGGGAAATGAATTCCAAATGAGAACTGAACTCAAAACCAAATGTTTGGCTTTCAGTGACAACCAGCTCCTTGGCCGAAAGCCTCATTCCCCTCCTGAGACCACTCAGAAAAACGTCTGCCCAGAGCGCTTCCTGAGAGCCGCTGTCTGCTCTCCACCTCTCTGAGGCATGGCGAAGTCTCTGCCAAGAGAAAACAATCACACCTCCTACCTGCCACTTCAAGGTCATTGTTGGTAGTTGATCATTTTCCACCTTGGGAGCTTTCCAAACGCTTCCTCAGGAATTTGGTTATGTGTTCAAAGTGTTTGCTCAAACCAGGTTAACCCTCATCTACCTGTATGAGTCACACACACACACACACACACACACACACAATCAGACTTCAAACCTGGCACCTCCTTGCTGTTCAAGTTCCACAGCAATATGCCTTACAGAAGCTCCAGACGTGACCCAAGCCTGGGGCAAAGTCAGCTTCCAGAGAGGATGAAACCAGGACTAGGGAGTGGCAGAGGAGGCTCTGAGATGTGCTAGGATGAGACAGTGGAGAAAATGCATAAAACAAAACAAAACAAAAACAAAACCCCCCTGCTGAGCACTTGACTCAGATAAACTAAGTTCCTGGGAAATTTTCAATAGTGGTGCTCCCAGAATGTGATCGCAGTAATATTTCTCTATGCCCCAGCTCCTCTTCAAGAACATCTCATACCACACACAAAAACGCCATGTGCAAAGCCTCAGTTCTTTTTTTTCTTTCTTTTTTTTTTTTTTTTTTTGACAGGCAGAGTGGACAGTGAGAGATAGAGACAGAGAGAAAGGTCTTCCTTTTGCCGTTGGTTCACCCTCCAATGGCTGCCGCGGACAACGCGCTGCGGCCGGCGCACCGCGCTCATCCGATGGCAGGAGCCAGGTGCTAGGTGCTTATCCTGGTCTCCCATGGGGTGCAGGGCCCAAGCACTTGGGCCATCCTCCACTGCACTCCCGGGCCACAGCAGAGGGCTGGCCTGGAAGAGGGGCAACCGGGACAGAATCCGGCGCCCCGACCGGGACTAGAACCCGGTGTGCCGGCGCCGCAAGGGGGAGGATTAGCCTGTTGAGCCACGGCGCCGGCCAAAGCCTCAGTTCTCACTAAGTAACAGCATTTGGCCTTGGGCCTTTTCCATCCACTGCTCTCCTACGTGGAAGGAATCCACGATGACATAGCTGGCCCACTCTCCTGATGATAATGTCAAGGTATTATCTGAGAGAAGCGTCAAGTTCACACCACACAGGCCCAGCAAAGCAGACTAGGGAGCATGAGAGAGCTTATACTGAGGCAGTGTCACCAGCCAGAGGCATGCCACTTTGGGAGACGTAAGACTCTAAGCTCAATTCCATGATGACTTCTCATCTCTGAGCTTAGATTCCTCATCTGGAAAATAGGGATATGGTCTGTCTTAAAGGATGAATTATGAGGTTTGTGTTCAGTGAGTGATATATACTTATACAATGCTCAGGTACTATAATCAAAGAAGTGCTTGATGATATTTGTTGAATGTCAAAACAAAATGACTTCCCCTGTCCTGAGCTCCAGGTAAGGGAATCCAGGCATATCTTGAAGAGCAGGTTGCTCATTTCTGGCTTTCATAAACAATTCCTCATCCCCAACCTGCATATGAGGGCAGGTTGTAGGAACAGTCAGCTCTGTGTACAGACAATGAAGGGATACACCTGCCTTTAGAGAATTTTAAAATGATTAAAAATCAGTCTGTTTTAGTGGCACCATGCACAAGCAATTTTAAGCCACGTCAGCAATAAAATATCCCTCCCCTCTCCCACCACCTACCCCAGTCATGCCGCCGTCTTGGTTAAGAAAGGATTACTCCCTGCACCCTGGCTGTTCCTGTCTCACCTCAGACCCCACCTGGCAGGGCAGAGGCCAAGTCCCCAGGACTCTTCCAGCAATCAGAGCTGCTCCTAGATCTGTGTTTGTATCTATTTTTCTGGGGAATGCCTTAAAACTTTTGGCCCATATTGTTTTGAGAAGAGGGCAGGTTAAGAATCTGAGCTACAAGTAAAGTTACATTAAGCCACTAAGTGTCTAAACAGACCCAAACCCAGATAATGGGCTCAATGTTATCAAACAAAACCTTCCCTCTTATTTGGTGTTGCTCAATGGGCTTCTTTCTTTGAAACTGAAGTTTGACCACTGGAAGGCCTTAGTCCTCTATTTGGTTTTTTTTATATAGTAGGAAGAGAAAAGGACATAGAGAGTAGAGCTGGAGGAGTTATCTAGACAAACTCATACATATAAGGACACTGATAAACAGAGAAGAAAAGGGACTGGCCCAGGGGCACACAGAAAGTGGGTGGCAAAGAGGACGAACAAGCACCTGTGGCACTAGGACAGCAAGGCTGTACACACAAAATGCTGGGCTCAGTGCCCGATGGAGCAAGCTGCTAATGAACACTCTCTGCTACTTTTGTGCCCTTGCTGCTGTTTACTGTTATTGTTACTGCTGAAAACAAGACTAGACCCATATTTCCAGGCTTTGGGGAAGCTCTTCCTGGCACCTCGTTCAGTGTCAAGCACAATCAAGGTGATGCTGAACTAACTGTGGAATAAGCACATTAGCTACTTCTGATCAGAGACCATCTATCCTGTGTGAACATCTCCAGCCTGACACATCCAATCTCCATACCCAGAGACTCCTGCCTACCACCAACTCCTTCCAATAAACAGCTCAGCTTCATAATGAGTCAGGTTTAAAAAAAAAAAAGAATGCATCTCCTCCTCTCTGTGTACATTGGTTATTCCTAGATTGAATCTCTCCAGCTATTAGCCTTTTTGCAAAGAGATTTCAATGTTAAATCAGAATGTGCTGGTCCCTGGACAGAAACCAGCCAATTAACCTGACTGGGTGGTTAAAAAAATAAATTATCTTTCATCAGTCATTCACCTCGCAAAAGAAAAGGTCGGTCTTTATCTTAATAACAAAGAGGACACCTTAATCATGGTAAATCTGCTGAATAAATCAAAACAATAAGTTTTCAGGAGGCAAATGCCCTCTATTAGGTAAATTAAGATGAGCACTTCAACAAGTGCCCATCACCCTGCCAGGAGCAGAGAGGAACTTGTCTCTGTCAATCTTCCCTCTGACAAGACAGCATTGATTAGATGCTGACACAGATTTATGTCCGAACAGGAATGAACTACAAACAAAAAGGAGGTCTCAGACATCATCTTTCCACCCAACAGCAGTCAGAACAATCAGTACAGTTTTATGCAGCTCTTTCTATACTCTGAAAACAACGTTCATAGGGTTTTAGCCTTTATGCAAATTCTATGATATAACTTTTACAGAACACTCAGTTGTACAGATGACCCAGTGAGACAGAAAGTGGCCAGCCGTGGGATGTAAAGACCATTTATTTATTTATTTATTTGGCAGCAAGTTATTATTGCATACTGACTCTAAGCTCAGCATCATGTGACAGTGAGCAAACCAGACAGGCTCTCTGCTTCCATGTCTCCTAAAACAGGAGAAAACAGTAGATTGAACAAGCATGTGGGATAAATGTTAAGTGGGGGATGCAGGTCAAGGATAGGCCCATGGAGGGTCAGTGGGATGCAGGCAAGCCACACTTTGACCGTGGGAGGCTCAGCTTAGAAGGGAGAACCACTTAAGGCAGGAGACATATTAGAGCCACCACAACAGCAAATTGCATTCCTGCACAGGATCATAGCATGGTACAGGAGGCTCCAAACATGGAGACAGATAGGAGCTAGGATGATATAAATGTATAAATTCAAATACATTCAGTGGCCACAGGCTCCTGAGACTTCAAAACTCTCTGGAGTTCCCTAGTGTAATCCCTGAGAGATAATGAGATCTGATCACTGTATCGTAGGGTAACGGGCAAACACAGAAGCCAGATTCCTCTCACAGACTTCTTATTTACTTCTCCCTCATAACCAGGGGTGATAATGAATACATAAGTCCAGGTATCTCTGTCTGTACAATAGCCCCAATAAACCAGAGTGGCAAAGAGTCTGCATCTCACCAGAATGATGAGAAGAGAAATGAGCACTGGGGAAGGCAGTTCACCAAGTGGCTGAGGTACTGGAGAAGACATGGACTTTTTTTTTTTTGACAGGCAGAGTGGACAGTGAGAGAGAGAGACAGAGAGAAAGGTCTTCCTTCTGCCGTTGGTTCACCCTCCAATGGCCGCTACGGCCGGTGCACTGAGGCCGGCACACCACGCTGATCCAAAGGCAGGAGCCAGGTGCTTCTCCTGGTCTCCAATGGGACACAGGGCCCAAGCACTTGGGCCATCCTCCACTGTACTCCCTGGCCACAGCAGAGAGCTGGCCTGGAAGAGGGGCAACCAGGACAGAATCAGGCACCCCAACCGGGACTAGAACCCGGTGTGCCAGCGCCACAAGATGGAGGATTAGCCTATTGAGCCATAGCGCCAGCCCGACATGGACTTTCTACACTGCAGTGCCTGAGCTCAATCCCCAGCTCCAGCTCCTGACTCCATCTTCCCACTAATACAGACTCTGGGAGCAGCAGTGATGACTCAAGTGATTGAGTTCCTCCCAACCATCTGGGAAACCTGGATTGAGTTTCCAGGCTCCTAGCTTTGGCCCTATCCAGCACAGGCCATGGTAGGCACTTGAGAAGTAAACTAGTAAATGACAGTGTGCGCTCATTCACTCTCTAATAATTTTTTTTAATTTATTTGAGAGATAGAGTTACAGTGAGAGGGAGAGTCAGAGAGAAAGTTCATCCATCCATTGGTTTACTCCCCAGTGGCCACAATGGCTGGAGCTGTGCTGATCCAAAGCCAGGAGCCAGTTGCCTCTTCCCGGTCTCCCACCTGCAGGGGCCCAAGGACTTAGGCCATCTTGTATTGCCTTCCCAGGCCACAGCAGAGAGCTGGATTGGAAGAGGAGTAGCGGGGACTAGAACCAGCACCCACATGGGATGCCAGCGCCACAGGTGGAGGATTAACCTACTGTGCCACGGCACCAGCCCTGTCTAATAATTTTTAAAACTATTTTTCTTAAGAGTATCTCCAGTCTTCCTCCTTCATCTTAAGCCTCTAAAGTGACAGACCTGTGCCATGAAGAAAAGGATGGCAGGCACCAGAAAATGGAAAGGTACTTCCCAACTCCTTAACACTTGCTGTTGACACAATGAATTGATTTTTCAAGGAGCACAAATGAGAAACACTTCAAATATAAATTTTTTTCAGCTCAGAGTACAAGGGTGCTTCAAAAAGTTCATGGAAATGAAATTAAAAGACAATTTTATCTCGGAGCAAAAAAAAAACCTGAAATCCATACAAACATGGAGCCTTTAAAAATTTCATAGAAAATGCATATTATGGAAAAAATAGACATGAATTTCCAAAAAATCTGGTACCAAAATAACCGTTTGACTCCATTTTCTATGAATTTGTTTCCATACATATATATTTATAGAAAGATATCTTAAGAGAGAAATGTATGATTAAGAAGTGGCTCACATGATCATGGAGATTGAGAAATGTCATGACCTGTCATCTGCAAGTTGGAGACCCAGAGGAGTTATGGTGTAACTCCAGTCTTTTTCTGAAGATCAAGAATCAGAACCAAAGGTATAAATGCCAGTTCGAGGACAACATAAGACCATCACCCCTGCTGCAGAAGGCAGGCAGGCAGGAGGGCACAGATTGTCCTGCTTTCTGTTCTATTCAGGTCCGCAGTGGCTGGGACGATGCTTGTCCACACTGGGAAGGATAGTCTGCTTCAGAAAGCCATCAGCAGCATTTTTAATCTCATCCAGAACACTCTTGGAGACACACCATTTTTTTTTTTTTTGACAGTAGTTATAGACAGTTAGAGACAGAGAGAAAGGTCTTCCTTCCATTGGTTCACTCCCTAAATGGCCGTTACGGCCAGTACTGTGCCAATCCGAAGCCAGGAGCCAGGTGCTTCCTCCTGGTCTCCCACACGGGTGCAGGGGCCCAAGTTCTTGGTCCATCCTCCACTGCCCTCCCAGACCACAGCAGAGAGCTGGACTGGAAGAGGAGCAACCGGGACTAGAACCTGGTACCCATTTGGGATGCCGGCGCCACAGGCAGAGGATTAACCAAGTGAGCCGGAGACACACCTTGACATAAGGGTTCAAGAGAGTGCACCATGGCCCAGTCATGTTGACACGTTAAAAATTCACCATCACAGTCAGATTGCTTGTTCCTTTTGTGAACTATGTATTTTTCAAATAGGTTTTATTTCAACTATTTTATTCCCATAAAGAGATGGGAGAGCAAGTGACAGTACAAAAAAATAAACAAACAAACAAACCTGTTTCACCTTTGACTTGTTCAAGCCTCTATTTGTCTGGTGGCCTCTCAGTCTTCCTCTTCCTTGTCTCAACTTTGAATTCTCTCCTGTAACCACCATCTCCGAGCCCTGAGCCCTACTCTTCCTAGTTTGCTTCCTAGGTCCATAAAATATTTTGTCTATCCTCAGTCAACAAAATTTATTTAAGTTATTTTGTTATAAGTTGGCTACTCAGTGCAGCTTCTCCAGCCGTCGTAAATTCCTAACACAATTCCTCTGTGCTCCATTACTGGAACAGTCAGTAGCTTTTATGACATTGCTATAGGTGCAGAAATGTTGCCAGGTAGCTCAGAAACATCACAAAACAAAAAGCTGTAGCCCACAGAGCTCTGAGTCAAAATCCCTCTCAATCAGGCCAATGAAGTTTCTCTTTTTTCCCACAGGAATTATAAGATTAGAATGTATGTGGTTCAATTCTTTATACTCTAGAAATTATCTATTGTCAACATGTGGTCTGCGGCTACTAGCAGTCAATAATAAGCATTTATTTATTCACTTAACCAGTGTAGAACACCTGCTACTTATGAACCACACTTTCAGTTTCTTTATATGAAAACTATTCATTTACATTCCACACATTCACCATCTGAAACGCTCCTCTAATTTTTGGTTCATTCTGTTTCTCCCAACAAAATATATGTTCTATGAAAATAAAGATGCATGGTCTTTGCCTAGCAAAGTGTTTCCTGTGCTCCATTCAGAGCCCCATACACAGCAGATAACGAATAAACATGTGGTGCACGAATGACAGTGACAAGCAAAGGCACTGTGAGGATCACTCACTCACTCAAGGGTTTTAAACACAGAACTGCTGATTTTTTATGTCATTTTGTTTATAATACAATACTGACTGGGACTTTTCTCATATATCAGTCTTTTTCCTCCATATCAAATTTTGTCATTTAGGTATCTCTCTTCCCAGTCTCTGTGAGGGGAATTGAGCTACATACACTGGAGGTCAAGGTCCAAGATACCATTAGAGATGCTAGCGAATTTAACATGGTACAACATTTTAATAGCTCTTTCTGATGATGGCTGGGACACTTAATTGAATTCAAATATGCTTAATAGCATTCTAAACCAAGAATCTAGAAAACATAGCAAGAAATATGTAGCTTCAAAAAAAAACAGCTCCACTTTGTCAGTTTACTGTACTGGGTGGCATAAAGGATTTTGTCTGGGAGAAAAAGAGCTTTCTTGGGATAAAAAAAAAAAATGGGAAAGCACTCTTCTAGGGACTGTCTAAGGCCCTTCCATCTGTAAACTTCTACAAATCTCCATTTCCACTTTAGGACTCCATGTTCCTCTTAACCTTCCACATTTGTTAAATGACTATATAAATTTATGAGGGTACTTTTCACAGGGAGGGTGTTTGGCACAGTGATTAAGACATTGCCTAGAATACCCACATCCCATGCCTAAGCATGGGTACCAGGTACCAGCTGTGCTTCCAATTGCAACTTCCTGCTAATGCACACACTCGGAGGCAACAAGTGATGGCTTAAGTACTTGCATCACTGCCACCCACAAAGGAGATCCAGATTGAGTTTCCAGGTCCTGATTTCAGCCTGGTCTAGCCTTGAATGTGCAAGCACTTCAGGAGTGAACTAGTGGATACAACAGCTCTGTCCTTGTCTTTATCTGTGTTTTTGCCTTTCAAATAAATAAAAATTTAAAGATTGTTTAAAAAGTTCATGGGAAAATAAAATTAAATGGTACATTCATTTTGGTGAAAAGAATTTGAAATCCATGCACATAAGGTATCTTCAAAATGTTCATAAAAAAACGTAATGAAAAACGGATATTTTCAGATCAATTTATTTGAAAGTTGGGGTAGAGGGGAAAGAGTGAGAGAGAAATAAAGAGATCTTCAATCTGCTGGCTTACTCCCCAAATGGCTATAAAAAACCATAGTTGGGCCAGGCCAAAAATCAGGAGCCAGTAGCTTCATCCAGGTCTCCCACATGGGTGACAAGGGTGCAGACTCTTCGACCATCTTCCACTGCTTTTTCCAGGCCATTATCAGGGAGCTAGATGGGAAGTAGAGCAACCAGGACACATACTGGTGCCCATATGGAATGTAGGTATCACAGGTGTTCGCTCAACTCAATATACCAGAACGCTCAACCCTTATGTTTGGATTTTAAAAATCTGCACCAAAATAAACATCTTTTAACATCATTTTCCATGAACTTTTTGGAACTATTTTGTATTTATAATGGAGTTGAGCCTTGTTTAGATTAATAAGCTGCCCAGTTAGTTTTCAACTTAGAAAATGGGAATGTAACAATGTATTAGATAGATTTCTATGTGTTCAAATCTTTTTTTTTTTTTTTTTTGACAGGCAGAGTGGACAGTGAGAGAGAGAGACAGAGAGAAAGGTCTTCCGTTGCCGTTGGTTCACCCTCCAATGGCCGCCGCAGACGGCGCGCTGCGGCCGGCGCACCGCGCTCGTCCGATGGCAGGAGCCAGGAGCCAGGTGCTTTTCCTGGTCTCCCCATGGGGTGCAGGGCCCAAGCACCTGGGCCATCCTCCACTGCACTCCCGGGCCACAGCAGAGGGCTGGCCTGGAAGAGGGGCAACCGGGACAGAATCCGGTGCCCCGACCGGGACTAGAACCCGGTGTGCCGGCGCCGCAAGGCGGAGGATTAGCCTGTTGAGCCACGTTGTGAATTTTGTATGAGAGACTATCTTTTCCCCAAAGTAGCATGTGAATGTTCAAGTTTGTCCAAAATCAAATAATCCATTATGGCTAAACCAATTACTAATCTTGTGTTCTTTGCACTGGTTGAGGATGGCAAAATGACTAACACTTGAATCACTGATCTTCCCTCTCCAAACATGGTAGGCATTACTAATCAATCAATACCCTCCTGCCCACTGTCCTGGAAGCAACTTAAACTGTGAAGCCCTTTCAACCTGGTGCTCTAGGCAGCCACTACCAATCAATCTCAAGTTGAAAACCAAGAGTTGAAACTGGTTTGCCTACCTGGCACTAACCAGTTTCCTCTGTGCATTAGGCAGCGCCTTGCAAAGCAATGCAGAGGTGCAAGCTGCCATGTGCAGAAGGAGGATCACAGGAAGGTGATCCAGTAGGACAGGAGATGGGATGTATTTTTAATTTCCCTTCCTATCATTGCCTGAAAGTCATAACACCTGGTGTTCATTTTACCCCAGTTTTTGTAGGAAGTAGGAGTGAATCATTCTCACCACCACAAAACAGTCAACTATTACATGCAAATGGTTGACTGCATTCCCTGCCTCCATGAAAAAGGTAAATGATTATTTCAACCTCTCCCTAGGTGACCAGCGTGTATATATTCCAGCCCTATTCCCTCCATGAAAACATTTAAACGGTGCTTTTATTATCAACCTAGCTTCAAATGCAGCCACTTTAGAGGTGATATGCTACTTCTGAAATAAAATCAAATGATTTTCACTTATGAAAAACGAATGTAGCTGCATCACTCTTAGAATCTTTCTTTCTTTCTTAGGTGGTTCACTCTCATTCTTACTTTAGTTTAAAAAAAACGCTCGATAATAAAACAGGTAATGACCTGAAGAGGTTACTCACAGCACCAACAGATCATTTTCTCTTAGAAGGATTGACTCTTTCATATTTTCTCTCAGTAAATCACTTTAAAAGGAAATACTTCTTGAATTAGCACTTAGCAGAAATAAAGCCTATTTATTAGCTGCTGAATAACTGGAACAAAAATAGAAATATGAGTGTGTGCAAGGATTGATGACTTTGCCAGGATTCTAAAATAAGCATAGGTTGCTGAAATCATCTATGTCTGACAACACCCTCATTTGGAGTTCTGCAATGAGATTCTGAAAAAAAAAAAAGAAGAAGAAGAAGAAGAAGAACATAGCCTAAAAACTGGAGATAAATATTGTTTCCAGCACTGCCTAATTGCTGTGCCTAAACAGAGCAGATGGGGTTCTGGGGCGGGTCTACCCCTTGAGATCACTGAACATTTTCCTATTTAATTGTACTTTGAAAGCAGATTGTTCTGCTCAGGTACCTGTGACCAGGAGCATTTTGGATTTTACTCATGTTATTTAATGGAGGTCATCCAACTTGGAGGTCACCACTTCATCTTTTATTGTGACCTCCTTCTTCCAAATTATCCTTGAACTTGGACATATGGTACATCATGGACATCAGCAGGCCTTGCAATTTGACCCTTTTGGCCAATCCCAACCTCAAGTCTCTCTAACTTAGTCATAATGGCTATCATTTATTAAGCACTATTATACGTAGGGCACTGTCCCAGGAATTCACAGACATCATCTCACAAGAACCCTAAGAGGTAGGTGCTAAGTCATCTCCACTTTGCAAGTGAGAAGACTGAGGCTGATAGAGATTAAATGATTATTTCCAAGTCACCAAGCTGTTAAGTGACAGAGATTAGAAGTCAGGATCCAGAGCCTTTGCACTAAGATCTGTGTGTACTTCGTACCTGGCCAATGACATGCATTCAGACACTCAAGGAAATGAGAGATAGCAGACTCCTTCACGGTCTTTCATCCACTACACATTGCATGTTGAACCAACAAAGCATTTTATTATTAGGATCTAAAACATCAAGAAGATAATTTTTTCACTGTTACCAACAATGGTTTATTTTAATAAATTATTGGTTTATTTTAATTTATTTTAATAAATACAACATGAATTTTTTTGCTACCCAGCAGATAAGATTATTTTCCATGTTTGGAGAATCCCCCTCGCCTTAAGCATCTTGTTAGAAATCAGAACTTATAATGTGATACTTGTATTCCCAGCCTTTCTGGACATTGTTGGGGCTGCCCTTTAGACTTTCAACCCATTTACTCTCTAACAGTCAGTCCATTTCGGCTGTTAGCTCTGACTGGACCTGCGAGGCAGCAGTGTAGGATAACAAATGCCTCTGTTCTCCATAATCCCTTGCCAAGCACTTCACTAAAGAAGAAGTAGGGGATCTCATTACATGAAAAACCCAGAATCCTGAATTTACTCACCCTTAGAGAAGACTATCAATATAGGAGCACTGGCCAACTCTGAAAGAATTCATTTGTATATGACTACTGCAGCTAATGAACACATGTTCCAAATAGTTCAAGTTCTTCTGAGAATCACAGAGTTGGAACCCAGCAAAGACCTAGAGATCTGCAGAAATGAAAACACCCAGGGGAGCAGGATGATTCATCTCCAGATTAAAGAGGGATATATTGGGGCTAACACTAAACAAGACAAGGAAATTTCTTAAGTGAAAACAACTTTTGTTAAAGAAAATTTTTTTTAAAAAATCAAGTAAATCAAAGCTGAAATACAGACAGTGTTTTAGTCCCTGTGCTTTACTCTGTATCAGTCAACACATTTCAAGGCTAACAAATAATTTTTAAATGTTTTCTATCCAGAAAACTTATCTGTTGAAATTTCCAGATGCTTAGAATTGTGTTTCTGCTAAGAGACCCAGACATGTTTGTCCTATTCTACTGTAATTCATCAGATTCCTTCTACGGGGTAACCACTTTCCTAGGCCCTAATAACACAGAAGTGATTTTGATTAGGGTTTGGCCCTGAGAAGTCCCAGGCCACTGGGGAAATTGGTCTCATGAACAGGAGCTCACAAGGCAATGTGGCAAGAGCTAAGAGAAACACAATGTAGGATGATAGCAAAGACGATGAGAAAAATATTACAAAGTTGATCCTTAGCCAATAAGTCATCAATTTGTTCATTTTATATACCAAGATGCTAGCATAGATTTTCCCTCCTAACAATACTCTGTTTCCTTTTGCAGGTTCCTCATATGTATCATCATGGAAGGAGAGTAATCCCTGGTGGTCATTTCCCAGTAGAAAAGCTGAAGCCACATAGCCTTCCTCTCTGTGTTCATAAAATAGCCATGGAGTAAACCTGTGGCCTATTCTGAACTTCTTCTAGAAGTCTTGTTTTAGACAAATGTTACAGAGAGAGAAGGAAGCCTTGATGGCAGACCAACCAGTAGACAAGCCTGTCTTCTAGTGACATGAGGCTATTGTTGTGGGTCCTACTGCCCAACTCTCCCGTGTCCTGTTTTGTTCCTGCCTTTCTCCAACTTGGGCTGTGCTCTGAGAACCTTTCAATTTCTCCCTATGTAATCCAGTTCCCATAGTCTTCCATTAAATTCCCATTTGCTGAAGTAGTCCACTCTTTACAAAGCCCGGCACTGTGGCACAGCAGGTTAAAGCCCTGGCCGGTGGTGCCAGCATTCCATGTGGGCACTGGTTCAAATACTGGCTGCTCCACTTCCAACCCAGCTCCCTGCTGATGCAACTAGGAAGGCAGCAGAGGATGGCCCAAGTCCTTGGGCCCCTGCATCCACCCAAGTACTTGGGCCCAAGTCCTTGGGAGATCTGGAAGAAGCTCCTGGCTTCTGGCTTCAGATTAGCTCAGCTCTGGCCATTGCAGCCATTTAGGGAATCAGCCAGTGGAGGAAAGACCCCTCTCTCTGTCTCTATCTCTCTCTGTAACTGTGTCTTTCAAATAAATAATGTTTTTAAAAAATAAGAATCTTCACAAACCAAGTATTTGATCCAATTCACTGAAACTGGACCCCTTAAGACACATTATAGAGCTCAGCAAAGCTGTCTTCATATTTTCCTTTCCCAAAACTACCAATCATTTATCCTTCCACTACTATGCTAGCTGTTTTCTGATCTTTTCTACTACCTCTCAAGTAACCAGCAGCACAATTCATTGTTTGAAACTGTACAGACTCAAAATCTAAGAAGTTATCTCACATTGGAATTTTCAGCCACATCTTAGCACTACTTAATGATTAGCCACAAATCCCTTCATTCTCCCAAGCCTTTTGAAAGCCATTAAACGCCATGTTGTTAAGATTGACCACATACAGATTACTGAATTGGAAAATAATGTTAGGCCTCAAATACCATTGCTTCACTTTTATGGATAATTAAGCCTAAAATGCTACTGGGCTTTGAGGAATCAATTACATTGAATGTATGGAATAAAAAGTCCTTCTTCACAACTTGTTCAGGAAGATATTGGAAAGTCACTGTCCAGACCAAGTGGCTGCTAGAGTGTCATGCTTGGTTTCCATGCACACAATGAATGGGCCAACAGTGAAGAGTTACAACTGAAAAGCAGCTACTGTGACTGTTTATTTATCAAGTATCCCCAATAGGGTGGCAACCACATCTACTTTGTGCACTGCCAAATCTCCAAAGCCTAACAATAGACCAAGTGTTCTATATATATTTTCTGAATCAGTGTATGTCAAGCATAAAGCTAAGCACTTTATTTACCATTCCATTTAACCATCGCAATACTTTCATCTATAGCATATACAACAAAGGAGGGCCTGAGAGATCAAACAACTAGGAGGTAACAGAATTAGAACTTGAATTCAGGCTCAAATAACATCAAGGCTGATGTTTTTAATCACTATGTTTCATAGCTTCTCCCTTCACTACCTAAGTACCACCACCAAGGTACCCACTATCTCGTGGAGTAAGCATACATGGAAAAAATTATTATTGTAAGAAGTTGAGCAGGATAGGGCCACAGTATAAGCCACAGGCTACCCTTCCATGTCTACTGCCATGACTTCAGTTTTTGAGACTTACATGACTGCCAGTCTGCTACCACCACCTCCTCACTGACTTCTATTTATTTATTTTATTTATTTAAAAGGCAGAGTGACAGAGAAGGAGAAACAGATAGAATCCTCCATCCATTGGTTCACCCCCCAGATGGCCACAACAGCCGCGATTGAGACATGCTGAAGCCAGGAACCTAGATCGCCTTCCAGGTCTCCTATGTGGGTGGTCAGGGCCATAGTACTTGGGCCATCTTCTGCCGCTTTCCAAAGTGCATTAGCAGTAAGCTGGATCAGAAGCGGAGCAGCCAGGACCCAAACCATCACTTCAACACGTGATGCCAAAGTTGCAAGTGGCAACTTAATTTGCTGCACCGCAATGCCAACCCTCTGACTGATTTCTGTTTTCCAGGTTCACTCAACTAATATCCATTGCTCACAGCACTGGTAACGGTATCTTCTACCACACTGTTAGTTCATGGTTCTTACCTACCTAAAACTCTTTGATGGTTTTGCCATTGCCCTTAATGAAGGAGTCAAAGGCGGTCCAGAACCAGAAGCACCATTATCATCTGGAAGCTTATAAGAAACACAGACTCTCAGACTCTACCTGACCTTCTGATTCTCAAATAGCATTTTAACACGACCACCAGATGCATACGTGCATGGCTCTTTAGACTTTATGTCTAATGGATCCTTCAAGATTGCTCAGTTGAAAAACAATGTCCACAAAAAAAAAAAAAAAAAAGGAGTGGTGGGGGGACCATTGTTGTGTAGCAGGTTAAACATCCTCCTGCAATGTTGACATTCCATATGGGTACCAGTTCAAGTCCCAGCTGCTCCATTTCTGATTCAGCTGCCTGCTAATGTACCTGGGAAAGCAGGAGAAGATGGCCCAAGTGCTTGGACCCCTGCACCCATATGGGAGACCTGGACAAAGCTCCAGCCTCCTGGCTTCAACCTGGCATAGTCCAGCCATTGTAGCCATTTGGGGAGTGAACCAGCATATGGAAGATGTCTCTCTGTCTCTCTGTCTCTGTCTCTCTCTCTCTCTCTCTCTCTCTCTCCAAATCTTAAAAAGAAACAATATCAAACTTCCTCATCATACTATAGTCCAGCCCACATGGCTACCTATAATCCCCTGAATTCAAAAAATAAAAAAGATGCAGGAAACTTACTTAAACAGCATTTCCATCTCTACTGACTTCTGGGAGGAAACAACAAAGTAACTGATAGCTGATGCCAGCACACACACTCATGCACGCTGACCTACACAAAATGACACCAGTTGTTCATCCAGGTGGAGAGAGACAGAGCACCAGAAAATGAAATCCAGTCACTGCACGTGTGCCGAGTCACAACGCTGTCATGCGCAGGCCTGCAAAGCTTTGAAGAAGGGTGGGAAGGTAATAAAATATTTAATAGAGTATATTTTTATAGAGTTTTATGGGGTTTATCTAATGACATCTGTCTATAACTTTCTTAAGAGCTCAATAGGACTCCAGAGATTTCATGAAAAATCAGAGAATTCTTTTCAGACTTGTCACAAAACCCAGCCAGAGAGAGGTCATGCTAAAATAGCAGGTACACAAAATTCTTCACACCCTTGGTAACGACAGATGTCATCTCTTTTTCCCCATACCAATTAGGCCCTGTCTTCACAGAATTTTGCACATATCCATGCATACATCAACATAAAGTTACTGATGCATCCATATAGCAGAAAATACCATCACATTGGATTGCTGTCAAACTCTCCCAGAAAAGTCACCAAGGCAAAGTGAGAGAAGAGAAGCTGAAGTCATTCAGGCTCCAAAATTTACAAAGAAGTTGCTGTTAGCAGCTTCCTGAACCCCAGTTCTGGTGTTATCTGCCCTGGGAGGCACAGTGAGCACAGAGCCAGCAGGCACTCCCAGTGATCTCATTACCCTTCTTGGGTGTGATCTCCCAGAGCTCCCCCACGTGGTGATCCACACAGCCACCATTCGCGGATCCTTTCCTTGCCTCTGCTGATGGAGAGCATGGTGCCTTTCTTTGGCAGGAAACAGATTTTCTCTCTCCTTCCTCGGGGCACTTTCGGCTCTACCTCTATGACCTTTCAAACAAAGATTATGATTTGCATGAAAGTCCGTTTTCCATGCATCTCTTCAACATAGAGGTCTTCTCTGAATCAAATTCTGTGTTAATCCATTTGACGTCTTTCTTTTTGTGGTGCTTTTAACTTTTTCAAAACCATTCTAAATTATATTACCATTTCATTCACAGAAAAAAAATCCTGTGAGCTAAGTTAAGCAAATAGTATTCTGTCCAAGAGAACTAAGGCCCAGAGAGTTAAAACACATCACAGAAAATCATCCAGTGAGTTAGAAAAAAAGAAAAAAAAAAGAAGGGTGGAACTGACATTGTGGCCAACAAATTAAGCCACTGCCTAGGATGCTGGTATCCCATGTTAGCACTGGCTGCTCCACTTCCAATCCAGTTCCCTGCTAAAGTGCCTACAAAAAGTAATGGAAAATGGCCCAAGTAATGGGGATCCTGTCATCAGTGTAGGACAATCAGATGAAGTTCTAGACTTTTGGCTTCAGCCTGGACTGGGCCATTTGCGGATGGATCCAGTAGATAGAAGATGTCTCTGTCTTTGAAATAAATAAAAGAAAAATTTAAAAACAAAGCAAAACAACAAAGAAAATCTGGGTGGAATATCTGGGGAGCCCAGCTGCCACTTCACACCATGTACATGATATCATATTGCCCTATATCACCTGTACCTTCTGGTGGAGGTGATGGAGGACTAGCCTTTGTTACTCTTCACACACACACACACACACAGATGGACACACATGCGCCTGCAGAGAAAGTGCACACAGAACGAGATACCTGTATAGAAAGGGATATACTAATGCACTGAAACACATATAGTCATAGACCAGGGTAATTCAAAAAGTTTGTGGAAAATGGGACTAAAAGTTTATTTTGTGCAAAAAATGAAATTAATGTATAGTTTTCTCACAATATGCATTTCCATGAAATTTTTGAAAACCCTGCAAACATATCTAGTCAGAATCAGAGAGACAAAGAGAAATACAAAGGCATACACTCAAAAGATATACCCAAAAAATACACAAGGAGAAAAAAAGAGACGTACCCACACAGAAAGAAATGCAGACACACATACAAGGACGTAGATGACACACAGTCCACAAATACACACATCAAAACCCAACCATACAGAGAGACAGAGACACACACACACAGAGGAAGATATGTGCTTTGCAACAACTTTCACTTCATCAGCCCAGTGTGGAAATCCTATTTTTTTCTGTGGACCCTATCTATGAGTCACAGAGAACATCCTACTCCTGATTGTTCCATAAAGGACAGGCCTCCCGCTGTGAGCTCAGGAATAAGAGCATGTTAGATGGGCGAAGATGGCTCTCAGCAGAACTGCTGTGTGGCAATCTGTATGGCACTCATGCGCTTATTAATCAATCACTCATAACCTAGTTTGTGTTGAGATAGTCTCAGAGGCTGTTATGCTTATTAGGAAGGATCAGAATGCATTGTGGCTGTCACTTCGGGTTCTGATGACCCCACCTAGGGGCTGACTCCCTATTGGAACTGTCACATTTGCTTTAAGAACAGGTTATTGGAGCCATCATCTGATCTGCCCAGAACAGAAGCATTTACTGTTAGTACTCAAAATGGTAATGGAGCTCTGTAAAGAAGCAACGGGAGAGAAGGAACAAATGTGAAGTTTTTTTTCAAAAGTTCATGGGAAATGCATATTTTGAAAAAGCTATACACAGATTTCAATTTTTTGCACCAAAATAGCCCTATCTTTTATTTAGTTTTTTAAAGATTTATTTTTATTCATTTATTTTTAACAGTAACAGAGACAAAGCGGGAGATGGGAGGAGAGGGAGGGAGGGAAAAAGAGAGAGAGACAGACAGACAAAGAGAGAAAGAGAGAGAATCCTCTACTTGCTGGTTCATTCCCCAAATATCTGCAGTATTTAGGGCTGGAGAGGTCCAGAATCCAGAATTCCATACTAGTTTCCCACATGTGTAGCAGGGGCCCAAGTACTTAGCCCATCTTCCATTGATTGCTCAGCCCCTTTAGCAGGAAGCTGGATCCAAAGAAGAGCAACAGAACTTGAACCAGTGCTCCGATATGGGATGCCAGCATTGTAAGTGGTGGCTTAACCCACTGTGCCACAATGCCAGCCCTAAAACTTATCTTTTAATTATATCTCTCCATCAACTTTTAAAGTACCCTCATGGCCAACAGACACAGGAAAAGATGCTCTGGATCATTAGCCATCAAGAAAATGCAAATTAAAACCACAATGAGATTTCATCCATTTAGAATGGCTCTCATCCAAAAATCAAAACACCATAAATGCTGGCAAGGATGTGAGGGGAAACATATCCTAATATACTTTTATGGTAGGAATGTAAACTAGTGCAACCATTACAGGAAAACAGTATGAAGATTCCTCAGAAACCTGAAAATTGAACTTGTGGCCCAGTCATCCCATTCCTGGGAATTTACCCAAACAAAATGAAATCAGCATATGAAAGAGTTATCTATACCTCCATGTTTATTGCACCTCAATTCACAACAGCTAAGATAAAAAAACCAACCTGGATGTCCACCAAATGATGAGCAGAGAAAGTGTGTGGAGCCAGTGCTATGGCGTAGCAGGTAAAGCTGCCATCTTCATTGCCGGCATCCCATGTGGGCACCGGTTTGAGTGCCAGTTGCTCCACTTCTGATTTAGCTCTCTGCAATAGCCTAGGAAAGCAGTAGAAGATGGCCCAAGCGCTTGGGCCCCTGCACCCCCGTAGGGGACCTGAAAGAAGCTCCTGGCTCCTGGCTTCAGATCAGACCAGCTCCTGCCATTGCAGACACTTGGTGAGTGAAGTGTAGGTGGAAGAGCTCTCTTTCTCTCTCTTTCTCTGTGCCGGCCTCTCAGTAAACTCTGCCTCTCAAATAAATAAATAGACCTTTAAGGAAAAAAAAAAAAAAAGACTCTCCCACCCTCAATCTTCTTCTTCTTTCCATTCTTTTTTTAAATTTTTGCAGATAAATAAATAAATCTTTAAAAAAAGCTTATTTGAAAGGCAGAGTCACAGAGAGGCAGAGGCAGAGAGAGAGAGAGAGAGAGAGAGAGAGAGAGGTCTTCCATCAGCTGATTCACTCCCCAAAGGGCTGCAATGGCCAGAGCTGAGCTAATCCAAGCCAGGAGCCTCCTCTGGGTCTCCTACACAGGTGCAGGGGACCAAGGGCTTGGAACAACCTCCACTTTGATCCCAGGCCACAGAAGAGAACTGGATCAGAAGTGGAGTAGCCAGGACTCGAACCAGCACCCATATGGGATGCCAGTACTGCAGGCAGTGGCATCACCTGCTACTGCACAGAGCCAGCCCTGACAGATACACTTTCAATCCCCTCTATAATTACAGGCTTAATTCACCACTAACCATAATATTCAACAAGTAAAAAGTAGGAAGACCAGAGTTCCACAGGGGTATAAACAAGGGCTAAAAACAACAATCATATCACAGGATGTCCATTTCATTCCTACACATTTTTTAATATTCTATATTAACTGCCACATATCAGAGAAAACATGTGATATTTGTCTTTCGGGGGCTGGCTCATTTCACTAAGCATAACGGTTTCCAGTTGCACTCATGTTGTACAAAAGACAGGATTTCATTCCTTGTTATGAGTAGTATTCCATGGTGTGTATGTACCACACTCATCGCACTATGTGTGGAGTGCTTTGTTTAGGCAGCACACCTAACCTAAACAAATGACAAAGAAAAAAGATGGAAAAACCTGCTCCCTGATGGCAAGGCTGAAAGGCTAAATTAACCAACTTCAAACACATCTTGCCTCTAGGTTTACTGGTTATGTGAACTGACTGGCTTCTCCAGAGTTTGAGCTCTTTTGCAATGGTGTGGTATCTTGGCTAGGGCTGTCATACTTGAGTACCACACACAGGTGTGTTAAGCAACAGAAACTTATTTCTGGAGGCTGGAAGTCCAAGATCAAGGTGCTGGCAGGTGTGCTTTCTCCTAAGGCTTCCTTTCTTAGATTGCAGGTGGCTGCCTTCTTGCTGAAGGACAAAGTCAAAATCAAGACTCTTCTTTTATAAAGACGTTTTTTAAGATAAAAAAGAGCTGAAAGAATTCATTGCCAGGAGTCATGCACTACAAGAAATATAAAAGGAAGTCAGGAAGTTTGAGTCCTGGCAAGAAGACAAGAAGAAAATGATACCAAATGGAAGCCATGATGTACAGAAAGGATAGAAAAGCACTAGAAATGCTAAACATCCAGGTAAATACATAATGATTTGTTCTTATTTTAAAATGTATAATAAAAAAGTAGGAGGAGGGGCCGGCGCTGTGGCGCAGCAGGTTAAAGCCCTGACCTGAAGCGCCAGCATCCCATATCGGCTAGATCTAGTCCCTGCTGCTCCTCTTCTGATCCAGCTCTCTGCTATGGCCTGAGATAGCAGTATAAGATGGCCCAAGTCCTTGGGCCCACGCACCCACATGGGAGACCCAGAGGAAACTCCTGGCTCCTGGCTTTGGATCGGCGCAGCTCTGTCCATTGCAGCCATCTGGGGAGTGAACCAGCGGATGGAAGACCTCTCTCTCTGTCTCTACCTCTCTCTGTAACTCTTTCAAATAAATAAATTTAAAAAAAAAAAGTAGGAGGATACATTGTACTGTAAAATATAAGACTTCATGTATGATGACAATAAAAAAGTATTTCCATTTCATTTTCATTTCATCAGTTAGAAAGATCTGCTCAAAAGGAACTGAATTAAGTAATGGTTCTTTTATTTTTTTTCACTTTAGTCAATTATTGGCTACATATGTTTGAAAGTAGTCATACCGGGATGGGCATTTAGCCTAGCAGTTAAGATATCTGTATCCTATATCAGAATACCTGGATTCACTACCCAGATCCAGCTCCTGACTCCAATTTCTACTAATGTGGACTCCAGGAGGCAGTAATTGAGTTCCTGCCTCAATCCAGAGACTTGTATTGAGTTTCCTGCTCCTGGCTTCAGCGTATGTCTGTTGCCCCAGCTGTTGTGGGTACCTGGAGAGTGATCCATCTGATGGGGGAGATATCTCTCTCACTCTCTTTCTCTCTCTGACTCTCGAATTAATTATATTTTTAAATTAAAAATTAAGTAATAAAAATAGTCATGCATTTGTACATAAAACACATCACTGACTCTTGGTGAACATACAGATTTGTAGAAATGTTGTAACGACCGAGAAGCCAGTCAGTTCTGCAAGTCACAGGAAATCACAGGACTGAGACTGTTCCATAAAACAAACAAGAATCGCACAGTGCGTCAACACAGACACTAAACCTATCATTAACACCTTGATAATAGTCCACTCTGTGTACTCAGATTTCTAAAACACACTCTAGTTACACATACCATGTGCACAAAATACAACTTGACAAGTAAGTAACACTCCAAAAAATAGTTGTCCAATGTATGCATGGCATCCTCAGTATCACCAATATATGATGACTATTTTCTGATGGCTACTAAAGAAACAGAACTCCTACGTCACACAAGTGCCATGTCCAGAATTTAAACTTAAGTTTCTCTTTCCAATTATCCCTGTCTTTCCCATTTCAAATCTTCAAACTCTTCAGGCCAGGTATCCAACTTCAGCCACGTGCCCTGGGACTCACCACGACACATTCCTTCAGAGCCAGACTTAAGACGATGTATTTAAATCACAAAACAATGCAAGTCACAGTTGCAACTGTAATCATCACAGCAGACCTTGATCAGCCGGAAAAATATCTTTCTGTGGTTATAAAATTGAGATATCAGCTGCATGCTGTACCCAGATGAAACCTTGACCTTGAAATAATTTTTCCATATCTATACCCTGGCAATACCTGTCCCCATATTGCCTTTGGCTTTGACAAGTTCTAAGTGTTACAGCTATGACAGTTATACACCAATCAAAGGGTCCAAGAGAGTGACTTGGACAGAACCCACACTCAAACTACCCAAAAGGAGTAGAAAAAGAAGATCTTACTCTTCTCCTGGGAAGTCCCCCGGGGCTTCCAACAATTTAGAATGGGCCCACCGTAAAAAATGGAACCCTCACTCACACCTATTTTACTTACGCCCATCCTCTTTCCTCAGTGACACTCCTCTCATCTCCACTACTCAGTCAAAACTGAGGAAACTCTCCCACCATTTGCTCAGTGCGCTTTGTGAGAGCTGGGAATATTATCTATCTTCAGCCTACAACATCAGCTTAGAGCAGAAGCAATCAGCAAGCCTCATTTTCTTAATTTCATGTATGATTGAATATTATTAGAGGAACTGTTAAAGTTACAAAATTCTGTGCTCATATTAGCTTTAGGATGGAGTGGCTATGGACACATAAAAAAAGAATTATCTACTTCTCCTTTTCTTAGCATTAACATTTAGCACCAAGATATTGCTTTTCATTTCCATCACTCTTTACAAACATTAACTGTACGATTTCACTACATTAACTGCAAAGAAAGTCAGAGATGGCCCTGTAATTTTGTAGTCACTTTGGTGATATTCAGTGTCTCTCAAAATGATATACTCAGCCCCAGAGTCAACGTTTAACCTGATTTAAAATAGGAAGGTAAGAAAAAAGAAAGGAAGCAAGGAGGTCATATTCTAAAATAACAGAGATCTCAGGAACCTACTGAGAGATTCCAGGAATGTATCCTGTGGATTAGAATATGGAATAATAATAATAAGTGAGCCAAATGACACAAATAAACTTGGAAGAGTCGTTATGCTGAGCATATTAGAGTTTGCATTAAAAATGAACAAATAAAAAACACAAAGCAAGGCTCCAAATCTCTTCTAGCAGAGAAATGGTTCCTTTGAAAAAATTGGGTATAGTGAGTATATATATCCATACACACACAAATAGGCATCCTATGCGTTGTCTTTATTTGTAATACAATTTTAGCTCACCTCCCCCTGGGATCATTTTTTCAACAAACACCCTGGGAATGATAAAAATTTACTAGTATTTCTTGAAACTTTACTATGTGCTAGGCACTGTGTTAAGTACTTGTCTTAGTCTGTTTTCTGGTACTATACCAGAATATCTGAGACAGAGTAATGTACAAAGGAAAGAAGTTTATTTTGCCTCATGATTCCAGAGGCTGGAAGGCAGTGGCATATCTGCTCAGCTTCTGGTGAGGGCCTCAGGTAGCTTCAAGCCACAGCAGAAAGTACAAGAGCAAGTGGTCATGTGCAGACAATAGGCATACATGCCAAACAGTGAGGAGGAGATACCAGATCCACGTCATAACAATGTATTCTTGCAGCAACCAATCACTGCTATGAACATCCTACCAAATGTCCTACCAGAGCAAGAACTCATGCCCACCCTGGAAAAAGTCATTAACTCCTCTTAATGACCTAATCATATCCTAATGGCTGAAAAACTTCTCAACATTGCCACATTAAAAACAAACCTTGAGGTGATTTTTAGGGGAGAAAAACAAAATTCAGTAATAAACCAAACTCATATGCTTCTCACATATAACATATAGTCATCCCATTACAATGGCCCAAACATCTCACCTTCTTCTAGCACTAACTCACGTATCCAAAGTCTCATCTGAGGTTCAAGGCAAACTCCATCCAGTTGTGAACCTATAAAATCAAAACAAATTATCCACATTCAATATACAATGGTAGGCCAGAGGTGAGGGACACATTCCCATTCCAAAAATGAGAGATGGGGACTGGTGCTGTGGCACAGCAGGTTAACCCTCCACCTGTGGCACTGGCATCCCATATGGCACCAGTTCTAGTCCTGACTTCTTCTGTTCCAATTCAGCTCTCTGCTGTGGCCTGGGAAAGCAGTGGAAGATGGTCCAGGTGCTTGGGCCCCTGCACCTACATGGAAAACTGGGAAGAAGCACCTGGCTCCAGCCGTTGCAGCCATTTAGGGAGTGAACCAGTAGATGGAAGACCTTTATTTCTGTCTCTCCCTCTTGCTGTCTGTAACTGCACCTCTCAAACAAATAAATAAAATCTTTAAAAAAAAGAGAGAGAGAGAGAGATGGGACAAAAGAAAGGAATAAGCAGTCCAAAGCAAATCCCAATGCAGCAGAGCAGACATTACATCATAAAGCTAGAGGATAATCTTTCACTCCCTGTGCCACTTCCTGGATAAATAGGGTAGAAAGGTGCGCCTGCAAGGCTTTGGCTAACTGCACCCCCAAGGCTTTGCTAGGCTCAGGCCACATGTCTGCTGCCTGGAATTGGGGTTGCAAACTGGTGCCTGCAGCTTTCCTAGGACAGTGCTGCATACTGTCAATGGCTATTCCACCTCAGGGTCTCAGAAATGGCAATCCTGCTCCAATAGCTTCACCAAGCACCGCCTTGGTAGTGACACCTTAGAGCAGTTTCATCCCCGTTACAGGTTTCTGCTTGGATTCTAATCTAATTGATACATCCCTTGAAATTCACCTCCGTGGCTCATATATTCTGCAAAATAAGCATCATGTAGACACTACCATGTCTAACTGCTTGCATCCACCAGAACAGTGGCTCCAGCCACAGATACACTTGAACCACAGCTGGAATGCAGGGAGTAGAGGCCCACAGTGGCCCTGGATGGCAAGCCCTTTCTGTCCTCAGCCTGTAATAGGAAGGACAATCTGAAAATACGTGAAAGAAGGCCATCTTCCTATTCAGATGAATGGCTCCTAGCTCTACTGTAGCTGTCTTTATCTCCTTAGTAAGGGGTTGCTTGGCCTCACCCTTAGGGTTCTCCACTGGATACACTTCTTTATTCTTAATATGGCCTGGCTGCAACTCTTCCAAATGTTTGCTCCCTGTTTCCCTTTGCTCTCACATCTCAGCATAAAAAGTTAAAAGTAACCACATAGCCCCCTCTGAATTTTATTTACAACTTTCTTCTACCATATATTCATCACTCTTAAATCCAGCCATCCACAAAGCCCTCAGATGTGGACACATTTTGGCCAAGTCCTTTGCAACAATGGCACAAGTGTAGCATTCACTCTGGTTTCTAATAAGACAGTTCTCATTTCCACTCAAGGACTCATCAGCACAGCCTTTACTGTCTACATTTTTTTTTTTCATTTTTAGCAGCACTGGGGCCATAATCATTTAACCAATATCTAAAAAATTTCCAGAGTTGCCCTTAATGCTCCATTCAGGGCAATACAGATTTTTCCTAGCCTGCTCCTCCAGATTCTTCCAGCCTCCAACCATTACAAAGCTATTTCCATATTTTCAGGTATTAAACTCCACTGTCGGCCAGCGCCATGGCTCAATAGGCTAATCCTGGCTCCTGGCTTCAGATCAGTGTGGTGCACCGGCCACAGTGCGCCAGTTGCAGCGGCCATTGGAGGGTGAACCAACAGCAAAAGAAGACCCTTCTCCCTGTCTCTCTCACTGTCCACTCTACCTGTCAAAAAAAAAAAAAAAAAAAACTCCACTGTCCAGTACTAGTTTTTCTGTCTTAACTTGTTCTCTGTTGCTGTAACAGAAAACCCAATACTAGGTAATTAATAAAAAAAAAAAAAAAAAAAGAGGCTTATTTGGACTCAAGGTTCTGGAAGTCCAGGAGCTTGATGTCAGCATCTGCCTGTATTCCTAAGAGTCTCATGAGTGGAAAGGTGAAGGGCACAGGCAGCTCCCTCTAAAAGTGTGGTTAACTACACAGCTATTCATAGAATGGCAGATGTCCTAAACAGCACTCTGACCTCAAAATCAGCCCTTAAGGCATTTTAATCTGGCTGAAAAGCCCAGGAGAACATTTCAAGCATGGAAAGCCAAGACACCATGGCAAAAAATATTGATCTACATGAAGTATCTCCATGAGTGAGACACAAGTGGAAAGAAGGGGGTATCAAAGAAGGATGTACTTTTCTCTGAAGGGAGGAGAGAACTTCCATTTTGCTTACAGCCCTGTCGAAATACCAACGAAGTTTGTGCACTCAAAAGGCTTCCATAGTCATGGCAGCTCACATCAAGAACCTCGGGTGATCACTGATGTCATAAATAAGACCGTCAACTGTCAAATCAACAATAGCAGTCACTATGCACTTGCTCCCCTTGTAGGACCTCTGTCCTTAATGAGCTGTACTATGAGAATTAATTGTAAAACTTTTTTTCAGTTTTTTTAAGAAAACGTTTATTTAATAAATATAAATTTCGAAAGTACAACTTTTGGATTATAGTGGTTTTCCCCCCATAACCACACTCCCACCTACAAACCATCCCATCTCCTACTCCCTCTCCCATCCCATTCTTCATTAAGATTCATTTTTAATTATCTTTATATACAGAAGATCAACTTAGTATATACTAAGTAAAGATTTCAATAGGTAAAATTTGTTTTCAAATAGTACTTTATATTTTGTGTGTCTGTGTGGGTGCAAACTGTGGAAATTTCTATTTAGTACAGAGTTGGTCTTCTGTATATAAAGTTAATTTAAAATGAATCCTAATGAAGAATGGGATGGTAGAGGGAGTAGGAGGTGGGTTGGGAGTAGGGGTGGGAGGGCGGCTATTGGGGGAAGAATCTCTATTTCTAAAGCTGTATCTATGAAATTTGTATTCATTAAATAAAAGCTTTCTTTAAAAAAATAATAAAAGAGCAGTAACTGACCCAGTCCTGTGAGAACATAACTCACTCCCAAGAGAAAAGGTGAATCCCTCTTAATGACCTAATCACCTTTCGAAGACTACACTAAGGACCAAACTTCAACATGAGTTTGGTGGGGACAAACCATATTCAATCCAGAGCAGTTCTTTATTTTTTTTTTTTTAATTTGAGAGACAAACAGACAAAATGAGAGATCTCATCTGCTGTTTCACTCCCCTAATACGCCAGCAACAGCCTACCCTGGGCTACGCTGAAGCCAGGAGCCAGATAAAATCCAGCATTCCCACGTTGGTGGCAGGAACACAAGTTCTTAAACCATCACTGCTGCCTCCCAGGGTCTGCATTAGCAGGAAGCTGAGCCTCAGGAGCTGGAGCCAGGATTTGAACCCAAATATTCCCATGTGGAACACAGCATCTTAACTGCTAAGTTAAACTCCTGCCCACCCCAGCAGTACTTTTAATACATATGCATTCAATTCAGTTTTTCCATCTATAAAATGAAGGAATTTATCTCGAGCAGGTGCCAGCAAACCATAGCCCACGGGGTAAATCCAAATACGACTTTTGAAAAAATAAAGCAGTTTAGGAACATAGCCAAGTTCTTTCATTTAGAAACCACAACTGCTTTCACACTACCTGGGCAGAGTTCATTGAGACAAAACACATATGGTTCTCAAAGCTTAAAATACTTAAGAACTATTTCTTTACAGAAAAAGTTTGCCAATCTCTGATGTACAAGACGATCTTAAAGAACTTTCAAGTACAACGTCCTGTGCTTTGACACTGGGTGCTGGGGACTCGGCCTCCACTATGCCATTCACATTATCAAACAGCAAAAACAGCCTCTCGGCTGGGGCTTTCCTGCATGTTGTTAAACAGGCTTCTGTACCAGTGTCAGTTTTTCAGGGAACTATCCTTAGCATTTTACACTTTTAGTAATACATTTATAAGCTCATTGTTGAGAGCTAACAACTTCAGGCAATCCAATTTTAAATGCTATGCTCTTGATAACACCCACATTGACTGTAAAAAAGTGCAATTATGAACTCTAATAAATTACACCAATACAAAAAGACAAATTGTCTCACTTCTCCCTTCAGTATCTCAAGTTCATTCATTGCTCCTTCTTTCTCACTGCTGCCACTAATGCCTACTGCAGTTTAACCCATACTTGAATTTAAAAAAAAAAAAAATATATTGATTTATTTGAAAGTCAGAGTTACACAGAGACAAAGAGAGGCCTTCCCATCCACGGGTTCACTCCTCAATTGGCCGCAATGGCCAGAGCTGTGCCGATCCAAAGCCAGGAGTCTGGAGCTTCTTCCGGGTCCTCTGCCTCCGTGCAAGGGCCCAAGGACTTAGGGCATTTTCCACTGTTTTCCCAGGCCACAGCAGAGAGCTGGATTGGAAGCAGAGTGGCTGGGACTCAAACCAGCACCCATATGGGATGCCAGCACTGCATCCGGCCCAAACACACTTGATTTTTACCTGAGCAGAATTCAGTTTAACCTTAAACAAAAAGTACCAATGCATGCACGTGATATCCATGATTTGCATTTTGAAACCATAAGAGCTAAATTTGTTGAAATTTTCTAACATTTTCTTTCATTTCTTCCCACAACAAAAAATAAGGAACACCTATCCCTTTTTTTCAAATCCTCTAATATCCAAATAGTTGTCATGTGGGGTCTAAGAGTTGACCATCTAATAAAACGTATAATTGGGCTGGGAATTCAAAATGTTTTAAACTCATTTATCGCCATAGTTGTTCTAGGCAGTACTGGAACTGCCGCAAGTTGTCAAACAACTTGATTTCCTGCTCTCTCTTAGGGTCTGCAAAGAATTATCATTCTGGGGCCAGCGCTGTGGCATAGTGGGCTAAGCCTCTGCCTGTACCACCAACATTCCATATGGAATATCCTGGCTGCTTCTCTTCCAATCCAGCTCTCTGCTATGGCCTGGGAAAGCAGTGGAAGATGGCCCAAGTGCTTGGGCACCTGCAACCAGATGGGAGACCCAGAAGAAGCTCCTGGCTCCTTGCTGTAAATCAGCTCAGCTCCAGCCATTGCAACCATTTGGAGAGTGACCCAGCAGATGGAAGACCTCTCTCTGTAACTCTCTTTCAAAAAAATAAAAAATAATAAATCTTTTAAAAACAAAAGAATTACCATTCTAAAACAGCCAAAGCAAGAGCATAGAGAGGACATGAACACACTACTTTATTCAGTGCTGCCAAGTCAGCACCAGTGCATACAGGGCAGTTTCAAGGAAATATTTTTAGCCTCAATAAGATCAGGTGCTGAATTTTAACACTGTTTCTGAGAACTTTCTTTCCTATTTAATCTAAAATGTTAATCATTCCTTTAACCGACTGAGTCACCAACTTCGCCGTTCAATTTGTTAACAGTCTTTATTGGGTTCACTCTAAAAGACTTCAGTACTGACCCAGAAATTATCCAGATTTGGGTATAAATTGCAGCTTAACTATTATTATAGAAAGAGATAGAAGTATCCTTGTTATTCTTTGAGGGTCAATTTTTGTGTTATCATCAATATATCAGTTAAATATTACCCGAACCTTCCTCCAATAGAATAGTGAACATCAGAGAGGGAGGCAACAAACAATCCAACTTTATCCCATCTTCAAGTCTGTAAATGAAATTAAACTAACTCTGCTCTATGAAGTAGAGATTCAGCTTAATATAGCCATAGCCATCTCAAGCTCTGGATTATCCTAAATGTCATTTCAAACCTCATGACTGCATTAACAAACCCCTTCAGATAATTTTCTAGGCTTCTCTTGTTGAGTTGAACCCTAGACTGTCTCTGAACTGATGCTTGTAATACTAATATTTCTTGAAAAAGTTCAAGTGCACTTAAGTTAGCTGTGGGCTATCTTTACCTACCTTTAAAAAAACTCCTTTCTAGTGACTGGGGGTGCAGGTATCTGTTACCTCATGGCCATCTAAGAGCATACTTCCGTCTGTAAATCCCCTTAATAAATTAGCTTCTATATAATATTGGATTTGTCATTCTTTGGTCTCTTGGTCGCTTCTGTCTTTGGTGTCTAGGACACACATTGCATTTCCCAAAACATAAAATAATTCTTCCCATGTGTCTCCAGAAGTAGGTGACTGAACTGAAACAGATTCTTTAATGAAGTAGTCACAGCCTCTGACAATACTATTTGTGATTATATATTTAAATGTTACTGGTGACACTTGGATGCCTACTTAGACTGTCTCTCATCTTTCTGCTGGGACATATGTTACGATCCATACAACTTTTGTATATGTCTGATCCACTAGTAAGCACACTGCTACTACAAGAGGTAGACTCCAAATAATATCCTTTATATCAACATCAATCTGAAGGCCAAGAGCTCATAAAAGGAATACAAAAAGGGTGGGCATTTTTGTGCTCCTGTTTTGCAGGCTAGAAGAAATACAGGAAGATGGTAAGGGTGGTGTCAACTCAGGCAAGGAAAGACAAACAATCAGAGGACTCTGACCAATACTTAAAAAGTCTTTTAAACCTATCCCATTGTTTTTTCATTCCCTAAAGGCAGTTGCTGCCTATAGAAAAAGCGAAGAAGTGTGTTTCTAGAACTTTGTAGAACCTGACCAGCCAGTCTCCAACTCACTCTGTATCTCCCTGCAAGGGCACAAGAGCCAAGCAGCTCAGCTAGTAGACACCAGAGTTCAACTCCGGTGAACCTTGCAGCCCACGTTTTTCCCACGCCCACCCTCCTTATCTGTCCCAGCATCAGGATTCATGCAGGGCCGACTCTGTTGAACTTATTTATAAGTTTTATCATCACACTCACCCACATTATGCAAGCAGTTTGCAATATCCCCTAATTCTCTGACTTTAATTATATAATTGAACAAGCCAAAAACTCATTTTTCCCAGGAAACATTAAACATTACCATCTTAATGAAATTCTTAATGAAATGGTTCACTATGCATGCAAATGACTGGTAGTGGCTGGGCCACTAGCTTATCACTGGGCAAGGCAGTTGGACAAATGTTCTTTCCTTTGTCAGTCACTAGGAATGGCAGTTCTCACCCACACTTTGGCTGGAATGATAATTCCCCAAGACTGGAAGATGAGCCTCTGTAAGATACGTGGATACAATTAAGATTGGATGAAAGGAGTTTAAATGAAATAGGAAGTGATCTCAACCTATACAAATCAAAACTTATTTTCAGGGCTGAATGAGCTCACTTAAACTTTTCTGACCAATTTTTTAAAAAGTTAACAACTTCCTTCTTATTTTCCAAAAATGAGAGGTCTAAAGAATTAATAGCCTCAAACTTGTTTCTCAACTTATTTCCAGGCCTGAAAATAGGAAATAACTGAAATAAAGGAAATGTGATGGATTTCTGAAATTCTTAGCATAACTAATGGATAATTCTTTATGGAGCTCTTCTTTTCCAACTGCATTTTTCAAATCCCTTGTTGTATAAAACTCACATCTTGTACTCTGCAGACAAGCTCATCATGCCAAAGCCACTACCTGCCAGAAACTAAAATGGAAAGTATGAAGGCCTGTTCACACTTTGATTCAAATAGCATGAACAACAGTATTCTGGGCCACACAACCAAATTAAAGTACTTAATAATAGCTTATTTATATAATAAATTCCCAGTACCCAAATCTTATCAAATCTTTGCACTGCCAAAAAAAAAGTCAAGATGCCCAAAATGTCCACCCCAAAACCTTATCCTAACATGCAAGATTTGGAAAATGCAATTACTATACCTATCTCGGGCTCTACCTGAGTAAATGTCCTTTTTCTTTCTTACGGTCTCCCATTTTTCCCCAAAAGGAAAACCTTGTTTGTAATTTTCTGACATTTATTTGTGAGGTGGAGAGACAGAGACAGGCAGAAACATAGTCGGAGAGTCAGATGTAAGTCTCATCTGCTGATTCACTACTTGAATGCCTACCGTGGTTCAGGCTGGACCAGTGCAAAGCCAGGAGCCAAGAACTCAGTGTTGGTCTCCCACATAAATGGCAGATACTCAACTACTTGAACAATGACCTGCTCCCTCCCAGAGTACACATTAACAGGAAGCTGGAATCAGGAGTGGGGTCAGGATTCAAAACCGAGACAACCCAAGCAATGCCGTAACCACTAGGACAAATGCCTAACCTAGAGAACACTTATCCTCAGTTAACATGGACCCCTTTTCTTGGATTTTTTAAATTTTTTTCATCTCTAGAAGCTTCTCCCAATCCCTTTCCACCAACAGACACCCATTCTAAGGCATTTGATATAAATCTTTAAGTACAAGAGGTCTTCAAAAATTTATTGCAAATGCATGTTATGAAAAAACTATGTTTGGATTTCAAAAAATTGCACCAAAACTATCTTTAATTCCATTTTTTCTATGAACTTATTTAAGTACCCTTATACATACATAGGCTTCTAAAATACATAACTATTTATTGTTCAAACTTACATATAAATGAATTTAATCTATATAAATCTCATTCTGATTCTTACTTTTTCCCTCAAATCTATTTTCAGATATACACATATTACAAGTTTAATGTTTATTCCCTGAACTAAGACATAAAGAGGTAAAAATGCTCTCATTTTATTATGTTTCCTCTGTTGAGGAAGATGACTCCCAGCGTAACTGCTGTACCTCTCTGAGACACTGAAGAAACCTCTGCATCTCTCCCTGTGCTACCCACTGCATCTCCGTAATGAGAGGGTTCACCAGATCAGAGATCTTCGATGGGCAGTAGGCAGCAAATGACCTGAAAATATTTTTCAAAATAGTGTTTCCAACCTGGGAGAAACTCTCAAGACAGTAAAACCCTGGAATAAATAAATTTGGGGGAAAAAACACTCATAGATGAGTCTGGTGTGTACCCCTGGTTAAAATCCTTGCACAAAACAGGTGTCTGAAGTCTCATCCTTTTAATCCTCCAGGATTTGTGATGACACAAATGTGTGTGTATGTGTGTGTGTGTGTGTATGGCAAAAGTCCCACAGCAAACCAAAGTGTAGATCCTGGCAATAAAAATGCACTCATGTCTTAGCTTTCTGGTCTCTAAATATAAAATCTATTTTAAACGTGCTTATGCTATTTTATTGCTCTCTTCCATAAGTATATTCCCAGGATTAACTGGTCCTGGTTAACACGCTCATTCACAATTCCTCAGGGCTCAATCCTTCCTTAGCACAGATCATGCCCTCTGGTTCCCGCATTTGATAAAAGCTGAAAGAAACTGGGAACATCTTTCATTTCTATTCCCATCAGAAATTTGTGTAGCTCAATAGGGTCACCTCTGAGTGTCTGCTTTTGCAGGGAATACAGAACCGGCCTCTATAGTCTGGTTTAAAAAGAAAACACTTGCACCACACTACATGTGTGGTGCCCCTCCTTCTCTCCTCCTCCACCAGCCATGTCTTGTTCTGAATGCAATAATCAGGACTCACTGTCATAGCCTTCTCTTTCTTGCCCCCACATATTAGTGCTAATAACCTGGAATACAGAAAATAGGAAGAGAAAAACAAAAATGACTACAATCCCAGTGGGTAAAATTATTTTTCCTCACAAGTATGTCCCACTCCAGGCTTCCCCATTTGTTTGTGGTGTCCTATCAGCCCCCTTGCTCTAACCCTGGACCCCAAAATTAGAGCCAGTTCCTATCTTTTCCTTATTACCTCCAACACATCAACTCAACCTCCAAATATATTCTACATCGCTCTTCACCTTTCCCTTTCCATTCCTATCACCTTGGGCACTTAGTGCTATCATCTCTCACTTGGATGTCCCACAAGCCCCACTAGTAATCTGCCAAAGATCTGAAATATATTGATGGGCAGAATCAGAAAAACAAAAGATCCAGGATATCTTGAGGAATTGGGCCAAAATCAACAAGATTACATTTAATGCAAATAAGGGTAAGCTTCTGCATTTACTTTCCAAAATTCCATGGCAGAAGTTACAAGATGCATAGAGGAATTACATGATTTATTTCACTGCAAGCTCAATTAAGAAAACAATGTGACATACCCAACCAAAAAAAAAAAAAAAAAAAAACAAAGTTTTGCTACACTGGCTGAATGAATAAAAATGTGGCACCCTGTATAAGAGACATAATTGTCTGTCTGTGCTGGTCATACACAGGGTTTCATTCTGGAAAACAGATTTGATTGAGAAGGATTCTGAGAGGAACTGAACTAGTTCATATGAGCAGAAGCTGAAAGAATTAAGGATGCTTGTCTGAAGAAGAGGAGACTGATGATCTAAAGGGCATATCACACTTGAACTGCTCCAAGGCTTTGCCCCTACCAGGAAGAGGGGTTTCCAACAATACAACTCCAGAAAGTTCCACAGAAATCCACACAACCCTCATAGCCCAGATGAAATGTCCCATCCTCAGAGAAGCCCACCCTGATCACCCTGCCTACACACAGCCCTAGTCACACCCACCCCATAACCCTGTTCCCTTCTTTCACTTGCATTTCTCTCCAGGTAGAGTTGTTTGGCTGTTGCTTAGGCACACACTGTATCTCCAACCTGAAGGTAACACCTGTGAGAACAGTAGTCTTGCTTGCCCATCCGCACAACATCCTGGTGCCATAACTGTGTCTGGCACAAAGAAGGAACTCCATGACTACTTGCTGACCAATGGAGTGAGTGGACTTCGTCCCACAACAGCCACAGGCATTAAAGGGCCCTAAGGAGTCAAGCTTAGGGACCTTGGGAAAGCATTTCAGGGTTCCAGCTAGTAAAAGAGGTTGCAGAAAATAGGTTCATTATCTTCTGCCTCCCCAGGCCTTTTCTTCACTTAACATTTTTCTTTTTTTTATGTTTCATTTTTTTAAACATTTATCTAATGAACATAAATTTCCAAAGTACAGTTTATGGATTACAATGGCTTCCCCCCCCCATAGCTTCCCTCCCACCCGCAACCCTCCCCTTTCCCGCTCCCTCTCTCCTTCCATTCACATCAAGATTCATTTTCAATTCTCTTTATATACAGAAGATCAGTTTAATATATATTAAGTAAAGATTTCAACAGTTTGCACCCACATAGAAACACAAAGTGAAAAATACTGTTTGAGTACTAGTTATAGCATTAAATCACAATGTACAGCACATTAAGGACAGAGATCCTACATGGGGTGTAAGTGCACAGTGACTCCTGTTGTTGACTTAACGAATTGACACTCTTACGGCATCAGTAATCACCCTAGGCGCTTGTCATGAGTTGCCAAGGCTATGGAAGCCTTTTGAGTTTGCTGACTCTGATCATATTTAGACAAGGTCATAGTCAAAGTGGAAGTTCTCTCCTCCCTTCAGAGAAAGGTACCTCCTTCTTTGATGATCTGTTCCTTCCATTGGGATCTCATGCGCAGAGATCCTTCATTAAGGTCATTTTTTTTTTTTTTTTGACAGAGTGTCCTGGCTTTCCATGCCTGAAATACTCTCATGGGCTTTTCAGCCAGATCAGAATGCCTTAAGGGCTGATTCTGAGGCCAGAGCGCTGTTTAGGACATCTGCCATTCTATGAGTCTGCTGTGCATCTCGCTTACCATGTTGGATCATTCTCTCCCTTTTTAATTCTATCAGTTAGTATTATTCAGACACTAGTCTTGTTTGTGTGATCGCTTTGATTCTTAGTCCTATCATTATGATCAACTGTGAACAGAAATTGATCACTTGGACTAGTGAGATGGCATTGGTACATGCCACCCTGATGGGATTGCATTGGAATCCCCTGGTATGTTTATAACTCTACCACTTGGGTCAAGTCAGCTTGAGCATGTCCCAAATTGTACATCTCTTCCCTCTCTTATTCCCACTCTTATATTTAAAAGGGATCATTTTTCAGTTAAGTTTCAACACTTAATAATAACTGTGTATTAATTACCAAATTCAACCAATAGTATTAAGTAGAACAAACAAACAAAAAAAATACTAGGAGGGATAACGTATTAAGATGTTCATCAACAGTCAGGGCAAGGGCTGATCAAGTCACCATTTCTCATAGTGTCCATTTTACTTCAACAGGTTTCCTTTTTGGTGCTCAGTTAGTTGTTGCCAATCAGGGAGAATATATGATATTTGTCCCTTTGGGACTGGCTTATTTCATTCAGCATGATGTGTCCCAGATTCCTCCATTTTGTTGCAAATGACCGGATTTCATTGTTTTTAACTGCTGTAGAGTATTCTATAGAGTACATATCCCATAATTTCTTTATCCAGTCTACTGTTGATGGGCATTTAGGTTGATTCCAGGTCTTAGCTATTGTGAATTGAGCTGCAATAAACATTAATGTGCAGACGGCTTTTTTGTTTGCCAATTTAATTTCCTTTGGGTAAATTCAAAGGAGTGGGATGGCTGGGTTGTATGATATATATATATCAGGTTTCTGAGGAATCTCCAGACAGACTTCCATAGTGGCTTTACCAATTTGCATTCCCACCAACAGTGGGTTAGTGTCCCTTTCTCCCCACATCTTTGCCAGCATCTATTGTTGGTAGATTTCTGCATGTGAGCCATTCTCACCAGGGTGAGGTGAAACCTCATTGTGGTTTTGATTTGCATTTCCCTAATTGCTAGTGATCTTGAACATTTTTTCATGTGCCTGTTGGCCATTTGGATTTCCTCTTTTGAAAAATGTCTATTGAGGTCCTTGGCCCATCTCTTAAGTGGGTTGTTTGTTTTGATGTTGTGGAGTTCTTGATCTCTTTGTAGATTCTGGTTATTAATGCTTTATCTGTAGCATAGTTTGCAAATATTTTTTCCCATTCTGTCAGTTGCCTCTTCACTTTCCTGACTGTTTCTTTTGCAGTACAGAAACTTCTCAATTTGATACAATCCGAATAGTTAATTTTGGCTTTGACTGCCATGCCTCCAGGTTCTTTTCCAGGAAGTCTTTGCCAGTGCCAATATCTTGCAGGGTCTCTCCGATGTTCTCTAATAATTTGATGGTGTTGGGTCATAGATTTAGGTCTATAATCCGTGTTGAGTGGATTTTTGTGTAAGGTAGGGGTCTTGCTTCATGCTTCTGCACGTGGAAATCCAGTTTTCCCAGCACCATTTATTGAATAGACTGTCCTTGCTCCAGGAATTGGTTTTAGATCCTTGATCAAATCTAAGTTGGCTGTAGATGTTTGGATTGATTTCTGATGTTTCTATTCTGTTCCTTTTGTCTACCCATCTGTTTCTGTACCAGTACCATGCTGTTTTGATTACAACTGCCCTGTAGTATGTCCTGAAATCTGGTATTGTGATGCCTGCGGCTTTGTTTTTGTTGTACAAAATTGCTTTAGCTATTCGAGGTCTCCTGTGTCTCCATATGAATTTCAGCATTGTTTTTTCCAGATCTGAGAAGAATGTTTGGTATCTTGATTGGTATCGCATTGAATCTATAAATGCTTTCGGGAGAATGGACATTTTGATGATGTTGATTCTTCCAATCCATGAGCATAGAAGATTTTTCCATTTTTTGGTATCCTCTTCTATTTCTTTCTTTAAGGTTTTGTAATTTTCATCGTAGAGATCTTTAAAATACTTGGTTAAGTTTATTCCAAGGTATTTGATTGCACTCAACATTTTTCATTTTATGACTGTAGACTCCTTGCTGTCCTCTGTTCTCCAGTTGTCCTTGTATAGGAATATTATTTTGGGTTCTCCCCAGAGTACGCTTCCTCCCTCCCTGTAGATTCTTCTGGGGTATCCTGAAGTCCAGGACACTGCTGCCTTTTTGCCTTCTTTATGGTAGATCATCTGGAGATGTTTGAGACCCAAGCTCCCAAGGACATCAAGAGGAGACCTCCAGAGTGCTATTCTGCACTGCCTGGCACATTCCTTCCGGAAAGGTGACTACATCCCGGAAGTAGATTTTGTCTTCAGTCAAGTCTTTGGAAGACATGTTAAAAGTACAGTCAGTAGAAAAATAACAAGTGGTCTCTACGTACATACATGACAACTACCAACAGGATAATATTTATTTTTTACTTAAATAGTGGGTGACAAGTCAATATGCTGAATGTACACCCATTTCTGTTTTAGAATAAAACACATGTAAAAATCCTGCAGAAAATGTTAATGATATAATTGCTCAGTACAGAGAACAGTGCCTTTGTTTTCTTTTTTACAGTTTTTTCAATTTTTATAATTTTGTGACAGTAATCTGTAATTTTCATAATTTAAAACATAGAAGAGGTAGGCATTTAGGCTACAGGTTAGAATGCCAGTTGGGACATGCGCGTCTCAAACTGGAGTATCTGGGTTCACTTCTTAGCTACAACTCGTGACCCCACTTCCTGCTAATACGGACTCTAGGAGACAGCAGTAGTAGCTTAACGGACTGGGTTCCTGTCACCTACATCAAAGACCTGCTTTGAGTGCCTGACTCCCAGCTCAGGACAGACTCAGCCCAGCCATTGTAGATACCTCTGGAGTAAAGCAGCAGATGCAATCTCTCCCTGTCTGTCCATGTCTCTCCTCTCTTTCTCTCTGCCGCTCACTGCCATGTATACAATTTCTTAAAACACAGAGTAGTTTGTGGTACAGCAAGTTAATTCATTGCATGGAGTGCCCATATCCCATCCTGGAGCACCAGTTTGAGTCCTAGTTATTATGCAATTCCAATCCAGCTTCCGGCTAACGCACCTGGGAGGCAGCAGATGATGACACAAGTACTCAGATTCCTGGCACCCACATGGAAGACCTGAATGGAATTCTTGGCCCCTGAGTTTGGTTTGGTCCAGTCCAGCTGTTGTGCCCATTTGGGAAGTGAAGCAACATTTGGATGATCCCTTCAAATAAAAACATCTTTTGAAAATAAATAAGCACAACACTGAGTAATTTGAGGTGAACAGTTGGCTTGCTTGTTAAGGAAGGCTGACCTGAATCTTGAGACCGATCTGAAAGCTGGGGCGAGGAACGGAGTGCTGCACACGCAGCAGGGCAGCCTACTGCCTCCTGTAACCCTCAGAACTCAGCATCGACAAAAAGCCCATTTTACAGCTAGGAAATCAGACTCAGGGCAGTTAGCAACCTGACTAAGCCACACCATTAGTGGGGATGGGGTTTGGATCCAGCTCTGCCTAACCCCATGCTGGTGCTTTAGTACAATTAGAACACTTTGTCCTTCTAACTTGGCAAGTCTGAAGTTGGGGCAGGAGAAGCAGCAGTGTCTGGGATTTGGTGAGCTTAACATTCAGTGTCATCTCAAAGTTAGATTTCTCTGTCTACTAGCAAAAACTCCTCTACGCCCTTGTTACTTGTGGAGTGGTGTGGCAGCACGGGCACCACCGGGAGCTTATTAGTAATAAAGGAGCTCAGGCACCTACCTAGGCCTGTGGGATCAGAATCTGCATCGTAACAAGGTGCACAAGTGATTCGCCTGCACATGACAATTTGACAAGTGTGTTGCAATACACCTCCCCAGCCTCACTTCCTACCTGGGTTGCTATGGTAACAGCCATCTTTTGTTCCAATGTCCAGTCTCTTTGCCCAGAGCAAAGTGCTCTCCCTGTCAGACACTCACAGGAGCCTTGGGGCACCAGAAGAGAAAAGTTATTTCGAAAGGTACTTTATTGATCAGAATAATGCCTGGTGTACAAGCGTGAGTCTTGAGGAGAGCTGGACCTGGTCCCTCTGCAACAGCCAGGGCAGCCATAGGTTGGTGAACCCTTAACAAACAGCTTGGAGGGGAGCTGGATTTGTAGCATTTGCCAATTTCCATGGGATGAATACCCCCACCAGGGCCAATTCCAAGCAACCAATGTGAAGTCACTGAACATGGAGCTGAGAAGGGACGCACGCAAACGGCTCATGAAAACAGCCCTGAGCAGGTACAATCAGCTCCAGCACACCACTGACTGCAGCCTCATTTTTATGAATCAAGAACCATCATATGAGATGCAAGTCCACATTATTATTTCAGCTAATGAGGACATAATGTTTTATTGTTGGCTTTCACAACCATTTAAATTTATCCGTCTCTAATTAGTTTTGGAAACAGAAAATGACGCGCCAAATGCACTCTGCAACAGTCTGGCAGACTGGAAAATTGTCTAGAGTGGCTGTTCTCTTGGAAAACACAGACAGTCTAGGGTATGCAATGCAGCAAGGCTGGGAAGCCCTGACTTAAGACTCATGAATAAAACATTTCCAGTAGCTCCCACATGGAAGGAGAAAGGGGCTCAGGCAAAGCCTGTGCCATGTGTTTCCCCCTAATCTTCATGTCTCAGTGGAGGAGAGGTGTGGAAGCTGTGTAGTTTTGAATTAGCAAGTCAGAAAATCTAGGTAGGGAGCCCAGGAGGAGCTGGATTGACAGGGAGGAAAGACAGAATGGGAGCTGAGCTGACAAAGTAAAAACAAATGGCCAGCGGTGGAACTTGGGAATTCTTTGATGAACACTGAGACAGATCTGCTGGGCTGGAGGAGAGAGTTGCTGAATATTGCCATCATTTTAGCCTTCATTTACTGAGCACTTATTAGGCTCTATGATACCCATCTGAAGTCAACTGTCTCTCCTTGACTCTTTGTAGAAACCCTGTATTGTTATTGTTATCTTCTTCCTTCTCCTCCTCCTCCTCATCATCATCATCTTCACCTTACAAGGTAGAAACTTCAGTTTAAAAGTCTTAAGCAAGGAGCAGGTGTTGTGGTACAGCTGGTTAAGCCACCACTGGGACACTAACGCCACATATCAGAGGGCCGTGTTCAGGTCCCAGTTACTCCAAGCTTGTGACCCATCCTCCTTGCTGCTACTGTGCCTGGGAGGCAGCAGATGATGGTCCAAGTACTTGGGTTCCTGCCAGATGTAGGAGAACCAGATGGAGTTCCTGGGTCCTAGCTTTAGCCTGGCCCAGCCCAAGTGGTTGCAGGCATCTGGGAGAGTAAACCAAAGGAGGGACCATCTTTGTCTCTCCCATCCTGTCAAATAAATATTTTTTAAAATGTTTTAGGGGTATGGACATTGAGTTCAATGGTTAAATCATTGTTTGGGGTTTTTGCACATCCCATAATATTCCTGGCTAGAATCCTGGCTACTCTGCTTCCTATCTTGCTTCCTACTAATGCACACCCTGGGAGAAGGTAGGCTCAAGTTCTTGGGTCCCTGCCAGTCATGTGAAACATATGGATTGAGTTCCAGGCTCCTGGCTTCATCCTGGGCCCAATACTGACTGTTACAGGCCTTAGGGGAGAAAACCAACACACCAAAGATCTCTTTTCTAGTTGATATCTCTCTCTCTATCTATATCTCTATCTATATCTCTATCCCTATCTATATCTCTATATCTTTTTCTGTCTGTGTGTGGGTATGTCTTCCAAATAAAATGAAAATAAACTTTCAATTTTTAAATAAATTAAATAGAAAGCTTAAGCCAGTTGCTCAACATCACATGGTTCATAAGAAAAAGAGACGAGGTTCCAGCCCAGGTCTCAGATACTGAAGCCCAGGCTCCAAGAGTGGCTAGAAAGGGAGGAGGCCTCTCTGAGAGAAGTTCCAAGAAATACCTGCCAACAAATCTAAAGTAGAGGGAATGGAGATGGACCACCTTATGTCCCCCAGGTGCCTGAAGCTGAGTGAGGTGCCTCACCTGCCAGGTTCTGCCCTGTTCAGACCACTCCCGTGTGTATGCTCAGCTCTGGGAACGCCATTGTCAAAGGAAACTGGCAAATCAATGTACACACAGAGAGGAATGACAAGAAGGTAGGAAGATTCTAAAGATACCACTACCTGGAAGGAAATGGCTAAACTGACAAACACACCTGGCAGAGATGACTGATAGTTCCCCTTCTGCCTGGACACACAGCCAGACCACAGCTGCCAGCTGTCCTTGTCATCAATCTGACCATAAACTGAGTTCCAGCCGATGGAATGCATGTGGGAGTTACTTAAGATTCCAGAGGCTTGGGGGCCCCTGAGAATCTCCCATGTGTTATCTTTCATCTCCTTTCTCCTCCTGCTTCCCCTTGGAAGTCATCTGTTGAAGACGCCAGGGCTTCAAGGTGAAGGAACCTGGTCTCTGCATAGCTGCTTGCAGACATGCCACCCATATATCAAAAATAAGAGCAGGAAATAAACTTGAATTTATTAAATTTTAGAAAAGGGCATCCTTGTAAGAAAGCTGGCACCGTAGCCTGTAGAAACTCACAGGCAGAGAATGATTACGATTTCCAGCTTCACATATCTCATGGGCCACCATGAAAGATTTCCTGTGTGACTCCAAGGAAGAGAACACAGACCAGGGTAGTATCTGTAGGAAGACTGATTGCATAGGAAATTCCCAGTATAGGTGAAATGAACCTAGAAATTGGAAATATCCAAAGACCCAGCTCCTGTCCACTCTTCAACTTCATCTCCCATCACTCCCCTTCACTACACATCTTCCCTTGTGGTTTCATGAGCATCCTGTGCTGCTCTTACTTCTGGGCCAGTATACATGCAGATTCCTCTACCTCAGATGTTCTTCCTAGCTGTTCACAGAAGTCATTCACATATCCATTCAGTAAGCATGCGCAAAGGCTGGTGTTGGGGTGCAGCAAGTTAAGCTGTCACCTGCAATGCCAGCATCCCACATAAGCATCGGTTCCAGTCCTGGCTGCCACACTTCTGATCCAGCTCCCTGCTAATGCACCTGGGAAGACAGAAGAAGACAGTCCCAGTGCTTGGGACTCTGTTGCTCATGTGGGAGACCCAAATGGAGTTCCAGGCTCCTGGCTTCATCCTGGCCTCACCCGAGCCATTGCAGCCATTTAGGGAGTAAACAAGCAGATGGAAAAATCAATCAATATCTCTCTCTCTCTCTCTCTCTCTCTCTCTCTCTCTCTCTCTTTCCTCTTTATGTGTTATTCTGCCCTTAAAATAAATAACTCTTTAAAAAAAAAAAAAGCTACAACTATATCCCAGGAACTCTTCTGAGTACTTGGGACAGATCAGTGAATAAGCCAGGTAAGAATCCTTGCCCTGTTGAACATAAATTTTAAACCTGAGTAAATGAAAGACAGGTTAGATGATAAGCACAATGAGGGGAAGAGACATGATGAACAAAGAATGGGGACGTGGGAGTTTCAGGGCAGGAAGCAGAAGTAGCTGCCATGGGAGAGAGGATAGGCAGGTGATATAAGCAGAAGCATCTCTGGAATGTTCCAAGAACAGGAAGGAGCATGTGTCTGGAATGCAGTGAACAAGAGGCAGTAGGAAGAGGGTAGGAGAGAAGCAGCCAGGCAACTTGGGCTGCAGGGAAAATGTCACCTCTTCAGGGAGGCCTTTCTGGATTTCCAAATCTAAAACTGAATTACCCTTCCTGGATCTCCTTGTTCCCTTTCATAGTCCCCCTGTCTTTTATACCATTATAACTGTTGTATTTGTGCATTGACTTATTCTCTGTAATCCCACTAGATTAGAGGTTCCCTGAGGGTACAGACCAGGTCGATTTGAGCCATCTCATCGCACCCAGCACTGAGCCTGGAGGTGCTCAGTTAATATTTGTGGCCAAAAGAGTGGCTGTTGCAATCAGTTGCTTCCAGAGGCAGAGGCTGCCCTGATCCTGGAGCTAGGGGGACAGGGGGCTGGGAGTCAGTGGTGGGAATTCAGCCATCACAGGGTGCCATTAGAGCAAGCTCTGAAATCCTTTCTCACCCCAGGAGTTGGTAATTCCCTGGCATTCCTGAAAGAAAGCCCATGTTTATTTTGTTCTGCTGCAAAGTGGCAGAGCCACTTCCTCTTGTCCCTTGGGTCTGCCGAGTTCTTTCCTTCCACTCAAAACCCTCTTCCCTCAGGGCTGTGCTGTGTTCTGTTGGCAAATTACACATCCTACTAGGTTTCCTCACTTGATGCTGCCTCTCGGCCGTTTTCAAGAACAGCCAGGCAATCATTCCTGCAGTTATAATGAAGCTCCGTTTACTCGACTCTCTTTTCTCCCCCACTTCCCTTGCAATCTCCTAACACAGCTAGCGGCTACGGAAGGACACACATAGCATGCAAACATAAACCTTCTGGACACAGACTGATAAAGCATCCAAAGTCCCCTGTGGGGAAACAGCAAAGTAGCAAAGAGAGCAAAGGTGCAGTGTAGATTTCTGTCCCCATTCCTTAGCCAGATGTTGACTTGTGATGGGATTTTGAAGATCTCATTTTTCTCATATATAAATTAAACATAATAATTAACAGGGTTAGCAGCATGTCAGCCTATTTCCCATTGCTATAACAAAAAGTCTGAGGCTGAGTCATTTAAAGGAAAGAACTTCATTATGATACACAGTTTTGGAAGCTGGAAAGTCGAACAGCACAGCACTGACAAGGACCTGGTGCTGCTTCAACTCATGATAGAAAGGACAAACAGGGTGTGCAGAAGAGAGAACATAAGTGGAAGGTCTTTGGCATACCAGTTAGACAGCACTCAGGACACCTGCATCCCATAACAGAGTGCCTTGTTCAAGTCAAGTTTAACTTCCTGCTAATGCACAACCTACTAGGAGGTAGTAAGAGAAGGCTCGAACAGTAAGATCCTTGCCACTCACTTAGAAGATTCGCATCTGGTTCCTGGCTCCTGGCTTTGGCTTGGCCCGGCCCCAGCTGTTGTGGGTACTTCAGGATTGAATCAGTGGATGGAAGATCTGTCAGTGCCTGTCTGTCTGTCTGTCTCTCTCACTCTCTCTGCCTTTAAAATAAATAACATAAATGTTTTTTCAAATAAAGGGGCACAAGGGATAGGCCTGCTTTTTAACAACTTGCTGTCAAAGTGATAATCTAATCCTGTGGGAGTGAGAAAGGGTTCCTGTAAGAAAGATTAATCCATCATGAGGGTCCTGTCCCAATGACCCAGACACTCCTCATCTGACCCCACCTCCCAACACTGCCACACTGGAGAATCAATGTTCCAACACGTGCATTTTAGGAAGCAACACCCAAATCATAGTACATCATAACCACACACAGCTATCACCATGCTGTGAAGGATTCCAAGCCTTATCCTAATGTGAAACGTTTTATCGCAATCTAATGACACAGCTTTCTATCATCGCCTACAAACTCTGGCCCTCGGCACTCCAAATTTACCTGGAGCCACTCTCCAGATGGTTATGTATTAGTTCTATAAACATGCAAGTTCTTCCAGCCTCAAGAGCTCTCTCTTTACCAGGAGTACTTTCCTCTTCCAAAAGTTTAGATGCTTCTTTTCCTTTAGTTCTCAGTTTAAACTCTGTCTTCTACCATGCCCTGAATGTTGGTATCTCCCCACAATTCAGATACCCAAAGTGATAGTATTAAGCAGTAGAGTTTGGGGGGAGTGATTAAGTCCATCTTTAATAATGTGACACCGCCCTTATAGAAAACACTCAAACAAGCTCCCTTGAGCTTCTGCCAGGGAAGGATGCAGCACAAAGTCACCCTATTTAAAGAGAGGGCAAGCACCTTGGACTTGGACTTGGACTCTTCAGCCTCCAGGACTGTGAACAATAAATTATGTTTTCTATAAATACTAAGGTATTTAGATACAGCAGCCTGAGTAAATTACCTTCTAAAGGTCTGTTCTCCAATTATTCTCACTCTTAGGTCTCCATAGCACTTACTAAGTCTTTCCACTCATTCTACTCACTTGTCTGTCTCCTTCCTTCACTATCCCCATGGTACAGTATATAATATGACCCATAACCATGATGCAATGAACATTTTTGAAAATGTGAATAGATTAAATTATGACATTAGTCAACTGAAAACAATAAAAAGGCACAATAAAATGGGAAAGCTAAGGAACTTAAGCTATACATACTTAATAAAAACATTCTAGGGACATTCAGAATTGTTACTAGGAAGATTATACAGCACAGCAAAATATTCAGAATATATTATGTCGGGGCCAGTGCCATGGCGTGGCAGGTGAAGCCACCACCTGCAGTGCTGGCATCCCATATGCATGGCTGTTCAAGTCCCAGCTGCTCCACTTACCATCCAGCTCTCTGCAAGGCCTGGGAAAGCAGTAGAACATGGCCCAGTCCTTTGGCCCCTCCACTGACATGAGAGACCCAGAAGACGCTCCTAACTCACAGCTTCAAATCAGCACAGCTCCGGCCGTTGTGGCCATTTGGGGAGTGAATCAGCAGATGGAAGGCTTTCTTTCTCTCCACCCCCTTCCCTCCCTCCCCCCCCCCAGCTCTGCCTTTCAAGTAAATAATATTTTTTTAAAAAAAAGAATATATTATGCTAGAAAATGCTATTTATCCTCAGAGTGCAAGAATGTAAAAATATAACACTTTATGTCCAGAAATTAAAAGGAAACGAAGAAAGAGAATCCAAGATGCCTGGAAAGGGAAAAGATGTGCTGATTTTGACCTCAGGAAGATATCAGAAGAAAAGCAGAGTGAATACATGCCCAAAGGAGAGCTGGAAATGAGTTTACAGTGAACATGCTACAGAAAGAAGAGAGAAACCGTGGAAAGGCATGGATAGCACAGATACACAGCAGCAAACAAGACATCAACAGCGACTCCTGCAGCCAGGGGCTGGAGGAGAGCAAGGCGAGAGGTCACTGTGGCCATGCATGTCACTGGTGATGGTGCCTGAGGGAGAACCTTGCAAACCACACTGACTCTGAGCCTGGCCTGGAGTACTAGCTGTGGGTAGGGTGCCCACCGAACCCCATGATGAAAGACCACATTTCTTTCTCCACATCCCCCCTCAAGGACACCCAGCCACTAGCAGGGAGAAAGTACTATCTTAATAACACAAGGGGAGGCCTTGGCAGGCCTCGGGCACATGAGTTTCTAGGGGATTTTAACAGAGGGATAAATCCACCTTGCCCCACTGACTTTGGGTCTGCCCTGGAGGGCTGGCAAGGTGTGGGGCACCCACTTGGGACTATGAGGCATGCCCCTCACCCCACTCTATCACATGTGCCTGGACTCAGACTACCTAGGTGGAGCACAGACAGGCAGCTGGCTCTGGGAACTCCTCTGCTCTCTCAGTGGATAGGGCAGGTTCTCAAGTGAGAGTGGATCCCCAGCTCCCCATGATTGGGGGAGCCTTGCACACTATAACAGTGAGAATTCTGTGACTGCATGCTAGGGTAGGGTGTATAGCTGGATCTCTGGGCAATCACTGTATTTGGCTTCAGAAGCTCAGTGTTCCAACAGGGCGTGGGGTGGGTCACTGCAGAGGGTTCTGAGCTCACACGGAGCACTGCACAGATTCTTTGTGTGATTTTTGTAATGTGGGGGGGGGGGGTGTGTAGCCATTGTGGGCTAAGTCTGGGCAATGATCACCTTGGAAGGGAGGAGGCGAGGCTTTTATCATGCCTTTTATCATGCTTTTATCCTGCGGCTGACAATAGAGATCTATTCCCAACTTGGATGTCACCCTGGACTCCTGCCCCAACCTCAAGCACTGACAGGAGCTCCCTGGCCGCACTAGCACACACCTCTGGATATCCACTGAAGGAGCAGACACTCTACTAAGTCACAGAGGTATGTTTCAAAGATAAAAGCCATCTGAAGAGAAAACCAAGTGTTTCCACAAATGCCTAAAAATAAACATAGAAATACAAGTTCATCTTTAATGCTATAATCCAAAAGTTGTACTTTTGAAATGTATACTTTTTTTATTTGACAGGTAGAGTTATAGACAGACAGAGAGAGAGAGAGAGAGAGGAAGGTCTTCCTTCCATTGGTTCACTCCCTAAATGGCCAGCACAGCTGGCGCTGTGCCGTTCTGAAGCCAGGGGCCAGGTGCTTCTTCCTAGTCTCCCAGGCAGGTGCACAAGCCCAAGCATTTGAGCCATCCTCCACTGCCCTCCCAGGCCACAGCAAAGAGCTGGACTGGAAGAGGAGCAACCAGGACTAGAACCCAGCGCCCATATGGGATGCTGGCACCACAAGGCAGAGGATTAACCAAGTGAGCCACGGGCCGGCCCCAAATGTATACTTATTAAATAAAAGTTTTCTATTAAAAACATACAACAAAAAAAGAAATACAAGAAACATGAACAAGGAAGACAATATTACTCCTCAACTGGAACACAATAACACCTCACTATTAGAATGTGAAGACAAATGTAATCCCATACAACTCCTACTTTATAAAAAATAAAAGGGGGGAGCCGGTGCCTGTGGCTCACTAGGCCAATCCTCCGCCTTGCGGCGCTGGCACACGGGGTTCTAGTCCCAGTTGGGGAGCCGGATTCTGTCCTGGTTGCCCCTCTTCCAGGCCAGCTCTCTGCTGTGGCCAGGGAGTGCAGTGGGCCTGCACCCATGGGAGACCAGGAGAAGCACCTGGCTCCTGCCATCAGATCAGCGTGGTGCGCCGGCAGCAGTGCACCGGCCGCGGCAGCCATTGGAGGGTGAACCAAGGGCAAAAGGAAGACCTTTCTCTCTGTCTCTCTCTCTCACTGTCCACTCTGCCTGTCAAAAAATAAAAGAAAAAATAAAGGGGGGGGGGTGTTAGTAAAATGGTGTAGTCTTATCTATGGTATGATATATATCCCGACACCATTCTAGGCTCTAGCCCCTGCCGCCACTGTTGGAAGCCAGGTGGCGACATTGTCAGCTCCACCCCATCCTAATGGGATTCACTGCTCCTACTTCTTTGTCTACCTCCCAGAAAAGTTTTAAGAGGATCTGTTCCTGAACACGTGTCTCTCTTTTCTCTTGCTCTCCTCAGTCTCCTGATCTTTCTCCCTCTCTGTCCCTTGTTCTCTCTCTGGATCTCTCTATTACATTCTCCTTTTTTTTCCTTCTTTGCCCCTTCCCTCCAGTCTGTTTAGTTTCCCCCACTAAACCCTTTCCCTTTAAAAAAAAAAAAGAGAGAGAGAGAGAGAGAGAGAGAGAGAGAGAAGACAAAGAGATTGATGAAATATCTGAAAAGAAACTCAAAAGAATGATCGTAATAATATTCAAAAACACAGATTAGCAAATATATGAGATAAGGAAATTCATACATGACATGGATGGGTAATTTTGCCAGGGAATACAGATACTGAAGAGAAATCAAATTGAAATATTAGAAATGAAAAACAGAAAATGCAATAGAAAGCAATAACAGCAGACTTGCAGAGGTGGAATAAAGACTATCTGAGCTAGAAGACAAATCAATGAAATATCTCAGACAAAAAAAAAGAAGGAAAAACTGAAAAAACTGAAAATAGTGTTCAAGATTTAGGGGATACTATCAAATCACCAAACATTCGTGTCTTAGGAGTTCCTGAAGGAAAGGACTGGAAGGCCTACATAGTGAAATAATAGCAGAAAACCTCCTTAATTTGGAGAAAGTAAAGAACATTCAGATAAAACAGTCACACAGAATTCCTAATAGACAACATGATCAGAAAAAAATCTTCAGTATGACACATTGTAGTCAAACTTTAGACAATAAAACAAAGAAAAGATTCTAAGATGTTCATGAGAGAAATGCCAGATTACCTTCAGAGGATGCCCAATTAGACTGACAGCTGATTTCTCAATAGAATTCCTACAGGCTAGGGAAGAATGGAGAAACATAGCCCACATCTTAAAAAAAAAAAACTGTCAATCCAGAATACTGTTCTCCAAAAAGTTCTCATTAATAAATGAAAGTGAAACAAAGACCTTACAAAAAAAAAACAAAAATTCAAACAACTGATCACCACCTGCCCAGCCTTATAAATAATACTTAAGGAAGTGCTACACACAAAAACAGAGAATGATATTCATCATTATGAAAGAATGTGTGGGGGCCAGCACTGCGGTGCAGTGGGTTAAAGCCCCAGCCTGCAGCGCCAGCATCCCGTATGGGCACCAGTTCGAGTTCCAATTGCTCCACTTCCAATCCAGCTCACAGCTTTGGCCTGAGAAAGCAGTAGAAGATGGCCCAAGTCCTTGGGCTCCTGCACCCATATGGAAGACTCAGAAGAACCTCCTGGCTCCTGGCTTCAGATCAGCTCAGCTCTGGCTATTGCAGTCATTTGGGGAGTAAACCAGTAGATGGAAGACCTCTCTGTCTCTCTCTTTGCTTCTACCTCTCTCTGTAACTCTTTCAAATAAATACAATAAATCTTTAATTTAAAAAAAGAATGTGAAGGCAGAAAGTCTCCTAGTAAAAATACAGAGGAAGTTTAAAGCAAACAATAAGAGTATTTACAGAAAAATGGCAGGACCAAGCCATTACTAATCAATAGTAACCTTGAACGTAAATGGCTTAAATTCTCCAAATAAAAGATACAAACCAGCTGAATGAATTAAGAACAAGACCCAACTAAGTCAAAGAATCAAAAAATATATTCCATGCTAACAGAAAACAAAAAACAGTAGATGCAGGTATCCTAATATCAGGGAAAAAAAAGACTTTAACACAAAAACTGTTAAAAGAGACATAGAAGGGTATTATATAACAATTAAGGGACTCATTCAAAATAGATATGTGACTGTAATAAATGTATATATAACTAATGACCAGGGCACCCTGCTATTTAAAACAAATGCTAACAGATCTAAAGGGAGACTTAGACTCCAATACAATAATAATGGAGGATTTCAACACCCTACTTTCATCAATGGACAGATCAACTAGACAAAAAATCAACAAAGAAACAACAGAGCTAATCTACATTATGGACCAAATGGACCTCATTTATATCTACAGAACATTTCATCCCACAGCTGTAGAATACACATTATTTGAATCAGTGTATAGAACTTTTCTAGAAAAGAACATATCCTAGGCCACAATGCAAGTCTAAACAATTTTAAAAAAAAACTGAAATCACACCATGTATCTTTTCTGACCAGAATGGAATGAAGCTGGAAATTAACAACTTGAGAAACTGTAGAAAATATGCATCCACATGGAGCCCGAATAACATGCTCCTGAATGAATACTGGGTCAAAGGGGAAATTAAAACAGAAATCAAAAAATTCATAGAAATGAATGAAGATGGCATACAACATATCAAAACTTATGGGACAAAGCAAAACCAGTGTTAAGAGGGGAGTTTATAGCAACTGCTGCCTACATGAAGAAATTGGAAAGGTACCAAATAAATGAGATATTACTGTATCTCAAGGACTTAGAAAAATAAGAACCAAACCCTAAATTAGTAGGAGGAAATAAATAATTAAAATTAGATAAGAAATAAACAAAATTGAAACAAAAATTACACAACATCAGTGAAATGAAGAGCTGGTTTTTTGAAAAAACAAAGTTGAGGGGCTGGCTCTGTGGTGTCAATTCGAGTTCTGGCTGCTCCTCTTCCTTTCAAGCTCTATGCTATGGTCTAGGATAGCAGTAGAAGATGGCCCAAGTGCTTGGGCCCCTCCTGGTTTTGGATCAGCACAGCTCCAGCTGTTGCAGCATTTGGGGAGTGAACCAGCAAAGGGAAGACCTCTCTCTGTGTGTATCTCTCTCATTGTCTGTAACTCTACCCCTCAAATAAATAAATAAAATCATTTAAAATAAAAAACAAAGGAGGGACTGACTGCTCCTGGCCAAAAAGAGCCTCTGTCTCCACTACATTATAACAAGTGACATGTGACCAGTTTGTCTCAGTGCTTAAGGGTATTTTACATACACAATTTCATTCAGTCCTCAAAATTCTTCTTTATGAGGTCACTGGTTATCAGAAATGTGTTACAGAATACAAAATGGACAGTGGATTTCATTATCTTCTTTTTTACCTTGCAAACTGTCAAGGCAGTGATATCTGTAACTAGATTTATATGTCCCAATAGGAAAACTGCACCATGTATTTCCTTAGCCAGGCCACTAGACACAGACTCTTGTGACTGTGTGTTACCATGAAGGCTAACCTGCCAGCTCACCTGAGCTGTCTTTCATGAAGTGCCACAGGATGGCTGGACAGTTCTCAACCTTCCACCCACTGAGACACAAATGATGGATGTCACTCACGTGCAACATGCATCCATGGAAATCCTCAGGGCTACACTTCCCAGGCATCAGCATGCGGACTTTCTCACCTGTCCAGGATGGCACCCTACATACAAGTAAACACTGTTGCACAGCAGTCTAAGCCACCTCCTGCGATGCCAGCATCCCATTTGAGTGTCAGTTCAAGCCCTAGGTGCTCTATTTCCAATCCAGTTTCCTACTAACACACCTTGGAAAGCAGAAGAAGATGGCCCAAGTGCAGAGGTCCCTGTCATCCATGTGGGAGACCTGGATGGAGTTCTTGACTCCTAGCTTTGGCCTGGCCCAGCCCTGGCCATTGCGGTCATTTGTGGAACAGACCAGCAGGTAGAAGCTTTCTCTATATGTAATGCTCTGCCTCTCAAATAAATAAATCTTCAAAACAAACCATCTTTTGACAAGTAAATCAATTGAATACTTTGGTTTTTTTCATAATTATTAGCACAAGAAACAGTTTTGCACCAAGGGCTAAAAGTGTGGTCTTCAGTAGCAGCCAGAACGTAACATAAATGTGGATTCTAACTCATTCCTTCTAGCTAAATCTGAGATTTATTTATCTCTTTGCCTTAGTCTTCTCATCTGTAAATTGATAGTAGTAACACCCATGACATAGAGTCTCCATGAAAGTTAAAGAAGTTGGTATACCTACAAAGCTCTTGGCAATGAGCTTAGCATATAGCATGCATTCAGTAAGTGTTAGAAATTAATTTAGAAACAGGTATTTGGTGTAGCAGCTAAGACACTACTTGGGATCCCCACATTCCATGTCATGGTGCCTTGGTTCAAGTCCTGGCTCCACTTTTGATACAGCTGTTTGTGTGTTTAGGTTTTTGTTTTGTTTTGTTTTGACAAGCAGAGTAGACAGTGAGAGAGAGAGAGACAGAGAAAGGTCTTCTTTTTTCGTTGGTTCACCCCCCCCCCCCCCCCGTGGCCGCTGCAGCTGGTGCACTGCGGCCGGTGCACTGCACTGATCTGAAGGCAGGAGCCAGGTGCTTCTCCTGGTCTCCCATGTGGGTGCAGGGCCCAAGCACTTGGGCCATCCTCCACTGCCTTCCCAGGCCACAGCAGAGAGCTGGACTGGAAGAGGAGCAACCGGGACAGAATCGGTGCCCTGACAGGGACTAGAACCCAGAGTGCAGGCGCTGCAGAGGATTAGCCTATTGAGCCGCAGCACAGGCCAATGTTTAGCTTTTTAGTTATTTATTAGTAAATAGAGAGCAGATATAACAGCATTAACACATGCTTTGAGAAACAGCAAAGACTCAAGTACTTGAGTCCCTGCCACCCACAGTGGGAAACCTGGACTGAATTCTCAGCTCCCAGTTTCATTCCCTTGCAGTTGCAAGCATTTGGGGACTCAACCAGTGGATGGTAGTGGGACCTGCTCACTCTTTCTCTCTCATTCAAATAAATTAATAACCATAACACACTAGGCAAATCTGCTGCCCGGAGCCACTTTGTCCCAAGAGTTTCTCCTCTAGAGTTGAGAGTTGACAGCTAGTGTGGTGAAGGTCAAAGTAAAGCAGGACTGCTCCAGCAGAAACCGTAGTGTCTGTGGTGTTCTTTTGAGCAGAATTCTCCCCGTGGAGGGGAGAAAAGGAGAAAAGTTCAGAGGATCTGTGAGATCTGCTGATGGAGGGAAGCACTTGGCACGCCCAGCAAAATTTCCAAGAAAAACAGTCACACAAAGCTCTTTGAAAGGCTTCTGAAAGGAATATGGGGTTGGCCTTGAAGGGCAGGTAAGGTCTGGGTGGGAGAAGAGGGGCAGAGCAAGGCCAGCTATGCAAGACAAGGAAGGATGGGGCCGGCGCTATGGCATAGCGGGTTAAAGCCCTTGCCTGCAGCACCGGCATCTCATATGAGCACCCCTTTCAGTCCTGGCTGCTCCTTTTCTGATCCAGCTTCCTGCTAATGTGCCTGAAAAAGCAGAAGACAGCCCAAGAGCTTGGGCCCCTGCACCCACGTGGGAGACCCAGAAGATGCTCCTGGCTCCTGGCTTTGGATCAGCTCAGCCCCTGCCATTGTGGCCATTTGGGGAGTGAACCAGCAGATGAAAGACCTCTCTCTCTCTCTCTCTCTCTCTCTCTCTGTGTGTGTGTGTGTGTGTGTGTGTGTCTACCTCTCTCTGTAACTCTTTCAAATAAACAAAATAAATCTTGAGAGAGAGAGAGAGAGAGAGAGAGAGAGAAGGCCATGAGGCCAAAGCATGGTTTTGTACCTAGAGCTGTGAGTGAGTCTCCTTGCCTTCTTCTTCAGGCCTCTCTGTCACCCTCTGCCCTTCGCGAAACAACAGAGCTCTTTGGCGAAGTTATCAGGGTGTTCCAAGTTGGTTCTTTTGCAGTGTCTCCCTAGCCAGCTAATTAAACGCAGCTCGTTTAATTGAATCATAGCGAGGACCACAGCTGATGGCTCCACACCCGCAGGGAAAAAGGTGGAAAATAATGAAAACCAAGCACATCTCACTAGTGCCAGCAAGAATCTTGTAGATATTTTCAGACCTCAGCATAAAAACTTTGATATTTGAGGCAATATCATGCACAGATTAGAGTCATCTCCCAAACAAGAGAAGAGAAGATATCCCTTTTATACAACAACACTTCAGTAAATTTTGTTTAGCTTGCGTAGGATACAGTTAATTACAGTAATTTATCAAAGTGGCATAAGGTGGTATTCACACGCACAAAGAGTATTTTCCCACAGTTGAAAATCCTTAGTTTTATATAAGCTGAAACTGGTCCTAATTGAATTTTCACTTGGGTAGATAAAATCTTTAACAACTCCGGAATAACTAAATGCTCTTTGTTCGATGATGCGGATCGGGATGATTTACAACACCTATCACACAATCAAGCTAATTTTGCTTTCATATGATTAATTAAAACAATATGTTCGTTCTTCCTAAAGTGGAATTAGGGCACCCAAGGAGCTGGCTTTTATTATCAACTTCCCTACCCAGCAATAAAAGCAATTTTCACACAGCATCCTTGAGAAAGCAGTGAGGGCACGGGCCCCCTGAGGAAGAGGCTTTGTGAGGTTCAGCTTTGTTCCTTGGAAGACTGCAACAGAGGTGAGTCTGATGGGAAGACAAAAGTGTCTAGCCCTTCTGAGCTACACAGAACTTGTGAGAATTCCCCATTTCACAGATGAGAAAACTGAGGCTTGGGGAGGCAGGCAAGTTTACCTCAACTTACAAGCCCCATTTTGGGCACTTTTTATATCATATCCAGCCAATCGGACACTTAGCCCAGTCTTAGCATTTGTAGGTAATTTCTTCACCTGTAAATTAGGGATGGTAATATCCATCTTAGAGGGTTTCAGTGTAAGAAAGAACACTGGATGGGAGTCTTTGGGCCTAGATTTAAGATTGCAGATCTGAAGTTTTAAGAGCCATGAATGATCTGCAGCATTTCAACACAGAGGACATCGACCCAGCCCCAGAAAAGAGGACACTGGGCTATCAGAGTCTGCCTCTCGCAGTCAGTCCCGTTTATTAACAGCTCTAGGTCAAGCGAATTCCAGGGAAGAGCTACTATTAATTTCATCCTTTTTATAGGAAAATTCAAGCACAGCAAGTTAAACTGCCACCTGTAATGCTGACCTCCTATGTGAGCAGCGGTTCAAGTCCTGGCTGTTCCCCTTTCTATCTAGCTCCCTGTTAATTCACCTGGGGAAGCAGCAGAATAAAGTCCAAATATTTGGAACCCTGCCACCTATGTGGGTGACTAGATGGAGTTCTCAGCTCCAGGCTTTGGCCCCAAGCATTGCACCCATTCAAAGAGTGAACCAGCAGACCCTCTCCCCCTCTCCCTCCCCCCTCTCCCCCTCTCCCTCCCTCTCCCCCTCTCCCTTCTCCCTCCCTCCCCCTCTCTCCCTCCCTCCCCCTCTCTCCCCCTCTCCCCCTCCCCCTCTCCCCCCCTCCCCCTCTCCCCCTCTCCTTCTTTGCAAAGAAAAAGCAGAAGTTCTGAATAAGTTTCCCTAGATCCTGCTGGCAGTAAGAGGCAAAGTATAAATCCTGAAGCCCTGGGCCTTGGCGGGGTCTCTGGGCTTGGGTTTTCTCATCCAGGAAATGAAGGGCTGAGGCTTTAGAAGCCTCGAGTTCCCTCACATTTCCACGTGTAATGGTTTCCTGCTGGGACGAGAGCCTCCAGCTCCTGCCCAGCAGGACAGGGTTCATTGCCTGGGCTTTCCTTCAGCTACTGAGCATCTCACCTCTCTCACCCAGAACATCCCATCCCAGTGCCTCAAATCCTATCTTTGTCCTCCAGGACTCACTGACCCCTTGATGACTGATGTATCCCATCCACCAAAACAGCACCTAGCCAGGCAGTCAATTCAGGAGGGCCCAGCACTTGAACTGCCCAATTCCATTACCAGGAAAAATCCAGAAGCACGTACAAGCATCTTTAATTCTGATTCAGGATGAAGCCATACATACTTACTGAGCACCTCCTCTGTGCCAGACTCTGTCCTAAGTGCTGCAGACATGTCATTGAGCCCACAAGTCCCTATCCTCATGGGGCTTAGATTCAAGAGAGATAGATGAAGGTAATATATCAAGTTGATCAGGTGTTAGCTCAAATGAGTGTTAAGGGCAAACAATTACATGGGAATGGGGGCTATCAAATGTGGGGGCAGGGGCTGAAAGCTTAGGGTAGCCTCTCTGAGAAGGGGACTTGGGGAAGAGTTGAAGGACATTTGCCATTAGGGAGTCTGGGACAAGAGCATCTGGCAGGGGGCAAAGCGAGAGCAAAGGCTGTCTGGTGGGCTCAAGGAAAAGGGCAGGGCAAACACCAAGGGGGAAAAGAGGACTGAGGGGCATCCAGGAGCCAGACCCGCCTGGCTTTGCAGGTCATGGACATGGACTTGGAATTCTGGAGTATTTTATGCAGCAAATGATATGAAGTGACTTAAAGTGACAAGAGGCATCCAAAGGGATCTGTGAAGGGGAGAAGGAAGCAGCTGCTTAAACTCGGGCAAGAGACAATGTTGTCCTAGATCCAGGTCATGGTCATAGTGGTGGGGAGGAGACAAGTTATTTGGAATCTGAGATTTGGGTGGAAGAGAGAGTCAAGGCCACATCCATAGCTGTTGTCCTGAGCAACTGACCTCTTCTGCCTCCGAGCTCCTCCAGAGGCCCAGCACACACTTCCCAGATAAGACACTTAGTAGGCTTCTATGGGAATGAGTGAATTCATGTGCTATTGCTGCTGCAACAAATCATCCCAAAGAGGGCCAGTCAGGCTCTGCTTCTAATGCACCTTCCTGCTAATGTGCACCCTAGAAGGCAGCCAGTAAGGCTGAAGTAGATGGACCATTGCCACCCATGTGTGAGACCCAGATTAAGTTCCTGGCTCCTGGCTTCAACCTGGTCCATATCCAGCTATTGTGGGTGTTTGGGGTGTGAACCACCAGATGTGATATTGCTATTTATTCTCTCTCTCTCTTCCTCCCTCTTTTCCTCTCTCCCCCTCCCCTCCTTCCTCTCCCTTCCTTCCTCCTCCCTCCCTACCACTCTAACTCTCTAACTCTCAAATAAATAGAGTGCAAATTCCTCTCCCTCTCTAAAATGAACAAGGCCACTGCAGGATCGCCAACAGGCCTTCCACGCAACAGGAGCCCATCCACAATTTTGTCAGGAGCAATCACAAAGGAAAAGAGGTGACAGAAGGTCCCAGGAAATGCTACACCACAGACCCTCCAAGAATAGTCAAGGGTGCTATACCCAGAACCGCAGCACTCTTGCAGAGAAATGTGCTCATGGGTGTCCCAAGCACTCACTCACCCACACACTAAGCACACTGGCAGCCCCTAGCTTGGCACCTGCTCACATAAAAGTTGCTACAGACCTGAATGACAGCTTGGCCTGACCACATTGCATTCCACAGTTGCCTTCCTTCGTGTGTAGTCTTCAGATACCAGCCAACAAAACCAGAATGTTTAGCAAGAGGCTGGAAGAACAGCTACCTGTGTCAGTCTGTGGGTAACTTCACTAGCTCCTCACAGGCAAAATCTTGCATACAGGAAAATGCCATGGTGTCCAAAAGAGGAAACTGTTCTGCTGGCTGTGTGGTGCAGTGAGGGGTCTTGATCCCTCCTTCCTTGGAGGCAGAGAGCTGGTAAACTACACATACTGCTGTGGTTGAAATTCCAACTCACAAACTAAAAAGTCAAATTCATGGAAGCAAACAGTAGCATGGAGGGAGAGGACTGGGAAGACACTGGTCACAGGATACAAACTTGCAATTAGGGAGAATGAATTAAAGAAATGAATCGCACAACAAAGTACCGACAGACACTAAAAATGTTTTGCATACCTGAAAGTTGCTAACAAAGTAAATTTTAAGTACTCTCACCACAAAAAATGCTAAGTATATGAGGTAATGTATATGTTCATTAACTCAATGTAAACATTCCAAAAAATCATACTTTTAAATATCCTGTTGTATACCATAAACACACACATTTTTAGTTTTTCAATTATAATTGATAAAATAATACCCAGGCATGAGCATTTAGCCTAGCAGTTAAGACACTCACATCCCATATCACAGTAGTTGGCTTTTATACCCAGCTCTGGCTCCTGACTCCAGTTTCTTGCTAACAGACACCCTGGGAGGCACTGGTAATAGCTAAACTGGTTGGGTTCCTATCACCCACATGGGAAACCTGGAGTGCATGCCCAGCTCAGCTGTTGTGAACACGTGGGGAGTAAATCAGTGCATGAGCTCTTTCTCTGTTTCTGCCTCTCCCTCTCTTGGTCACTCTGCTTCTTGAATAAATAAAAATTTAAGTTAATAAGCAAATCCCCAAATTCCAACAACAAATGAGGAATCTTAGCTCCTAGCTCAATAGTTTCAAGCTCAGCAATGGTGGGCAAGCTACTTAAACTCTCTGAGCTTCAGTGTCTTCATTTGTAAATACAGACAAGCAATAGCACTCATATCACCTCGCTGCTTGGAAAAATCTGATGAGATCTCTAAATCAAACCTAGAGGCCTGTGTTTGGCATGGAGCAGGGCGCTTTCAATGTCATGACCATTTTAATGATTTTTTAACTTTGGTCCACATGTTGAACTACATCAAGATTATAGATCTCCCAAGTCTGAAGGTCCCACCTGGCCTGGACTATAAGATAGATGAGCTTTTGAGCCACTCCTCCATCCCTGCCCCGCACTGTCTCCTGAATTTCTCAGACCCGACTGGCTGAGTTCCCCTTCACTAGGTCCTTGCCACACTCCACTCCTTAGACTCTGCAAAAGCAGTCTTATATTCCAGCTAGGAATGCTGAAGCCAGGAGACAGCAAGGCACCACTGCTGCTCCTGAGGAAGCTGAAGTCCAGAGCCACTTCTCTATGCTGCCTCCTACACCCATCCCATCAGGACCCTGCCCTCTACCACTGGTGACAGTGGGTAGCAACTGTCTTGGATGATGATGCTTAACCCTGAGGGTGCCTCCTTACCCTCAGACTGACTCAGCTGCCAGCCCCAAAAGTGATACCCTTTTCCATCAAGACCTCTGATATCTGATTCAAGCTCTTTTTCAGAAAAATATTTAATTAATTTATTTATTTGTAAGGCATAGTTACAGAGAGAGAGGGAGAAAGAGAGAGATCTTCCATCCACTGATTCATTCCCCAGATGGCTGCAAAGGCCAGGCCTAAGCAAGAAGCCCAGAACCCTATCTGGGTCTCCCACATGGGTGCCAGGGACCCAAGTACTTGGGCCATTTTCTGCAGTTCTCCCAGGAGCATTAGCAGAGTGCTGGATTGGGAGTGGAGCAACCAGGACTCAAACAGGCCCCCATTTGGGATGCTAGCCTCACAGGTGGCAGCTTAAGCTTTTGCACCACACATGCTAAGAAAGAAGCCCAGATGATCACATAAATAAGACTAGTGTCTGCTAATACTAACTGATAGAATAAAAAAGGAGAAAACGATCCAACATAGGAAGAGGGTTACACAGCAGACTCATAGAATGGCAGATGTCCTGAACAGCACTCTGGCCTCAGAATCAGCCCTTAAGGCATTTGGATCTGGCTGAAGAGCCCATGAGAGTATTTTAGGCATGGAAAGCCAAGACACTCTGAAAAAAAAATAAAAAAAGAGAGGACCTAAATGAAAGATCTCTGCGAGTGAGATCCCAGTGGAAAGAACGGGGCCATCAAAGAAGGAGGTACCTTTCTCTGCAGAGAGGAGAGAACTTCCACTTTGACTATGGCCTTGTCTAAATAAGATCGAAGTCGGTGAACTCAAAAGGCTTCCATAGCCTTGGAAACTCATGACTAAAGCCTAAGGAAATTACTGATGCCGTAAACAAGAATGTCAATTTAAGTCAACAACAGGAGTCACTGTGCACTTACTCCTCATGTAGGATCTCTGTCCTTAATGTGTTGTTCAGTGTGAATGAATGTTTTAACTAGTACACAAACAGTATTTTACACTTTATGTTCTGTGTAGGTGCAAACTGTTAATGGAGCAATGCTCGTTATGTAAGTGAAAAATAAAATCAATTAAGAGGTGCCAAACACAGGTGTCACAGGCATTCAAACTGATGGCATACAGATATCAAATGGATATTCAAGGGTTCTTGCTTCCCCCAAGGGGTCACTGGCTCTGGTTCTGCCGATGCCATTAGCTTAATGACAACCCTGCTTGCTGCCACAGTGCCCAGCTGCCTCCAGAGTGGCCCCTCTGCTTCATGCTCCACTGGACAGCACAGTCAGCTATGATCATCTACTGCAGAAGCCTTAAAACCCATTCAACAATGGGCATGCCCTTGCCCTTGTGACCAGCTCACCAGGAAGACCCATGGTTCTTCCAATCTGGTCTGATGATCAAAAGTAGGTAACAGAAAACTTTTTTTTTTTTTTTATTTTGACAGGCAGAGTGGACAGTGAGAGAGAGAGACAGAGAGAAAGGTCTTCCTTTGCCGTTGGTTCACCCTCCAATGGCCACCGCAAACGGCGCGCTGTGCCCATCCGATGGCAGGAGCCAGGTGCTAGGTGCTTTTCCTGGTCTCCCATGGGGTGCAGGGCCCAAGCACCTGGGCCATCCTCCACTGCACTCCCGGGCCACAGCAGAGGGCTGGCCTGGAAGAGGGGCAACCGGGACAGAATCCGGCGCCCCGACCGGGACTAGAACCCGGTGTGCCGGCGCCGCAAGGCGGAGGATTAGCCTGTTGAGCCACGGCGCCAGCCGGTAACAGAAAACTTTTAAAACCACAGGCAATATGGGATAATACAGCAGAGAGAAAACTGGGGTTTTATATGCATGAAAACAATAATTCATTCAGCAAACATTTTTATGATCAGGTTTTCCCAAACTCAGTTCTACTAAGCAAAGATTCTAGAATTTCACCAAATAATCAAATGTCATGTTAGGGTCTTTAAAAAAAATTATCAAGATTGATCTTGTACTTCTGCAAAACAGAAGGAATTGTATTTACTTACATAAAATATCCCCAAATTATTTTGTCATCCTGTGAAGATAATTTCATAGAGAGAAGCAAAAAGTAGGCAAGACTTTTGATAAGCTTCAATAGCAATACAATAATAACATGGAGCAATGGGCTCAGGAACTGGGTGGCCTGGGTCTTCCTCTGTCCTGTTACTCACCAAGGGTGGGACGTGGGGTATGATACAAGTCTTGGCCCAGTCTCACTCCCTTCCTCTGTGATGTAGGGATGATGATTATAAACAATAAATATAAATAATAAATATAACAATGTTGAGAGACTGTTAAATTAGGGAGAATTATGTCCATTACATTAATGAGAATTCTTGCTATTAGAAAAGACCGCAGCTGGCCGGCGCTGTGGCTCAACAGGCTAATCCTCCGCCTTGCGGCGCCGGCACACCGGGTTCTAGTCCCGGTCGGGGCGCCGGATTCTGTCCCGGTTGCCCCTCTTCCAGGCCAGCCCTCTGCTGTGGCCCGGAGTGCAGTGGAGGATGGCCCAAGTGCTTGGGCCCTGCACCCCATGGGAGACCAGGAAAAAGCACCTAGTACCTGGCTCCTGCCATCGGATGAGCGCGGTGCGCCGGCCGCAGCGCGCCGGCCGCGGCAGCCATTGGAGGGTGAACCAACGGCAAAGGAAGACCTTTCTCTCTGTCTCTCTCTCACTGTCCACTCTACCTGTCAAAAAAAAAAAAAAAAAAAAAAAAAAAAAAAAAAAAAAAAAGACCGCAGCTAATTTGAACCCAAAGAAGGCACAAAAGATATTACCTTACCACCTAGAGCGGTACGTGCTGCGTCATGCCCAGCAACTCAGACAGCATGACAGCCTCCACAAGTCCCCTCAGCTTTGCTCTATCAGCTGTCCTTATTGTCTCAGTTCCCTTGGGGATGTGGTTCCTGGGATCAGTTCCTTACAAATCATGAAAGAAGCCCACATGGAGATCCCACCTCCACCTACAATTCCCTGAATTTCTAGGGACTTTTTCAGTATCCAGGGAAGCACTGACTCTGGATCCACCAGATCCACCCATTACAGGGAGCAAGTTTTCTAAAGGAAAAGAGGAAGGACAGACCAAGTGATACTGGGCAGGTCAGTTGACGGATGCTCATTATACCTGTCATCATTGTATGAACCTGCCTGTCACAACAAGTGCTTTTAAAGCATATATGTGAGGGGACTTCAAAAAGCATGGAAATGAATTAAAAGTTTATTTTAGTGAAAACAATTTGAAATCCATGCACAGTGGGATCTGCAAGAAGTTCATGGAAAATGCTCATTATAAAAACACTATGGGGGGCTGGCACAGTGGTGCAGTGGGTTAATCCTCCGCCTGTGGTGCTGGCATCCCATATGGGTGCCCGTTCTAGTCTCAGCTGCACCTCTTCCAATCCGGCTCTCTGCTGTGGCCTGGGAAAGCAGTGGAAGATGGTCCAGGTGCTTGGGCCTCTGCACCCACATGGGAAACTGGGAAGAAGCACCTGGCTTCAGATCGGCATAGCTCCTGCTGTTGCAGCCATTTGGGGAGTGAATCAACAGAAGGAAGACCTTTCTCTCTGTCCCTACCTCTCATTTTCTGTAACTCTACCTCTCAAATAAATAAATAAAATCTTAAAAAAAAAAAAACACTATAGGGGCTGGTGCTGTGGCGCAGTAGGTTAATCTTCTGCCTGCAGCACAGGCATCCACTATGAGTGCCAGTTCTAGTCCAGGCTGCTCCTCTTCCAATTCAGCTCTCTGCTATGGCCTGGGAAAGCAGTACAAGATGCCCAAATGCTTGGGCCCCTGCACCCACATTGAAGGTCCAGAGGAAGCTCCTGGCTCCTGGCTTCGGATGGGCACAGCTCCAGCCGTTGTGGCCAGTTGGGGAATGAAATAATGAAAGGAAGACTTTTCTCCGTCTCTTCCTCTCACTGTCTGTAACTCTACCTCTCAAATAAATAAATAAAATCTTTCAAAAAAAAAAAAAACACTAAGGGGCCAGCGCTATGTTGTAGTGGGTAGGGCTGCCGGCTGCATTGCCACCATTCCATATGGGAGCCGGTTCAAGTCCCGGCTGCTCCTCTTCCAGTCCAGCTCTCTGGTATGGCCTGGGAAGGCAGTGGAGAATGGGCCAAGTCCTTGAACCTCTGCTCCCGCGTAGGAGACCTGGAAGAAGTTCCTGGCTCCTGACTTTGGATCAGCGCAACTCTGGCCGTTACAGCCAACTGGAGAGTGGACTGGCAAATGAAAGACCTCTCTCTATCTTTGCCTCTCCCCTCTCTGTGTACCTCCAACTTTCAAATAAATAAAATAAATCTTTAAAAAAAAAACACAAACCATGGCAGGATTTTCAAAATTTGCACCAAAATAACCTTACTTTTAATTCCCTTTTCTTTCTTTTCTTTTTTTTTTTTTTTTTTGACAGGCAGAGTGGACAGTGAGAGAGAGAGACAGAGAGAAAGGTCTTCCTTTGCCGTTGGTTCACCCTCCAATGGCCGCCGCGGCCAGCGCACTGCGCTGATCTGATGGCAGGGGCCAGGTGCCAGGTGCTTTTCCTGGTCTCCCATGGGGTGCAGGGCCCAAGCACCTGGGCCATCCTCCACTGCACTCCCGGGCCACAGCAGAGGGCTGGCCTGGAAGAGGGGCAACCGGGACAGAATCCGGCGTGCCAGCACCGCAAGGTGGAGGATTAGCCTGTTGAGCCACGGCACCGGCCAATTCCCTTTTCCACAAACTTTCTGAAGTACCCCCACAGTACACTGATCTGCAATAACCAATATGTACACATGTTGTGTATCAAACAACAATGATGTGCCCTGTTATGGTGGAAGTTATACACTCAGGCAATTTGCAAGCAGAGGTTAGGTTTATACTCCCTTCTGTCCTCCCCAGCCTCAGCATAGAACAGGCACTCTAAGAAATACCTGGAAAGGGATTCACAACTCAGCTCTGGAGTCAAATTCCACTGCTGTCAAGTTAAGATAAATCAGATTTTGCTTCAATGTTTTAAAATAGCTCCCAAATCTTAATGACTTACTACAACAACTTGATTTTTCACTCACACAAAGTTCTCCATGGGTACTGATGACTCCCCAGGGCATCTGTCATCCAGGGGACACTCAGGGACCCTGGCTAACATAAGCTCCAGCGACCTGCAGGCCATCATCTGCTACTTGGGGGTCCTCAGTCAACTACAAAGTACAGCTCTAGGGAACATCTCAAAATAGTTCTTTATTCTAGAAGTTACTCATATCGTTCTGCTCACAGGCCCCTGCCTGGGGGTCATCTTTCCATGTGCCTGCAAGGACACAAGAATCAGATATGTTTAAACACCAGCCATTCGTACTAAAACTATAAAAAAGCTATGTCCTTTATACATTATATTCCAATTTTTAAATATTAAAAAGATCCGAAGAAAAGAAAATAGCCTAAAACCTATTACTGTGGCTTTCTGACTGCCCTGTCACTGAGTGTCTCAGCCCAGCTAGAATTATCAACAGTTGTGACTAAGCCTCTATTACAACCTAACAGTGACTGATTCCATTTGAAAGTTCAAAGTTGATTTATTTTGCACGCTCCACTATTAGAAATGACCTTCAAAATCCAATTGAGCATACAAACTTACCAAGGGTGAGTGACAGTTGTTCTTCACAAAAGGCTTCTTTAAAAAAAAAAAAAAGCACCTACTCATTTACCCTGTAATTCTACTCCTGTGATCTAACCTGAGGAAAAACCATAATGTGCGCATAGATTTAGCTACAAGAATGTTCTTTGCAGCCCATTTGTAATAGGGAAAAGTAAGAATTAACCTAAATGCCAGCAAGAGAGCCAGCAAGCAAATAAATTTTAAAATATCCCCACACTAGAATAACATGCAACCATTAATAATCACACTGTGAAGGTATATATATTAATGTGACTGGAGGCCTGTGGTATATTAAGTGGGAGAAGAAAAAAGCAGGCTATAAAATGAAGCATATACTATATATGCTTGGGGAGGATTTTAGAAGAAAATATATTGAGGAATTAATGTTTGCTCCTGTATGGGTAGGATTATGGGTACTTTCATTTTTCCTTTATACTAAACTAATATTTTTTTGCTATGCTAAGTACTGCTGCTGAAATAAGAACAACAAGGGAGTTTAAATTATAAATAAATAGGGCCTCTCACATACCCACTACACATAATGAGGCTTCTATCCTAGACAGGCACTGCAGGCTATTAGGTTCTCTATAGTCTTTATTGTTCACAGTCACACTAGCAGGCGACTTGATGAGAGACAGCACTTCCCAGTTTATAACCCTTTTACATGCACAGCCCCCTCCCCCCAATTGTAAAGGAACGAAGCTCAGGCTTTGCCACCCTCCCTGTAGCACTAAGGGTCAAAACCACTAAATGAGTTGTCCATGGCTAAAGACTACACAAGAACCCACAACTCCTCCAGGGAGCCCCACTATTCCCTAGTGTGTCTTTCATATAGAATATAATATGGAAGGTGGCCCCTGGAGTTGTGAAACTCCAGTCCTGTTCAAACCCTTATTAGTCAGCTGCCGCTATCTTACACCAATATGTCAAAAGTAGGGCACAACAAATCAGTAATAGATAGTTATTGAGCACTTCTGTAAGTCAACACTGTTGGATAAGTTGAAACTGAAGCAATTAGCCTTTATCCTTTAAACAACAAGATATTTGAGGATCTCAAAGTGTAGAATTATGAGATCATAGCAATGTTTAAAAAGAAAATTCAGGGAGACTTAAGAGTCAGTGAAGGTGAGTGAGACCAAATAAGGCAGGGTGACAAGTAGGTTAGAAGGCTCTTTAGGTACTCTGACCTCAGAAACAGGCATTAAGGCTTCCTGGTCAAGCTGAAAAGCCCATGAGAGCATTTCAGGCCTGGAAAGCCAAAAAACTGTGGCAAAAAAATGTTCTACATGAAAGATCTCTGTGAGTGGGACCCCAGTGTAAAGAAGTGACCACCAAAGAAGGATGTACTTATCTCTGAAGAGAGAAGAGAACTTCCGCTTTGCTTATGGCCTTGTCTAAATACTGACGGAGTTTATGGATTCAAAAGACTTCCATAGCCTAGGCAGCTCATGTCAAGAGCCTTGGGTGATCACTGAGATCATACATAAGAGTGTTAACTGTTGGGGCCAGTGCCGTGGCATAGTAGGTTAACCCTCCGCCTGTGGCACCGGTATGCCATATGAGCGCCAGTTCTAGTCCCAGCTGTTCCACTTCCAATCCAGCTCTGTGCTATGACCTGGGAAAGCAGTAGAAAATGGCCCAAGTCCTCAAGCCCCTGTATCCATGTGGGAGACCTGGAAGAAGCTCCTGGCTCCTGGCTTCTGGCTTCAGATAGGCGTAGCTCTGACAGTTGCAGCCATTTGGGGAATGAACCAATGGAAGGAAGACCTCTCTCTGTCACTCCTTCTCACTGTCTGTAACTCTACCTCTCAAATAAAATAAATAGAAAAATCTTTACAAAAAAGAAAAAAGAGTGTTAACTGTTAAATTAACAACAGGAGTCACTGTGCACTAACTTCCCATGCAGGACCTCTGACCTCAATGAGTTGTATTATGAGAGTTAAATGTAAAAATTGTTCTCAGTTTGTATGTGTGTGTGTGTGTGTGTGTGTCTGTGTGGGTGCAAATGGTTGAAATTTTCACTTAGTATAAAGTTTGTCTGCTGTGTACAAAGTTAATTGAGAATGAATCTAGGCTGGCGCTGTGGCTCAACAGGCTAATCCTCCGCCTTGCGGCGCTGGCATGCCAGGTTCTAGTCCCGGTCAGGGTGCCGGATTCTGTCCCGGTTGCCCCTCTTCCAGGCCAGCCCTCTGCTGTGGCCCGGGAGTGCAGTGGAGGATGGCCCAAGTGCTTGGGCCCTGCACCCCATGGGAGACCAGGAAAAGCACCTGGCACCTGGCCCCTGCCATCAGATCAGCGCGGTGCGCCGGCCGCAGCGCGCCGGCCGCGGCAGCCATTGGAGGGTGAACCAACGGCAAAAGGAAGACCTTTCTCTCTGTCTCTCTCTCTCACTGTCCACTATGCCTGTCAAAAAAAAATAAAATAAAATAAAATAAAGAAAATGAATCTAAATGGAGAATGGGACTAGGAAGGGGAGAGAGAGGAGGAAGTGGGTGGGAGTATGGGTGGGAGGGCAAGTATGGTGGGAAGAGTAACCATATTCCTAAAGTAGTTGTATTCATGAAATTTCTATTCCTTAAATGTATATATATATATATATATATATATAGAGAGAGAGAGAGAGAGAGAGAGAGAGAGAGAGAGAAATGAAGAAAGAAAGAAAGAAAGGAAGGAAGGAAGGAAGGAAGGAAGGAAGGAAGGAAGGAAGGAAGGAAGAAGAAGAAAGAAAGAAAGAAAGAAAGAAAGAAAGAAAGAAAGAAAGAAAGAAAGAAAGAAAGAAAGAAAGAAAGAAAGAAAGAAAGAAAGAAAGAAAGAAAGAAAGAAGGAAAGGGAAAGGGAAAGGGAAAGGGAAAGGGAAAGGGAAAGGGAAAGGGAAAGGGAAAGGAAAGGAAAAAAAAGGAAAGGAAAGGAAAGGAAAGGAAAGGAAAGGAAAGGAAAGGAAAGGAAAGGAAAGGAAAGGAAAGGAAAAGAGAGAGGGGGAAAGGAAGGAAGGGAAGAAGGAAGGGAGGGAGGGGGATAGAGGGAGGGATGGGGGGGAACAAACAAATGAATGAACTGGGGCTGGCACCATGGCGCACTTGGATAATCCTCCACCTGCAGCGCCAGCATCCCATATGGGCTCCAGTTCTAGTCCTGGTTGCTCCTCTTCCAGTTCAGCTCTCTGCTGTGGCCTGGGAAAGCAGTACAAGATGGTCCAAGCCCTTGGGCCCCTGCACCCACATGGGAGACCCAGAAGCTCTTGGCTCCTAGCTTCGGATTGGTGCATCTGTAGCCATTGTGGTCATTTGTGGAATGAACCAACGGAAGCAAGACCATTCTCTCTCTCTCTCTCTCTCTCTCTCTCTCTCTCTCTCTCTCCCTCTCTCTCTCTCCCTCTCTCTCTCAAAGTCTGTAACTCTGTCAAATAAATAAATAAAATCTTAAAAAAACAAGAGAGAAAACCTTTCTATCTCTCTTTCTCTTAAATAAAGCTCTCACTCTCCTATGCATCTTTCGCACACTCTCTCTCTCTCTCTCTCTTAAATAAAGAAAAAAAGAACTGCTGAAAAAGAAGGCAGTTTAGGGGTTGGTGCTGTGGCATAGTTGGCTAAGCCTTGGCCTGCAGCACCAGCATCCCACTGGGTGCTGGTTCACGTCCAAGTGGTTCCTCTTCCATTCCAGTTCTCTGTTTATGCCCTGGGAAAGCAATAAATGATGGCCCAAATGTTTGGGCCCCTGCACCCATGTGGGACACCAGGAATAAGCTCCTGGTTCCTGGCTTCAGATCAGCCCATCTCTGGCCATTGCAGCCATCTGGGGAGTAGACCACTGGATGGAAGACCTTTCTCTCTGTCTCTTCCTTTCTCTGTCTACAACTCTACTTTTCAAATAAATAAATAAAATGCATTTTTTAAAAGAAGGCTGCCGAAATAATCTGGCAGGATAAAATAAATGCCTAAACAAGAATCATTTGAGTTGCAGAGAACATCAACATCATCACCATAATTTTGATAAAGCAGTATTGATGAGGGGGATATGTTCTGAGAAGTTCTTCATCAGGCAATTTTGTCATTGTGAAAACATCAGAGAGGGTGCTTACCCAAACTAAGATGACTCAAAGTCTCTACGTGATATGATCTCACTGGAACACCACTGTACATGCAATCCATCTATAATAAAAAAGTATCATGTAGTAATAGTTACCATTTATTGAGTACTTACTATGTGCCACATACTGTGTTAGTGATTTACATAATGATCATATTATAGAATACTCCCCAAATTTTAAGATTTGCTATAGAATCCTCAAAACTATGTCTGCCCTCCTGGTGTTTGTAAGCCAACCACTGGCATGAGAATAAAGTTGTTTATTGGCAATGCACAGAAGAAGAAACCATGTAGATAATGCTGACTTCTCATATATCCCCAAGGGATTAAAGGCAGCAGATTTTTTAAAAAGATTTCATTCATTTATCTGAAAGGCAGAGTTACAGAGAGAGGGAGAGACAGAGAGAAAGGTCCTCCATCTGCTGGTTCACTCCCCAAATGATCACAAGGGCTAGAGCTGGTCCAGTCTGAAAGCAAGAACCAGTACCTTCTTCTGAGTCTCCCACATGGGTGCAGGGGCCCAAGCACATGGGCCATCCTCCACTGCTTTCCCAGGCCATAAGCAGAGAGCTGGATTGGAAAAAGAGCAGCTAGGACACAAACCAATGCCAGTATGGGATGCCAGCACTGCAAGTGGCAGCTTAGCCTACCATGCCACAGTGCTGGCTCCAGCAGTGGATCTTATACCTGGAGATAAGTAGTGTATTATCAGCTCATGTGTGGGCCTCTGATTGATAAAGACTATACAGACTGCCTTTGGTTGGTGATAGAGGCCAGTGTGTTCCTTTTGGAATGGCAAGGTGGCCCTAGTCTGTTTAACACTGGGAATGACTTTGGTTGATCAGTGCCTGTGAGTTCCTGCCCTCAGATTAGAGGTGGGAAGTGAGATATTAACTATGTTAACCATAGGGGCAATTCCAGTCTCTGTGATTTAGGGTCTTACCTCTGGCTTTACCCTTATGTCATTCCTTTAATTTAATGAGTGAGTCTTCAAAGATAAATTATGAACTAAGGGAGAGATACTGTGCCCTGATAAAATCTACAACAAAGGGGCCGGCATGGTGGCGTAGTGGATAAAGCTGCCGCCTGCACTGCCGGCATCCCATATGGGGTCTAGTTCAAGTCTTAGTTGCTCCACTTCCATTTCAGCTCTCTGCTATGGCCTGGGAAAGCAGTACAAGATGGTCCCAGGACCCTGCACCCACATGGGAGACCCAGAAGAAGCTCCTGGCTCCTGGCTTCGGATCAGCCCAGCTCCGGCCAATGCGGCCATCTGGGGAGTGAACCACCAAATCGAAGACCTCCCTCTCTCTCTGCCTCTGTCTCTCTGTAATTCTGCCTTTCAAATAAATAAATAAATCTTTACAAAATATTCTACCATAAAGCCTTTTGGGGTAGGGAGTCAGTTTCAATCTCATTCAATCTTCAGACTAACCCTATGAAGAAGGTACAATTGCTATCTCCATTTGGTAGTTTGGGGAATTGAGGTGGAGCTTAATATCCATATGTTCATCATGGTGACTCCCTTCTTGGTCCAGGATGAGACACAAGGGCATCTTTGACAAATAAAGAGATAACATATATGGCTGTAAGGATTCCAGCTCACTTAGACTAAACCAGCTGCCTACCTATCCGCACCACATCATCCTCCCTTTACAGATAGAAAACTACTCTGCCCTCCCTACCATGGCTTCTAAGCAATAGAGCCAGGATTCAAAGTAAAGCTGTCATATTCCAGAGTTGGTATTCATATCCCCCACACCATATTGCCCTTCTTAGTACTGCCTAACAGTTTTTGAGCATTCAATATATGCCAAGCCCTGTACTAACACATTTAATTTTCACATCAGCCTTATTAAGTAGGTACCATAATTATTATTATTCCTATGCATAGATGGGAAGGCTGAGTCACAGAGCAGCTGCCCAGAATCACAGAATTAACAGAACCATGATGGTATAGCAGGCCTATTCATGAGGAAATTAAAGAATTGTCAATTAGCAGTTGATGGATGAGGAGATACTGTAAAAATTCTAACAAAAACTGGAATTCTAATCAAAGTGACAGGCAGGAGTGAAAACCTGGATGTCCATCAGAACTAGAGAATTACAAAACCTTGGTCCTGGAAGAGGCCTGGGATACCCGTTAAAGCCGTTCAACAACTGCCGGGCACCTGGTAGGACTGCAATTTCCAGTGCTATGTGCTTATGTGAGACCTTTAGCTCCAACCAATGGGTTGTGACAGGACATGACATCTGTCACTTTGGGGCCAGCTGACTGTCAGGGAAAGACCTTCCAGAGCATTCTTCCCTTTACCACAGCAATCTACAACAATGAAAATGGTGTCAACCTGAGTGACAGAGCAAAGGGACACTGAAAAGAGCCCTCAGCCAACCCAGGGTAGACAGTTGGCATGAATGAGAAGTGAACTTTGGTGACTTCAATTATTAATGATGACTCTACTGGCTGATACAAAGTATTAAACATGACCAAAATGGGGAAACTGAGGACTCAAAAAAGACCTGCCCAATGTCAAGGAACCAGCTACCAAGAGGCACCAAGGGCTAGAACCCCAGCCTCTAGTGCACCATGCCGTGATCTTCCCTTCACACCTCACTGAGCATGTCACACATCTAGCAGCTCACTGTGCTTTCTAACCCACAGCAATTCCAGCTTCTGTAAATTAGTGCAAAGGCTTAATTAAGCTAACCATTGCCCAGTTTTTACAAACTGTCTCCTAGTGCAGAATTCTGTATTCTCAAGAAGTACAGGGAGATGGCACAGGGCTCCAGAGGGATGCAGGAGGGAAACACTCTATTATTTATAGAATCAGGGCTAATTTAATTAAGTTTTGACAGAAAGTGCTCAATTTCGCAGACAGTTGCCACCCATTTCTTCCACAGCTCAAATCTCCCTGTAGTAACTGACTCCCTTCCATCTTCCTCTTTGATATATGAGGCCATAAAATGGGGAGTGAACAAGTCACCTTCAAAGATGCCTTTTGTCATTGCAATAACTAGAAATAATTTATGGGCCCCTGGAATTGTGGGCTCTTTGTCTCTGGCTTGGCGAGAGACTGAAATCACAATACAGATGCTGGCAGTCAACTGGAAGGTCAAAGTGACTCTGAAAGTTATCTGCCTTCTAGAATCTAGGATAAGGACACATCAGTGTCCACCCTCAAAGATGAGGCCATCAGCAAGTTTTCAAACAAGGCTGCCAAATGTAGTATGTAAATTTAATTCACATTTGGGGCATCCTGGGATATCCTTTCCCATGACAGCCACCATCTAAGTCTCTCCCATCATTTAAGGCCAAGTATAGTATCTGCAATCCCAGGAAATCCCCCATGACTACCTTAGCCTATGACACATGTTGGAGAAGAGCACTCAAACAAGTTCATGGAAAAATTAAATTAAAAGGTGAGTGTTCTGGTACAAAAAAAAGTTTGAAATCCATGTGTAATTTTTTTGTAATATATGCTTTTCATGAACTTTTGGAAGACTCCTCATAAATCTGAGCACATAAGAATTTTTACAACTGTTTTGGCATTTATCACATTTTCCCTTGCTTGGTACATAATTTTTCATTCACATGTTTAGACCCAGTTGTTCATGTTTTCTGTAGAAATAGCTTTCATCTCATGTGCCAACTCTCAATTAGCTGTGGCTGTCTAGAGTGTGATAAAGAGAATTCTGCAGCTGCATCTGGACTTAATGATTAAGAGTGTCATGACTGATTAGCAAGGTCTATGATGGGCATGGTAGGTGGAAAAATAAAATGTATGGCATATGTTTGCCATCTAAGCTGTATACAGGAAATTCCTTAAAGATGATGTCTGGATGAGTAGGTATCTCCCCATGCAAAAAATGCCCTGATGCTAACGCATTAATTATGAGGCATCTTCAAAAAGTTCATGGGAAATGTGCATTACTATTTAATTCCATTTGTCTATGAACTATTTGAGGTCCTCTCATCTAACTAAATATCCTAATTATGATTCCTTCAATTGCCTTTAACACACCCATGTGCAGAGATAATTCTCATCAGAATTTTTCAAGGAACAGGCATTTGGTCCAAGAATTAAGACCCTGCTTGGGACACCTGCATCCCACATTGGAGTGCCTGGATTAGTGTCTCGGCTCCACTCCCGATCTAACTTCCTGTTGATACACATCCTAGGAGAAAGCAGGGATGGTTCAAGTACTTGAGTCTCTCTCACCCACATGGGAGACCTGGAATCAGTTCTACACTCCTGCATTCAGCCTGGTCCAGCACCAGCTCTCTTGGGCATTTGGGGAGTAAAACCAGCAGAAGGGAGTTCTCATTCACTCTTGCTCTCTCCCTGCCTCTCAAGTAAATAAAGTATAATTTTTTAAATAAATTTTCCAAAGTTAGATTTTTTTGAAGGATGGTTTTTGGTACATCAGTCCCCTAACATTTTGCATCTTAAACCATTAAAATCTTAATAATATCTTAATAATTCTTATGTCTGTGAAGTTATTAATGGTGGTTAAATTTTATACCTAACACTTCATTTGATCTCTTTATGACCTTCATGAGGTGCAACATTATTTCCCTTGTACAGATTTGAAACCACTTGTTCAGATTAGCATAATGATCAGTCAGGACCTGAAAAGGAGATAACCTATATATATATATATATATATGTATATATGTATATATATATATGTATATATATATTCCCAACAACATAACATAAACACTTAAAGTCTAGGACAGTGTTTACCAAAGTTTTCTCCCAAAAGATCAAGATATTAGCCAGAGCACTGCACGTGTTTTGGTAAATAAATGTCAAAGAACAAAACTACAACTAAGGGACTGGTGCTGTGGCATAGCAGGTAAAGCTGCTGCCCGCAGTGCTGACAACCCATATGGGAGTCAGTTTGATACCCGGCTGCTCCACTTCCACTTCCACTTCCACTTCCACTCCAGCTCTCTCTGCTATGGCCTGGGAAACAGTGGAAAATGGCCCAAGTCCTTGGGCCCCTGCACCCGCATGGGAGACTTGGAAGAAGATCCTGGCTCCTGGCTTCAGATCAGGCCAGCCATTGTGGCCAATTGGGGAGCGAACCGGCAGATGGAACACCTCTCTCTCTCTCTCTCTCTCTCTCTCTCTCTCTCTCTCTCTGCCTTTCCTTCTCTCTGTGTGTAACTTTGACTTTCAAATAAACAAATAAATTTTTAAAAAACACAACTAACTTAAAGATCCTAACTGGCTTTGTAATTCTAGAACTAGTCAACACTTCACCCCATAAAACAGAATGAACATTTTGGTGAGCTGAGTGGTGTAGTTGGGCTTTATGGACAGAAAAGGGCTAAAGAAAGTAGGGGAAAAAAGAATAAATGCAGGTTAGGTTAGGAGAGCAGGTGTTCAATCTCGCAATTAAGATACCTACAAACTACATAAGCATGCCTAGGTTCGATTCTCAGCTCCAATTCCAACTCCAGCCAATACAGACCCTATGATGACTCAGATGGTCATGTAAAGGGGCTAAGAGGTGCATGTTCGTTTTGTCAACAGAGGAAAGAATTCAAGGACAGGAAATAAACTCCAATAGGAAGACAGCACTGACAGAGCAAAAATACATGCAAAAAGACTGTGTGGACAGGCTTGGAAAATAAGCACTGCAACAACTGGGCCTGAGGTAGACTGTTTGATCAGGTTCCTCCAGTAGAGAGGGGCACCCTTAACTTTGCTATGTTCAGGGTGCATCTTTGTTTGTACAGCAGCAATTGGAATTGCTCCAACACACATCATATGTTTCATCAGCACCTTAAGTCTCCTCCACTATTAGAAAGAAGCAAAGGTGGGTCAGCAGTCAAGACGGCCTCTCAATCTGATTAAAATCTATTTTTGTTTCAGAGTCCAGCGAAATCACTGGTAGTAAGAGGGTGTTTCTTATCAAGAGATACTTGTCCCATCGTTAATGTTTGCCACTTAGTGAGCTGCCCACCCTAGGCCAATTATTTATCTATCTTGCCTCAGTTGGGTCCATTCCACCCACATGGATGACCTAGATCATGTTCTTATTCCCAGCTTCAACTCCCACTCAGCCTTGACTCTTACAGGCATTTGGAGAGTGAATCAGCAGATGGGAGGCCACTAAGTAAATAAATAAACAAATAATTCAATAAATCCAACCTGCCAAGACACTGCATTTTGGGGTAATAATACCTGGATTCTTCCCCCAATAACTTTAGATAAAAACTGACAGGTATTTGGTGAGCCCAGGCCAACATTTCCCAAAATGTTTTGCAGAACACAGATGCCTTTTGTCAAAAGAGCCCAGGAACCAAAGAGGTAGGCAGTATTACATGTCAAGTGGAGGGTCCCCTGTACATGTCACCAAGCGAGTTACTGTTATACAAGTTCTCAGAAGTCCCACCATGGGGAAGAGTATTGATGTTTCCCAACTTTGGGACTAGAAAATCTAAAAGGTGCCATTGGTTTGGACCACCTGAACTATTATCTGCTCCTCCCAGGGTGCACATTAGTAGGAAGCTGGAGTTGGAGGCAGAGCTGGGACATGAACATAAGCACTACAATATAGTATGCAAGCATCCCAAATGGCATCCTACCTGCTGTGCCAAACACAGATCCTGGTATGCTGATTTTAGACAAAAGGAGCTTAAAGAGCAGAGGATGCTGAAGGAAGCTCTACTGTAATACCCCTTTATGTGCCTAATGACCAGATCCATCAAAGGAGAGAATAATTACCTCTGGTCCCTTCCCTGAGTTTTCATTAACTCAACTCATTTTGCAGGAATAAACACTGAAGCTTGTCAACACACCTGGAAGACTTTTGTTATACACCACTGTCTTCTATTTCAAGCCCATCCAATATTCCCAAGAGAATCACTTATAAACCATTGTTTCACAAGCCCAACAGAACCTGTCCTGAGCCATTATATGTTCTGCCAGCCCACTGAATTCACCTAAAAATCATTTACTAATCCCCTTACTTCTTTATTATCCTCCTTCCTTATGGAAAATGGTATATAAGCTTCTGAACCATGTTGGGCCAATGGGTAGTTACATTTTGTGATTTCCCCCATGCACATTAACGGATTTGTGTGTCTTCCCTACAATTGATCTCTTTTGTTGATTCATTCCAGAAACATGAAGAGGGTGAGGAGTGACAGAGAAACTTTGCCTTTCCTCCTATGCCAGCAAGGTATGAGAAAGACAGTAGAATAGCTGGGAATCTACATTTCAATAGAGTTCTGATTACTTACTGTGTAGCGGTGCACCAAGGCATAAGTCATGGAATTCCTAGTCTTAGTCCCTCATGTGTACCACATAAATTCTAACACCTTCATTCCTAGGATTGTCATGAGGATTGAGAGAAACAAGGTAGGTAGATTGCCTAGTTCATCATAAGGACCCAACAAGTGTTATCTGATATTTTTGCGAATGAGGAAGAAGGTCAGAGTGGAATCCAAAAACAAAACAAAGTGCCACAGATTGGGTTACATAGCAGGCAGATTCTTAGGTGGAGTTTAGCTTGTGGGAACTTGACTGAAGAGCGCTCTGAAGGTTAACACCTGTGGAGCTGTGATGCAGCCCAGTGATAGCTGCTATGGTCTGAATAGGCACCCAAATGTTTATGTGTTAGAAACTTAATCCCCACATTGATAACTCATGGTGTTTGAAGATGGGAACTTTCAGAGGGATAAGGGATTAGACAAGGTCATCAGGATAGGTTCTCTTGGTGGATTTCATGAGGAGAGAAAGAGACCCAAGCTAGCACATTCACTGTCTCATTGTGTGACAACTTCTACCACACTGTGATGTAGCAACATGGCACTCAGTCTCCCAGCCTCCAGAACTGTGAGTCAAATCAACCTCCATTCTTCACAAGTTACCCAGTTCATAGGATTTGAGTTATAGCAACAGAAATCCAACAATGCCAATAGCCAACCACACAAAGAGATCCAGAACTCAAATGAGAACAGCAAGTCTTTTAGCCCCACATAGCTCAGGAAAGACCGAACTTGGATGAGGCAGCTCCCCACCATTCAGGTAGCTCCTCAAGGGGACACTAGCACTCCTACCAACATCTGTCTCCCAAGAGGCATCTAAGCAATACACACATTGTCCTGCAAATAACACCCACCACCTAAGTAGAAAAATCAAAAAACAAAACAAAGCAAAAACTTCCTCCAACCCTCTGGGAAGGAAATGCAGCAATCTGCTGACATCAACCAAATCCAATCATTTATTCATTCATCATTTATTAATGCCTACCATATGCCAGGCTCTGGGGCTTGGGGCTTATGAATCAGTACTGATTCTATAACATTCATCATAATAGTGTTTTCTCTTTACTTTGTAAGGCATGAAAGTAAAGATAGGGAAACAGAGAAGGAAAACATATCAAATCACTTGAAGCCAGAATATATTCTCAGGTGATCAGTCACCTGTCAGCCCGGTATGAAAAGGTGTTAATTTGAATGAAGAAAGGGACACAGCAATTTTTTTCTCCTCACAGCAATATATCAAGTTGTTCTTCCAATGACTTAGCATGCTTGGCAATCTGTGTATGCTGCACAAAATTGAATTCCCAGGTTTGGGGAAGCCTGGGTAAGCTTGAGATGTAGGAGGATTTATTTCTTTAAGTATTTAAAATACCTTCCACTAAATTTTTTGTGACCCCCCATGGCCTGGGGTAGAGCAAAAGTTAACAATACACCAAATAAAATAAAAGCAGCCCCAAGGAGACAAGTCTCTGCTCCATGGAAGTGATAGAGCCAGGTCTTTCATGTCCCTGGAAGACATGGCTGCAACCCACTGTACCCAAAAACAAGTTTAGTCTTTGGTGCCCACCTGCCACCCCCATGCAGTCCTCTCTGACTTGTCACTTAACCTATCTTGTCAGTACCCCTCAAGCATTGTTCTCTCTAGCAAAAAGTAACTCTTGCTGTACTCACCTGCTTATATTGGTGGGACCAGGACATGTCACTCCAAAATATGAGTGTAAGAGACCAAAATACACCATCCCAAAATATGAATCCATGTCATAAAGATCATTTGAGTTGATTATTTTAAGAAAAAGCAGACACAAGAGAAGCTCCAAAAAATACTTAACAAAAGTTACTCTTTTAGTGTTAATTGTTAAATCAACAACAGAAGTCACTGTGCACTTACTCCCCATGTAGGATCTCTGTCCTTAATGAGTTATAGTATGAGAATTAACTGTAAAACTTATTTTCAAACAGTACTTTATAGTCTGTGTGTACGTGTGTGTGCAAATTGTTAAAATCTTTACTTAGTATAGAGTTGGTCTTTAGTATACAAAGTTAATTAAAAATGAAACTTAATGAAGAATGGGATGCAAGAGGGAGTAGGAGCTGGGATAGGAGTCAGGGTGGGAGGGCAGGTATGGGGGGAAGAACCACTATATTCCTAAAGCTGTACCTTTGAAATTTGTATTCATTAAATAAAAGCTTTACTTTAAAAAGTTAGTCTTTTCTAAGAGAAACTTACATGTATAAAAGAAATTTCTATCTTTTTTTCAATATTTACCCATTTCTTTGAAAGGCAAGTGACAGAAAGAGGGAGAGGGAGAGGCAAAAAGAGAAAGGGATCTTCCATTAACTGGTTCACTCCCCAAATGGCCTCAACTGCCAGGGCTGTGCCAGGCTAAACTCAGGAGCCTGGAACCCTTCAAGGTCTCCTATGCCGGTAGCAGAGCTCCCAAGCAGCTGGGCCATCATCTGCTGCCTTCCCAAGCACATTAGCAAGGAGGGAGCTGAATCAGAAGCAAAGCAGCTAGGGCAATGCTGGCAAGAAGCATCCTGGCCCAGAAAATTTCCATTTGTAAGGGCACCACCATCTCTGCATAATACACCTCACCCTTATTTAGTGTACTTTTTCTGCCTTTCCCCAACAAAACACACACACACACACACACACACACACACCCCAGACATGTACATGCACATGTGCACACCAACCTTGCCTTTCCTCACATCTTTCTTTCTTTGTCTAGGTTGTAATTTTAGGGGTGGTATTTAATCCTGAAGTCTAAGACAAACACTTTGAGACCCACTCTTGAGATGTTACTCTTTTAGAATTCCTTCAGCATACCAGTCCCTCTTTCTCCATAGTTTTACTTTTCTATGGTTTCAATTGTAGACCCACAGTCTACAATATTAAATGAAAAATTCCAGAAATAAGAAATTTGTTTTAAGTGGCACGCCATCGTAACTGCGAAATGACATCTTGTACCACCTGTTTCTTCACACTTGGGACATAAATTATCTCTTTGTCTACCACATCCACACCCCACAAGCTATCCTCCCATTAGTCACTTGACACAACTATGTTATTCAACTGATTGTCAGAGTATTACAGTTTGCTTTTATTTGCAAACTAGACCCTATACGGTGCCCTGAAAGCAATGCTAGATACCATCAGTCTTTCACAATCTCCCAGCCTCCTTCCTTTGCTTAAAGTTCTTTGGCCAGCTTTTACCATTGCAAATCAACTTCTTAGTAAATGAACTGAGGTAGTGGAGAAGGTGCATATTAAAACAGGCAGGGCAGGGAACTAGTTAGGGAATATAGGAGCTCAGAGGCTGCCAGCTGTCCCCTGGCCACAAACCTGGGGGACTAAAACCCCACCCCCTTCCATACCAATTCAGGAAACCCACTTTCCCATGATGCACCTGAGCCTCACTTCTCATGCACAAGACTGTGATGTCCAGGTGTATGCTGAGCTCTATGGGGAGATGCCATGAAAGATGCAATGATCTTCCCAGAGAACACTTTGCACAATGAACCCCACCCAACTCCACAGCATTTGTATATTCAAACAGTGCACCATCCTATAAAGTGTTGATTGAACTTGGGTGGTGGCAATTCTCCTCCATGAGGTTTTGCCTGCCCTCATGTCTGAGTGTATACTATCTCTTTACCGTTCAATAAGTCCTACTTTCCTGCTCATCTCTATCTATGATGTAGATATAGGAAGACAAGAACCTGGACAAAGTCTAGCCAGAGGTCTCCCTGAGCCCAGCAGAGGCTCCCAGTACGCGCAACATAATCCAAGTGTCCTGTTCCTCACAACACTAAAAGGTCCCTAATCATCAGACTCATGAGGTCACTTATTTCCCCTATAGATAGCATTCTGATTTGGTCTTGTCATGAGGGGATTTTTTTCCAGGAACCCCTGGCCCCAAGCAAAAAGTATCCCCTACATGTAGCCCCTAGACTGACTAGAGGCCAATTTGCTATCATCAAAATTCCCTAAAGGACATGATATTGCCCACCAATCAAAGAAGGGCCACAAGCACTACAGACAAACCAAGAACTTGAATATGAGTAGAACATAAGCCTCTATGCTCCAACTTCATCTGTAAGACCCTTACCATTAAATCCTCCAGGAGCCCAGAATTAAGCACAGCTGCCCAGCTCCTTGCTCTGCACTTTGTAATAAGCTCCTCTACTATCATACTGATTTCAGTGATTGGGGCTCTGCACACTGAACAAGAAGACTGAGTTTTTGAAGGTTCTATAAGAATTCCAACCAGTTTTGGGAGTGTTTTACTTAACAAGGCAGTGTTGATGCTAGTAATTTGTATACACCAAAGAGAAGCTGTTTTCTTTAAGTGAAAAAAATGAAAATTCTCCACTTAAGAAAAAAAAATTCTGTGCTGAAGTTGCCAGATTTACATAAGAATGAATTTTCTGCCCATGAAATTGCAAAGAGAAAAACAAATTCATGTAGTTTTGCTGTTGCTTCCCAAACTACAAAAGTTATGGCCACAACATGTGACAAAGTGTTCAGTTAAGAAGGAAAAAGTATCATTGGCTAATGTCCATGGTGTCTATTTTAATACCCTAAAAGCTCTTGATTCTCTGAAGTTATCTTTCAGATTTTCAGACACGTTCCCGAGATGCAATAACCAGCCGATCTGGACTGGTCCAAACCCTACTGCAAGTGCAATGTCCACAGAGATAGGACAAGAAGTACCCAAATGTCAATTTTTGCTTCGTTTTAATACTAAGATCTACCTCCAAGAGGAGCTTAGGTCTCATTACCATATCATACAGCCTATGTTATCACATATTTCTGAAGTGTGCGTGTGTGGATTTGTATCCACCCTATATGTGATGACAAAAGTTTCCCCTCTTACATATTCATTTCCCCCAAAAAATAAAAGATATCCATTTCCCTTGCTCATTAAGTCATGGGTTTGGAAATTATTCCCTCTGGTCTTGTTATTTACTGCACTTAACTTACTTTGCATTGTAACTCTTTTGGCATATTTTTTAGAACTCACCAGAAAGTGGGCCCACAATTGGGGGTGGTAACATGGCATTAAGTAGGTAGATGAAGACAAGAACCGAAAACATTTGAGTCCTGACTGATAGAGTATATTATGCCTTAGAACCCATACAAAGAGTTCAGTGCAGGATTCCCTGAAATGTGTGATGCTAACCCATTTACCTAACTTTTACCACAGTATATTGCTATAATTTATCTATTTTATTATTATTGTCATTAATTTCTTACTGTACCTAATTATGTATAGGGAAAAAAACTAGTATATACTGAGATGGGTAGTGTCTGTGGTTTCAGGCATCCACTGGAGTCTTGGAGGTATCTGTTAAGGATAAGGGGTGACTTCCACATGTCCCATGATAGGAGACAGACCTATGCATGTGATTAGATGTCTATTTGGGGCCGGCACCATGGCTCAACAGGCTAATCCTCTGCCTTGCAGTGCCGGCACACAGGGTTCTAGTCCCGGTCGGGGCGCCGGATTCTGTCCCGGTTGCCCCTCTTCCAGGCCAGCCCTCTGCTGTGGCCCGAGAGTGCAGTGGAGGATGGCACATGTGCTTGGGCCCTGCACCCCATGGGAGACCAGGAAAAAGCACCTAGCACCTGGCTCCTGCCATCGGATGGCGGTGCGCCGGCCACAGCGCGCCGGCCGCGGCAGCCATTGGAGGGTGAACCAACGGCAAAGGAAGACCTTTCTCTCTGTCTCTCTCTCTCTCTCTCACTGTCCACTCTGCCTGTCAAAAAAATAAATAAAAAAAAAATAGATGTCTATTTGGTTTTCTATTGTCATTCTGTCTTTTGCTATAAAAAGTCTCAGCTAAGAACTATGAAGAGTAAGAGAAAATTATAGCCGGTGCCATGGCTCAACAGGCTAATCCTCTGCCTTGCAGCGCCAGCACACCGGGTTCTAGTCCCTGTCGGGGCGCCGGATTCTGTCCCGGTTGTCCCTCTTCCAGGCCAGCTCTCTGCTGTGGCCAGGGAGTGCAGTGGAGGATGGCCCAAGTGTTTGGGCCCTGCACCCCATGGGAGACCAGGAGAAGCACCTGGCTCCTGCCTTTGGATCAGCGCGGTGCGCTGGCCGCAGCGTGCCAGCCATGGCGGCCAATGGAGGGTGAACCAATGGCAAAGGAAGACCTTTCTCTCTGTCTCTCTCTCTCTCTCTCTCACTGTCCACTCTGCCTGTCAAAAAAAAAAAAAGAAAAAATTATTTTTCTTCCCTTTCAATGTCTTGTCAAGAAGTCAACAGCCTACCCTGCTACTGAACATTTTGTACTTACACAGTACATTCCAATTTATGGCCTGCTGTGTGAGACAAAAAGCAGGCACTGTGACAGTGACCACTCAACTCCAGAGATGAGGACACTGAGGCCCAGAGGAGAAAAGTTACATGTGCCCATGGTCACAGGGCAGAAAGACAGCAATTACACCACACCCCCGTGCCACACACTAGAGCCCCGCACCATCCCTTTGGCACAGGGACCAGACCACACATTGGCAGTGAAGCTTTACACTTAGTAGAACCACTGAGCAAGACCACAGGCTGGGGAGAATCACCTGGGAGTAAATGGCAATATCCAGCCTGTAGAGGAGACTCAAATACGTTATCCAACATGAGTACATCCAGAAGAGCCAAGGTCTTTTTTCCTCTCTTTGGATTGCTATCAAGCCAAAACAATGAATTAGAGTTTGGGGATAAAACAATATACTTTTTCTTTTTTTTTTTTTTAATTTATTTTTAGCTTCACTGTCCCAAGTAAATTTAGGAAATTATGTTCCTCCAAGTTAAAGTCCTTGTTTTAAAATATTCCCAGGCAAACTTCTAAGAATGAACCTTTAGCGAGTGTTCATTCTATAGTTTTCCTTTCACTCAACAAATATTTCCTGAGCCCCTACAGATGGCCTGGCGCTGTACTGAACACTGAGGACACAGCCAAGAAAAGGCAGGCAGAGTCCTAGGCTCAGGCAGTCTTACAGTCTGGCAGGATGATGTAGTCATTAAACAAGGAAGTAAAATGTCGAACTCACCAACATTACTCTTGTCAACTCTGTTGGTGGGAGTTAAAAATACTACAACCTTTTCAGAGGGCAATTTGGCAAGAGCTACCAAAATGGTGATCATGTGTAACTTTGGATCCAGCAGACACAAAAGTAAAACAAACCAAGATAAACTATAATAGTAGTTACTAGAACAAGGCCATAAAGTGACAGGTACAAAAATACTCAATGCTGAGAGTGGGTGTTTAGCCGGCTTTTAAGACATCCTGTCCTATGTCAGAATACTGGGTTAAATTCTCAGCTCTGGGTCTTGACTACAGTTTCCTGCCAATGCAGACAGTGGGAGACAACATACATGGCTCAAGTAATTAGTTTCCTGCTACCCACCTAAGATATCTGCATTGAGATCTTGGCCCCAGGCAAGCCCTGGCTGTTGCAGGTATTTGGGGAGTGAACTAATAGGAGCTGGTGGGGGGGACAAATTTTATAAGGTGCTGGACAAAGAAAACATACTTGATTGATGAAATATTAAAGTCCCTAGTTAGAGGTTAGTTGGTAGTTTCTTATTGACTAAGCTAAATTTCATTTTATTGTCCACATTGGGCTTCATTGCTTTCATATGAACTCAAGGTGTTGGAGCCTAATGGCCTTCCAATTAATTTCTTTTAAACACAAGTAGGAGGGAAGAAAAATCTAAATCTTCATCCAGAAGAGTATGGTTTTAAAATTTAGGGCAAAGTCATACCACAGTATTCCATGTAGCCAATGAAAATGATGATGGATCTATCTATTTATAAAATATGCTAACTAAAAATAAGCAAGTTGTAAACATTGTGTGTCTTATAGATGCCTATGTATGAGTTTACAGGATCTACCTATGTAGGTACGTGTGGATGTGTTATGTACATCTATATACAGACAAAGAGGAATATAAGGAAGGATACAGATCAAACTACTCTGAGTATCTGTGAGGATTGGAAACCAGAATGGTTTTAATCAATCACCTTCTGAGGTATTTGCAAGTAACACTACTTAGTCACTTTAAAACCCGAATTCAACAAATTCAGGACTACTAAATGCTGTGACAGGGTAAGAAGAAAGTGCTATTTCTGAGCATAAAGCCAGTGTCAGTCACCCTTCCACTGTTTTCCTTTAAATCTGTTAATCCCACACCCTCCAAACAGGTCCCAACAAACACCACAAACATCCTGTAATTTAGAATCCTCACCTTGTGGCCAACATGGGTGAACTTAAGACACCAAACCATGACAAAACAGAGGCTTAGCTGTTTTTCCAAAAGGAAGGTGGACGTGATGGGTTTCATAGCCAAATGCCATGCTAGTTACAAAAAGAGACCACAGGGATCCTTACTTAACTCACAGGGTTTCTCTGAGGAGAAAAGGAGCAGAGGGTGTGTAGAGGTTACGATTCCCAGTCCACAGACTCAAGAAACACACTTTCCCTTATTCTAAAAAGTCATCTAAACTTCTATTTGGAGCTTTCACACTGCCAAGAAGGCAGAAACATTTTCAGCCAATCTAGTCCCACCTGTTCTGCCCCCACCAGCACTTCCATACAAATTTTCACATCTAACACACAGCTTGTGTTAAAGTTCAATAGGGGAGGGTCTCTGAAAGTCAACTTATTGAGGACAGGAATTTACATCTCCACAGGCTACTGCTAAGAGGCTCCTACACCTCATTAAAGAACAAATATTCAGCCACTTGGTAAAGATGGGCAGGCTGACTTTATTCAGGAGGGTTACTGTAATACAGGTTGACAGCAAGGGGAGAGACATTGGGCTCAACTTCAAATACAGCAAGGAGAGCTGGGAATGTATGCCAAACACATGGTAAAGGTCATCGAATGGAATATTACTAAGAGGAAACATCAATGCTACAGAGTCCTAGTACATCGATTCAACAGGATCCTTGCTGAAAGTAGGCCCAAGTGATAGTGAGAGTACAGGAGGAGGAACTCAATGAGGAATTCAATCAAATATCAAGAGAGGTCAAACACTAAGAGAGGATTTTGCTAAAATAGACTAAGCTGGCCAAGAGACAAATTCAGGGCCAGGGTCTTGAGGACTGAGAGGATCCTGGGTAGAGTTACCATAAGCAGGGAGTCTGTCAGTCTTCGCACTTCGCTCTTTCATACCCAGCAACCATCCCCGGCTTCACATCAGGAACTTCTCTGCCTCCCTGAATTGAGAGCAGCTACTCTCTCTCTCTCTGGCTAAGCCCTTCCTGGGGCTGAGCTCTGGCTCAATACATTTGCGCTGATTTAACAGAAGACCACAGAAAGGATCACTTAGAACCAACAGGAATTTTCTGCTCACAGTTCTGGAGGTTAGGAAGTCTATTATCAAGGCATCAGCTTGAGATTTGGAAAGAGCCTTCTTGCTATGTCTTTAGCTGGCAGAAGGTAGAAGAGAAAGTTACCAAACCTCTGTGAAGCCTCTGTTTTAAAGGCCTTAACACCATTAACAGGAGAGCAGCCCCCATAGCTTCATCACCTCTTAAAGATCCCATCTCTTAACAGTATCACATTGGCAACATCTGAATTTTAGAGGAGACATCTTCAAAGCACAGAAGTCAGCCTTGGCAATGAGTTCTTTCAGGCCCAACAACCTCTGTTGCTTCTGAGTCAGGATATCTCCCTGCAAGGCCATCGCTGCCTCCCCCAACAAGACTGGATGCACTGCTTTTCTCTCTTGCTATTCCCTTCCAAGGGCTGAGCTCAGGGGCAGGACATGGGACCTCACTCTGCAGAGCCACCAAGTTCACTGCCTCTTCCCACTCCACCCTGCACCATCAGGAATCTTTCTCCAGTCTGAATGGGGCTGTGGGGAGCTATAAATCCTTCTAGCCTCAAACCCTCTCCACTCATCTATATGGGAACAAAAGCTTTGAAACTCTTCCCCAAAGTCAATAAAAGAAAACACTCATGGCAAGGGAGCAGGGTACAATGCAAGGATGGGGAGAAGGAAAACAAAGGGAAGAAAAGAGGAGGCTAACATGCCATGGATATATATTGTAGTGTGGTGGTTAAAGGTCTGAATTTTGGTATATGATGGTCTAGGTTTGAATTCCTATTCCTTTTTTAAAAATTTTATTTATGGCCGGCGCCGTGGCTCAACAGGCTAATCCTCCGCCTTGCGGCACCGGCACACCGGGTTCTAGTCCCGGTCGGGGCACTGGATTCTGTCCCGGTTGCCCCTCTTCCAGGCCAGCCCTCTGCTGTGGCCCAGGAGTGCAGTGGAGGATGGCACAAGTGCTTGGGCCCTGCACCCCATGGGAGACCAGGAAAAAGCACCTGGCTCCTGCCATCGGATGAGCGCGGTGTGCCGGCCGCAGCGCGCCGACTGCGGCAGCCATTGGAGGGTGAACCAACGGCAAAGGAAGACCTTTCTCTCTGTCTCTCTCTCTCACTGTCCACTCTGCCTGTCAAAAAAAATTTTTTTTATTTATTTATTTGATAGGTAGAGTTACAGACAGTGAGAGGAAGAGACAGAGAGAAAGGTCTTCCTTCCATTGGTTCACTCCCCAGATGACTGCAATGGCTCGAGCTATGCCAGTCTGAAGCCAGGAGCCAGGAGCTTCTTCTGGGTCTCCCACGTGGGTGTAGGGGCCCAAAGACTTGGACCACCTTCTATTGCTTTCCCAGGCTATAGCAGAGAGCTGGATTGGAAGAGGGGCAGCCAGGACTAGAACTGGCACCCATATGGGATAACAGTACTACAGGCAGAGGATTAACATACTGTGCTACGGTGCCAGCCCCTGAATTCTATCACTTAATATTTTAGTTTTCTTCAATAATGGTATCTACCTCAAGAGACCACTGAGGAATTCAGTAGGATATTGCAAAGGACAGCAGATGCTGAATTGACCCTCCTTTCTACCTTTTCCACTTATAACTAAAGATGAAAAGTTGGTTTATTGTCATTAAATTTGGGGGTGCTCAACCCACCTGAAAGTGGAAAAAGGCCATTGGCTAGTGTGAACCTCATGGTGGCATGTATCATTGTTAGCCATACTCACAGTTTTGTGCAGAACTCCAAAACTTATTTTTCCTATCTAATGTAATTTGTACTTAATAGCCAGCCTCTTTCCCTTACTCTTCCCTCTACTCTGTCCAGTCTCTGGTTGTTACCAACTCTCTTTTTATAAGAACAACACTTTTAGGGGCTGGCACTGTGGCATAGCAGGTTAAAGCCCCAGTCTGAAGTGCTGGCATCCCATATAGGTGCCAGTTAGAGTCCTGGCTGCTCCACTTCCAGCCCAGCTCCCTGCTAATGCGCCTGGGAAAGCACTGGAAGATGGCCTAAGTACTTGGGACCCTGCACCCAAGTGGGAGACCCGGAAGAAGCTTCTGGCTCCTGGCTTTGCATTAGCCCAGATCTGGCCATTGTGGCCATTTAGAAAGTGAACCAGCAGATGGAAGATCTCTCTGTCTCTCTCTCTCTCTCTCTCTGCCTCCTTCTGTGTGTAACTCTGACTTTCAAATAAATAAATAAATCTTTTTTAAAAACAACACTTTTAGATTCTGCATGTGAGTGAGATTATAATATACTTGTCTTTCTGGCCTGGTTTATTTCACTTACCACAATGTCTTTCACGTTTTGCAAATGACAGGATTTTATCCTTTTTATGGGTGAATAATATTCCATTGCATCTACCACATCTTTATCCATTCATCTGTTGATGGGCTCAAGTTGTTTATACTTCTTGGCTAGTATGAGTAGCACTCAACTGAATGTGGGAACACAGATGCTTCTTCAACTCACTGATATCACTTCCTTTGGACATATATCCAGTGATGAAACTGCTAGATCATATGGTAGTGTAATTTTTTCAAAGATTTATTTATTTATTTGAAAGGTATCCCATATGGGTGCCAGTTTGTGTCCTCGCTGTTCCACTTCTGATCCAGCTTTCCAATCCTGCTACACCACAGCATCAGCCCCGGTAGTTATAATTTTATTTTATTAATAAAAAATTCTGTTTTCCATAATATCAATACTAATCTATATCCCACCAATAGTATTGTAAGGGTTCACTTTTCTTCACATTATCACAACACACATTATCTTGATCTTTTTATAACAGCCAGTCTAATTGGACTGAGGTGGTACCTCATTGAGGTTCTGGTTTGCACTTTCATTGCGATTGGTAATGGTGAGCCTTTTTTTTTAGGTATCTGTTATCCATTTGAATGTCTTCTTTTTTTTAAGATTTATTTTTTTTATTTGAAAGACAAAGTTACAGAGAGAGGTAGAGACAGAGAGAGAGGTCTTCCATCTGCTGGTTTACTCCCCAGAGGGCTACAATGGCCGGAGCTGCACCAATCCGAAGCCAGGAGCCAGGAGCTTCTTCTGGGTCTCCCACTTGGGTGCAGGGTCCCAAGTACTTGGGCCATCTCCTACTGCTTTACCCAGGCCATAGCAGAGAGCTGGATCAGAAGAGGAGCAGCCAGGATTAGAACCAGTGCCCATATGGGATGCAGGCACGTCAGGTCAGGGCTTTAACCCACTGTGCCATACTGCCAGCCCCAGCCCCTTGAGTGTCTTCTTTAGTATGCCTGAAAACCACCAGGAAACAGCCTGCTGGAATCTACCCACAAAGGATCCGATTCTGTAGGCCTAGAACAGGGCAATGAATTTGCATGTCTAACAAGTTCCCAGCAATGTTGCTGGGAGGTCATTCTCAGAATCACTGTATTACAGAAACATACAGCAAAATATTAAGGACCAGCAGGAACCTTAATGAAGAAAAGGGATTTGCATCCATAACCCATTCCTCCTGGGGTAAGTTTACAGATATATTACATGAAAGAGTGCAACAATCGTTGGCATAGCTCACTCAAGAACTAGGCTCTTTGATTTATTAATACTCATTATTCCCCATAAAAGGGAAAATGTTATATGGCTAATGCCCAGGAAGTTGCAGGCCTCAGTGGGAAAAGTTTCCCCAATTACTCCCAGAACCACTCTAATATGAGCCAGTTGGATAAGACCAAGGGATCCATTGGTCCTGTCACTTGCTGGCACATGTGCCCCCAGCCAAGCTCTGAGTATAGAGTTGATACCCTCAGCTCACTCTCACCCCTTCCGTAGGTAGGCACCTTTTTTCACAGACTCATCAAGGCAAAGCAGCCACTAAAGAAATCCATATCTGCCAGCTCATAAGTCCCTTCTCTAAAAGCTTCCACCTGACTTGTGGGATAGAAGAGGAACAATTATGTGACCCTGCTCTACCATTTCTGATTTGACAACAAATGGACAGCTGACCCAAACTCAGCCAATCAGATCCACTCCTGGAAGTTTGAAACTAGAACCCATAGACATCCTGCCAGCATCCAAAATTGACTACACTAGTAATTATGAGGTTAATTCACCAGATAGGCTGAGGAGCACAGTAAACTAGCATAGGGGAGAGAGTTCCTGCAATACTCCCACTCTCCACCTTCTATTTTTTGCTGAGGCTTTTCTGGGGTTTCTTAACCCTTCCCCACTATGACCACCTTGAATTCCTTCTGATTTTTATGTCACCATCATTTTCCCTTTTTACTTGAATTAATGCCTTCATTTGCTTATTTTGTCATCAGCTATTTATTGAACTGCTTTGCCAGTACCAGGAACTGTCCTTGGTACTAAAAAATTATGGTGAACACAACCATGGAGCTTTTCCGCACAGGTTTTGTCACCAGTAATCAGAACACCTAGTGTAGCTGCTTACACCTATCACGATATAAAGAACTGCCCACGCAGAAAGAAAGGTTGTAGGGAAAGCATACAATTTACTGAGTACCAACTATGTGCCAGACACTCTGGTAAGTGTTTTACAGTTATCTTCTATCACAATAAACCCTGTGAGTCAGGTTCTATTATCACTCCTATTTGCTCAAGGATAGACAGGATTCAAACCTAGGCAATCTAACTATTCAAGTTAGTAAGAGGCAACAGAGTGGGCTGGCACTGTGGCACAGCAGGTTAGACCTCTGGCCTGAAGCACCGGCATCCCATGTGGGCGCCAGCTGAATACCCGGCTGCTCTTCTTCTGATCCAGCTCTCTGCTGTGGCCTGGGATAGCAGTAGAAAATGGCCCAAGTCCTTGGGCCCCTGCACCTGTATGGAAGACCCAGAAGAAGCTCCTGGCTCCTGGCTTCAGATCAGCGCAGCTCCAGCCACTGCGGCCATCTAGGGAGTGAACCAGCTAATGGAAGACCTCTCTCTTCGTCTACCTCTCTCTCTATAACTGTCTTTCAAGTAAATAAAATAAATCTTTTTTTAAAAAAAGAGACAACAGAGTAAAAAAGACCTAGAACCAAGGCAGACACTGAGGAAGACACACACACACACACACACACAATTCTGGCCCAGCTACATCAACACAGACTTGGACATCCTGTTCATCAGGCACTGCCCTTTCCATCTTTATCCTCAAAGTAGAAACAAAATTAGAACGTCTATCTTCAAAAATAATCCTGAGGAGCAGTTGGGCTCAGTAATACTTTAATTGCACAAGAACCTTCCAAATCTGGCCTCTTGAACACAGCAGGGGTGTGGTTCCACCTGCCTTTTAGAAAAGGGGCTGTCCTGGATTGCATATGAATGCTCTTTGGGTAATGTCAGAGAATCACTGTAGAGTGCTTTCTGCCAGCAGGATGGCACTTACCCACCAGATGCCGCCTGGGAGGACCCATTTAAGTACTCTTTCACTTCCCTCCCACAGTGCTCTCTGCCAAGACCAGGACAGCAGGGGGCTGCCCTAGTCCAGTTGGACAGAGGTGTAGATGTAACTGCCAGCAGCCCCCACCTCCTCAGGATAGGTAAGCAGAGTAATTGAAGGCCAGCCAGGACTTCAAACCTGGAGAAGAATCAGGATGCAAAGAGGTGAGGATCAGACCAGCAAGAGGGAATGGAGGAAGCAGAGTGCAGGTGAATGCACTAAGCTTGCTCATCCTTAAAGCAGGGATGCTCATATCTGCCTTGCCTAGAAACAGTCACTACTACTGAGCTCTTGGGCCAGGCACTGTGGGCATTATCTGTAAAGATTCCTGGTAAGCAGAGATAACTCCCCACTTTGGGAGAGAGAAAGAGACAGAGAGAAAGGTCTTCCTTTGCCGTTGGGTCACCCTCCAATGGCTGCCGCGGCCGGCGCACTGCAGCCAGCACACCGCGCTGATCTGATGGCAGGAGCCAGGTGCTTCTCCTGTCTCCCATGTGGTGCAGGGCCCAAGCACTTGGGCCATCCTCCACTGCACTCCCTGGCCACAGCAGAGAGCTGGCCTGGAAGAGGGAGCAACCAGGACAGAATCCGGCTCCCCGACCGGGACTAGAATCCAGTGTGCTGACGCCCCAAGGCGGAGGATTAGCCTGTTGAGCCACAGCGCCGGCCAATAACTCCCATTTTGTAAATGACAAAACTCAGATTCCAAAAAGATAAAGCTGGTTCCAGAGCTATTACTGCTTCATATAACTAGTAAATGGCAGAACCATCATTTCCCAAACTCCATACTCTTTGCAGCTAGCTGGCTTCCTTTGTCTTCTATTTGGGAAGACAGAACCAGCAGTGGGAAGAGAGAAAGGAAGAGCCACCAGAATGCTTTCATAATTTGCCAGCAAGATGCCTGAGCTGACTGGATCTCTAGCTCCACATTTGCCCCACTCCACCTATGAATTTTCTCCCAGTCCCACCACAGGGTTTTTAGAGCCCTCTTCAGGATCCTAAGTCAAGAAACATAGCCCTAAGAGGCTTTAGCTGCCAACCAGCCTGGCAAGTACCCAGGGCTCTAAAACAAATATGCTCTCAAACCCAGATTTTTTTTGAGAAAGAGAGACCTTCAACTTACTGGCCCACTCCCCAAATGCCAGCAATGACCAGTGCTGGGCCAGGCTCAAGGCAGAAGGAACTTAATTAAAGTCTCCCACCTGGGTGGCAGGGACCAAACCACTTGAGTCACCACCTGTGGCTCTCGAGGGTGTACATTAGCAGAAAATGAGTCAGAAACAAGCACTCTGGTATGGCATGCTGGCTGCTTAACTACTAGTCCAAATGCACAGTCCAACACTTAAAGTTTGAAAAGTGAAAATCAGACGTGCTAAGGAAATCAGGGAATGAGAAGTACATCAGCAGTTAGACTTCAAGTGCTTCTCTAAGCAATGGGAGATATTTGTCTTATGATACATTTAGGAAAACCTCTCCGAAATCTTCTCTGCCTCCCATGCTCTCTGCTGGTGATGATCATGCACTCAGCGTTTCTTGCTCTGTCCTCGCCCCAGCTGCAGGGGTATCACCCTCTTTGCCTTGTCCTTCCCAAATTCTCAGCAGAAGAAAACAAAGCAAACAGCCAAACATCCAGGCTCTACAGGAAAATAAATCCTCTAAGACACATATCCAGGAACAGAAAGGTGTTTCTTCCCTCACTTCAGATCACTTCCTTCCCAGGTAAGAGAACTCTGAGGCACGGGCTCTGCAATGACTTCCAGATGTAATGAAAAGAATTCAATTCCCGTTACTCTCTGTGGTAAAAGCGTCTGTCCTCCCATCCTTGCCACATTTCTCTACTCTTCTGCTGGTGTGTCCTAGACTAAGCTCCTAAATAAACTCCTGCCCTAGAATTATATTTTAAAAATCTCTTTCCAGAGGAATCCAAATGAAGAGACCATCTTTGTTCATGGAAGTACTTGGGCAATTCTACGTGCTTTGGCTCCTTGCCCCAGCTGCCTGGTTCCGTAGCCTCCTATCTCTTTTCTCTCTCCATAGACAGTTAGTTGGTCTTCATATTTTCCCCCTTCTGTTCAGTAGTAGAATCCCCAGTTTTTACCTGAGTACAGTATTGGAGGGAAGACATTTCCCAGCTTCCTGCTCAAAGCAAAGCCATTTACATAATTCTGACCAATGCAAGATAATAGGAACTAGTTTGAAACCATGACATCTTTATAGGTGGGCATGGCCTGCTTACCTATCCCTCCTACTTCCTGCTGTATAGAATGTGGATGTAATGAATAGAACTCCAAGGGTCACTTGAGACTTGGAATTCCCCAGGTCACTTGAAGGAAGTGACCTTGCAGTAAGATAAAAGGAGCTTGGATCCCTGAAGGTACCTCTGAACGGTAGCCATTTCCAAATGAGAGAAATACCTTCCTACTTTATTTAAGGCTCCTCATTTTCATTTTCTGTTACTTGCTACTAATCCTAATCCAAACTGCTATCGCTTATGATTTCTCATCTCCCCCTCTCATCAGTCTCCATTTAATTTAAATGTAAAACAGCTTATCCATCTTCTTTGGTGGTTTTTCAGGATGTTTCTCTGAAATAAAACAGCTCCCTCCCAAAGAGGAACTACGGTGCTAGTTAATAAGATAGTATTTTATCACCCTATATAACCTTAATAATTGTGCCACTCAATATAACATTTATGCCAAACATCATGACCAAGGTGTACATGATTAAATCATACTTATGAATCCAAATTTTCATTCTATAAAAATAGCAATTTATTTTGCTTTTTCTTTATAAACTGTATCTCAGTATATTGCACTAAACAATGAAGGCAGGGGTTCTAGTCCCGGTTGGTTCTCTTCCAGTTCAGCTCTCTGCTGTGGCCCCAGAGGGCAGTGGAAGATCGCCCAAGTACTTGGGCCCCTGCTCCGGCATGGAAGACCAGGAAGAAGCACCTGGCTCCTGGCTTAGAATCGGGGCAGTGCCAGCCGTGGTGGCCATTTGGGTAATGAACCAATGAAAAGAAGACCTTTCTCTCTGTTTCTCTCTCTCTCTCACTGTCTATAACTCTACCTGTCAAATAAATTAAAAAAAAAAAAAAAATGAAGGCAGTTTTTCAATCTGTAAGAATTTTAGAAAAAGTATGAAGAAACAATAGAATTAGAATATTTCCACAGTACAACTCCTAATGAATTAATGGACCTATACAATGATCTAATAACACTACAAAAATCATCCTTAAAAAACAACTAGATCTTTGTGCCTCCTTATGGAAGAACATAGTACTTCTGAAATAGCTTGCAAAAACAAATCAAGTATCAATGAGATCACACCTTTCATTCCCCATTTAAAGGAAATACAGAGACACAGGAATGTACTAAATGATAGATACCACATGAATATGGTTGGCAAAATCCACATCGGATACAGGAAATAATGTGACTTCATCAAGAAAAATCTCTTAAAGAAAAATGGTGATGATGGAGGAATATGTGGATTAAAATAAACAAGATAGAACTGATAACACTTAAAAGTAGCAAAAGAACTCCAAAAACCTCTTCCTCCATAAAAGCAAAGAGAATAGTGATAAAAATTGTCAATATAAATTTTTTTAGAACTCTAGATATTAGCCAAAGGTTTGCAGCAATTGGAAGAAATGACTGAACCTCAACAAGAACAGTGTACTTTGTTGCATTTTAACGTGGTCTAGTCCTAGCCCCTCTCCAGCTCAGCAGCACCTGAAAACCAACAACCCACAAACATTGTGAAAAGCAGCAAACTGGCAACCACTAGAGAGAGCAGCAGAGAGTTAGATATCCTTCAAAGTCTTATGCTCAGAAAATTATTATCTGACCTGTGTAGTGACCCCCTCAGAGATCCCACTTGGAAGTCTTTCTTTGGCCTAAGTTGGAGCTCATTCAGTTTGAATTGACTTTTTCCTAAGGACATTTGTTGAAAGCAACTGTTTAGCACCCCTGCTGCCTGGGAAAATAGTTGGGCAAATCACAGGATAACCAAAACTTTTAAAAGAAAAAAATAGAAAATGAAATGTCTACTGATGGCTTTGCAAAGCTGAGACATATTGCTGCATCACAAGGCTACATATATGCACTGGGTTGTGTGCATACTGAAAAAAGACCCAGGAAGGTCCTAAGTTCTCATCTGTGGCTAATATGGAGGCATTATTCAAGGTAAAAGTCAAAGCTGAAGAAAAGTTGTGCAATGCTTATGTGGGAACTGAAGGTGTGCCCCGTAAAAGACCACACAGCTTCTCAGCAAACATTGGCCGACTTACTGATTTTGGCCATTTATGAAAATCTCTGACTAGTCATTAGCTGACCAAGAAGCCAAATGAGCAGACTCCAGTGACCAGTCAATGGTTCACTCCCCTGAACACCTGCAATAGCCAGGGCTGCACTGGGCTTCTGAAGTCAGAAGCATGAACTCAACCAGGTCTCTCATTTTGTAGGAACCAAATTATTTGAGCCATCATCACTGCCTTTAAAGGTCTGTATAGGCAGAAAGCTTAAATCAGGAGCTAGAGTTGGGAATTGAATCCAGACACTCTAACGCAGGACACAGATGTCTTATCTGCTATTGTGTACCCAATAATTAATTTTTTAAATAATGAAATACACAATAACAATGATAACCGGCAATAAAAGCAACTCTCTGGGAAGAGGGAAGCATTTGATTTCCACATTATCTAATTTAAAATGTCCTGTCAACAAAAAATATGAAATATACAAACAGGTCCAGAGCTGTGGTATAGCAGGTAAAGCCACCGCCTGCAGTGATGGCATCCCATATGGGCGCCAGTTCATGTCCTGATTGTTCCAATTCTGATCCAGCTGGGAAAACAGTTAGAAGATGGTCTGAGTTCTCAGGCCCCTGCACCTACATGGGAGACCTGGAAGAGGCTCCTGGCTCCTGGCTTCGGATCAGCACAGTTCCAGCCATTGTGGCCATCTGGAGAACGAACCAGTGGATGGAAGATCCCTCTCTCCCCTCTCTCTCTCTCTCTATCTCTCTCTGCCTCTGCCTTTCAAACAAATAAATAAATCTTTAAAAAAATAAATAAATACACAAATAAATAAGAAAAATGACCCGCAACTAGTAAAACTGCCCCCACAGAAGCACCACAAGAGATTAGCCTAGGCAAAGACTTCTTGGATAAGACCCCATAAGCACAGGCAATAAAGACAAAAATATACAAATGGGATTACATTAAGCTAAGACACTTCTGCACAGCAAAGGAAACAGTCAGCAAACTGAAGAGGCAATCAACAGAATGTGAAAACATATTTATAAATTATATATTTGATAAAGGATTAATATCCAGGATATATAAGGTGCTCAAGAAACTTAACCACAAAACAATCCAGTTTAAGACATGAGCTGAGGATATGACAGGCATTTTTTAATGATAAAGTACAAATGGACGACAGAAACATGAAAAATGCTCAGGATCACTAACCATGAGGGAAGTGCACATAAAAACTACAATGAGGTTTCACCTCACCCCAGGTAGAATGGCTCTCATACAGAAATCAAAAAGTAATAAATGCTGCTGAAAACGCAGGGGAAAATGTTCCCTAATACACTGTTGGTAGGAATGTAAACTAGTATAGTCATTATGGAAGACAGTACAGAGATTTCTCAGATAGGAAATGAAATCAGCATATGACAAGCTAATCTGTATCCCCACAATTATAGCAGCTCACCTCACAATAGTGAAGATATGGAATCAACACAGATGACCATCAACAGATGAATGGATAAAGAAAGTATGGTATATACACATGATGGAATAATATTCAGCCATTAAAAAATAATGAAATCCTGTCTTTCTCGACAAAATGGATGAAACTGAAGATCATGCTTAGTGAAATAAGTCCCAAAAAGAAAATTGTCATATGCTTTCCTTGATATATGGCAACTGATATACAGAGTACAAAAAAATGTAATATATATGAGCAAAACTGACATTTTGAGATTCGATTATTGTTTAGAGCCCTTGTCTATACTCCTGGGGAACACTGGTTTCCCTGCTTACACTTGCTGAATTCTTTATTTAGTGGAGGGTTAAGCTTGTGATTCTAAAATAACTTAAAAATATGTCATTATAAAAATTTCTTGAAAAATAAGTAAGGAAGAAGGGAGGGTGGGAGCAAGGGAGGTAAGGAGGGTAGGGTAGGAAATATCACTATGCTCTTAAATCTGCATATATGAAATACATGAGATTTGTTCCCCATATAAATTTTTAAAAATGTTAAGTGCCCCCTTGAATTTACTACATAACAACTTTAAACATCCATTTTAAATATGTTTCAAGAACTAAATAAAACTATATTAATAGGACAATGACATCTCACCAGAGTAATTTGTGATGTACAAGGGACCCTCAAGAAGATTAACTGCTGAGGGGCTGACATTGTGACGCAGAGAGTTAAGCAGCGGCTTCTAATGCCAGTATCCCATATCTGAGTGCTAGTTGGAGTCCTGGCTACTCTGTTTCTTATTCAGCTCCCTAGTAATGTGCCTGGAAAACGTGGGTGATGGCACAAGTACTCGGTCCCCTGCCACCCAAATGGGACATTCAGATAGAGTTGCTATATCCTGGCTTCAGCTTTTCTAATTCCAGCTGTGTGTCATTTGTGAGTGACCCAGCAGATGGAAGTGCGCTCGCTCTCTCTCTGTGTGTGTGTAGGGGGGGGGGGGTGGGGTGGGGGGGGTGTGTATCATTCAGCCTTTGAAACTAATAAAATATTTTTTTAATTATTAACTGCTAGTCTCTCATCAGAAATTATAGTGGCCAGGAGATAGTGTGGTGACAGATGCAAAGTAATGAAAGAAAGACTATCTAAATCTTATTAAAAAAAAGGGGGGGGGGGGTGGCGCTGTGGCATAGCAGGTAAAGCCACTGCCCGGCATCCCACATGGATGCCAATTTGAGACCCGGCTGCTCCACTTCTGATCCAGCTCTCAGCTATGTCTTGGGTAAAGCAGTAGAAGATGGCCCAAGTCCTTGGGCTCCTGCACCCACGTGGGAGACCCAGAAGAAGCTCCTGGCTCCTGGCTTTGGATCAGCACAGCTCCAGCTGTTGCAGCCATCTGAGGAGTGAAGCAGCAGATGGAAGACCTACCTCTCTCTCTCTCTCTTTCTCTCTCTCTCTTCTGCTTTTCTCCTCTCCTCTCCTCTCTCTGTGTAACTATGACTTTCAAGTAAAATAAATAAATCTTTAAAAAAAACTAAGAACTGAAAAATAAATGTATATATAGACTATTGGGTACAGTGTTATTTTATGCCACTACTGGACTCAGATTATCAGATAGACTGGAGTTTGTATCTCATCACTGTCAGTTACTCAATAGAAGAGCAACAATAATACTTAATAATCACAGCAATAATAATAATTTATATTAAAACTCAACCTGTTCCTTTCTCCCTGGGGCATATCACCTGATTCCCAGTGCCCATATCTATGATAATAATGAGTGGCAGTACACATGGATGGTAGCTACAACATGAGAAATTCTCAACAAAGTTTTCTAAATGGCATCATGTTATTTTGAACAATTTGTAAGCTTGTTCAGAACAATTACTCTATCAATATCCAGACAAGCGCAAACTTTGCAACCACCTACTGTGGAAAAAAAAAATCTATTCAAATATGTTTGTCTTTACTTTTCTTGAAAATTAGTGTTTTTAAATGTCATCTTTTATCTTCTGGGTTGTTCATTCCAGCAGAAATAATAAATGTATTATTTGCCCATTTCCCATTATAATTCCAAAATAATTCTCAAAAATTCAGGTAGCTCATTATAAGATTCCACAAGGAATGAATAAGAAAAATAAAAACATCCATCAGAGGCATATGTGTATGCTCTATTGAAATATTAGAGTCAAAAATGGAAGGTTTTTAAAGCTACATGTATGAAAATGAGACACTCAGTTGCTCTAACCAGGCACTCCTGTATTAATAACACTATATCCTTACCACCATAAGGATGTCTTTTCGATAGGATTTTGTTATTTGTATTGATTGCACTGTAGAATCAGAACTCCTGGAAATTATCCAATTCAACTGCCTTCTTGCTCCAGACCCCACATGCAGAAGAGAAAACTGACAGCCCAAGAACCAATCAGGCAGGAGGTCAGCTATTTGCTGTTGAACATGTGTTATTTGTTAGGCACTGCTCTAGGCTTTGGGGTTACTTCTGCAGACAAAAGAATACCACACCTCATAGCACTCGTGCTCTAGTGGGGACCAACGACTTACCAGGGAACTTGAAAGGCTGGCTGGTAAAGCCAAGTCAAGGTCCAAGGCTAGGCTTGAACTTCTACACCCAGGGAGCAGACTCTTCGTTTATCTCAAGTGTTGAGTTCCAGTTATGGTTAGGATTATTCTTTCTCCATTTTCCCCACAAGGCTTCAAAGCTCTCTTTCCGTTCCATCTCTTTAGCAGAGGTGAAATTGATTACCAGATAACCCTTCATCAGCCAGCAAAGGATGCAGTCTATCCACTGACACTGGCCAATACAATGTCCCCAAACATAGCAATAAGCCTTATAAACTGTGCATTGCTAGAAAGGTCACAAAGATTTTTGGAATTGTTTGGAGTTGGATATTCATGCTATATTCTTTCATAGTACACCTGGCTTCAATTATCATATTTCTTATAACATACTTTGTAGGTGTCTATTTACTTCCTACCTTTTAAACTCTCTATCTGCAAGCTTCTACCTCTGCAAGCTCCAAGACAGACCAGGGGTGTGTGTGTGTGTGTGTGTGTGTATTTACTCCCTTGGGCCAAAATCTAGCCTTATCACTGGCATGAGGTTGGCATTTGGTATATAATCACAGATGGAATAAAATAATGATCTATTTTCCTTCTAAATCCTCTCAGTTGCCCTTTTAAGTGGGTAGAGATTACTGTCCCATTTTATTGGCCGGAGAACTGAGACTCAGAAAGCCCTGCTCACATTTCCAAGGTCATGCAGATGTTGTGATAAAACCTATAGTGCCAATCTGGAAACTACCTCAGCTACTTTTCATGTTCTTTGAAGACTAAAACCACAATTTTTCCATCTCTGAGCCCTTTCTAGAGTCTATCACAGTATGGTGTTTGGCCCCCCAAAAAAGCAATGATATATTCAACTATTAAGAATAATTTTTATTAAGAATATTTAATTTTTTACAGAACAGAGATTTGGAATGAGAGGGCTGTATTTCCTCCCCTGTCACTCACTAGCTCAGAGACCTTACAAACAGAATAATCGTTCCTTCCTCCAGGGCGGTTAGGAGGTTAACTTGAGAAAATGATGCAGAGATCAGCGTGACTTGGGCATCTATGCAACACCTTCAGGCCAAGGCTCCTTCCTTCCCCAAACAAATAATAAAGGCTTTGCAAAGGAAGCAAAACTGGGACTTCTACATCACCTGGTATAAAGTGTAGAAGTACCCTGCCAGGGGCAGTCAGGCTCTCACTCACTGATCCCCACCTAGACCAGGGGTGCTCACAATCCCACTCAGAATCCCCAGAAGGGTGCTTCCCAGCCTCCACTCATTTCCAAGCCTGCTCACCAATTCCCCCAGGGTCCATGCAGATTCCCCATTTCAAATACTTTTTTCTGGAGTTCCCCATCTGAAAAAGCATAGGTGCTACTAATCCTTAGTCTGCAAATCAACAAAGAAATGCTTTTTCTTCAGAATAAAAGCCCTGAAGAAACAAGCCAGGTGATGACATAGGAGAGGAGCCTGATAGTCAATAGCCAGATAGTATTAATAGAATAGGAGAACAATGGGAAGCCTCACCTTTCTCCTACACATCAGTGAATAAACAAAGGCCCAAACCAAGACTACCACAGATTACGTGACAGAGGGTTAGAAAATGCTGCATACAAATCACTACCTGGTGTTGGCTCTGCTTTCCAAGTCATGCAGCAGAGGGACACACTCTACCCCTGTACCTACAACAAGAAAGTCACTTCCAAATAGTTGTGATTAAAAGCATGCTATTTATTGTAGCTTATTACTTCTACAAAGCAAAGCTTTGGAGCATCCCTTTATAATTTAACATTGTTTTATAATTTATTTTATTATTTTCCCCCAAATAAACTTTTTATTTAATGAGTATAAATTTCATAAGTACAACTTTAGGAATATAGTGATTCTACCAACCCCCACTCCCACCCCACCTCCTCTTCCCTTTCCCATTCCCAGTCCATTTTCCATTAGGATACATTCTCAATTAACTTTGTACACAGAAGACCTACTCTATACTAAGTAAGGATTTCAATAATTTGCACACACATGCACAAAAGCAAAACTGTTCAAGAATAAGTTTTACAGTTAATTCTCATAATACAGCTCATTGAGGACAAAAGTCCTGTATGGGGAGTAAGTGCACAGTGACTCCTGTTGTTGATTTAACAATTAACACTCTTATGTATGAAGTCAGTGATCACCAGAGGCTCTTGCCATGAGCTGCCAAGGCTATGGAAGCCTTTTGAGTCCACAAACTGTCCGTATTTACACAGAGCCATAAGCAAAGAGGAAGCTCTCTCCTCCCTTCAAAGAAAAGAATGTCCTTCTTTGATGGCCCCTTCTTTCCACTGGTGTCTCTCTCACAGATCCTTCATATAGGACATTTTTTAGCCACAATGTCTTGGGTTTCAATGCCTGAAATGCTCTCAAGGAATTTTCAGCCAGACCAGAATGCCTTAAGGGCTGATTCTGAGGTTAGAATGCTATTTAAAGCAGTTATCATTCTTTGATTCTGCTGTGTGGACTGCTTCCCATTTTGAAACATTCTCTCCTTTTTAAATCTATCTATTTATTATTATCAGGCATTTAATCATATTTATACGATACCTTTAACACTTAATGCTACCTATATGATCACTTTAACACTTAATATGGCCAATTTAACACCTAAGATGGTATTTTTACCACCCATCTGAATGGAATTTGGGGTCCCAAGATAAGATTTTAAACTGTACTCTTAAAAGTAAGTTCAGTGCCAGGGGATCCCAATACAACCCCATCAAGATGGCATATACCAATGCCATCTCAACGGCCCAAGTAAACAATTTTAGTTCACAATTGATCACACTGAAAGGTCTAAGAGTCAAAGGGAACACACCAACAAGACTAGTTTCTACCAATACAAACAGATAGGACCAGAAAGGGAGAGAATGATCCAACATGGGAAGCAGAGTCACAGAAGACTCATAGAATGACAGATGTCCTAAATAACACTCTGGCCTCAGAATCAGCCCTTAAGGCATTCAGATCTGGCTCAAGAGCCCATAAGAGTATTTTAGGCATGGAAAGCCAAGACACTCTGCAAAAGGAAAAAAAGAAGACCTAAAGGGAAGACCTCAGCGAGTGAGATCCCAGTGGAAGGAACGGGGCTACCAAAGAAGGTACCTTTCTCCGAAAGGAGGAAGGGACCTCCACTTTGACTGTGACCCTGTCGGAACAGGATCAAAATCGGCGAACCCTAAAGGCTTCCATAGCCTCAACAACTCATGACTAGAGCCTAGGGAGATTCCTGACGCCATAAATAAGAGTGTCAAATTGTTAAATCAACACCAGGAGTCACTGTGTACCTATATCCCATGTGGGATCTGTCCTTAATATGTTATCTAATGTGAAGTAACGCTGTAACTAGTGCTGAAACAGTATTTTTACACTTTGTGTTTCTGTGTAGATGCAAACTGATGAAAATTTTTACTTAATACATACTGAACCGATCTTCTCTATATAAAGATAATCGAAAAGGAAAAAAAAAAAAAGAAAAACTCAGTGTTACATTGGAAACTGCATCAAAAAAATTAATCAGTTTCAAATATATATATATATATATATATATATATATATATATTTCATGTAGGATCTCTGTCCTTAATGTGCTGTACAATGTGACTCAATGCTAAAACGAGAACTCAAAGAGTATATTTCACTTTGTGTTACTATATGAGGGCAAAGGGACGAATTCTTTACTTAACACATGCTAAATTGATCTCATGTATACAAAGAGAATTGAAAATGAATCTGGATGTGAACGAAAGAGTGGAGGGAGCGGGCAAGGGTGGAGGGAGTGGGCAAGGGGGGAGGGTTGCGGGGGGAGAGGGAAAATATGGGGGGAAAGCCATTGTAATCCATAAGTCGTACCTTGGAAATTTATATCCTAAATAAAAGTTAAAAAAAAAAGTAAGTTCATAGGAATGTATGCAAAACTATACAGCCTTACAGTTACGAACTTCCTCCTCCCAGTTTTCCCAGCACCATTTGTTGAAGAGATAGTCCTTGCTCCAGAAACTGGTTTTACCTCCTTAGTCAAATATAAGTTGGTTGTAGATGCTTTGATTGACTGTTGGCATTTCTATTCTGTTCTATTGGTCTATCCATCTGTTTTTGTACCAGTAGCAGGCTGTTTTAATTATAATTGCCTTGTAGCATGTCCTGAAATCTGGTACTGTGATGCCTCTGGCTTTGTTTTTGTTGTACAATATTGCTTCAGCTACTCAAGGTCTCCTGTGTTTCATATGCATTTCAGCATCATTTTTACAGATATGAGAAGAATGTCTTTGGTATTTTGACTGGTATCATATTGAATCTGTAAATTACTTTCACTAGTATGGACATTTTGATGACATTGATTCTTCCAATTCATGAACATAGAAGATTTTTCCATTTTTTTTCTCTTATTTCTTTAATGTTTTCTAATTCTCATCGTGGAGATCTTTGACATCCTTGGTTAAACTTATTCTAAGTTATTTGATTCTCTTTGTAGCTATTGTGAATGGGATTGATCTTAGAAGTTATTTCTCAACCATGACATCTCTGCTTACACAAAGGCTGCTGTTTTTCATGTGTTGATTTTATATCCTGCTATTCTACCAAACTTTTTTGTGAATTTCAATAGTCTCTTGGTGGAGTCTTTTGGATCCCCTTTATATAGAATTATGTCATCTGCAAATAGGGATGACAATTTTTATTCTTTTCTTTTTCTTGCCTAATGGCTCTGGTAAAACTTCCAGGACTATATTGAATAGCAATAGTAAAAGTGGGCATCCCTGTCTGGTTCCAGATCTCAGTGGGAATGCTTCTAACTTTTCCCCTTCAATAGGATGCTGGCCATGAGTTTGTCATAAATTGCCTTGATTGTGTAGAAGAATGTTCCTTCTAGATACAATTTGCTTAGAGTTTTCATCATAAAAGGGTGTTGTATTTTATCAAATGCTTTCTCTGCATCTATTGAGATAATCATACAGTTTGTTTTTCATTTTGTTAATGTGATGTATCACATTGATTGATTTGCAAATGTTAAACCATCCCTGCATACCAGAGATAAATCCCACTTGGTCTGGGTAAATGATCTTCCTGATGTGTTGTTGAATTTGAGTGGCCAGAACTTTGTTGAGGATTTTTGCATCTGTGTTTATCAGGGAAATTGGTCTGTAGTTTTCTTTCTCTATTGCATCTTTTCTGGGTTTAGGAATTAAGGTGATGCTGGTTTCATAGAAGGAATTTGTAAGGATTCCCTCCCTTTCAATTGTTGTACATAACTTGAGAAGAACTGGCTGTAGGGTGGAAGATTCTGTAGATATCTGCTAGGTCTATTTGGTCTATGGTGTCAGTTAACTTGTTTTCTTGTTGATTTTCTGTCTCGTTTATTTGTCTATTGCTGAAAGTGCATTGTTGAAGTTCCCTATTACTATTTTATTTGAGCCTATATCTCCCTTAAATCCTTTAACATTTCTTTTAAATAGCCAGGTGCCCTGTGGTTAGGTGCATATAAATTTTTATTTATTTAAATGAAGTAAGTATTTTTATTTGACAGGTAGAGATATAGACAGTGAGAGAGAGAGTCGGAGAGAAAGGTCTTTCTTCCACCAGTTCACTCCCCAAATGGCCGCTACAGCCAGTGCTGTGCTGATCCGAAGCCAGGAGCCAGGTGTTTCTTCCTGGTCTCCGATGTGGGTGCAGGAGTCCAAGTACTTGGGCCATCCTCCACTGCACTCCCGGGCCACAGCAGAGAGCTGAACTGGAAGAGGAGCAGCTGGAACTAGAACCTGGCACCCATGTGGGATGCCGGTGCCACAGGTGGAAGATTAGCCAAGTGAGCCATGGCGCCAGCCCAGGTGCATATACATTTAGAATATTCATATATTCGTGTTGAATGGATCTTTTAATCATTATATAGTGTCCTTCTTTATCTCTCTTAATGATTTTTGTGTTAAATTCTATTTTGTCTTATACTAGGATTGTCACACCAGCTCTTTATTTATTTCTGTTATCATGGATTATCTTTTTCCATTCTTTTTTATTTGACAGGTAGAGTTATAGACAGTGAGAGAAAGGTCCTCCCTCCATTGGTTCATTCCCCAGATGGCCGCCACAGATGGCACTGTGCCAATTCAAAGCCAGGAGCCAGGTGCCTCTTCCCGGTCTCCCATGCGGGTGCAGGGACCCAAGCACCTGGGCCATCCTCCACTGCCCTCTCAGGCCACAGCAGAGAGCTGAACTGGAAGAGGAGCAACCAAGACTAGAACCCGGTGCCCACATGGGATGCCAGCGTGGCAGGCGGAGGATTAACCAAGTGAGCCATGGTGCTGACCCCCTTTTTCCATCCTTTCAGTTTCAATCTAGTGCATTGTTGTTGTTAAGATGTGTTTCTTGTAGGCAGCAAATAGAAGAGTTTTGTTTTTTAATCCATTCAGCCAGTCTGTGTCTTTTAACTGGGGAATTAAGACCATTTACATTCCGTGTGACTATTGTTAAGTATAAACTTTACCCTGCCATGTTTGCTTAAATAATTCTGTTTCTGTACTTTGAATTTTGTTTGTTCTTTGGCTGGGTACCTTTCTGTATTCATCTACTTTTGTAGTGGTGTTCCTGTTTCTGTGTGTAGCGCATCATGAGCATCTTTTGTAGGGCTGGGCAAGTACTTACAAATTCTTTAAATTTCTGTTTTTTGTGGAAGATCTTTATTTCTCCTCCATAAATGAGTGTTTTGCAGGTTATGGTATTATGGGTTGACAGTTCTTTTTCTTAGGACTTGGAGGCGTTTGTCTCACCATTCTCTCCTTGCCTGTAGGGTTTGTGATGAGAAATCTGGGTGAGTTTAATTGGTTTTCCTCTTAATGTGATTTGTGATTTCTCTCATATACATTTTAGGATCTTTTCTTTAAGTGTTACTGAGGAGAGCTTTGCCACTGTGTGTCGAGGTGAGGATCTTTTCTGGTCATGTCTATTGGGAGTTCTGTGTACTTCCTGTACTTGCATGTCTCTTTCTTTCTCCAGATTGGGGAAGTTCTCTGTTATTATTTCATTAAGAACTCTTTCTAATCCTTTCTTTCCTTTGACACCTTCTGAAATTGCTAGGAGGTGTATGTTGGGTGGTTTGATGGAATCTGGCAGATCTCCAATTTCTCTATTTCTGTATTTCTTCTTCTTGTGTTTGGTCTGACTATGTTATTTCTAGAAATTTGTCTTCTAGATCTCATATTCTTTCTTCTGTTTTATTTATTCTATTATACTTTTTATTTGATCTATTTTATTTGATCTATTGAATTCTTCATACCTAGTGTTTCATTCTGACTTCTCTTCAATATCTCAGTTTCTTGGGAACACTTTTCATTTAGATTGTGCATTTGTTTCTGATTGCTTCTAAGTAATCTGATGATTAATTTTCTGAATTGCATTTCTGGCATATCCATGATCTCTTCTTTCTCAGCTTCTATTATTGAAGAAGAGATGTAGCGTTCCTTTGTGGGGCTCATACTGTCTTACTTACTCTTATTAAGATTTTTCCCTTTTTTTTTTTGGCATTTCCAGTTGCTCGTCTCTTCAGTATGTATCTTGGTGCTTGTGGCGAGATTTCCCTCTGCTATGTGCTGCTGTGTGCTTGTGCATTGCCAGTGGAAAGTCACAGCCTTGCCTCTGAGGGTCATGCTCACTTCTCAGTGTTGATGGGGGAAGATAGGAGAGCTCTGGTGACCTAAGCCCCGCCTACTTGGACCGGGCTTTGGTGCGTGAAACGAGCTAGGGGTTTCAATGTTTAGAGCTTCTCCCCATTGTACGGCTTGCATGGTGATGGGGAGAAATTACTCTGAAATGTTGTGATCATTTTTTCTGGGTATGGGCATGTTGTGAAGTAGCTCCTGCAATTGATGGGTGTGTGCATGGGAGGCAAATGCAGTAGCACCCTGTTTACATTTGGAGATGTAAACAGACAATATGGCTTCTCTCAGCTGGCTGCCGGTCCAGTTGGGAGGACAGGGGAGATGTGGATGTAAAGTGGTGTGCCTGAATTCACTGTCTGTTCCCCTATTCTTTCTGCTTGGAACTTCAAACACAGTTTGCCCTGCTCTCCCTCCCACTGCTAACTGCAGCTCTGTGGACTCCTGACCTTGCATCTCACCTGGTCTGCTGGGGGAAGGAGGGTATGTGTGGTTTCATTCTCCACATTTGGCTTCTCTACCACATGTCCACTGTGCCTCTGTCACTCTTTACTCCCTCTGTGTGGAACTGCTCAGTCTCTGCTGGACTCCAAGGTTTCTCCTCACAAAACTTTTGCAGCTCTGTCACCAGCCCATATCCTCTTTGCTTATTTTGCACCCAAGACTCATAAAGTCCTGTTGCTATATGTCCATCTTGGCTCCCTATCAGAAATAAAATATTTTTAAATAATGAAAAACTATGCCTGGATTCAGTTTTTTTTTCTGTACCAAAATAAATTATTCTTTACTTTTGTTTTCTGTGAACTTAAAAAAAAAGATTTATTTATTTTATTTATTTATTTGAAAGACAGAATTACACAGATAGAGGGAGAGACAGAAAGAGATCTTCTATCTACTGGGAGGGGTTGGGTTATGCCTAAGCCGGGAGCCTTGAACTACATTTGGGACTCCCATATTGGCAACAGGGGACCAAGCACTTGTGCCATCTTCTGCTGCTTTCCTAAGCACATTAGCAAGGAGTTGGATCAAAAGTTGAGCATCTGAGACTTGATCAGGTGTCCATATTGGATGCTGGCATCTCAGGCAGTGACTTTATGTGTGCCACAACACACGCCCCTTCTGTGAACTTTTTTGAAGTACTCTCATATTGTTAAAATGTTCATACTCCCTGAAGTGATTTATAGATTGTGTGCCATCCCTATGAAAATACCCATGGCATTTTTCTTGTAAGTGGAAAGAAACACCTAAATTTCATATGGAAGTATAAGGGAACCTGAATCATCAAATCAATACTCAGAAAGAACAACGATGGAGGCATCATGCTTTCTGATTTCAAGTTATATTCTAGTGTTGGAGCAATGAAAACAGTATGATCTGGCAGAAGGGTTGAGATATAGACCATTGAAACAGACAAGAGAGTGTGGGGATAAATCTATGCATATATATTCAGCTAATCTTTGAGAACAATACCAAGAATATGCAATGAGGAAAGGATAATCTCTTCCACAAAGTTTTGAGAATATTGGATATTCATGTGCAGGAGAAAGAAATCAGAACCTTATCCTATAGTATAATCCAAAATCAACTCAATACAGAGTCAAAACTTAAGCATAAGATCTGAAAATGTAAAACTTCTAGGAGAAAAAAAAACATAAGGGGAAAGCTTCAGAACATTGTTACTGGTAATGATTTCATGGATGTGATACCAAAAGCATAGGCAATAAATAGACAAGTGGAACTATGTAAAATCAAAAAGTTTCTGCACCACAAAGGAGACAATCAACAGAATGAAAGGAGAGTTATGGAATGGGAGAAAATATTAGTAAACTATATCTGATAAGATTTTAATTTCCAAAATATTCAAGGAACTCACAATGGAATGTTACAATTCAAAAGTAAAGAAACTAATAACCTGATTGAAGAGTAAAGACTTGAATAGGCACTTCTCCAAAGAAAACGAAAGCCAATAGGTAAATGAAAGGATGCTCAATATCACTAAGCATCACTATGATGATAATTCACATCTATTAGGATATATATATATGTGTGTGTGTGTGTGTGTGTGAGAGAGAGAGAGAGAGAGAGAGAGAGAGAGAGAGAGAGAGAGAGAATTGATGGCAATATGGAGAAATTTTCACCCTAGTACACCTGGGAATTAAGTTAGTATAGACATAATGGTTAATGGTAAACAGTGTGTAAGTTACTAAAAAATTAAAAGTAGAAGTACCATATGATCTAGAATCCCACTTTTGGGTATTGACCCAAAAGATTTTCAATAAGGATTTCAAAGAGATATTTGCACTCCTTTGCTCAGTACAGTAAACAATTGCTAGGATGTGGAAACAACCTGTGTCCACTGATGGATGAATGGATAATGAACATGTGTTATACACATGCAGTGGACTGTCAGCTTTATAAAGAAGGAATTTTTGTAATATAAAGCAATATGGCTAAACTCTAAGAACATTTTTCCAGGGAAATTAGCCAATCATAGTAGGAAGAACATTGCATGATTCCACTCACATGAAGCTTATGAAATATTCAAGCTCATAGAAGTAGAGGAAGTAGAATGATGGTTTCCAGAGGCTGGAGTGGATGGAAAATAGGGAGCTGCTAGTTAATGGGCTGTTAGTTTGAATTCTGCATGATTAATTAGTTAGTTGTACTTTATAACATTGTGCCTGTGATTAGCTGCTCTGTATGGTACACTTAAAATTTTAAGAGGTTAGGTCTTGTGTTAACAATAATAAAATAGGTGATTGAGGTGGTGGAGTAGGCAGGGAGTTTGCTGCTCTAGTCTAAGAGAAGATAGTTTAAAGGGACATGGTGGTCCTACATGGAGGGTGAGGACATGCACAACTCAGGACACCAGCAGCTGAGAGCCTTTGCAACAGCATTGGAGAGTGAAGTGAAACCAGATTGCAGTAGCCTAAGCCACTGGCGAAGAAGCTGCAGGAAGAGCCTAGAGGGAATCTGGCTTGGAGCCCTGTGGGGGATAATGTACCTGCCAAACTAGAGGAGATAAAACAAAAGTGGTGGGGGCACATTTTCTCTCTCCCTGATCACCTTGCAACTGCATCCTGTGACAAACAAGCTGATAGAGAGTAGGCACCATTTTGGACATGCATAACAGCTGTGCCAGCTCATGTCCATGCCTAGCAAGCGGCCAAGTGGAGACCCCTGAGTCTGGTGGGGGAGATCAGACAGGAGGCTGGGTGCTCAAGACAATGAAAGGCTTCTGTGCTGGTACTGTGAAAACAATGAGGTGGTATGGGAGGACTCAGGGTGTGGCTGGGACTTTGCACAGTCACTGTGGGAGGCTCCACATGCGAAGTGCTCCCTGGTTACCTGGTGAGGGACATTGCTGGGGAATCTGAATTTACACTGAGCACTGCACAGATCATTTGTATGGTCCTTGTGGCAGAGCAGATGAGTAATATACCCACTGGTGCTAGTGCCCATACACTGTCTCCTTTGAGGAGTGAAACTCAGCTGATTCTATGCCAACCGATAAGAACAAACCTCCCATCTTTTAAAAAAAGAGATTTACCATGCTAAACCTCAGTTTGTCGTCTCAGACATGACGTTCAGTCTGGAGACTGAACAGAGCTCCTTGGCCACATCCACCACACGCCTCTAATCCACACAGACATAATCCAAAAATAAAAGCCACCACTGCAGAAAAAACAAAGAAGAAATCAAGTCTCTACACAAATGTTGAATAGCAAATGCACCAATTCAAAAAACAAGAATAAGGAAGACAACATTATGCCTCTCAAAGAACACAACACTTCAATACTAGATTGTGAAGATGATGAGATTGAAGAAATGTCAGAAATTGAATTAAAAAAATTGATCATAGGATTACTTAAAAGTAATCAGAAGCAAATGTATAGAATACTGAAATCCATACATGACATGAAAGAAAATTTCTCTCACGAAATTGAGATCTTAAAGAGAAAGCAAACTGAAGTCTTGGAAATGAAGAATTCCATAGAACAAATTAAAAATGCAGTGGAAAGATTCAACAACAGAATCAGTGAAGCAGGAGAAACAATATCTGACTTAGAAGACAAAGCACAGGAAATCATATAGTTAGACCAAACACATGAAGAAGAAGTTGGGAAACTAAAAAACACTATTAATAATCCACAGGATCCTATGATACAACTCAACATATAGGTTTTAAGAGTTCTTGAAGGCATGGAAAGAGAGAAATGATAAGAAGGCCTTTTTAGTAAAATAATAACAGATAATTTCTCTAATTTGGAGAATGATAGGGACAGTCAAGTATAGGAAGCACATAGTACCCATAATAGACATGACCAGAAAAGATCTTCACCATGACACACTGTAATCAAACTCTCTATAGTAAAACATAAAGAAAAAATTCTAAAGTGTGCACAAGAGAAATGCCAGATTAGTTTTAGAGGATCTCCAATTAGAATCACAGTGGACTTCTCACCAAAAACCCTACAGGCTAGGAAAATCTAACAACAGACACAACAAAAAAGAGTCATCAGAAACCACTACAGGCCGGCGCCGTGGCTCAACAGGCTAATCCTCCGCCTTGCAGCGCCGGCACACCAGGTTCTAGTCCCGGTTGGGGCGCTGGATTCTGTCCCGGTTGCCCCTCTTCCAGGCCAGCTCTCTGCTGTGGCCCAGGAGTGCAGTGGAGGATGGCCCAAGTGCTTGGGCCCTGCACCCCATGGGAGACCAGGAAAAGCACCTAGCACCTGGCTCCTGCCATCGGATGAGCGCGGTGCGCCGGCCGCAGCGCGCCGACCGCGGCAGCCTTTGGAGGGTGAACCAACGGCAAAGGAAGACCTTTCTCTCTGTCTCTCTCTCTCTCTCTCACTGTCCACTCTGCCTGTCAAAAAAAAAAATAAAACACTACAAAGAGCTCTATGCTAACAAAGTTGGAAAATCTAGAAGAAATGGTTAGATTCCTGGACAGGTACAGCCTACCTTAATTGAGCCATGAAGACATAGAAAACCGAAACAGACCCATAACCAAGATGGAGATTGAATCTGTAATAAAGGCCTTCCTAACATAGAAAAGCTCAGGACTGGATGGCTTCACTGCTGAATTCTACCAGACATTTAATGAAAAAATAATTCCAGTTCTTCTCAAGCTATTCTAAACAATTGAAAGGGACAGAATCCCCACAAATTCCTTCTATGAATCCACCATCACCTCAATCCCTAAATCCAGAAAAGATGCAATAGAGAAAGAAAACTACAGACCAATTTCCCTGATAAACACAGATGCAAAAATCCTCAACAAAGTTCTGGCCACTCAAATTCAACAACACATCAGGAAGATCATTTACCCAGACCAAGTGGGATTTATCTCTGGTATGCAGGGATGGTTTAACATTTGCAAATCAATCAATGTGATACATCACATTAACAAAATGAAAAACAAACTGTATGATTATCTCAATAGATGCAGAGAAAGCATTTGATAAAATACAACACCCTTTTATGATGAAAACTCTAAGCAAATTGTATCTAGAAGGAACATTCTTCTACACAATCAAGGCAATTTATGACAAACCCATGGCCAGCATCCTATTGAAGGGGAAAAGTTAGAAGCATTCCCACTGAGATCTGGAACCAGACAGGGATGCCCACTTTTACTATTGCTATTCATTATAGTCCTGGAAGTTTTAGCCAGAGCCATCAGACAAAAAAAGAAATCAAAGGGATTCAAATCAGTAAGGATGAAGTCAAACTATCCTTATTTGAAGATTATATGAATATATCTATATCTAGATAGATAGATAGATAGATAGAACGAACCCAAAGGACTTCAGTTGGAGACTACTGGAACTCATAGCAGAGTTTGCTAAAATAGCAGGATATAAAATCAACACACAAGAAACAACAGCTTTTTATGCACAGATAATGCCACAGCTGAGATAGAACTTCTAAGATCAATCCCATTCACAATAGCTACACAAAAAATTAAATAACTTGGAATAAATTTAACCATGGATGTCAAAGATCTCTGTGATAAGAAATACAAAACTTCAAAGAAAGAAATAGAAGAAGATACAAAAAAAGTGGAAAAATCTTCCATATTCATGGATTGGAAGAGTCAATATCATCAAAACGTCCATTCCTCTGAAAATAATTTACATATTCAATGTTATACCAATTAAAATACTAAGACATTCTTCTCAGATCCAGAAAAAATGATGCTGTAATTCATTTGGAAACACAAGAGACTTCAAATAGCTAAAGCAACCTTATAAAACAAAAACAAAGCCAGAGGCAACACAATATCAGATATCAAGATAAACTACAAGGCAGTTATAACCTAAACAGCCTGGTACTGGTCCAAAAACAGATGGATAGACCTACTTGATAGAATAGAAATGTCAGAAATCAATCCAAGCATCTACAACCAACTTGTATTTGACCAAGGAGCTAAAACTATTCCCTCGAGCAATGAAAGTCTCTTCAAGAAATGGTGCTGGGAAAACTAAATTTCCACATGCAGAAGTATGAAGCAGGACCCCTACCTTACACCTTACACAAAAATCCATTAAAGATATAAATCAACAATCCAATAGCATCGAATTACTAGAGAGCATTGGAGAAATTCTGCAAGACATCAGCACAGGCAAAGAGTTCGTGGAAAAGACCCTGGAGGCACAGTCAATAAAAACCAAAATTAACAGATAGGATTACATCAAATTGAGAAGCTTCTGTACAGCAAAAGAAACAGGAAAGTAAAGAGTCAATCAATAGATTGGGAGAAATTATTTGCAAACCATGCAACTGATAAAGGATTAATAACCAGAATATATAAAGGGATCAAAAAATTCTACAACAGTAAAACAAACAACCCAGTCAAGAAACGGGAAATACCTTAGAGTATTTTAGGCATGGAAAGCCAAGACACTCTGGAGGAAAAAAAAAAAAAAGAAGACCTAAATGAAAGATGTCTGTGAGTGAGATCCCAGTGGAAAGAACGCGGCCATCAAAGAAGGAGGTACCTTTCTCTGAAGGAAGGAGAGAACTTCCACTTGGACTATGACCCTGTCGGAATAAGATCGAAGTCGGCGAACTCAAAAGGCTTCCATATCCTTGGCAACTCATGACTAGAGCCTAGTGGGATTACTGACGCCATAAACAAAAGTGTCAAATTGTTAAATCAACAACAGGAGTCACTGTGTACTTACGTCTCATGTGGGATCTGTCCTTAATGTGTTGTCCAATGTGAAGGAATGCTATAACTAGTACTGAAACAATATTTTTACACTTTGTGTTTCTGTGTGGGTGCAAACTGATGAAATCTTTACATAGTATATACTGAATCGATCTTCTGTATATAAAGATAATTGAAAATGAAAAAAAAAAACTTGGTGTTAAATTGGAAATTGCATAGAAAATTAATCAATTTTTAAAAAAATATCATGTAGAATCTCTGTCCTTAATGTGCTGTACATTGTGATTTAATGCTATAACTAGTACTCCAACACTATTTTTCACTTTGTGCTGCTATGTGAGGGCAAACTGTTGAAATCTTTACTTAATATATACTAAACTGATCTTCTGTATATAAAGAGAATTGAAAATGAATCTTGATGTGAATGCAAGGGGAGAGGGAGCAGGAAAGAGGAGGGTTGCGGGTGGGAGGGAAGTTATGGGGGGGGGGGGAGCCATTGTAATCCATAAGCTGTACTTTGGAAATTTATATTCATTAAATAAAAGTTAAAAAAAAAAAAAAGAAATGGGCAAAAGACTTAAACAGACATTTCTCAAAAGAGAAATCCAAATGGCCAATAGACACATGAAAAAATGCTCAGAATCACTAACCGTTAGGGAAATGCAAATCAAAACCACAGTGAAGTTTCACCTTATCCCTGTTAGAATTGCACTCATGGGGCCGGCACCATGGCTTACTTGGTTAATCCTCTGCCTGTGGCACCGGCATCCCATATGGGCACCGGGTTCTAGTCCCAGTTGCTCCTCTTCCAGTCTAGCTCTCTGCTGTGGCCTGGGAAGGCAGTAGAGGATGGCCCAAGTCCTTGGGCCCCTGCACCCATGTTGGAGACCCAGAAGAGGCTCCTGGCTCCTGGCTTCGGATCAGTGCAGCTCCAGCCATTGAGGCCAACTGGGGAGTGAACCAGCGAATGGAAGAGCTCGCTCTCTCTCTCTCTCTCTCTCTCTCTGCCTCTCCTCTTCTCTCTGTGTAACTCTGACTTTCAAGTAAGATAAATAAATCTTAAAAAGAAAAAAAGAAATCCCAGGTAAAAATAAGAGTGGGAATCAGAGAGGGAGGAGCTATACAGTTCGGCATACATTCCCTCAGACTTACCCATAAGGGTAAAGCTAAAAACTCTCCATAGGACTCAAATACCATTAAGCTGGGTGGTACTAATTCCATCTTATGTGATAAAGTGATCATATTAAGTATGGAATTGATCATATAGATAGGATTAAGTATCAAAGGGATCACATAAATAAGGTCAAGTGTCTGGTAATAACAATACATAGAATCACAAAGGAGAAAAATTTCCAAGTGGGAAGCAGTCTACACAGCAGACTCAGAATGACAAACACCCTAAACAGAACTCTAACCTCAGAATCAATGCCTAAGGTATTTGCATCTGGCTGAAAAGCCCATGAAAGCATTTCAGGCATGGAAAGCCAAGACATAGCAGCAAAAAATGTTCTGCATGAAGGATCCATGTGAGTGAGATCCCAGTGGAAAGAAGAGGCCATCAAAGAAGGATGTACTTTTCTCTGAAGGGAGGAGAGAACTTCTATGTTGCATATGGCCCTGTCTAATACCGACAGAATTTGTGGACTCAAAAGGCTTCCACATGTCAAGAACCTCGAGTGGGCATTGACGTCAAAAATAAGAGTGTTAATTGTTAAATCAACAACAGGTGTCACTGTGCACTTACTCCCCATGTTGGACCTCTGTCCCTATTAAGTTGTACTATTAAATAACTGTAAAACTTGCTATCAATCTGTACTTCATACCTGGCATGAGGGGTGCAAACTGTTGAAATTTTTACTTAGAATAGAGTTGGTCTTCTGTATATAAAGTTAATTTAAAACAAACCTTAATTAAGAATGGGATTGAAGAAGGAGTAGGAGGTAGGACAGGAGAGGGGGTGGGAAGGTGGGAATGGAGTTTAGAACCACCATATTGCTAAAAGCTGTACCTATGAAATTTGTATTCATTCAATAAAATCCTTCTAAAAGAATACTTTATTTCTTTTTAATATTTTAAAGGCATTGAGAGACAGTGAGAGAGAGAGAAAGAGAGCGAGCAACAGAGAGTGCTTCCCTAATGCCGAAACAGTCAGGGTTGGGCCAGCCTCAAGCCAGCAGCCTAGAACTTAGTCATGTCTCCCTTATGGTGGCAAGGACCCAGTATTTGAGCCATCACCTGCTGCCTGCCAGGATGCACATTAGCAAGAAACTAGAAGCAAAAGTGGAGACAGGACTTGAATGTAGGTGTCCCAAAAGTGTCTTAGCCTCTACACCAAATGCTCATCCCTGCATAGTTTTCTCATAACGTATGTTTCATGAATTTCTTAAAAATTCCTCTCTGTACCTAAGTCCTCCAATCCATGAACTTGAGAAGTCTTTCCATTTGTCTTCTCTAATTTCTTTGATCAATGCTTTGTAGTCTTCAGCATGTAAGTCTTTCACATCCTTGTTTTTTAAGATTTATTTATTTTACTTGAACGTCACAGTTACACAGAGAAGAGATGCAGAGAGAGAGGTCTTCCATCCGCTGGTTCACTCCCCCAGACGGCCACAATGGCCAGAGCTGTGCCGATCTGAAGCCAGGAGCCAGGAGCTTCTTCTGGATCTCCCATGTAGGTGCAGGGGCCCAAGGACTTGGGCCATCTTCTACTGCTTTCCCAGGCCATAACAGAGAGCTAGATCGGAAGCTGAACAGCCGGGTCTTGAACCGGCACCCATATGGGCTGCTGGCACTGCAGGGAGCAGCTTTACCTGCTATACCACAGCGCCAGCCCCTCACATCCTTTTTAAGTCTATTGCTAAATATGTATTCTTTTTTGTGCTATTATAAATGAGTTATCAGTTTCCATTTTAAGATAGTTCATTAATAGAATGCAGAAACACAAATATCTTTGCTGTTCATTTTGTATCCTGCAACTTTAATTAATTTGTTTATTCTAAAAAATTAGTTATAGAGTCACTAGGGCTTTCTGTATATGAGATTATGTCATCTGCAATCAGGGACATTTTCCTTCTTTCTTTCCAATTTGAGTAGCTTTTATTTCATCTTGCCCAACTTCCCTGACAAGGACTTCCAGTCATATGATGGACAGAAGAGGTGAGAGGTGGCATCCTTGCCTTGCTCTTTTTCTGAGAGGAAAAGCTTTGAGTTTTTCACTACTGAGCATGATGCTAGCTGTGCGCTCTTCATATGTGGCCTTCACTATGTTGAGGTCATTGCCTTCTATTCCTACTTTGTTTAGAGTTTTTATCATAAAAGGGAATTGAATTTTGTCAAATGCTTTTTCTGCATCTATTGAGATGATCATGAAATTGTTATCCTTTATCATACTAATATGGTATATAACATCTATTCTTATATGTTTAATCATCCTTGTAAACCAGGTGTATAATTTTAGTGCATTGTTGAATTCAGCCTACTAGTATTTAGAAGATTTTTGCATTTTTATTCATAGGGAATATTAGCCAGTAGTTTCCATTTCTTGTTGTACCTTTGTTTAGCATTAGTATCAGGATGATCCCGGTCCCATGAAGTGAGTTTGGAAGTATTCCTTCCTCTAACTTTTTGGAAGAATTTGAGAAGTGTTGATATTCTTTCTTAAATGTTTGGTAGAAAATACCTGGGAATATGTTTGGTCAAGGGATTTCTTTGGAGAGGTTTTAGATTATTGACTCAGTCTGCTTACTAGTTATAGATCTGTTCAGACTTTCTATTCTTCATGACAGTCTTGGTAGTTTGCATGCTTCCAAAAATTTATTCACTTCTTCCAGTTTACCCAGTGTATCAGTTCTAATGGTTCTTCATAGTCTCTTACAGTCCATTTTTTTTTCCTGTAGCAACAATTAGATTGTCTCCTATTTATTTTTTGAGTCTTTTATCTAAAGGTTTACCAATTTTATCTTTACAAATAATCAATTCAGTTTTGTTTATTTTTCCATGGTTTTTCTATTCTCTATTCTGTTCTTTTTCTGCTCTAGTCTTTTTTTAAAAAGATTTATTTATTTATTTATTTATTTCAAAGTCAGAGTTACACAGAGAGAGGAGAGGCAGAGGTAGGGAGAGAGGTCTTCCATCCACTGGTTCACCCCCCAATTGCCACAATGGCCGGAGCTGTGCCAATCCAAAGCCAGGAGCTTTTTCTGGGTCTCCCACATGGATGCAGGGGCCCAAGGACTTGAACCATCTTCTACTGCTTTCCTAGGCCTTAGCAGAGAGCTGCATAGGAAGTAGAGCAGCCAGGTCTCCAACCAGCGCCCATATGGGATGCCAGCGCTCCAGGCCAGGGCATTAACCCACTGTGCACAGCGCCAGCCCCACACTCTAGTCTTTATTATTTCCTTTCTCCTGATAACTCCGGACTTAATTTACTTTTGCTTTTCTAGTCCCTTGATATTTAAAAAAAGATTGATTGATGTGAAAAGTAGAGTGACACAGAGAGAGGGAGAAACAGAGAGAAATCCTCCATTCACTGGTTCACTCCCCAAATGGCCACAACAGCCTGGGCTGAGTCAGGTCAACATCAGGAGCCTAGAACTTCATCTGGGTGCCCCACATGATGGCAGGGGCCTAAGCACTTGGGCCATCTTCTGCTGCTATCCCAGGTGCATTACCAGGGAGCTGGATTAGAAATGGAGCAGCCAGGATTCTATCTGCCTTTATACGGGACAACCTCATCGCAGGTATTGGCTCAACCTGCTGACACCAGCCCCAGGATCTTCTTTTTAAAAATAGGTATTTATTGCCATAAATTTCTCTCTTAGTACTGCTTCTGCTGCAACTCAAAAGTTTTTGTGTACTTTTATTACTATTATTTTCATTTTTGCTTGTCTCAAAGTATTTTATACTTTTTTTTTCCAGTGGTAAGCAAAGTAGCAAGGTTTCATGAGGCAGGGCATCCATAAGAACAGATGTGCTGTTATATATTAATATTAGCCATTGCAAAACACACCTAACACTGGAGCAAGGCAAAGGGTTTATTGGGTAACAACCAGCAGACCGGAATGAAGGGGCAGTGAAGGAAAAAGAGACAAAGTATGAGAGAGCCAGAGGAGAGCAGCTAGTGAGGAGAAAAGATAGAGCAGAGCAGAGAGGAGGAGAGGAGAGCAGAGAGCAGGAGAGAAGAGCCAAGGAACACGTGTTCAGGAACAGGCCCTTTTAAAACTTTGCCCAAGGGCGGGCAGGGAAGCAGGAGCAGCGAATCCCATTAGGATGGGGGTGGAGCCTGGCTCAGGGAGCTGGACCATGCGGCCACCTGGCTAAAACTGCCCCAGTTTCCTAACATGTGCACCTCTCCACACAGAATTTGAGAGAGAGAGACAGCCCACTCATTACGAATCTGGAAAGCAAGGTTACATAGATTACATATTTTACAGGAGAGAAGCTACCTCACAGGCAAGGCAGATGACTCAGGAAAAAGCTGAGACCTGAGCACACAGTCTGTGTTCTGACTGGGGCTAATAAAGGACAGGAGTCCAGTTCCTCCCATCCTTTCTCCTGCCCCCTTCTCTCTTCTCCAGGACAAAAAAGTGTGATTTAGGTGGAATTCTTCCCAAGGTTTCACTACTCAGAGCTATCAGACCGGGTAGCCCACCTGGGGCTGGGCAAGGTGATTGTTCTAGAGTGTCACTCTTGGAGGAGGTGAAGGTTTTATTGCCCAGTGTTATCAGGCTAGATAACCCATTTGGTGCTGGGGAGCTTTTGTTAGGCAAAGGCTGAGAGCACTTGTAAAGTTATGGGGTATGGACAGGACTTTGTAGTGTAAAACACTGGGATGCTTTCAAGGTGTGTTTCCCAGCTTCAAGGTGTGTGCAGCCTTTGTTTTCCCCAGGCCCCTCTCACAAAAGCTGATTTCTAACTTCCTACCTAACATTCCACCTCCTCAAGAAAAGTTCCCCATAATCTTATGGGGACAGAATGCAAAAGGTCTCAATTTCTGTATCTTCTTCCAGCTGACAAATGGATGTAGAACTGCTTATGGGTATTCTTCTCTTGATATCTGTCCTATGGTATCTCAGAGTGGCCTTGGAAAGGGCTGTCCTGTTTGATCCAGGGGACTGTTCTTATCATCTGATGGGATGGGCTGGAAGCCCTGATTTTCCTTGGTTCTCTGTATTTGTGGATGTTTATCACACAAAACAGTATTTCTCTCTGTCTTCCTAGACTGGTTATATAAAGAAGAAGAGCTCAGCAATCAGGCCAGCCAAAAATCCTAGAAGACTCTCAGCCTTTATCATATGATCTAGTAACCACATTCCTTTTAAAATTTTTATTTTTTTTATTTATGTGAAAGGCAGAGAGAGAGAGAGAGAACCTTCCATCTGCTGGTTCACTCCCCAAACAGCCACAACAGCCAGGTTAGACAAGGCCAAAGTCTCGAACTAGGACCTCCATCCTGGCCTCCCACATGTGTGGCAGGAGCCCAAGTAATCAGGCCATCATCTACTGCCGTCTCACGCACATTAGCAGAGAGCTTGGATCAGAAGTGGAACAGCCAGGACTCAAACTGACACTATGACATTGGACACCATCATCACCAGTAGCGGCTTAACCAGCACACCAATACACTGGCCCCCACTCTTCTTGCTATTTATCCCCAGTAGTTGAAAATCTATGTTCACAAAAAATTTGTGTATGAATATTCAAAGCAGGTATATCCATAATTGCCAAAACTGGGAAGCAACCAATATGTCCTTCAGTACATGAATGGATAGACTGTGCTACATTCAGAACATAGAATATTATTCAGCACTAAAAATAAATGAGCCATCAAGCCATAAAAAAGCATGGGAAAAAAATCAAATACAAATCACCACATGAAAGAAACCAATCTAAAAGGCTAAATACAGCATGATTCCAATCATACAACATTCCAGAAAAGGTAAAACTAGGGAGACAATAAAAAGATCAGTGGTTGCAGGGGGTTGTGAGGAGCGGTGGATGAATCAACAGAGCACGAGGTTTTTAGAGCAGTGAAACTACTCTGTATGACACAAATGGCAGCTACTTGTCATTATTCCTTTTTCCAAATCCACAGAATGTACAATACTAAGAATGAACCCTAATGTAAGCTGTAGGCTCTGGGTGGGAATGATGTGTCCACGTAAGATCATCAACTGCAACCAATGTATCACTGTGGAGAGGGTAGCTGATAACTACGGAAGCTGCACACATGAAATGGCAGAGGATTTAAGGGAAATCTCTATCTTCCTCTTAAGTTTGCTGTGAGTCTAAAACTGCTCTAAAATATAAATTTTTAAAGGAAAAATCATTATGTAGAGCAAAATATGTTAAACCAAAAAGTAAAAACTATATGAGTATTCATATGAAATTCTAAAGTAGGGGAAAAAATAATCTATGGGCATAAAAGTCACTTTCTAGTCATCCCATAGAAATGATGAGGGTAGTGAGGAAGAATTGACTAGAAAGTACCACAAGAGGCCATGGAAATTCTCTTCTGGGGAAATTGAAATGTTTTATGTCTATTTTGGATGGTGGTTACTCAAGTTATACATCTGAGGAAACATCATACTGAATTCTCAATTTGTACTTTTTTTTAATCTGTACATTTTAAAATATAGATTATATCAATTAAAACTACACCAGAGGGGCTGGCACTGTGGTACAGCCAGTAAAGCTGCCACCTGTAGTGCCGGCATCCCATATGGGCACCAGTTGAATCCTGGCTGCTCCACCTCTGATCCAGCTCCCTGTTAACATGCCTGGGAAAGCAGCAGAATATGCCAAAAGTGCTTGGGCCCCAGAATCCAAATGGGAGACCTGGAAGAAGCTCAGGGCCCCTTGCTTCAGTCTGGCCGAGCCCTGGCCATTGCTGCCATTTGGGAAGTAAACCAGAAGATGGAAGACTTCTCTCCCTGCCTCTGCCTCTCCTGCTCTGTAACTCTGCCTTTCAAATACATACATACATACATACATAACTTTAAAAACAGATACTTAGCATACACCCATGATTATTCATATGTACAACATCCTTCCTGTAATTTCAGTGTATTTCTTGTCCTCAGAGGTTCATTTGTATCAAGATTAAGGACTCCTGGACTAACTGACTTCTCAGTTTTCTAACGTCTTAAATTCTTTGAAGGAAAAACAGTGGTGGAACGACTCTGTAATTACAGTCAATGGGGAAAATGACTACTCCAAATTCCACAGACCTGCTTTTCACCTAGAGCATCAAGTAAGAAACACACACATCTTTCTTTAAAGTTAACTGTAAAGGTCAATGACTTCATTCAGGCTTAGTGGAGCAGAGATGGAAGTCAGGACAACAAAAAACAACACTAACTGGAGAAGGCCACCAGCCATAGGAGATTCACCAGGAGACAGATTCACCACTCACAAGCTGCAGAACCCTGAAGGTCAGTTGTCTCATTTCAAGGATAAGCACATTGAGTCCTACCTAAGACTGAGCAGCTGAAGTCCAAATAGCAGGTTAACAGCAGAGCCTGAATTACAACCCTGTCTCATCAAGCTCAACTGCTATAGACCCTGGTGGTTTTTCTGCTCAGTCTCTATCTTCTTGGAATTTTTCCATAGTATTACTATGTACATAATCACAACAGATGCTACTACATTCCTTTAAAATGAGCTCCCTAACCTGGTCCCCAGTTTATGAGTCCATAGGTGAACACAGGACTAAGCTTATACAATTTATCTTTTCCAGAGAGACGGAAGAGAACAGGTGGAGAAGGAAACAAAGACTCTAACCTCCACTAGATATTTAGATGAGGGTACTTCAAAAAGGTTATAGAATTTTTTTTTTTTTGACAGGCAGAGTGGACAGTGAGAGAGAGAGACAGAGAGAAAGGTCTTCCGTTGCCGTTGGTTCACCCTCCAATGGCCGTCGCGGTCGGCGCGCTGCAGCCGGTGCACCGCGCTCGTCCGATGGCAGGAGCCAGGAGCCAGGTGCTTTTCCTGGTCTCCCATGGGGTGCAGGGCCCAAGCACCTGGGCCATCCTCCACTGCACTCCCGGGCCACAGCAGAGGGCTGGCCTGGAAGAGGGGCAACCAGGACAGAGTCCGGCGCCCCAACCGGGACTATAACCCGGTGTGCCGGCGCCGCAAGGCGGAGGATTAGCCTGTTGAGCCACGGCGCCGGTTCAAAAAGGTTATAGAATTTAAACTGTATTTTGGGGGATAGGTGTTGTGCAGCAGGTTAAGCTGCTGCTTGGGAAACCCAGATCTCGTATCAAAGTACCTGGCTCAAGCCCTGGCTACTCTGTACTTCCTATCCAGCTTCCTGTTAATACAACTTGGGAGGCAGCCGATGATGGCCCAACAACTTGGATTCATGCCACTTACATGAAAGACATGGATGCAGTTCTTGGACCCTGGCTTCAGCTTGGCCTGGCTCAGCAGCTGTGGGCATCTGGGAAATGAACCAGCAAATGGATAATCTTTCTATATCCCTCAAATCCTCTGTCACTCTTTCAAATAAATAAGTAAATCCTTAAATTAAAAGTTTATTGTCATGCAAAAATTTTTGAAATCCACTTCATAACTTTCTCAAAAAACACATTTCCCATGAACTTTTTGAAGAACTCCTCATCTGGGGCCAGTGCTGTGGCCTAGCAAGTTAAGCCTCCATCTGCAGCACTAGCATCCCATATAGGCACCAGTTTGAGTCTTGGCTACTCTGCTTCCAATCCAGCTCCTGCTGATGGCCTGGGAAAAAGCAGTGGAAGATGGCCTAAGTGCTTGGGGCCCTGCACCCATGTGGGAGACCCAGAAGAAGCTCCTGGCTTGGATCATCCCAGAGCCAGCCGTTGTGGCCATTTGGGGAAATGAATTGGCGGATGGAAGACATCTCTGTCTCTCCCACTGTCTATAAATCTGCCTCTCAAATAAATAATAATTTTTTAAAAAAATCATCTGCATAGACTTATAATCTTATTTCTCTACCAATTTTTTGCAATAGCCTCATACCTTAGGAGCTTCTGGCAAAGGCCATTACCTGCCCCATGACACTCATATACCTTGCTGCTGGACAATCTATAAATCAGAAGCACCTAGGGAGTACAGCTACTGATTGGCTTCCAGGTTCTCTTTGAGAGGTCAGAGGTAATGGAAGAAATCCAGAGACCCTGAAAAGGCTGTGAGGAAAATTAAACCTAATAATGGCAAATAAGAGAAGTGTTGGCATGAGAAAAATAAGGAACACTTCTGAAGTTGAGCTGTTTTATTCTAAAGAAAAGTTATGGAAAAACACATGGCCATTTATCAGACAGTTATTGAGAGAAGCAAAAACTTGAAAGTCAACTAAATGTCCAAAATAGAAAACATGTCAAATAAGTGTTGATTTAGCACTTTAATAAACTATTGCATAAACATTAAATATCCTATTCTGGAGAATATTTAATGATTTGGCCATTGCTTTCAATATAATTTCAATCATTACCAAAAGAATACAAAACCATATGATAAAATAACCCCAAGCTTGAAGAGGTAGGGATACCTGTTTATATTAATATGCATGGAAGATAAATAAATAAATCCAATAAATCAGATTGTGATTTTTCTCCAGTTGGTTCTTTGTCAACTACCAGAATTATAGCACAGAAAAATCACTTACTCTACTTCCACCCAATCCAAACAATTAAATTAAATGCAGTAAATGTCAAGTTTCTTCATAAGAAAAACAGACTTATTTATTAGAGTTGATAGACAAAGAAGGAAGAATTGACTCCCAATCCTTGTCTTTGCAGATGTTCTGCTGCTGATTCCATACAGGGTATTTTCAGGCCCCCAAGCATCTCTTTTTCTCTTTCTTTCTTTCAAGATTTTTTTAAATGCAGTTACAGAGAAAGAGGGAGAGATACACAAGGAGAGAGAGACAGAGACAGAGAGAGAAAGAGAAAGAGAGGTAAAGATAATCTTCCATCCACTGGTTCACTTCCCAAATGGCCTCAATGGCCAGTGCTGGGCTAGACCAAAGCCTGGAGCCAGGAGTATCATCTGGGTCTCTCACATGAGTGCAGAGGCCCAAGCACTTGAGCTATCTTCTGCTGCTTTCTCAGGCACATTAGTAGGGAGCTAGATTGGAAGTAGAGTCTGAAACTTGAATAGAAACCCATATAGGATGTCAGTGTCACAGGCAGTGGCTTAACCTGCTGCACCACAATGCTAGCCCCTCAAGCATCACTTTCATGTTAACAGTTAAATGTGGTTGCAATGTCATAAATCATGTGACACCCTTATACCTTGCTGCTGGGTTCATGACAAACATTACCTGTTTTGGACAAAGCAAAGTGGTCATTGTGCCAGCTGGTGAAATGAATGTGACCCAAAGCATCACAGACCATCATCTGAGCTCTGTTTTCTCACAGAACCCACTTTCCTCCTCCTATCACTGGTCCATATCCACAAGCTTTTCTGTAAAAATCCAAACGGGTGCAAACAATGACTCTAGCAGGGTGTCCTCAAAGCCTTTTCTATGCTCAGCATTGCGATTTCAGTTGTGGGATCATGGGGAAAGCCAGGGAGTTGGTGCTTAGGGAGGGTCAGGACCATAAGAGTTGTAATGAAAGATCACACAGGATTCAGAATAGCAGCTATCCCCAACCACATGCACATAATTCTGTATTTTAATTATCAGCTCAGTCATATCAGTGTATGATTCCACCCACAGACCTCAGCACAAAGGGTCCTTGCACTGAGCCTCAAATTTAAAAGGCCCCATGTGCCACAAAAATATGTTTATTAAATAACACATAAGTAAGTTTTTCCATCAGTACTCAACACTAGAAGGCAGAGCCCACTCCCTAAACACCTGCTCTCAAGAGTGGCACTGCTGAGGTTCCAGGAAAGCAGCTCAGCATTTGTCCTATGTCCTTGAATACAGCATGACTGATTCCAAATGCCATGGGGGTCTGTGGGTTGTGTCACTGCCAGCATCAAAGCCATAATTCAGCATGTAGGGAGGATTTGTGTGGCTTAGGTTACAGAAAAGATGAATTAATTAACTTGTCACATCCTTCCACAAAGATAGCATGAATGTGAGATTCTGGAATAATGAAATATCATTTCCCAGTGGTACTCAGTGTCTCCCCCCTCCTTTTTTTTTTTTTTTTTTTGCTTCTCTTTGTATTACAATACGTATTCCAGAAATATCCACAAAAGAGCATATCATTCATAATTGCACATAGTAACTATGGAATATTTTGACATATTTAACAACTCATGGAAAGCTATCTGGAAATCATTAAATAAAAAAAATAGGGGTGAATGGCTGGTGCAGTGGCTAAGCCACTGTTTGGGATGCCTGAATTGCCTATTAGCGTCCCTGGCTCAAGTCCCAGCTACTCCACTCTCAATTCCAGTTTCCTGCTAATGCGTATCTTAGGAGGCAGCAGGCAATGGCTCAAATACCTGGTTCCCTACCACCCACATGAGAGACCTGGATGGAGTTCTGAGCTTTGCTGTCATTCCGGCCCAGATCTGACTATTGTGGGAATTGGAGGAATGAACCAACAGATCAAAGAACTGTCTCTCTGTGTATGTATTTCTCTGCTTTTCAGATAACGTGAAAATAAACAAAAATTTTAAAAATAAAGAGAATAGTTTATATACTATTTTCTCATTTGTGGGGTTTTTAAAAAAAATCATATAGGGAAACACAGTGGGTTTAGTCACTGTTTGCAACACTGGCATCCCATATCAGAGTGCCAGTTCAAGTCTGGGCTGTTCTGTCTCTGACCCAGCTCCCTGCTAATGCACATGAAAGAGCAACAGGTGATGGCATAAGTGCTTGAGTTCCTGCCACCCATGAGGGAGACCAGGATGGAGCTACAGTTTCCTGGCTTCAGCCTGGCCCATCCTTGGGTAGTATAGCCATTTGGGGAGTCAATCGCCAGACAACAAAGATCTCTCTTTCTCTCTCTTTGAAACAAATAAATAAATCTTTTGAAGGAAGGAAGAAGGGAAGGAGAGAAGGAGGGAAGGAAGGAAGGAAGGAAGGAAGGAAGGAAGGAAGGAAGGAAGGAAGGAGGGAGAGGTGTCAACAGTTTAAGCCACTGCTAACATCCCATATGGGCACCAGTTTGAGTCCTGGCTGGTCCACTTCCGATCCAGCTCCTTGCTAATGAGCCTGGGAAAGCAGTAGAAGTGGTCAAAGTACTTGGGCCCCAGTACTTATATGGGAGACTGGGATAGAGTTCCATGCTCCTGACTTTACCTGGTCCAGTCCAGGCAGCAGTTGTAGTCATCTGGGAAGTGAACCAAGAGATGGAAGATCTGTGTCTGCGTGTGTCTCTCTTCTCTATCTCTCCCTCTCTCTCTAACACTGCCTTTTAAATGAATATTAGAAAAATAAATACATTGGTATAACCATACTAAATTTCTAAAATCTTCTGTCTTAAGAGATTAGAGTCTAGTACTAGAGGATCTTGTTCTTTATTTCCTGTTCTTCTAAAGTATTTGAACATTTCTTACAATTCATAGATTACTTCAATTAACAAAAACTAGGATTTAATAGCAAAAATTACTTATGCATTAAATGAATTTCATTTTCTTTTCTGTTGATCTTCATTTTATAATATTTGTATGCTGAACATGTATTCTACAGTAATGTCTTAAATTCATAAAAGTTATAGTAACTAGCCACTCTCCCCCGTTAATTAGCCCAATATGCTTCCAGGAGATTTGCTCCCTGTATCTAGCTGAGAATATTTCTAGTGACACACTACTGCAGGTGGTGAGTGTGAGTGTGGGTGTGAGAGAGAAAGAAACAGAGAAATACAGAGACAGGACAGAGACGTACAGAGAGATACAGAGAGAGAAAGCCAACAGCTGCCAGTCTCCCCGGAGAAGCAAATGCAGGAAAGCAGCAAGGACAACACCACGAGGATAATGCTTCGTCCTGGGTTTCCAGGGACTCTTCTAGGCAGCACTCTGAAAAATCCCAAGTCCCAAGCATGACGCTCACACACTTGGCCTGCCTGAAAACTGCTGACAGGCTCAGAAGCAGATGAGGAAGGCACAAGGCCCAGCAGCTGAAGCTGAGTTGCTACGAGCAGAATGTCCAATAAAATGAATCATTAACAGGTGAGTGGGGGAAAATAAGAGAGCCAGAGAGCAGGAGGCTGACCAGCAAACTCAGAGTGGGACCAGGCAGGCACAAAGCCTCAGCTGCCAGGACTCTTTCTGGCGCTCACTTGGGATTCCGACAGGGCAGGTGGTGGCTTAACCCCGTGAACCACAACACCACCCCTTGGTTATTTTCTAAACTCGAATAAAGTTCCCATAGTATGTCTTCCTTCCTTCTCTGCAGATAGGAATGGAAGGGACACTCCCTTTTTCTGACAGTCCCACAACTCCATCAGCATCCATGACCTTCCCAGCATACAAGCCCATTATCTCAAAGGCCTCCCTTCCTGCAAGCCTTCAGAGTGGGCAGTTATGAACAAGAGTCACCTGTACTCAAGGACCTTCGAGTTATGAAAGTTTATGTGTCGAGCACGTAAAACTGAAGACAAGAAATGTAGGATTCACAGGATGGGGAAGAGAAACTGGAGAACAAGTTCAAGTGAAATACATTTTATTACCAATACCTTAGAAATAATTAGCTCTTATGAAAGCAATGTCCTGTTACTGCCATCTCTATGTGTCTTAGTATAATCTTCCTATTCCAAAAAATATGTGTACTGGGGCAAGCATTTAGCCTAAGGGTTCAGATGCTGATTTAGATGCCCACATCCCATTGGGGCCAGTGATGTGGCATAACAGGTAAAGCCACTGCCTGCAACACTGGTATCCCATTTGGGTGCCAGTTTCGAGTCCTAGCTGCTCCACTTCCAGTCTGGCTCCCTGCTAAAATGTCTGGAAAAACAGCAGAAGATAGCCCAAATGCTTGGACCCCTGCACTCATGTGGGAGACTAGATGAAGCTCTTGGCTCCTGACTTCAGTCTGGCATAGCTCTGGATGTTACAGCCCCTTGCGAGGTGAACTAGTAGATGAGATATCCATCTCTCTGTCTCTCTCCCTCTCTTTCTCTCTTTTTCTCTCCCTCTCTCTCTTTCTCTCTTCCTCCCCTCCTCCATCTTTCTCTGGAACTCTGACTTTAAAAATAAGTAAGTGGCCAGCACCAAGGCTCACTTGGCTAATCCTCTGCCTGTGGCGCTGGCACCCTGGGTCCTAGTCCCGGTCAGGGCGCCGAATTCTGTCACGATTGCCCCTCTTCCAGCCCAGCTTTCTGCTGTGGCCCGGGAAGGCAGTGGAGGATGGCCCAGGTCTTTGGGCCCTGCACCCGCATGGGAGACCAAGAGAAGCACCTGGCTCCTGGCTTCGGATCAGCGCAGCGCACCGGCCGTATGGCCACTTGTGGGGTGAACCAACGGAAAAAGGAAGACCTTTCTCTCTGTCTCTCTCTCTCACTGCCTAACTCTGCCTGTCAATATATATATATATGTAAATTTTTTAAAAAAGCCTACATCCCATATCAGCGTGCTTAGGTTTGATTCCCAGCTCCACTCCTAACGTGAGTTGCCTGCTAATGTTGAGCCTGGGAGGCAGCAGATGACGCCTGAAGTGGTTGGGTTCCTGTCACCGACATGGGAGACCTGTACTGAATGATTTAATTCTTGTTTCCTGACTTTGGCCCTGCTCCACCTGGGTAGTTGTGGATATTTGGAGAGTCAATCAGCAAATAGGAGCACTCACTCTCTCTCCAAAATAAAAATTTTAATAAATACATATGTGAGAATTCACTGGTATCTGTGAAATGCTTAAGATATCTGAGTAGGAGGCTCTTTTCAAGAGTATTCTATTGCAATACATAATACCCCACACCCACACACCCACCCACACCCACCTATAAACCAAAGCCAAGACCCCACAGGTACCCAAGAGCCCCAGTGCAGTGATTATCCATTCAAAATTCTGCACGTAGAGTCTCAATAGAAAAGAAAATTGGAATTCAGTCTTGCCATCCAACAGCTCTCAGATCCGCACTGCTGCCTCTACGTGATTCTTATCAGTCTGATTTGAAAAGCCTGACGCAGGCATTTTTCAGCCCTGGGCCAGGGTAACTGCTGCTCTCCTCAGAAAATGTGATCAGCAAGCTAGTTGTTGAATTCAAAGTCTAAATCCCTTAATCGTGAGGAACATGTTTTCAAATAACAATACCGCCTAGAAATCATACAGTGCTTTATATTTTCAAAGCGGGTTCACCAGCACAGTCTCACTTGATCTTCTCCCAGTACTGACAGCTGGGCAGAGCAGGAAAGAGCAAACCACTCAGGGCAAAGCCACGTGCCCAAGGCTGCTCATGAAGGCATGCCCCTGGGTATGCTTTGGTTGAGTCAGAAGGAAGACCCTGACCCCAGGACTCTTTCTGTTGCCTGGGAAACCTTGTACATTGAGGGCACTTCTGCCAGCTTAATTGAGAGCTCACATGCACTTGGGTCCCCTCGGGGTCTTTGTGTCTCCATCTGCTTGGAGGGCTCATCCTCCCACAGTAACTCCCAGAACAGCCACTTCATTCCCACTGTTCATATCTTCGCTCCAATACTGCCCTCCAAGAGGCCTTTCCTAACCTGACTTCAGGAGGTGAGGCTCCTCCACCAGGACATGCCTTGCTTCCTAGAACCTAGCACTTTCTGAATGGGTAATCTCGTTAATTCAATTCCACATCTGTTGCAGACATTTGGGGGAGGAATCAGTAAATGGAAGCCCCCCCCCCTCTCTTTCCCAACCCACATGTCATTGAGTATTTGCCTCTCAAATAAATGTTTAAATTTTTTTTAATTTGAGAAATAATTCTTATTAATTATGAGTTATTTCATGTACCACTCAATCAACCAACAAAAAAATGCTGAATACTTACTAAGCCCCAGAAAATATAGTAAACATCTTGAAATATCAAAGGATATTGGCAAGTTATGCTTCTGGCCCTCAGGACATACCATCTTCTAAGCTGACATAAGTACATAAGCATTCTCAAAATAAAATAGAAAACCTCAAGTGCTATTATGGACAAATTCATATTTGAAGTCTCCATCTCCAGTATTTCAGAAGATAACCTTGTTTGAAGACAGAGTTTCAAAGACGTGATCAACTAAAATGAGGTAATTTGGGTGGATTTTAATCCAATGTGACTCCTCATAAGAAGGAAGGCACCTAAACAGCAATCTGACCTCAGAATCAGCCCTTAAGGCATTTGGTTCTGGCTGAAAATATCATGAGAGCATTTCAGGCAGGGAAAGCCAAGACATAGTGGCAAGAATGGTTCTCCATAAAAGATCTTTGTGAGTGAGACCCAATTGGAAAGAACGGCCCATCAAAGAAGGATATACTTTTATCTGAAGGGAGGAGAGAACTTCCACTTTGCACATGGCCCTGTCTAAATACTGACAGAGTTTGTGGACTCAAAAGGCTTCCAAGGCCTTGGCAGCTCATGTCAAGAGCCTCAGGTGGTCACTGACATCAAAAAATAAGAGTGTTAATTGCTAAATCAACAACAGGAGTCACTGTGCACTTACTCCCCATGTTGGACCTCTTTACTTAATGAGGTGTACTATGAGAGTTAACGGTAAAATGTGTCTTCAAACAGTACTTTATACTTTGTGCATCTGTATGGTTGCAAACAATTGAAATCTCTACTTAGTACAGAGTTGGTCTTCTGTATATAAAGTGAATTAAAAATGAATCTTAATTAAAAACGGAATGGAAGAGGGAGTAGGAGGTGGGATGAGAGTGGGGGTGGAAGGGTGGGAATGGGGGGAAGAAACACTATATGAAATATATGAAATATAAATATGAAAATATATGAAATATAAATATGAATATAAATATGAATATAAATTTAACATTATATTCATTAAATTAAAACCTTCAAAAAAAAAAAAAAAGGAAGGCACCAGGGCTGGCACTGTGGGGTAGCAGGTGAAACCACCACCTGCGATGCTGGAATCCCACATGGCTGCCAGTTCACATCCTGCTTGCTCTACTTCCTATCCAGCTCCCTGCTAATGCACCTGGCGAAGCAGTGGAGTATGGCCCAAGTACTTGGACCCTTTCACCAGGTGGTTGGCCGAGATGAAGCTCCTGGTTCCTGGCTACATTCTGGCCCAGGCCTGGCCATTGCAGTCATTTGGGGAGTAAATCAGAGGATGGAAGACCTCTCTTTGCCTCTCCTTCTCTCTGTAACTGCACCTTTTAAGTAAATAAATCTTAAAAAAAAAAAAAAAAAGGAAGGCAAGCACAAAGAAAAGTCCCTGTGAGGACACACCAGGATAGCAGCAAGTGCCAGTTAAGGAGAGAGACCTCCGGAAAGCAAATCTGCTGACTCCTTGATCTTGGACTTCCAGCCTCCAGAACCGTAAGCAAATGAATTTTTGTTGTTTAAAGCACCCAGATTATGGTACTTAGTTACAGCCACCCTCCACAGCTCAGACAAGTGCCTTCACGGAAATGAAGAAAATCTTCATCCACAGACACAGCTGGGAAGATTCTTGGAGAAGATGGAATTTGATTTAGACTTTAAACGTAGTGGAATTCTACATATAGAGATGGGTGCGGTGGAAGCCAGCTCCAGCTTGAAACTGCTTTTCAAGGCCAGATCAAAGAGCAGGATCTCACTCTAGTGGTTTAGAGGGCCTCTGAGGGATTTTGCTCAAGACAAGGTCAAAGCCAAACCAAAATCAAGGTGCACTACCTCTGCAACTTGTACAAAATGCACTGAGAGAAGAGGAGGAAAGTGTGAAGGGAAGTTGAGACATTCCACCTGTAGCCCAAGCAGGAAGTGCTGGGGCCTGAATAGGGCAATAAAGGCTACAGGAGATACCTAGACTTCTCGTCCATGCAGCTTCCATTCTCCCTTTCTGGTAAAGGTTCCCCAGCTTTCTCTGACAGAATCATCATTCCCTCCCCACCTGCCTTCCAGGCAGGGTCACTTGAGTGAAATGAAACATGTGATGGCACACATCCCAGGCCTGGCCAATCATCTTATTCGCCTCCTGGCAACAGTGATGTCAAAGCCAAGAACCACAAATGGAGTAGCTTACAACAGATTTATTTCAGCACAGGTCTGAAGACTAGAAGTCCAAACTGAAGGTGTCTGCAGGGCCAGGCACCCTCCCAAGTCCCTTCCACACTTGGTAGTCCCATGTGTTTTTTTGCTCCAGCTGATGTCACTCTAATTTCTACTTCTATCTTCACCTTTATCCCTCTTCCCTATGTCTCTGTGTCTTTGCACAGCATTCTCCTCTGTTTCTCTCTCTTCTTTTTAGTAGGGCACCTGTCATGTTGGATTAAGGATCCATCCTACTCTATTATGACCTTATGGTAAGTTAACTAACTACACCTGCAAATAAGGTAACACTCTGAAATGCCGAAGATTACAAGTAGGCAGTTTAATTTTACCCCAAAAGACTTTTCCTAGAACTTTATTTGAAATATTAGAAAAGATTAACCTTACCACTACATGGCTTAACATAAGGAATGCATAAGCCTGGAGCTACCAAGGGTCATGAGTGCGCCATTAGAGAGGAATCAGCACAAAGTCCAGCCTGGAGAACAAACAAATTGTGATGGTGTGGTCTGAATTCCTAGATCCAACCTGCCTGAAGCTGAGTTCCAGCTATGGAAGTGATTGTGTTAAGTTTATTCATTAGTCCGATCTATATGTGTCGTTTAAAACCAACAGGCCTGCATATCACTGAAATACTAAGATTTGACCAGTGACTGTATATGAGAGCAGTAGGAGAAAATCAAATATTTATCCAAACCTGAGTTACAAAGAAGTAGGGAACAGTATGGGCAAAGAAAACTCAATAGGAAGAGCAAGTATGCGGATGAGGCAGATACTGATATTAATTTTGGACTTCCTGAGCTTAAGGTTCTAGGAGGATGTACATGGGGCTACATTCTGTGTGACATAGGAAAGGTAAGATAAGTGCTTAGGAAATAAAGAATACTGGCCATCACAGTAAGTATGATTTGTACTAGCACAGAGATATGTGTAGGTCAGAGTTCAATACCGGGGGGGGGGGGGGGAATCACTATAGATATTCCAAGTCAAAGGAGATTTAACCCAGGGAATTACCAATGCCATAAGCACTGCAAAAGCCAGAAGGCCAGGAGGGACAGAAGCTGAGGCCATGGCATTCCAAGACGTGCTACCACTGCTGCAAGTCCAAGGTTACAGGCTGTAGCGACCACTGTCCCGTCCAGCCCTAGTAGACATTAACTGTACAGTGGCATGATGCATTCAGCCACCACAGCAGCTTCTGAACATTCATGTTGCCACCACCTTGGCTCTATATAGGCACTGCTGTGGCAAAGTTTCAGGCAGAAACAACCAAGCAGTAGACTTCCCCTGCAACAGGCATCCTAGCTTCAACAAAAATGAGTTAACTTTCCAACCTCTCCCAATGGAAGGAAGAAGAAACAGCAGTTGACAAAGCCAAGTTGAAGATTCTGCCATAAGGAATGTTTGAGTACTATGAGGACACAAAGGAGCAATTAATTGTTGCTGTGATCACTGCACAGCCTGAACTTGACCTTTATGCCTACCCATCTCTAAAATGAGGCCGCTGAAGTCTGTGATTTGCAAGCATCCCTTCATCCCAGTTATTTCAGAAGTTTGTGAAAGACAACCGCGCTCCAACCCACAGTTAAATAGTTTTCTCCCTGAGAGTATTATCTTCCCAGCCGACAGGCAAGCCCCATACATTGGAACGTAATCATTAAACATCTGGCAAGAAGCACCACCCCATACACAGTTTAATAACTCACATTCCAATCCAATTACTGCAGGTTTCATAAACAAGTACTTATTAGAATACGGTCGTTTGCTCTGAGCAAGCAGCATTTTTAGATGGGAAATTACAATGATTACCTTCAAGATACAGGCATGAATAATAGAATCACTCCTCCTCTCTCCTTGTTCTTGTTGTTCCCCTTGCACGCCGTCTTAAATAGGCAGTGTCTGTGCAGCAGCTCAGTGCAGCCGGCTGTCCCACTATGGACCTGTCCACCGCTTGACAGAAGATCCTGTAGGTTTCTTCATCAAAACGCATCTGGCAGCACCAGCGTGTCAAGAGGAGAAGCAGCCACTGTGATGGATGTTCTCCTCATGATCTGCCATCACCAAATCACCATCTTCAGTGATGCCGAGGAACCAAGTGCCGTGTTCAAACCGAAGCACAACATCCAGGGCATCTTCAAGCAGCTGCCCGATGAGCAACAGCTGTGCAAGGCCAGCCAGCTTCTCGATGCCTGCAAGATGCTGGGCGAATGTGGCTTTACCAGCCAGAGAGCACGGCCACAGGCTCCAGCCACAGAGGGACTGGCCTTCAAGGCAGATGATGCTTTTGGAGATCTGCACACTGAGCCCTTCTCCAGCCCTCTGGAGCTGCCTGATGTCCTGAAGCAGCAAGACTCTTTCATTTAGGTCTTCTTTTTTTTTTCCCAGAGTGTCTTGGCTTTCCATGCCTAAAATACTCTCATGGGTTCTTGAGCCAGATCCTAATGCCTTAAGGGCTGATTCTGAGGCCAGAGTGATTTATTAGGATATCTGCCATTCTATGAGTCTGCTGTGTATCCTACTTCCCATGTTGGATCAGTCGCTCCCTTTTTTAGTTCTATCTATTAGTATTAGCAGTCACTAGTCTTGCTTGTGTGATCGCTTTGACTCCTAGACCTATCAGTGTGATCAATTGTGAACTGAAATTGATCACTTGGGCCAGTGAGATGGCTTGTATTCTTATGTATTTAAATCCAATCCAAAATTGATCCCTGTAAAAAATGAGTGGGAATAAGAGAGGGAGGAGATGTACAGTTCTAACGCATTCATTCCCGTGGACTTACACCTAAGAGTAAAGTTAAAAATTTACCACAGGACTCCAAATTCCATTAAGTTGGCAGGTACTATTGCCATATTACATGTTAAAGTGATCATATTAAGTGTGTAACTGATCATGCAGATAGGATTAAGTGTCAAGGGGATCCCAAAAATAAGACCAACTGTATGGTAATAACAATAGACATTATTTATTTATTTATTTATTTTGATAGGCAGAGTGGACAGTAGGAGAGAGAGACACAGAGAGAAAGGTCTTTCTTTACCATTGTTTCACTCCCCCCCCCCTTGGCCACTGTGGCCGGCGCACCACACTGATCCGAAGCCAGGAGGCAGGTGCTTCTCCTGGTCTCCCAAGCGGATGCAGGACCCAAGGACTTGGGCCATCCTCCACTGCACTCCTGGGCCACAGCAGAGAGCTGGATGGGAAGAGGGGCAACCGGGACAGAATTCAGCACCCCGACCAGGACTAGAACCAGGTGTACCATACCACAAGCGGAGGATTAGCCTATTGAGCCACAGCGCCAGCCACAATAGACAGAATTTAAAAAGAGAATGATCCAACATGGGAAGCAGGCCACACAGCAGACTCATAGAGTGACAAATGCCCAGCCGGCGCCACAGCTCACTGGGCTAATCCTCCGCTTTGTGGCGCCAGCACACCAGGTTCTAGTCCCAGTAGGGGCACCTGATTCTGTCCTGGTTGCCCCTCTTCCAGACCAGCTCTCTGCTGTGGCCAGGGAGTGCAGTGGAGGATGGCCCAAGTCTTTGGGTCCTGCACCCCATGGGAGACCAGGATAAGCACCTGGCTCCTGCCTTTGGATCAGCGTGATGCGCCGGCCGCAGCGCACCGGCCGCAGTGGCCATTGCAGGGTGAACCAACGGCAAAAGAAGACCTTTGTCTCTGTCTCTCTCTCTCACTGTCCACTCTGCCTGTCAAAAAAAAAAAAAAATGACAAATGCCCTAAATCGCACTCTGACCTCAGAATCAGCCCTTAAGGCATTCAGATCTGGCTGAAAAGCCCAGGAGAGCATTTCAGGCATGGAAAACCAAGACACTGTGGCAAAAAATAATCTAAATTAAGGATCTTTGTGAGGCCCCAGTAGTAAGAATGGGCTATCAAAGAAGGATGCATTTTTCTCTAAAGGGAGGAGAGAATTTCCACTTTGCACATGGCCCTGTCTAAATACCAACGGAATTTGTGGACTCAAAAGGCTTCCAAGGCCTTGGCAGCTCATAACAAGAGCCTTGAGTGGTCACTGACATCAAAAATAAGAGTGTTAATTGTTAAATCAACAACAGGTGTCACTGCGCACTTACTACCCATGTTGAACCTCTGTCCTTAATAAGGTGTACTATGAGAATTAATGGTAAACAGGACTTTGTGTGCCTGTGTGGGTGCAAACAGTTGAAATCCCTACTTAGTATACAGTTGGTCTTCTGTATATAAAGTAAATTAAAAACGAATTTCAATGAAAAATGGAATGGAAGAAGGAGTAGGAGGTGGCATGAGAGTAGGGGTGGGAGGGTGGGAATGGGGGGAAGAAACACTATATTCCTAAAAGCTGTACATATGAAACTTCTAGTCATTAAAAAAAAAGTTAAAAAAAGAAATAGAAAATTAAAAAAACAAGATTTATGGGATACCATCAAATGGCCAAATATACATGTCTTAGGAGTTGCTTAAGGTATGGATAGAAAAAATGGCTTGGAAGACTTATGCCGTGAAAGAATAGCAGAAGATTTCCCTAATGTGGAGAAAGATGGGCATCCAAGTACAGAAAATACACAGAACCCCAATAGACATAAGAAAGTATCTTCAGCATGTCACATTGTAGTCAATTTTTTTTTCATATTTATTTATTTATTTGAAAGTCATAGTTACACAGAGAGAGAGAGAAGGAGAGGCAGAGAAAGAGAGATCTTCTAACTGCTGGCTCACTCCCCAGATGGCTACAATGGCTGGAGCTATGTTGATCCAAAGCCAGGAGGCAGGAACTTCCTCCGGGTCCCCAGGCTAATCCTTCGCCTGCAGCACCAGCACACCGGGTTCTAGTCCCTGTCAGGGCACTGGATTCTGTCCCGGTTGCTCCTCTTCCTGTCCAGCTCTCTGCTGTGGCCTCGGAGGGCAGTGGAGGATGGCCCAAGTCCTTGGGCCCTGCACCCGCATGGGAGACCAGGAGAAGCACCTGCCTCCTGGCTTCAGATCAGTGTGGTGTGCCGGCCGCAGCACGCTGGCCGCAGCGGCCATTGGGGAGGTGAAGCAACAGAAAAGGAAGACCTTTCTCTCTGTCTCTCGTTCGCTCTCTCTCTCACTGTCCACTCTGCCTGTTAAAAAAAAAAAAAGTGGAGCAGCCAAGGCTCAAACCAGTGCCCATATGAGATGCTGGCACTGCAGGCACTGGCCCTGTAGTCAAATTTTCAAAATATAAAGAAAAGATCCTAAAATGTGCAAGAGAGAAATGCAAAACTAACTTCAAAGGATCTCTAGTTTGACAGGTGATTTCTCATCAGAAGCCCCACAGGCTAGGAGAGAATGGGGAGGCACAGCCCAAGTCCCGAAAGCAAAAAACTGTCAAGCCAAAAAACATCTCATTTATAAATGAAGGTAAAATAGAGTCCTTTCAAAACAAAGAGAAATTGAAAGAATTTGTCACCATCCAGCCAGCCTCACAAACGATACTTAAGGATGTGCTACACACAGAAACAGAGAAGAATGATCAACATCATTAAAGAATATGCAGGCAGAAAACCTCCTAGTAAAAGTACAAAGGAAATCCAAAGCAAACAATAGGAATATTTATGGGAAAATAGCACAAACAAGTCATTACTTACCAATAACAACCTTGAATGTAAATGGCCTAAATTCTTACAATTTAAAGATATGGACTGGTTGAATGGGTTAAAAAATAAGACTCCAGGATCCAAGAAGGCTGAATGGGATATAGCCCCACAAACTTCAGCTGCTCTGTGGTATGACAAGAATGAAAGATGGAGTACATTTGCAGGGGTCTGACTGACAGAAATTTTCAGTGAAGAAGTGAGAAAAAAAATAATCAAGACTGTGTGGAACACACAGAAAAAAGATGAGATACTGACATAGCCAGCCACATGGTACAGCCAGCTGCTGGCTGTGAGCCACCATCTTGTCAGCTTAAGGTAGGAAGAAATTGCTGCATGTCCAGTGCTCACAGTTTTAGCTGAGAGAGAATTTCACAGTTACCTACTAACTTCTACTTCAGCTGGGAGAGCTGACTGGGGTCAGAGCAACTGCCAGGCTTGGAGCAGGGAAACCAGGACCATGTTGTCATCCCAACAGATGCAGTGAAAGCGTCTGATAAGATTAAACACCCTGCATGATAAAAACTCTCCCCAAATTGAGAAACATTCCTCAAAATTGTAAATCAACAGCCAATGTCATACTGAACGGAGAAAAGATCAAAGAATTACTCTCTGATCTAGAACAAGACAAGGATTCCACTTTCACCACTCTCATTCAATACAGTACTGGAAGTTTAAACAAGAAAAATTAGGGGGGGCTGGCGCTGGCGCTGGCGCTTAGCAGATAAAGCCACCATCTGCAGTGCTGGCATCCCATGTGGGCGCTGGTTCGAGTCGCAGCTGCTCTATTTTTGATCCAGCTCCCTACTACAGCCTGGGAAAGCAGTAGAAGATGGCCCAAGTCCTTGGGCCCCTGCAACTGTGTAGGAGACCCAAAGCAATCTCCTGGATCCTGGCTTCTGGCTTCTGATCAGCACAGCTTTCAGCCATTGTGACCATCTGGAGGGTGAAACGTCGGATTGAGACCTCCTTCTCTCTGCCTCTGCCTCTCTCTAACTCTGCCTTTCAAATAAATAAATCTTTTTGAAAAAAGAAAAATCAGGGAAGAGAAAAAAATAAAGGGCATCAAAATTTTAAATGAGTAAGTCAAATTATCCATGTTTGCAGATAACATGATGTTATAGAGGGAAAGACCTAAACACTCCATGAAAAAGTTGTTAGAATTGATAAACCAGTTCAGTAAAGTGGCAGATTACAAAATAAACATACAAAAAATAGTAGCTTTTACATGCCAATGATGAACCCACAGAAAGAGGAACCAAGAAAGAAATTCCATTCACAATAGCCACAAAAAATGAAATATTTAGGAATAAATTTAACCAAAGAAGTGAAAGAACTCTACAATGAAAATTATCAAACACTGATGAAAGAAATCATCAAGCATTCAAAAAAATGTTAAGATATTCTTTGCTGATGGACTGGAAGAAACAATATCATTAAAATTTCTATACTACCTAAAGCAATCTACAGATTCAATTCAATTCCTATTAAAATATCAATGACATTCTTTACAGAACTAGCAAACACAATACTAAAATTCATATGGAATTATAAAAGACCCAAAATAGCCAAAGCAATTGTAAACGAGAAAAATCAAGCTGGAGGCATCACAATACCTGACTTGAGAGCATATTGAGGGCTGGCACTGTGGTGTAGCAGGTAAACCTGCTGCCTGCAGTGCTGGCATCCCATGTGGGTGCTGGTTCAAGTCCCGACTGCTCCACTTCTAATCTAGCTCTCTGCTATGGCCTGGGAAAGCAGGAGAAAATGGCCCAAGTCCTCAATCCCCTGCACCCATGTCTGGTACCAAGAGGAAGCTCCTGGCTCCTGGCTCCTGGCTTTGGATCAGTGCAGCTCCAGCAGTTGCAGCCAACTGGAGAGTGAATCAGTGGATGGAAGACCTCTCTCTCTCTCTCTCTCTCTCTCTCTGCCTCTCCTTCTCTCTCTGTGTAACTCTTTCAAATAAATAATAAAATAAATCTTTTTTAAAAAAAAAGCATATTATAAAACTATAGTAATTAAGACAGCATTGTACTGGCATAAAAACTGACACACAGATAAACAGAACAAAATAGAGAGCCCAGAAACTAATCCACTGAATACAGCCAACTGATTTTTGACAAAAGTGCTCAGATTATTCAGGCTTAATATATCATCAACTTTAAAAACTCTACAACAAAAAGCAAAAAATCCAGTGGAGAAATGGCAAAGGACTTCACTAGATATTTCTCAAAAGAAGAAATACAAATGGCCAATAAATACATGAAAAAATGCTCAACATCACTAGTTATCAGGGAAAAAACAAATCAAGACCACATTGAGATATGACTTCACCCCATCAGAATGAGTAAAATTCAAAACACAGAGAGTAACAAATGCAGGTGAAGATGTGAACAAAGGCGAAAACTTACCCACTCTTGGTGAAAATATAAATTAGTGCAGAGACTTTGGAAAACAGTGTAGAAACTTCTCTAAAAAACTAGAAATAGATTTGCCAAATGATCCAGCGATTCCTGTATGGGGTATATACCCAAAAGACTCAAACATAACATGTCAAAGAGATACCCACACCACCATGTTCAGAGCAGCATGGTTCACAATAACCAAAATTTGGAATCAACAACATGTCGATCATCAGATGAATGGATCAAGAAAATCTGGTACATACACACAATGGAATATTATTCTGCTGTAAGAAAAAGCATGAAATTCCACCATTTGCAGCAAAATGATGCAACTGAAGGACATCATGCTGAGTGAAATAAGCTGGATCCAAAAAGACAATACCACATGTTCTCCCTTTTATGTGGAAACTAAAATTCAAAAACCAAATAAAAAGAAGAAAAAAAAGAAATGTCTGTGTACTGGTATTACTGCAAATATAGTTATATAAAATTGTGCTTTATACCTTTGTGAAATCAATGGTTAAGAATGTTATAGCCATGGGAAGCAGTCCAAACAGCAGACTCATAGAATGACAATCCCTTTAAGTAACACTCTGACATCAGAATCAGCCTTTTAGGCCTTCATATATGCCTGAAAAGACCATGAGAGCATTTCAGGCATGGAAAGCTAAAACATAGTAGCAAAAACATCCTACATGAAGGATCTCTGTGAGTGAGACCTCAGTGGAAAGAAGAGGCCAAAGAAGAATGTACTTTTCTCTGAAGGGAGGAGAGAACTTCTACTTTGATTATGGCCTTGTCTAAATACTGACAATGTTTGTGGGCACAAAAGCCTTCCATAGCCTTGGCAGCTCATGGCAAGAGCCTCGGGTGATCACTCATCATAAATAAGAGTGTCAATTGTTAAATTAACAGAAGTCACTGTGCACTTACTCCCTACGTAGGACCTCTTTGCTTAATGAGTTGTACTATGAAAATTAACTACAGAACTTATTTTCAAAACAGGACTTTATATGTTTTGTGTGTGTGTGCAAAATGGAAATCTTTACTTAGTACAGAGTTGATCTTCTGTATATAAAGTTAATTAAAAATGAATCTTAATGAAAAGTGGGATGGGAAAGGGAGTAGGAGGTGGGCCGGGAGTGGAGATAGGAGGGTAGGTATGGGGGGAAGAACCACTATATTCCTAAAGTTGTATCTGTAAAATTTGCATTTTTAATAAAATCTTTAAAAAATAAAAAAAAGAATGTTATAGGGGCTGGCACTGTGGCATAGTGGGTAAAGCTGCTGCCGGCACTACCGGCATCCCATACAGGTGCCAGTTCAAGTCCCAGCTATTCCACTTCCTATCCAACTCTCTGCTATGGCCTGGGAAAAGCAGTAGAAGATGGCCCAAGTGCTTGGGACCCTACACTCATGTGGGAGACCTGGAACAAACTCCTGACTCCTGGCTTCAGATCAGATCAGATCAGTTCCAGCCATTGTAGCGATTTGGGGAGTGAACCAGCAGATGAAGACCTCTCTGTCTCCCTCCCCCCCCCCCTCTTTGCCTCTGCCTTTCTGAAACTCTGCCTTTCAAATAAATAAATTTTAAAAAAAGAATGTTATACTACTATAGTTTTAAAGTGATCTGAAACTGACTAAATGTGCTATGTAGCAACTCATCTCAGACTTTTGTCATATTTTTCCATAGGCTGGTCACTCCATCAGGGAAAAGAATGATGCTTATTAGATCCTTTAAAAACCAAGAACTAGGGCCAGCACTGTGGCGCAGTGGGTTGATGCCCTGACCTGAAGTGCCGGCATCCCATATCGGCACCAGTTATGGTCCCAACTGCTCCTCTTCTGATCCAGCTCTCTGCTATGGCCTGAAAGGGCAGTGCAAGATGGCCCAAGTCCTTGGGTCCCTGCACCTTCCTGGAGGACCCAGAGGAAGCTCCTGGCTTCACAACGGCACAGCTCCGGCCATTGCAGCCATCTGAAGAATGAACCAGCAGATGGAGGACCTCTCTCTCTGTCTCTACCTCTCTGTAACTCTGTCTTTCGAATAAATCAATCTTAAAAAAAAAAAAAACACACAAGAACTAAAACAATAATACCCTCTACTGCTACTAAATTTCTTCTCTTCCCTTTCTGCAAGAGGTTGCTGGCATTTGGGGCTCTCTTTAAAGGACTTAGCTGAAGGAAAAACTTGTTGCCATCTCAGGACTTTGGCAATCAACATGATGGCCAGGCAGACACAAAGAGCATAGAACCATTATTTACAGCAGCCATTGGCATTTAGAGTGGAAACAACATGCCCTGCATTGTATCAAATGTGTCACATGCTTAGTTCTCACTAAGAAGAAACCCTGGGATACAGACTGAATCCTCCTGTTTGTCAAGGGTGGAGGCAGGCCCAGAGAGGTTTGGAACACGCAGACTCACACCGTCAGCACTCAACAAACGGGGATCTGCGCTGGAAGACCTCGGAAAGCCTGTCCTCTTATCTACAGGTCTGGCACAGGCAGCCCCAGGGGTCCATCTGAGTAGGGAAAGAGAGGGGCAGGTCAGAAAGAGCTGGGGGCCCCCCAGGACCTCAACTTTCAAGGGCATTTCGACCCAGCTAGGTCTTTATCTTCCCAGAGACTACTTTGACAGCACTGGGGTGCTTTAAAGGGACCTCACAGGGGATTTTGTTTACTTTTAATTTGTTTCTTGAGATAAAATTCATCATTTTAAATTATACTTTTTAATGGCATATACTACATTGACAGTGTCAACCACCACCTCTATCTAGTCCCAAACCATTTTTATCACTCCTTAGGGGACCCCTTATTAAGCCACCACTCCCATTCCCCCTCTCTGCAGCCTTTGGACATGGTTAATTAGCCTTTTGTCTGTGGAATTCCCTCCTTCAGGCATTCATAATAATGCAATCTCCTCTGGTAGAGTGCTCACAGATGATAGCAATTCTCATAAGCCCCTGGGTTTGTGGCAAGGGAATCAACTCTCTGTGCACAAGGGAGGACAGAACCAACCTTTCAGTGCCTAACCCAGAAGTTCCACTTGGCTGTTGTGCTGCCTCCTGGATGTCTTCTCCCTAACTGAACAAGAGGGAGGTACCTTTCTCTGAAGGGAGGAGAGAACTTACACTATGACTATGACCTTGTCAAAATAAGATCAAAGTTGGTGAACTCAAAAGGCTTCCATTGCCTTGGCAACTTATGACAAGAGCCTAGGGAGATTACTGACGCCATAAACAAGTGTCAATTTGTTAAGTCAACAACAGGAGTCACTGTGCACTTACTCCTCTAAATCAAAAACCTTCTAAATCAATGAGCTAGGACATCTCCTGAACCAATCTGGGAAATTCCAAGGATTCAACCTTTTTTCTCTTGGCTTAAGAAGTGTCACAATGGAATGGGAGAGAGAGCGGGAGATGGGAGGGGTGTGAGTGGGAGGGAAATTATGGAGGGGGAAGCCATAGTAGTCCATAAACTGTACTTTGGAAATTTATATTTACTAAATAAAAAATAAATTTTAAAAAAAGAAGTGTCACGATCAAAACGGCACCCATTTTGACTGGAATCCAGCAGTCCAAACAGCAACCTTCAGCCTGGGCACACAGGTCCTCAGGGTATCACTAAAGTGTCTCCCCTACCCACACACCGGCCTTCATCCTTCATCCTTGGCAGAGAACTTCTGAAAACTGCATAGAAACTTAACAATGCATTATCTCTTCTTCCTATGCTAATTCTGATGTGAGTGAGGCAGGTATTAAGTCCTCACTCAAGGTTTTTGTCATACACAAAGACAATTCTAAGTGCTGACATAGATAAGGTAAATTTTATTCAAAAGGTGAGAAACAAAACACATACATACACATGAGCATGGATTGCCCCACACAGACAAACACCTGTTGTGAGTGGTCAGTGGACCAGAAGGTTTATCTAAAAAGAGAGGGAAGGGAATGTAGAGAGCATCTAGCAGTCCCCCTGGCCACGGTCTGTGGTAGGAGAGCACTCCCAGTCGTTGGCCTCTTTTTATGAGGTAGGGGGTGGTGTCTCTACAGGTATGAAGCTACCTGGGAATTTTATGGTACCTCCATAAATTCCCCATGAGCTCAATATCCATATTTTATGCTATCTCCCCTCCCCTAGGTCCCAGATGAAGCAGATAGAATTATACATGCTGGCTTGTGACTTGCTCAAGGTTCTAAACTAACTCCTACATCAATTCTAGTACTTCCTGTGGTAGCTAGAGCAGTGAGTAGTGACCCTGGTTTGTCACTCCTGTCTGTGCATTTTTCCCTCTACTAGTTGGATACAGCAGGGAAGAACTTCAGAGCTATTCAAACAACACTGTCAGGTGCAGAGGAGATAAGGCAAAGGAGTACCTGGTGGTCAAACGGGGAGGGAGGGAATCTGTTCTAAAAGTTACTTCTATATCTTTTATGCCATCCTGCAGAAACACAAATTAAAGCTGAAAGCAGCTGGCTGACTCTTGGGGAAATTATGTGGGCACAAAGCATATCCTTCACAATGTGGGCAGAGTAAGTCTTCCCTGTCCTCTCATTTGAATAAAGACGTATACACAAAGACCTTAAAAATTCCAACAATTTCCTATGTCTAGCCTAATTTCTTTGCCTCTTACACCACCAAGAAAATTGCACAAGGAAAGGGACAGAGAGAGCAAGCAGGAGATCTGGGACAAATCTGCCACAGCAGCCTTGCCTGTTGTCCTAGCATGTCCCCCACTACTTTTCCACGTGTGTCCTTGGCATCTGAGATCCTGAATATCTACCCATAACTGAAGACTCCTGGCTTTCCTCAGTCATGGCACTTGTTGGCCCCCAACACCACACACACTCCCCTCCAGCTTCACTAAATCAGTAGGCAAATAACCCGAATCTCTTTGGGAATTTATTATTCAGGCTCTATTCATGAACAGGGAAATGAATGCTCTCTAACAACTCTAGTGAAACGGGGTCCAGGAGACCATGCCCTTCGCTGACTCTCTCTTAATTAGTTTCCTAGAGCTCCCATGACAGATTATCACACACAGGGTAGCTTCACAAAATGTCAATTTCTTGTTCCAGGGATCTGGAAGAGATCAAGATGTGGGCAGAGCCATGTTACCTTCAAAATCTTTGGGAGAGAATCCTTCCTTACCTCTTCTATCTTCTGGAGTCCCCTTGGCTCATGACAACTTGACTCAGTTCCTGCAGTTGCTGTTAGGAAACTGATGAAGTTTTATCTATGGCACAATCTACACCCTGATTTACATCCTAGGCTCTGGCTCCCACCACCATTGCTGGAAGCCAGGTGGCCACATGGCCCAACTGCTGTTGTCAAGCTCCACCCCCATCCTAATGGGATTCGCTGCTCCTGCTTCCCTGCCCGCCCTCTGGCAAAGTTTTAAAAGGGCCTGTTCCTGAACACGTGGCTCTCTTGGATTCTCTCTTCTCTCTTGGCTTCTCTCTATTGGCTCCTCTCATCTGCTCTCCTCTCCTCCTCTTGTCTCTCTTCTCTCTGTTCTATCTTCTCTCTCACTCCTCCTCTCTCCTCTTTCTCTCTTACTCTCCTTTTCCCACCTTGCCCCTTCCCTCCAGTCTGCTGCGTTTTCCCCAATAAACTCTTTCCCTTACTCTGGTGTTCGGTATGTTTTGTGATGGCCTAACAAAAATATATAACAATTGCCTTCCCATGGTGTTCTCCTTGTGTGTCTCAGTCCTGACTTCCCTCTTTTTATATAGATACAGGCATTGGATTAGGATCCACTCAACCAATATGACCTCATCTTAGCTAGATTACACCTGTACAGACCTTGTTTCCAAATACATTCTTAAGTAGTGGGAGTTAGGACTGGAACACAGTTCAACCTACAACACTTTCTAATAAGGACTATATCAGAGGTCTACAATACATCAACAGTAAAAAGATTTTCCTGTTGACCAGCTCCGGGGGCACAAAAATACATACTCATCAACATCACAAAATACCAATATTTACTGAGCACTTACTAAGTGCCGACCACTGTAGTAACTCTATGGATTTTTTTCATTAATCCTCATATTCAACCTATGAGTATGAACTATTATTATCACCATCTTACAGGTGAGGAAATGGAAGCTTTAGAAAATTAAGTAACTTGGACAGAAACTTAGTGGTAGATCAAACACATGAGCGCAGCTCTTCTGACCCCAAAGCCCACTAGAGTCCTCCCATGATTCACTGCTGAGCTAAGCTGTGTGACTTTGGGCAAGTAACTTTCTGTCTCTCGGCTACTGTATCCTTATTTATAAAAGCAATTGTGAGAAGTTCTTAATGGCTCTCCTATCAGGAATCTACAGCTCTATGAATCTTTTCATTTTTTCACTACAGCCTCTGACCTACCTTTGAAATCCACTACAGGTATCAGCACTGTGGTGTAGCAGGCAAAGCTATTGCCTGTGACGCCAGCATCCCACATGGGCACAATTTGAATCTGGGCTGCTGCACTGCTAATGCACCTGGGGAAGCAACAGAGGATGGTCCAAGTGTTTGTGCCCCTGCACCCACATGGAAAACCCACAAGAATTTCCTGCTCCTGGCTTTGGCCTGGCACAGCTACAGACTGTCTAGATGCCTCACAATGTGTTTATGCAACATTCTAACCAGTAGGATTTCAAATGCCTTTCCCACATTCTGAGGCAAGGCTCAAAAGCCTCATCAGAAGCATTGATAATTTCCACCTGTGTTTATGTTTTAGGGCCTGCCTCATTGACCCACAGGGACAGACCAGCTCATCTTTATAGCACCTGGAGAAAAAAGCTGACATTTCTAATTTGTTATCAGCAGTGTTCCTCCTGAATTAAAAGAGAACATCACATTTGTCATGTTTTTACCTTTAAAAAAATACTTCACAGTCCCATTTCAGGAATCACACTAATGGAAGAGCTTTCCATATTTCCTGCCCCAACCTCCTGGCATCCCTCCTCTGCTTTTCATTCCATTTTCCACCTCAGCCATGTGATCTGGGGCTCCAGACACCATGGCAGAAAGAAAAAAAAAAAAAAAAACAGGCCAGGAAAGGTGCTGGAAAATGCTGGAAAAATTAGAGTGGGGAAGGAAGGTGGTAGGAAGATAAGGAACAAGGAACAGTGCTCAGAGCAAGCTGGAACCAAAGGACCGTAAAATGTTCTTTACCAAGCAGTTGCTCCAACTCCGGCTGCTGGATTGTTATGCAGAAGAGCAGGAAAATGAGTCACATTTTATTGAATACTATGCCTTTTGAGCATATTTTCTCTTTTAATGATCTCAGCAATTATGTGGAGCATAATTATGGTCCCCTTTACAGATGTAAAAAAACAGCTCAGCCAAAGAAATTCAGGACCAGGTGTGGCTGATTCCGAAGCCTCTTTCATCTACAACCCTTAGGGCTGGTGCTCATGAAGGCTGGAACAGTCTCCCCACTCGTTCTGGAGTTTACTTGGCTGTCAGTGTCATGGCAGCCAACTTTCAAGGGCATGTACTGTTTCATTTTTTTCATGAGGAGGAGACAAGATTTTATTCTAGTGAAGTCGGTAACAAGCAAGATGAGCTAAGATGCAGAAGTACTTGCAGAGGGTACAGGAGGAAAGAGTTGGTGTTTCCACCCTTGGTTCTCCTCTCTCTCAATTCAATGACAGAATCAGGGTTGAGTGATTCCTGCTCTCTCTCAAAGCTGCAAGACCTTCCCACACCCACTGCACACACACCACATCCCAACAGAATACAAAGTCACAAAGACAGATTCCAGGCCTGGCTCTCAGCAGTCAGATGAGGACTCTAGCACACAATCAGCTACTTCATATACTGCCCGATTCCCACCACTTCTCACTCCCTGCAGGCTAAGGCGGTACCCAAGAGCCACCTAATGCATCTCCTTTCACTCTTGCTCCTGTTAAATAAAAAATTTAGGAGGCCATGGATTTGTACTGGAAACTGTAGAGGACCCAACTGACCAAACCAATATAGAGTTTAATCACAGTGACTAAACTTCAGTTGGTTGCAGGAGGCCCTGCAGCCAAGTAACTAAGCAGTAAACAACTCAGCAGTAAACAACTAACTCAGTAAGCTGCAAACCAGATGACTATTGACTAGGCTGCAACCAATTAAGCTCACTTTGCTTCCGTAAGTACGGTCTGATCACGTTGTTGGGTGGAGTTCTCACCCATGCTGGAAGTGCAGATTCATCAGTCATTTTTGTTTTGCTTCACTTTGCTCAAATAAACTCAACTAAATTAAATGGTCTAAGGAGTTTTTCTTTTAACTCCCACTACAGCCCACTGTACTCAGTGGGCATAGTGATCTTTTTAAAATGTAAATTAAATCACATAACTACATTTGCTCAAAATCCTCTCTGTTGTAAACTTCAAGGCCCTCCCCTTTGATCCCTGTACATCAACCATATAAATTGTGGCCTAGGTCAAGGTTGTCCTTGAACTCGCCCTTCCCTCACGCTGCCTTGCTGCTCACAGAGCTTCACAACACACCCTCCTTTGCTTCATGCAGATCTCTGCTCAAACATCCTGTCCCCAGTGAGGCTTTTCCTAAACTTGCCATTTTAAAAACAGCTTCTTTTTCAGATTTTTCTACAGAAATTCATTATTCACCTAAATTATACACCTAAATGTATTATTATCTAAATTATAAATGTTACTGTTTGTAACTTTTGCTAAAATATAAGCTCTGTGACAGCAGGAGACTTGCCTAGCTTTATCCAACATTTGTAATAAGTACTTAATGAACATTAGAATGAATGAAGAGACCATGTCAGTTGTGGCAAAGACCGCTAGTTGTCTCCAATATCCATTATCCCCTTTTAGTAATTAAATACCTTTTAGTAATTAAAACACCAAGTTGAAAAGGGACAGATGAGCAACCAATGAAAGACTACATTTCCCAGACTTTCTTGTAGCCACATGGGACCACATGACCAGCTATTAGCCAGTTAGTGCTGCCATATAAAATGCAGAATAACCAATTACATTTGAATTTCAGGTGAACCAATCATTTTTACTATAAACTTGTCCCAAATTAAAAGTTCAGTAATTTTTTACTATATCCATTGGACAAAAGTATGTTCTATTTGGACAAAAAAAAAGTGTACTTTTACCTGAAATTCAAACTTCACTGGATGTCCTGTGTTTTCATCTGCTAAACCTAGTGCCCATCTATGGCCAAGGGTGCACAAGAGAAAAGTGACATCTACAACTCAACAGTTATGGCCTACAACGACTTGGCTCACCTTTACTTTGCTTCCCACTGGCTGAACCATCATTATCGAGGGTGGTATGAGTCATTTTGGCCCTGGAGACCAGGGCTGCCTTCTAGGATGCAGGTAGAGCAAGCACAAAAAATCAAAGGGTCCCAGGCCGGGAGGACCTCAAAGAGCTGCTTGGCTCCCAAAGCCCACCCACTAGCTCCGACTCCTATCTGAGAGCACGACTAACTTCCATCTCATTAAAGCCTCCATAATTCTGTTCTCTGTTAAAGCAGCTAAACCAACACCCAAATAAATGCAGGATTATACCTGGGTTATGCTCATTTGGCTTTCCACTACATAAGAAAATACTTTCTCTTTTCCTCCTTAACAAGCTGTCCCTTCCTTGGCTAATTTCATAGCTGTGTTCTAACAGGATTCAGTGCCTTCATGTTTCATCAGCAGTCCTTGAAAGCTCGCTTGTTTCAAAGCACCAGGCTGGGGCTAAAGGACTCCAGCTGCCCTCTTGGGCTCTCAAGAGTGGGGCTCAAAGTGAGGCATATGCTCAGGTTAAATTAAACAAAGCTGGAGCAGGTGTTTGGCCCAAGGATTCCTATATGGCATATGGGATACCTGGATTCATCCCGCTCCACTCCCAGGTCTAGGCTCCTGCTACTGTGAACCCTGGGAGGCAGTAGGTGATGACTCAAGGAGTTGAGTCTCTGCTACCCATGTAGGAGACTCAGATTGAATTCTCATCTCTTGACTTCAGCCTGCCCCAGCCCTGGCTGCTGCAGGCATTTGAGGTGTTAACCAATCAGTGGATAAGAGATCTTTTTCTTTTTCTCTTTCCCTCCCTCTCTCTCTGATGTTCTGCCTTTCAAATAATTCAATATTGAATTTTAAAAAATCACTGGCAAACTAGCAGACTTTACTAACAGCTTATTCCGTAGGGTGACAAAAGCTACATGGCTAGGAAGACACTGTTGCTTCACCAGAGGAAACAACCCTTTTGGCAAAAGGCTTGCCTTTCTTCTGTAATGCCAGGTAAGAAATTACATTTCCAGTGGCTGGCGCTGTGGCATAGCGGGTGAAGCCACCGCCTGCAGTGCCAACATCCCATATGGGCGCCAGTTCAAGTCCCAGCTGCTCCACTTCCGATCCATCTCTCTTCTGTGGCCTGGAAGGTAGTGGAAGATGGCTCAGGTCCTTGGGCCTTTGCACCTGGGTGGGAGACCCCAAGGAGGCTCCTGGCTCCTGGCTTCAGATCAGCGCAGCTCCGGCTGTTACAGCCAGTTGGGGAGTGAACCAGCAGATGGAATACCTCTCTCTCTCTGCCTCTCCTCTCTAACCCCGACTTTCAAATAAATAAGTAAATCTATTTAAAAAATGACATTTCCAGAGAACATTAGGTCCAAAGAGATCTGAAGTCCAAGTCCCTGATGTTGAAACCAAGGCCGGAAAGAGGACAGCGATGTGCCCATCACAGTAACTGACATCTGTCAAACTGTTAACTTCACAGAGCATCCTTTTCACAGCCTAATGGCAATACTATCGATACTGTTATTTTATTTAAATATAATTTTAGTCTGCTGAACTTTGTACTTAAAATGATGAAGATAATAAACTATAGGTTATGTGCTTTAGAACATAATTAAGTTAAAATTAAATATACATAATTATTAGCCACAACTCCATTTTGCAGATAAGCCAGACAAAGCTCAGAGAAGCTATGACTCACAAGGCACACAGCTACATGTTGGAGAAGCAGCAACAAAAAGCCTTCTGAGTCCAGCACTGCACCCCGTCCACAAGGGAGAGAAAACCTTCCCTGTACAAACAACCTTCACTCTCTGCAACATGAGAATCAGCCTGCAGCTGGAAGATCTGCACCCTGGGTTTTACAAGGCTCCTTCCCAAATGCTCACTGCAGCCCACCTGCTCAGGAAGCTGGCTGCAGAGGCCTGCTTCCTCCTGATGCCATGCCCAGGTGGCTGATCCAACAGACAACAGTTCAATACAGACCACGTGTCAGTTATTCTCATTTTGTGACAATTAATTTGCCCGGGGACCAAGTGTGCCCAATGGTTACATTAACGTGCAAAGTAAAATTAAACATTTATGCATCCTTTATCTCCTCATTTCTAGAGGGATAAGCCCTGTCAGTGTCTGCAGAAGATTATTTTCATTGACATTATTTATCTGTTCCACTTGACTCAAAATTACACTTGAGAAACAAGAACTAACACACCATAGTGTTTATATACAGCAGTGGGGAGTAAAAGGGGCCCCATATTAAAGGAAAGTGTCTTGCCTGAGAGCCTAGTGCCACATAAATTTAGGGCAATATGACACAAAGAATCAGGCCTGAACACGCAGGAACTCAATAAAGGCTTCTTGGAAGAGCCCATCTGGGATCCCTGAGTCTCTACTTAATATGCAGCTTTTGGCTGGGAATAGCAGAAAGGTTTCACCTCATATGCCAGCCTTGCTCTCATGTCCAAATCACTGTGTTGAGAAAGAGTCAGAGGACTAATTATGAGAGCTGCAGTCACAGTATGAAGCCGATTCGACTGTCTGTTTTCTTGTCCGCTGCCAGCTCTTTCAACCTACCTAGGTCATGTTTATCCCTTTCATATGGGCTGCCTGGTTTTAATTCAATATCAGGCTGCTAAGAGAAACTTTGGGATCCAAGAGACCTTCATCTCCTTTTTCTTTTTTTCTTTTTTTTTAGATTTCATTTATTTGAGAGGTAGAGTTACAGACAGTGAGAGGGAGAGACAGAGAGAAAGGTCTTACTTCTGTTGGTTCACTCCCCAAATGGCCGCAACGGCTGGAGCTGCGCTGATCCAAAGCCAGGAGCTTCTTCCTGGTCTCCCATACTGTTGCAGGGGCCCAAGCACTTGGGCCATCTTCTGCTTTCCCAGGCCATAGCAGAGAGCTGGACTGGAAGAGGAGCAGCTGGGACTAGAACCAGTGCCCATATGGGATGCCAGTGCTGCAGGAGGAAGATTAACCTACTGTGGCACCGCACCAGCCCAGAGACCTTCATTTCAATCTTAACCACCATCAGTACCAGCTGTATAACCCTGAAGAAGATACTGAATCTCACTGATTCTGGTTACTCATCTCAACAACAGGGATAATCTCATAGGATTATTTTCATTTAAAGCATTGCTGATTTAATTAATATAATTAGTTTAATTTTGAATTAAATGAGATGATATGTGTAAAGCACTACGTATTGCACCTCCTGGCACAAAAAGCTCAATCAGTGGGCTATTAATGTATGGGATACAATGCCTAGCGCTGCGTTCATCTCATCATACACTTCGAGTCATCTCAGGATCATAAGAGTGAGCCATCTCTTGGTTATTTTTTACTGCGTTTTGTTAAATACTAGTATTCATTAAGCATAAAGTAAGTGGTAGGCCCTGTTTTGTGTGCTGCGCAACAGCCCCATTATGCCACTGGTCTGGCCCAAGTGGGCTCCGCCCCTGGAAACCTGGTGCCCCCCACAACTAAACTCCTAACCACAATTCTCACAGCTCTTCCCCGGAGCAGCTGTTACTTCTTCATAATCAGGAAAAATGCCATTTTCAAAACAATCTAAGATTTGAAAGAATTATTTCTTCAGTGACTGTCAACTCCCAACTCAATCTCTAAGAAGCTCAAGATGGAAATACTGACACTTCCTTTAATTCAGATGGAAATTTTTATGGAGAGCAGAAAGGTCAGGCACTGGGAAATAAAGAAAGAGAAGACACTTCAGGCCCTGCAGCTGTGGAAGGGGAATCCCTGCGGTTCAGAGCTGACATGTGGGGCCAACACTGAGAGGAGGTAGGTTAAGCATCCCCCTGCAGTGCCAGCATCCCATGTGGAAACCAGTTCGAGTCCTAGCTGCTCCACTTCTGATCCAGCTTCCTGCTAATGGCCCAGAAAAACAGCGGAAGATGGCCCAAGTGCCTGGGCCTCTGTACCCCACGTGAAGGACCTGGAAGAAGCTCCTAGCTTCAGGTCAGCCCAGTTCTGGACGTTGGGGCAATTTAGGGAATGAACCAGAAGATGTAAGATTTCTCTGTGTCTGTAACTCTGCCTCTCAAATAAATAAATAAATCTAAAAAAAAGAAAAAAAAAAAGGAAGAAAGAGAGAGAGAGAGAGAGAGAAATAGCTGACAAGTAGGGTCAGTGTTATGGCACAGTGGGTTAAGCCAACATCCCATATCGGTTTGAGTGCTGGCTGCTCCACTTTTGATCCAGCTCCCTGCTAATGTGCCTGAGAAGGCAGCAGAAGATGGTCCAAATCCTTGGGCCCCTGCACCCACAGTGGAGACCCAGATGGAGTTCCAGGCAACCATCTGGGGAGTGAGCCACCAGATGGAAGATCTATCTCTCCTCTTTTTTTCTTAAAAAAAAAAAAAAAAAAAAAAACAGAGCTGACAGATGTTCAGTACATAGTGGTCACTGTTCTAAAAGTTACTTCATTTAATCCTCCTAACAAATAGATAAGTTAGTAAATTAAAACTCTCTATGGTGCGAATGGGGAAACCAAAAGCCTTTACAGGTTAACAACATGCTCGGCGTTTCCCAAAAGCAGGAAAAACCTGCCTAAGCTAAATGCCTCGTGACTACCTCAGCCTATGGTTTCTATCCACTTGCCTTTCCCCTGCTTTGTCCTAGAAAGACACACACCTGATAGGTACCTGAAACATGCCTGGAGAAGTGAATACCAACTTTTAAATGCACTCTCGTCACTAAATGTCAGTGCATTTATGAGACACTAAACTTTAAACAAGACACTCACAAAGCTGGTGGGTTCCAAAGAATCCTGTTCTCAGAATTTATGGAGCTCCTCCACCAGCACCTCCCTTCTCCACTTCAGCCAGGGTGGACCCATCTGCAAAGCTCTCACTTGCTAATGCTGGCTTTCAAGATGTTCTATTAGACCTGATTTACAGCCTGACAGGGCTCACTCTAGTCTGCAGCCTTGAGCTTGTAAAATGCTCAGGGGGAGATTTACTAACAATGTGTTCATCTTCATGCACCATAGGGAATTTTTTTAAGTGAAAAGGGCTCAAGAAGCAGGGACATTTCAAACCGCCAATTATGAATAACAATTGCGTGATGGGCGAGTACATGGATCTTCCAGCTCATTCGGTTTTCATCTAATTAAATCTTTCATTTCCACGGGCAGCATGCTGTACAAGAGGGAGTTTGCCTTTGTCGGCAGGAAATAATCAATAGGAGAGATGTGGGTGCATTTCAGCATTTATTAGCAGCTCAATTGGAAGTTGTTTTATTTTAATAACATTTTGCCTTCATTCTGCTAGGGTAAATCGACAGCTTTGATGAAAAATAGACGGCAGAAAACTGGTTTATATTATCCCATTAGGAGTGACAAAATCAGAGAATTAAAGGGAGCTCAGAGGGAAATTGAAAAACACTTTAAAATCACATTTTCTTTGTTACAAAAAAAAAAAAAAACCCAAACAAAAAAATCCTTCCATTCACTCTAAAAGATCATCAAAACTATTTGACTTGAGAAAATAACAATAAACTCCCTCTCTCTAAAGCTTTCCAGCACTTTTAGTCACAGCTCACACTTACTTATTTCTTTGTTAATTTCCAATGGTGCCACACTGTGGTTTAGAAAGCAGAGAACCAGGTACAAAATGCTATTTGTTTACCAGGGGTGAACACCAATGCCTTAAGGTACACAACCTTCAATCTTCAGCGCCCTGTACATCATGGTGCAGCAGGCTAAGCCTCTGAAAGTGATGCTAGCAGCCAATACCAGAGTGCTGGTTGCAATCCAGCTCCCTGCTAATGCACCCAGGAAAGCACAGAAAATGGCCTAAGTACTAGTGTCCCTGCCATCCGTATCAGAGACCTGGAAGGAGTTCCTGGCTCCCTGCCTGGCCTTTACAGTTGCAGTCAGCTAGGAAATGAACCAGGAGATGAACGATCTCTTTCTCTCTGTCTCTTCCTCTTTATGTTGCTTTGCCTTTCAAATAAATAAAAACTAAATCTAAAAAAAAAAAAAAAAAGTCATGAGAGGAGGAGGGGGAAGCACTAAAAACCAACAAGGAAACAAGGAAGATCCACCAGGAAGGTTGATCCCTACAGTCGGTGGGAGTCTCAATGACCTGAGACCTCTCTTCTGAAATCCAGAAATCACAATCAACCAATCACCCAAGTAATGCAAATTTAACACTGCAGACACCTGAATGGACACCACTTCACATGCATTATGATGACTGTAATTAAAACACACACAGAGACACAAAAAATATGGGCTGCCAAACTTCCAGAAAAATGAGAACCCTTGTGGGAATATAAAATGTGCAGCACTGTGGACAACAGTATGGTGATTCTTGAAAAAAATAAATACAGAATAAATAGAGATGGTTAAAGGTTTCAGTTAGACAAGGAGAATGTTTTTGAAATCTATTGCACAGTGTGGTGACTATAGTTTCAGTAATGTGATGTACATTTGAAATTGCTCAGATTTTAACGTTTGCAGTAACAAAGAAAATGACATGAGGCGATGGGCAAGTTCATTAGCTTGATATAATTATTTCATAACGGCTATATATAAAAACATCACATTGTACCCCATAAACCTGTTCAATCATTTTTGTCAGTTTAAAAATTAAATGTAACTTAAAAACTAAGCCAAATTACATATGACCCCATAATCCCATACCTGGTGAAACACCCAAAAGAAGTGAAAGTAAAGACTCAAACAAATATTTGTACACCATGTTCATAGCAGCATTACTCACCATAGCCAAGAGGTGGCAGAAACCCGAATGTCCCTTAATGGATGCATGGAGAAGCAGTATCTCATCGGGACACACCATGGACTATTAAGCAGCCTTGAAAAGGAAGGAAATCCTGTCACACATTCAGCATGGATGTACCTTGAGGACTTTAGGCTAAGTGAAAAAGCCAGTCACAAAATGACAAACACTATGATCTTACCTGTAAGAGGCAGGTAAAGCAGCCAAACTCATAGAAAGTAGAATGGAAGTTCTCTGGGGACAGGGGAGCATATGAGTATGAGTGTCTGTGTGGATGTGTGTGTGCGCATGGGGAGGGTGGAGTAAATGTTCAATGGGCACAGCTGAGATGACTGAGTTTTAGAGAAAGATGGTGCTGATGTCTGCACATCACATGCAGTGGAGCTGCACACTTCCAAAAGGTTAAAATGGTAAGCTTTATGTTATGTACATTTTGCCACAAAAAAAAAAAATCTGAAGAGTTTAATCAGCAGGTTTAATAGGTTTAATTACCACCTGAGCACGCTGTACATGTGTTCACCCTGCTGTTCCAGCCAGAGAGCCAGGAGCCAGCCCTGAAACAGCCATGACCACCCCAGTCAATTCTACCCCCTAAACAGATCAGTCATCTCTGCCATCTCCCTGGTCCAGGTGACTTTCACTTTACCTGAATTCCTAAGTGACCTCCCACCTGGTTTCTCAGCATCCTCTCAGGTCCCACCCATAGCCCAGAACAATTTCCTCCAGATTGAGCTTTCACAGCATCAACCAGAAGCTGCCACAGTAGGCTCTGAAGCTGCCTACTGCCCTGAGAATGAAGTCTGGACTTCTCTCCCAGCCTAGCTGCCCCCCGAAGGAGGCTGACCTATCGAGATCTTGTGTTGCAGCCTCCCTCACTCCATCCTTACGCACTTTTCCAAACACTGGCCTTCCTTTAGTCTCTTTTTTTTTTCTTTTTGACAAGCAGAGTGGACAGTGAGAGATAGTGACAGGGAGAAAGGTCTTCGTTTGCCGTTGGTTCACCCTCCAATGGCCACCGCGGCACATGGGCCATCCTCCACGGCACTCCTGAGGCACAGTAGAGAGCTGGCCTGAAAGAGGGGCAACCAGGACAGAATCCAGCGCCCTGACCAGAACTAGAACCCAGTGTGCCGGCGCCGCAGGCGGAGGATTAGCCTAGTGAGCCGCAGCACAAGCCCCTTTAGTCTCTCAAACTAAGCAGGGTTCGTTCTCTTTCAGGGCCTTTGCCCATGGTACTATATTTGCCTGGAACATTCTCTTCTCCTTGGTTGTCTGGCCATACCCTCATTAAATGTCAAGTCTTGGCAAAAACGGCACTTTTTCAAAAGACCCTTCCTGGAGACCACAAGCTTCTGTCCTTCATGAAATGTTCTCACTTGTGTATCTGTTGTTCCTCCATATACAGTATGCCATTTCTGTCTGAATATTTTCAGTGCCTAGCACAGTATCTGTGAGACACTTGAAAAATATTCACTGAACGAGTAGACAGATAAAGGAATACATGTACCTTGCAGTCCTCCAGATAATTAAAATAGCAAACCTTCCTTTAATTCAGCAGACCCCACCTTATACTGTCTTGGATACCAGGACCGTCCCCTACGATTCTATGAAACTGCTGTGCATATAGCATTCCACAGATTGCTCTCATAACCACTGATGCTAGCTAGCCAAGTGCACTCAAGACCTTCTTGGAAAAGGGCCTGGCCTTTCCTGAGGTTTCGATAAGAGTAATACATTGTCAACACAGTAATTGCTTGAGTTTTTGCCTGCAATGCTACCAGTCTGTTGAGTAGTGACACACAGCTCTCGCTTTTCTTTGGGTTTCCATGGCACGCTGCCTTCCAAACATGAAACTGGCAATAAAGATTAGCTATAAATTTAGGCCTGTAGTTGCCAAGTCTCCTGGAGCAGTCTTGATTCTTGACTTCAGAAGTCACATTAAAGGCATCAGCTCCACCCACAGGTGATCTTCCCCTAGGTAACACTCCAACCAGCAGTACTTGGGTAAATAATGACCAGAGCTACAGGGATTATCATTGTTACAATGAACTCTACTTTATTTTCATTTAATTAGTAATTATTTCAAATTACATGGTTGAAAAGCTGCTAAAATGGTGCTTCTCGGCATCCAGTGGTTAATCCTCTAACAATGCAGAAATATGGACTATTTTGAGTTTAGCCTTTATAAACTGATCAACACCTCTCAGTGCCATATGAAGTAATCCAAACTTACTGTCTTGTCACACCAATAGTCTCCCTTCTATTACTATTCAAGAGAAATCTATGAGGGGGCCGGCGCTGTGGCGCAGGGGGTTGAAGCCCTGGCCTGAAGTGCTGGCATTCCATATGGGCGCCAGTGCTAGTCCTGGCTGCTCCTCTTCTAATCCAGCTCTCTGCCATGGCCTGGGACAGCAGTAGAGAATGGACCAAGTCCTTGGGCCCCTGCACCTCTGTGGGAGACCCAGGGGAAGCTCCTGGCTCTTGGCTTTGGATGGGCACAGCTCCGGCTGTTGCGGCCATCTGGGGAGTGAACCAACAGATTTAAGACTGATCTCTCTCTCCCTCTCTCCCCTCCCTCTCTCCTCTCTCTCTCTCTCTCTCTCTCTCTCTCTCTCTCTCTGTAACTCTGACTTTCACATAAATAAAATAAATCTTTAAAAAAAAGAAATCTATTAAACCTGGTTTCTATGCAGACAGAGCCCTATGCTGGCAGGCTCCTGAGTATCTGAGAGGACGAAATCCAATAATCCCACAATATAGATCAGCATTAGCTCCTTCTGCGTCACGCCTCACAAATATTCAAGCTCACAGATAATACACAATCAGTGATCAAATGTACACATCTTCTGTGGGAGTTTATACCTAATCTGTTAAGAAACCAATGGTGAAATCTCAGACCTGTGTGCCTGGGCAGTAGGGTATGCCCATGAAGCAAACTGGGTAACACTGGTGGCTTTTGCATTTTAAACACCTGAAAGTAGTCTCACTTGATGAATAAATATGCTCTCTTCCAATTACCAGACCCAGGGATACCACAAGATCAGCCTGGAGCATCATCTGGGGTCATAAAATAAAGAAATGCTCCAACAATGATGAAAAAATGTCAAAAGGACATAAGGACCAATTTGAAGTGGCTCCCATGGGCCAGATCTAGAAAATTTTAAGCATTAAAATACATAATGACAGTAACAGATTATAATTCATTGAATAAAGTAAGCACCTGTGAATCCATACTGATAGAAATAAACGAGTAAATAAATAAAAAGAGAAAGCTTTTCTTTTTAGCTTAAAGACCATTAATAGATGCAGAAGGAATGATGATGACATTAGATAATCACCATTTGGCCACCCTCACAGTAATGATTAATTCAACCAACAATTATCAGTGAATACCCAGCGTATTTACTACCAATCTCTGGTGAGTGCAGGGTTGAGGAAGGATGAGGTAATTACACAGACTCAAAGCATCTCCCCACACGACTTTTACTAATTACAAAAAGAATAAAGAGTAATTACAGTAGATATGTCTAGAAGACACTGAACTAATAAGTGATCAAAGTTTAAAAAAAAAAACCAGTAACCAAACAAACATCCCATGCAATGAAAAATACACAGGACCTATGACATTCTAGCCAAAATGCATACCACGGTCTAACCATGAAGAAAAGGGACAAGACCAAATCGAAGAACATTCTACAAATCACTGGTCTACAATCTCCACCCAAGTCTCCATCATAAAGTCAGGAAAAGGCACAGTAACTGTTCCAGGTTCAAAGACACTGAAGAGACAGGGCAGCAGGCTGCAATGTGTGAGTTGGATGGGCTCTTTGGCCATCAAGAGTGGATGGAACAATTAAGGAAGCATTCATGGGATCTCTAAATGAAAAATATGCCAGAGTTCTGTGTACTCAACTCAGAATTCTACACTCAACTTGTCTGAAAGTTTGAAACTGCTTCAAAATAGAACATTTTTCTTTTACGATTTTTTATTTATTTGAAAGTCAGAGTTACACAGAGAAAAAGAGAGGCAGAGAGAGAGAGAGAGAGAGAGAGAGTCTTCCATCCATTGGTTCATTCCCCAGTTGGCTGCAATGGCTGGAGCTGCGCCGATCTGAAGCCAGGAGCCAGGAGATTCTTCCAGATCTCCCACATGGTGCAGGGGCCCAAGGACTTGAGCCATCTTCCACTGACTTCCCAGGCCATAGTAGAGAAATGGATCACAAGTGGAGCAGCCGGGGCTTGAACTGGTGCCCATCCATATGCTGGCACTGCAGGCAGTGGCTTTACACATTACGCCGCAGCGCCGACCCCATAACATTTTTTCTGTAAATGCTCTCTTCTATTTTTCTTGAAACTGATAACTTCTCTATCATTTTTCACTTTTGATAGAGGCAGGTTATAGAAAATGACTTTTTTCATTAACATAAGAAAAGTAGTCCAAGTTCAGTGAAGAATGGCGCTTGACATTTAACTCCAGTATTAGGGACTCCAGTATTGCACTGGTGGTGCAATGTGAAGAATGGCTGCTCTCACTTTTTCTACAAATTTGGCTTTTTAATGAATATTTGTTACTCTGGTAAGAAGGAAAATTCATTAATTCTTTAAATAAGCTGAGGTTATAAGAGGAGGAGTTCAGGACTTCACATTGAATCAGTATCACTAACCATTAGGGAAACAGAAGTCAAAACCACAATAAGATACTCATGAACACTCATTAGAATGGCTATTGGAGCAATATAAACAAATAGCAAGTATCAGCATGCTATGGAGAAATTAGAACCCATGCACATGTCTAGTAGGAATTTAAAATGGCTCAGCTACCATGAAAAACAATACGGAACTTCCTCTAAAGCATCAAACATAGAATTACCATATTACTCAGGAATCTCACTTCTGGTTAAATACCCCAAAGTGGAAGCACGGACTCACACAGATATTTGCACACCCATGTTCACAGCAGGGATGTAGGCAGAGTAGTAATGCTATCATCACCCTGCAGCCCCAGGCTGTGCAATAGGTCCAGGCAATACTACTCAAACCATCCCCTTCCCTGCTTCCATGCACCACCCAACCACACTTCTGTGCACTGTCCAACCTCCTCTCCAGTGCAGAAGAAAATCTCAACTCACAGTTTTGCCACTTAGAACAAGCACCAGGGCCAGCACTGAGGCACAGTGGGTTAAAGCCTAAGTCTGCAGTGCTGGCATCCCATGTGGGTGCTGGTTCGAGTCCCAGTGGCTCCACTTCCAATCCAGCTCTCTGCTATGGCCTGGGAAAGCAGTGGAAGATGGCCCAAGTCCTTGGGCCCCTGCACCCACAAAAGAGACTCAAAAGAAGCTCCTGGCTCCTGGCTTCGGATCAGCACAGCTCCGGCCTTTGCAATCACTTGGGGAGTGAACCAGCAGATGGAAAGCCTCTCTATTTTTCTCTCTCTCTGCCTCTCTTTTTCTCTGTGTATAACTCTTTCAAATAAATAACTTTAAAAAAATTTTTAAAAACCTGCACCAGCTAAAAATATCCAATATGACTACAGGCTATGTTTCTACAATGCTCTTTAGGTCATTATAATATCATTATAATAAAATTACCATGGCCAAAACTCCCACTCCCAACAGGTACTGATATCAGGGTACTTTTTTTTTTAAAGCCAAGGAAATAGATGACACTCAAGCCCTGCCCCCCAAACCCCACCCCTTCTGAATATTCAATTAAGCCCTGCCCCAGACAGCACCCCTTGTGCCTCCAGATCATGTAACTGGACAGCCCTGAAACTTGCTGAGCACAGCTCTGTCTCCTGAGCTTGCCCACTCTCCTGAGTATGTACTTCTGCTTTGCATGTAAATAAATCTTGCTCTCTGCTGACCTTTACCCACATCTCAATGAATTCCATTCCACTTGCAGACAAGAACCTGGACTCAGCCTAGCCAGGGGATGCTCAGAACAGCAGCACTGTCACAACAGCCAAAAGGACAAAGCAATCCCAAGATTCATCAATGCATGTAGAGATAAACAAAACATGGTGTAGACTGACAACGGAATAGGACTCAGCCTGTTGAAGACATTAGGTTAACTGAAACATGCCAGTGACAAAGGGACAAAAACGGCATGGTTCTGTTCACATGCAGCACCCGGAGCTTGTCAGGTGCATAGAGGTGGAGAGACCAAAACAGAATGGTGGTTGCCAGGGAATTCAGGGAAGGGAAATGGAAAGTTACTGTAAATGAGTACAGAGTTTCAGATGGGGATGATTAGAAAGTTCTGGATATATTAAATAAAATTTTTTTTTAATTCTGCAGATGGATGGTGGCGATGATTGGACAACACTATAAAGGTACTTAATGCCATAAAATTATACATTTTTAAATGACTAAAATACTAAATTTAATATTATGCATATTTTACCACAATTTTTTTTAAAGAATTCAGGGGCCAGCACTATGGCATAGTGGGTAAAGCCACTGCCTACAATGCCAGCCTCTCATATGGGCCCCAGTTCAAGTCCCAGCTGCTCCATTTCCAATCTAGCTCTCTGCTGTGGCCTGGGAAGGTAGCAGAAGATAGCCCAAGTCCTTGGGCCCCTGTACCCGCATGGGAGACCTAGAAGAAGCTCCTGACTCCTGGCTCCTGGCTTCAGACTGGCCCAGCTCCGGCTGTTGTGGCCATTTGGGGAGTGAACCAGCGGATGGAGGACTTCTGCCTTTCTGCCTCTGCCTCTTTGTAACTCTCAGCCTTTCAAATAATAGATAAAGCCTTAAAAAAATCGTGCCTTTGGCATCAAATCTGGGTTGAAATTCTGGCTCTATCACTTAGTAACTATGTAACCAACACACATTATTTAATTCCTTGCAACCTCAGGTTTCTCATTTATAAAAAGAAGACAATATTCAGGTCTACAAGATAAGATTGCCCTAAGAACAGAGATCAATTATGTAGCACAGGGCCTGGCCCCTTGGTAGGTGTCTGATAATATCAGAAATATTCTAAGTGCCCAGAGACAGGAATGAGCGTGTCATATGTGAGCAGCAAACTATGACTGGAGTATGTGGTGATCAGCAAGTCTCCGTAAGTTTCAGCTCTGTCCTGAAGCCTGTGGAAGGCCTCTGGAAAGTTGTGAATCGTGCAGTACAGAGAGGGAGTAAAAACTATGCTAAGGTGCTAGAGATATAAAGGTCTATACATTTGACTTAGTCACTGGCTTTTTCCTCTCCATCAATACTGACAATTCACAACAGTGGCTTAACGGAAAACAAATTATTGAGGGAAATGCCACACAACCCTCTCAGCTTCCACCAGCACCTCTTCAGACAGACAACTCGGATATGCAGAAGTAGCCCTCTCACAAAACCCAAGTTAGGCATCCACGCTGACTCCCAAAAAGCTCCCTCACTCCTTCTCTCCCACTTTGAATCACTGGTTGGAGGAAGAATGACTTCCTCTGCTTTTTCCCAAGGCTTTAGCAAGTCTTCCCCAACCCGGGGGTTCCATCTGTCCCCTGCTTCCACCTTCCCCAGGCTTGCTTTGGACCCTTAACAAGTGTGATGAGCAGGGCTGGGTCTGGGGCGGTTTTGCTCAGATTACTACCTGCATGTGTTTGAAGGGCCTGTGTCACAACCTCTTCCTATTTCAACATTCCAGTGCGGCCACATTCCGCCAGCATCTGCCTAATGTCATTTAGTCAGTCATTCTCTCTTGACTTTTCTCTCCACCTATAAAACTTAAATTTTTACACGAAAAATATGGGGAAAGCAGCCAAAAGCACAGATTTCTCATGGCTTAGCTGCTTTCTTCCATTCCTGGTGCTGCTCACAGTCCTCAAAGTGAGATTTATTTTTAATTTTACTGTTCTTTCTAATTACCTAGGTAAATATATATATTCCACCCAGAACATATCAAAAATGTCGAATCATACACAAAGGAATATTAAATGTCATATGTAATCTTATCACCCAGGTACATCTCTTGATACTCTGAAAACATTCATCTTCTGCCTCTGCTTTATAAAAAGGCTCTCTCTACACTAAGTCAGGTAGACTTCACCTAAGTTTGCTCATTTTTTATTCAACACCTCATAGCTGCAACCTAGGTTCTTTCGGATTGGCCTTGGTTTAAAGAGTTCAGACTGCTAACTTCCACTGCATGAGGTGGCTGCTTTGGCTGGGAGATCAACAACCAGGAAGAGCACAGAACGGGATGAACTGTTCCTCACCGATGGACTCAGCCTCTCTAGGCCTATAATTTCTCCTGGGTACAAAATGCAATAAATGACACTTGGATCTCAAATTTGCCCTTTTTTCCTACTGTGAAATGTGACAAGTGAGGGCTCCACAGGGTGACAAATAATCACAAAATAAATGCCCACTAACTGTCATCCAGATGAGAGTGAGAGACCTTTCATGGGTCCCTTCTTGAGGAAATGCCCATCTTACTTCTTGGTAACTACTCCTATCCTAACATGAAATTCTTCACTTCCTTGTTTTCTTTACACTTTTATCTCCTAGGTATTCATCACCTACATTTTCTGCATATTTCTAAGTTTCATATGGTTTTATTTTTCATTCATGTCTATAGTGTGTTTGCAATTTATCTTATTGTATGAAAGGAGAAATCGAAAGCTATTTTTCACCATTTGGTTTACCGATTATTTCTGTACTGCACATAGCACAATACTTCATCCCTAAACTATTTTTTCAGGCCAGGTTTCTTTAGGTATAAGTCACAAACAGTAAAATTCATCTTTTTTATAACTATGGCTCTATGGACTTTGACAGATGTATACAGTTGGACAGTCACCCACACAATGAAGACATATAGATAGAACATTCCTATCAGCCAAAAAAGTTGCCTTGTACTCCTTTATAGTTGATCTCCAACTCACATCCTCAGCCCCTCGCAACCACCGATCTGTTCCCTGCCTATAATTTTGCCTTTTCCCAAATAGCAACATTATATGATCCTATAGCACACAGCCTTTTGCATCTGGCATATTTCACTTAGCATAATGCATTGGAGATTTATTCTTCTTGCTAACATCAGTAGTTCATTCTATTTATTGTGAAACAGAATTTCACTGTATGGACATACCAAAATTTATAAATTCAACTCATCACCATTAAGTATGATGCCCTTTATCAAATTAAGGAAATTAACTGAATTTTTTTCATAAATGGAGGCTGGATTTTCCCAAATGCTTTTCTTGCATCAATTAACCATTTTATTTTTGCCTATCTTTGCCACTCCTACATCTGAAGCTTCAACCTATTGTCCAAGGAAAGCTGTCTGGGGAACTTGATAGGAGAAAATGGTTCAGAGAAGTTAGGAGAGCTTTGTGCCTCTCCTGGCTACCCCACAACCATCAATCATTCTAAGCCTTTTGGGGCTGGCGCTGTGGCATAGTGGATAAAGCTGCTGCCTGTAGTGCTGGCATCCCATATGGGTGCCAATTCCAGTCCTGGCTGCTCCACCTTCAACCCAGCTCTCTGCTAAGGCCTGGGAAAGCAGTAGAAGATGGCCCAAGTCCTTGGCCCCCTGCACCCACGTGGGAGACCTGGAAGAAGTTCCTGTCTCCTGGCTTCGGGTCAACTCAGCTCTGGCAATTGCAGCCATTTGGGGAGTGAACCAGTGGATGGAAGACCTCTCTCTCTGGCTTTACCTCTCTCTGTAATTCTTTCAAATAAATAGAATCTTTTTAAAAAAAATTTAAGCCTTATGATTGAGAAAGTTTGCTGATTGACCCCAGGAACTTAAGGCTTCTGATGGCTGTGAGAGAAGATTCCAGAGAAGTGTATGGCATTTTGTGGCCCCCAAAACCATCAACTGCCACCTACCTGCTTTCTCTACTGGTGTGGGTTGGAAAGAGCCAGACTCCTGCCGTGCCTCTAACATTTCTAGCAAGCACCGGATGGAGATATGTGCAAAGAGTTTACAGCTGAGTGGAACTCCCCTGCCAACTCAGCTATTCCAAATTTGTAGATCAATCCACACATGGGTGTTGACAGTGTTTTGCAATTTAGCTGATTACTTCTCACCCCCTGGAGTAGGGGCGGCCTCTCCGCCTGAGCTCCGCTCCAGCTGAGACAGCTCAGTCTGTCTCTCTAGGGAGGACCTTGTCTCTTTTGAATTAGGTTCCTCAGTTGCTTCACAACTTACCTATCTCATGAACTCAACAAAGTCATAATTTTTGTCTTTTCCTTGTCATTTTCTCCTTGGTAGGGTGGTAGGGGTGTGCTTTGTGGCTTTCAAGGCCGTACGTGTAAGTACACTGAAATTCCATCCTTATCCTATTCCAAATGGAGGTACTGAGCTTGTCTGGGGGGCTATTTTTACTCTTATGCAAGAGTCACGCTGCTTAAATACAAATCTTTCTTCATAGCAGTGTGAGAAAGCTTTCGATCTGCTAAAAATTTCTACATCCCTTTATTAAGCTTCCCAGGTGACCTTAAAATTATATTATCCAGTTAAAAAATACTTTTGACAGATATTAGAATTGAAATGGCAGAATGACTGAGTTATGCCATCCACAAAAGTGGAATGCCCTACCATTTTATTCAAGTACTTCTTCAAGTCCCTTGGAAAGTTTTACAATTTTATTTCTATGGGTCCTACCTACTTAATGTTAGGTTTTGCTAGATATTTTATGTTAGTCTCTAGCTCTAATGTCTGCTTAATTTGTATTTTCTGATGACTCTTGATTTTAAAGAATATGCATTGATTTTGCATGCTGATTTTGTAACCAAGTACCTTATTGAATGTTACTTCTAATAAGGTTTCTGTTGACTTTCTTGGGTTACTAAATTATATGTAAGTAATAATTTGTTTCCTCTTTTGGAAAAGATTTTCCCCTGAGTTCATTTGTTTTGCTGCTTTGATTGAACCTTCAGAAAATACTAAATGAGCATGGATAGTGAACATACTTGCTTTGGCAAACACCAAAGCTTCATCATTAGAAATACCTGTGACAGACTCACTAAATTAGCTTACCCAATAATCCCAATCTACCTTGCACTTGAGAAGGAAGAAAAAAAGAGTAACCTCAGACACTCAGAAACTGGCCAAGGCCTCCTAGCTAGGCCATGTTGTATCTTGTTGGACATAAACCCTCTCACAGAATATGAACCTCAGACAAGATACCACTAAGAACATGGTAAGTGAGATCAAGTAAGTTCACACCACCATTTTTTCTAAGCTCTGACAAAAATCTCATTGTGCCACCCACAAAATACAAATAATGCCCCTTTCTATGATCGAATGAGTGACTGTTAATTCCTTACCATTTATGCCCTTTTCCCCTCACTCTAGTTTGCCGTCTCTATTGATAAAATTAGAAATGGTCTCAGAATTGCCCCCACTTTCTGATTTCATCCAATCTAAAGTGAAACCCTGCTTCCTTAGGCCCTCCATAAATCACCCAATCAAAGCCCAAATCTTGTAACAGATTCTATATAACACCTTCTTACTAAAACCCACACTGGCTCTCCATCCATGTTCTCCTCTTGCTGCAACAGATAAGAAACTCAACGTGTTCAACTATGCTTATGTTCCTGGTAGTCTCTGGCCAGAAGACACTGACATGCTTTACAGATAGAAAACTATAAAGAATACTTCTAGACTCCCTTACAGCTAAAGTTCAGTCATACAACTTTTGTCAAGATTCAGATATGGAATAGAACCATGTGAAGAGGTAATCACAAGCAAGGAGATTATGTATTTTTTGTTATTTATTTGACAGATAGAGCTAGACAGTGAGAGAGACAGAAAGGTCTTCCTAGTTGGCCGGCGCCGAGGTTCAACAGGCTAATCCTCCGCCTTGTGGCGCCGGCACACCGGGTTCTAGTCCCAGTCGGGGCAACGGATTCTGTCCCGGTTGCCCCTCTTCCAGGCCAGCTCTCTGCTGTGGCCCGGGAGTGCAGTGGAGGATGGCCCAAGTCCTTGGGCCCTGCACCCCATGGGAGACCAGGATAAGCACCTGGTGGCAGCCATTAGAGGGTGAACCAACGGCAAAGGAAGACCTTTCTCTCTGTGTCTCTCTCTCTCACTGTCCACTCTGCCTGTCAAAAAAAAAAAAAAAAAAAGAATAAAGTCCAGGCCCATGCCATGGCTCACTAGGCTAATCCTCCGCCTGCGGCGCCAGCACCCCTGGTTCTAGTCCTGGTCGGGGCACCGGATTCTGTCCCAGTCACTCCTCTTCCTGTCCAGTTCTTTGCTGTGGCCAGGGAGTGCAGTGGAGGATGGCCCAAGTGCTTGGGCCCTGCACCCCATGGGAGACCAGGAAAAAGCACCTGACCGCAGCAGTCATTGGGAGGTTGAACCAACGGAAAAGGAAGACCTTTCTCTCTGTCTCTCTCTATCCAGTCTGCCTGTCCAAAAAAAAAAAAAAAAAAAAAACCCACAGAATAAAGTCAAGAACTTCTCTAAAATATAAGAAAAAAATTGCTCCTGGACAGTTACATCAGAGACAGAAACTTTAGAAATAATCTCACTTTTGGAAGTGTTAATGTCACCCACACAACTTTGTTCTAAGTTCTTTTCTTTCCATTCATTGCTGTGGATGTTACTCCCCAGATGTTCAGAAATGCTGGGTCTGGGACAGGCCAAAGCCAGGAGCCAGGAACTTCATCCAGGTCTCCTATGTAGGTGGCAGGGTTCCAGTACTTGGGCCATCCGCCACTGCTTTTCCCAGGCCATTAGCAGGGGACTGGATTAAAGTAGAGCAGCCAGGACACAAACTAGCACCCACATGCCTGCATCACAATCAGTGGCTTTACCCGCCTTTACCACTTTAGTGGCCCCTTTAAGATTTATTTATTTTGAAAGTCAGTAGTTATGGTGGGGAGCAAAAGGAGTGAATGAGCACTTACATCTTCTAGTTAACTCCCCAGATAGCTACAATGGCAAGTGCTGGGCCAGACTGAAGCCAGCAGCTTCATGGGGTCTCCCAAGTGGGTGGCAGGGGCCCAGACACTTGGGCCACCTTCCACTGCTTTGCCCAGAACATTAGCAGGGAGCTGGATCAGAGGCAGAGCAGCCAGGACATGAAATCAGCACCCATATGGGATGCCAACATTGCAAACAGCAGCTTAACCTGCTATGCCACAACGCTGGACTCAACTTTCTCCTACTTAGAACCTTCCTGAATGTTCAACTACTCCAAGAACACTTGCAATTTATTTTAAACCCACATATGTGACCAAACCTCTTAATCAACTAAAAGTGTTATACAGCCTCTTATTAAAATCAAATGCATGGAAAAAAGCCTAATTATTATTCATCTTCAGAGAAACACATCCATTTTACTTAGCAGTGTTCGTAGTACATTTCGCACATCTTTCCCCTTAGACTTTGCTAAAGCCTATGGAGTTTGCTGAATCTCAGCTCTAAAAATAGTACCTTCCCCACAGTGCCTCCAACACCCCACATCAAGCTTGTGGAGGGAAAAAGTGGTCCTAATGTTTAGGCTGTTAAAAAATTTAAAAAAAAACCCTTAAGTTGGTATTCTGATATAATTCTTTACTGACCCATGTATTTGTTTTTAACTTTTTCTCTTTTTATTATATCTCTCAGGAAATAACTGAAACAGGACAAAGAAAAAAAAAAGCCCTACTAACTGTTTTTCAGGGCCCCAATGTCTGATCTCAGAGCCTCCTGCAGCTCCAAGTATGTCACATTCAGCATGGCAAACTCTTGACCTGTCCCATCAGAGTGAATTCCAAAGGGCACAAGCTGTGTCTACTCTATTCACTACTTATATCCACAGTGGCAGGCATGTAATGATTGCCTGAGGAATTATCCTGAATGCAAAAAAAAAAAAAATTCAAACCACTCTCTTTTAAAAGCTCTCATATGTCTGAAGTCAGAACAATAGTACTTTAGGGAAGCAGGGAGGGAGTGGTGACTGGGAAGGGGCATGGAGGGGACATCACATTGATAGGTATGTTCCATTTCCTGACCCAGTAAAGCTGACTTGGGCAAGCTCACCACTTGAGCTCAGGTACTAAGCTGTATACTCCTTTCTGTACGTGCTCCCTCCAACAAGCTTCTCTATGAACATTCTAGGAAAAAAAAAGAAAAGAAAATTGCAGGCTTTCAGAAGTTGACATTAAATAAATCTGTATGTGTGAAGTTAAACTTCAAGTGGGGACCACTATGTTCTTTTATTAAAAGTTCACTCTCAACCACAGAAACTAACCAGGTATCCTCTGCCCACAGTGACACTAGAAAAGATGCACCAATTGAGATAATGTACGCAATGTGCTTAAAATAATCATCAGTACCTTGTAAGGTATTGCCATGACAGTACTGCACCTTCCAGCACCCAAAATGTGGTGCAGTACCAGATGAAGCCTAACCTTAGGTCCTAAGCAGACTTTCTTCATCAGAATATAAGGCTTTGTTTTTCTCTTCACTTTTTTCAAAACAGCATAAATAGCCTAAATGAAGCAGTACCTTCACCTCCACCATTTTATGATAACGGAGCTCACACCACCACCAGGCTTGCTTTACCCACACCTAAGGAAGTCAAACTCCGAGACTAAGAATCACAGAGCTGAAAGCCAGCACAGAGACCCCCCAAATGGCCGACACAGCCAGCGTGCTGTGCCGATCCAATGTCAGGAGCCAGTGCCTCTCCTGATCTCCCATGAGGGTACAGGGCCCAAGGACTTGGGCCATCCTCCACTGCACTTCCGGGCCACAGCAGAGAGCTGGCCTGGAAGAGGAGCAACCAGGACAGAATCCATTGCCCCAACCGGGACCAGAACCCGGGGTGCTGGTGCTGCAGGCGGAGGATTAGCCTATTGAGCCGCGGTGCCGGCAGTTTAAGTCACAGCATGCTTAGTAACTCTGTGATAGTTACTTGAATTTTATGTGTTTCTGTTCTGTGATTTCCTTTGTAAAACAGCGAAACAATACCTACAGTTGCAGGATGTTGTGAAGGATTATGTAAAGAATTATCAAGGTCCTAGTTAAGGAGTAGCTTTACTAACACAATCTTAAAACATGGCACTGAAACAGCATTCTTCCATTTACTAGAGCAGTGTTTTCAAAGTATATTCAGAACCACCTGGAAGTTCTTGTTTAAAATACTGATTTCTGGAACTAGTCCCTCACAAGACCTGGTGAATCAGAATCCCGGGGGGGAGTGGGAGGGGTGGGAAGAAGGGACCCAGAAGTCAACATTAACAAGCAAGCACCCTAGATTCTTCCTCTGCGTTCAAAAGCCTGAGAAATGTTGGACTAGGGCTATGGACAGCATGTTTCCTGTCCGAAAACAGGTGTCCCAACAAGTCAAGCAGTGCTGAACACTCTGATACTAACAAGGTTACACTAACAACAGGTAAAAGACTGCCATCTACTGCCTTATTTTAGAATGCAAGATTGATGTTGGTTCAAGTTCTTTCTCAGTAACTGAATTCATTTTAAAAAAATGAAATGAGGGGCCGACGCTGGGCATAGTGGGTAAAGCCACCGCCTGTTGTGCTGGCATCCCATGTGGGCACCGGTTCATGTCCTGGCTGCTCCACTTCCCAACCAGCTCTCTGCTATGGCCTGGGAAAGCATTGTAAGATGGCCCAAGTCCTTGGGCCCCTGCACCCACATGGGAGACTTGGAAGAAGCTCCAGCCATTGTAGCCAACTGGGGAGTGAAACAGTGGATGGAAGACCTCTCTCTGCCCCTCCTCTCTCTGTGTAACTCTGACTCTCAAATAAATCTTTAAAAATAAAAGAATAGGCTGTCCAAGCAATAGAAAGCACTACTGGAAGAGGATGTGAAAACAGGTTTTATTTAATGAGAACACTTTCTAAGTTAAAGAGGCTTCAGATTAATATAATAAACCTGTAATTTCAAGTCAGTGCTAAAACAGTGAAGGGAAATACAACTCCTCACCAAGTGGCCTGTGCCAACAGCAATAAGAAAACCAGAACCATTGATATTCTAACTGTTGCAATGAAGCAACTTGCAGTCATACTCCCAGCATACCCTCCCGAAGCCCCAAGGGAAAAGCCAATGAAAACATGGACACACTTTCTTGTCCCACACCATTCTGTCAAGTTCAGCTTCAAAACCACCACCTGCAGGACAGTAAGGCCCTTCCAAGATGCAAATGCATACAAATAAGACCAGGGCATGAAAAGCCAAGGCACTGCAGCAAAAAATGATCTACAAGAAGGACCTCTGTGAGTGACACCCCAGTGGAAAGAGGCCATCCAAAGAAGGATGTATTTTTCTCAGGAGGGAGAACTTCTGGCCAGCACCACAGCTCAGTAGGCTAATCCTCCACCTGCGGCACCAGCACACCGGGTTCTAGTCCCAGTCGGGGCAACGGATTCTGTCCCAGTTGCCCCTCTTCCAATCCAGCTCGCTGCTGTGGCCCAGGAGTGCAGTGGAGGATGGCCCAAGTCCTTGGGCCCTGCACCTGCATGGGAGATCAGGAGAGGCACCTGGCTCTCTGGCTTTGGATCAGCATGGTGCGCTGGCCGCAGCGCGCTGGCCACGACGGCCATTGGAGGGTGAACAGCAAAGGAAGACCTTTCTCTCTGTCTCTCACTGTCCATTCTGCCTGTCAAAATATTTTTTAAAAAAATAAAATAAAAAAAGGGAGGAGAGATCTTCCACTTTGATTTGTGAACTCAAAAGGCTTTTTTTTTTTTTTTTTTTGGACAGGCAGAGTGGACAGTGAGAGAGAGAAAGGTCTTCCTTTTTGCCGTTGGTTCACCCTCCAATGGCCACTACGGCCGGTGCATCGTGCTGATCTGAAGCCAGGAGCCAGGTGCCTCTCCTGGTCTCCCATGCAGGTGCAGGGCCCAAGGACTTGGGCCATCCTCCACTGCACTACCAGGCCATAGCAGAGGGCTGGCCTGGAAGAGGGGCAACCGGGACAGAATCCTGCGTGTGGGATGGGACTAGAACCCGGTGTGCCAGCACCGCAAGGTGGAGGATTAGCCTACTGAGCCGTGGCGCCAGCCTCAAAAGGCTTCTATAACCTCAGCAGCTTATGACAAGAGCCTCGCGTGATCACTGACGTCATAAGAGTGTCAATTGTTAAATCAATAACAGGAGTCACTGTGCACCTATTTCCCATGTAGGACCTCTGTCCCTAATGAGCTATACTATGAGAATTAACAGTAAAACTTGTCTTCAAACAGTACTTTATACTTTGTGTGCCTGTGTGGGTGCAATTTGCTGAAATCTTTACTTAGTATAGAGCTGGTCTTCTGCATATAAAGATAATTAAAAATGAATCTTAATGAAGAATAGGATGGGAGAGGGAGTAGGAGGTGGGATGGGAAGGGCGGTGGGAGGGTGGGTGTGGGGGGAGAACTGCAATATTCCTGAAGCTGTATCTATATAAATTTGTATTCACTAAATAGCTTTCTTAAAAAAAAAAAAACAAAAACCAGGGGCTCCAGAGCCATGGGCAAAGCTTTATCAATGTCCCTATCAAACTAGCAGTTGTATATTTTGTTCATTAATTCAATAAGTTGACAAGTCATAAACAGCATGCTTTTAATTTTTGTTTATTTTTAAAAAGAAATGACAAAATATATACACAGTGGTGCAGAATCCCCCATCACAGAGTGTGAATGATAGTCCGGTTGCGAAGCTCCTGAATGTAGTCTCTGGCGTGGGCGAGTGCGGTCTTTGGGGGCTCACGAGGAGGTGGGGGTCCTTCCATCAGCTTCACAAAATAATGGCAGTACACCTTCTCCATGATCCCGAAGCGACCTCTGCCATGGTAGCGGATGCGTTTCAGGCACTGGCCTCGACCTGAAGTGGACTCAGCTGCACAGGGAAGAAAGGAGAATGATAGGAAAAGACTGCTAGTCAGAAAACTAGAGCTGCCAGCTGCGCAATTTCGGTCGTTTCCTCCACTAGAGTCTAGGATTCCATGAGCTCACTGGTCTACTGGAGCAGGTATCTCCAAACAAGTATCTCCTAAGCACTAACAAAGGAACACGTACTATTCCAGGTGCTGGAGAAACAAGACTGAGTCAGACTGGCAAGACCCCTACCTCCATGCACTTTACTTCTGAAAATAAAGTCATACATTTCAGTTGGGGGTAACAATATAACAGAGATTGATGGGGCACTGGGGCAACTTCGGGTGGGAGATGTCAGAGGCATCCCTGGGAAAGACATCCGACCTACAACCAGAACGAATCAGTCTCACAAATATGCATGGACAGGGTAACAGTATACTAAGTTGCCATGGCAAGAATATACTTGTTCTAGGAAAAGAAAAAGGACAAGCATGGTAAGGCACAGCAGACAGTGGTAAAAGAGGGTGAGTGGTGCCAAACCCTAAGAAGACGTAACTATTAAGGCAAGGGGAGAGATTACATGAAGAGACTTCAAAAGTTCATGGAAAATGGAGTTAAAAATAAGTTTATTTTGGTGCCAAAAATGTGAAGTTCATGAATGTGGGCTAAGGTGGGGAGTTCAGATTTTATTCTAATGCAATAAGAAGCCATTTGAGCCATTGGTTCTCAAATGCTGGCTCTTAGACCAGCAACATCACACTATCACAGGGAACATACTTAAAATGTCATACTGTGACCCTGACTGTGAAGATTCTAATTCAGTATATTTGGGGTAGGCCTTAGAAATTACATACTAAGCAAACACTCCAATCCAAACTTCCCCTAGCGATTCGGAGTCACATCCAGTTTTAGTAACTCAAGCAATTTACTGGAGTTCCTTTCTTCATTTTATTTACTATTTGAGAGGCAGAGGTCTCCCATCCTCTGTCTCACTCCTCAAATGCCTATAACAGCCATGGCTGGGCAGGGCCACAGTTGGAAATTAGGAACTCAATTCAGGTCCCCCAAGTGGGTAGCAACTACTTGAGCTATTACTTGCTGCTCCCCCAGGGTGCCCATTACCAGAAAGCTGGAACTGGAAGCAGAGTCAGGGACCTGAACACAGGCATTCCTATATGGAATGGACCATCCTAACTGGTATCATACTGGTAGGACAGACACCTGCCAAAGAGAATCTTTTAAATAATACATAAGGGAGCCAGTGCTGTGGTAGAGTGGGTAAAGCTGCTGCCTACAACGCCAGCATATCATATACAAACTGGTTTGACACCAGGCTGCTCCAGTTCCCTGCTAATGTGCATGGGAAAGCAGCGGAAGATGGCCCAAGTACTTGGGCCCCTGCACCCACATGGGAGATGAGAAAGAAGCTCCTGACTCCTGGCTGGCGTCGTGGCTCAACAGGCTAATCCTCCACCTTGCGGCACTGGCACACCAGGTTCTAGTCCTGGTCGGGGCACCGGATTCTGTCCTGGTTGCCCCTCTTCCAGGCCAGCTCTCTGCTGTGGCCCCGGAGTGCAGTGGAGGATGGCCCAAGTGCTTAGGCCCTGCACCCCATGGGAGACCAGGAAAAGCACCTGGCACCTGCCTTGGGATCAGCATGGTGCGCCGGCTGCAGCGCGCCGGCCGCGGCGGCCATTGGAGGGTGAACCAACGGCAAAAGGAAGACCTTTCTCTCTGTCTCTCTCTCTCACTGTCCACTCTGCCTGTCAAAAAGTAAAAAAAAAAAAAAAAAAAAAAGAAGAAGCTCCTGACTCCTGGCTTCCACCAGGCCCAGCCCTAGCTGTTGCGGCCACTTAGGCAGTGAACCAACACATGCAACATCTCTATCTATCTGTCTCTTCCTCTCTCTGTGTAACTCTGACTTTCAAATAAATAAATAAATCCTAAAAAAATAATAATTCTGATCACCTATCAATCCACAGAAAAATCAGAATAGTAAGCGACCATCTACAATTTTCTGTATGTAAAGTCAGTTCTTTTTGGTTTATTAATACACCTTTTTATAAGGAAAAGATAAAAATCCATAAAATACATATCAAACTAATTTATTTCAATATTGAATCATTTTCCTATTCCGACATAACTTTATACATACAGGGACTACATCCAAAGTATGCACTTGTCAACCTGGTAACTAGAATCTTTGCCAAAGAGAAAACTAAGGATAAAACAGTTAAGAAAACTGTTCAGGATCTCAGTGAGATAAAGGAAGTGCTACTACCCTCTACCAGCTTCATCTACCCAGCCCTGAAAAATGAGTCTAAGAACTTTGTAGAGAAAGTAGCATTACACAAATCACTTTTCAATGAAACACCACCAGGTTCCCTGGATTAACTCTTCACAAGGAAACCTACAAATAAAAATGGTGAGACTCAGAAGAGATCAAAAAATTTCTAAAAGCATTTTATAAACATCCGAATTTCGCTTCTATCCAAAACTGTTATTACACCCAACTTGTGTAGGTATTTCCAAATACTCAGGATAAAAAACACCCCAGTGAAAGAAGTATTAACACTGGCCAACTGTGCAAGATTACACAGCTATCACCTGTATCTGGTCTATGTCACTTCCATTTTCCACAAAACACAAACTACAGAGCACAAGCACAGAAGCTCAACATCAGCTAAACACAGTCATGATTTCACCCTAAATCCACAGAAGATCTTCTTCTATAGCACATAATGCCATCATTTCATTAGATCAAAGCAGAAACATTAATTCTTTTACTTATTTTTTTAAAGATCTATTTTTTATTTATTTGAAGGGCAGAGTTGCAGAGAAAGAGAAAGGGGACGGGGAGGAGAGAGAGGGGGTAGGGGGAGAGAGGTCTTCCATCTGCTGGTTTACTCCCTAAATGGCCACAATGGCCAAGGCTGGGCCAGGCCAGCTAGGAGCCAAGGTCTCCCACGTGAGTGCAGGGGCCCAAGGACTTGGGCCATCTTCTGTTGCCTTCCCAGGAGCACCAGCAGGGAGGTGAATTGGAAATGGAGCAGCCAGACTTGAACCAGTGCACATATGGGATGCTGGCATTGCAGCAGTGGCTTAATCCATTAGGCCACAGCACCAGCCCCCAACATTAATACTCTGGGTACACAGAATTCTTTACTACATTGAAAGGAGAATCCCCAACACAGCCAACCTGAGGTCTCCATGAAATCAGGACTTAGAGCAAATAGCTTCCAAATTAGTTTCTGGTCTTCTCTCCTCCCACCTCTCCTCCACTAATCCTGTGTGTTAGGGGTTTCAAGTGCTTTTATATGCAAAACAATTTCAATTAAAATTAAACAATACTTCTGTATAGAAGCCCAATATATAAGACACCATCACGTGGATGTGTTGCAGTTGAAACGTGTGGAAGAATTGAAACTGCCATTCATGCACTCAATAAGTATTTCTGAACTCCTATTACCGGGTATGAGGTTCTAGCCTGGGCTAAAGAATATAGTATTGACCAAAAAATCAAGAGCCCCATCCTTCAAGGCTCTGGAGAACCCAATTTCAAAACTTCAGCCTTTAATTAAGTCTTAACAGCAGAAGAGGTTCAATACAGTTTGAATCAACTGCCACTACCTGCCACATTCAGCCCTCTAGAATCTAAGCCCAATTTACTCTTCCAATCTTCTCTACTTTATCTCCTTCACACTATTCTGTTTCTTCTATCACCCAAGTATGGCATATGCCAACCTATGAACCTTTGTTTATGTGGTTACATCACTTTGAAAGCAAGTTCTCTACAATTCCAAAAACCTAATTTTTCTAGAAAATCTCCAAGACTGTTTTAACCCATAAGGAATTTTTCTTTTCTACTTCAATAATAGCATTTATCTGTATTCTACTTAGTCCCAAATATGCTGTCTTTATAACTGTTCATGTTTTATCTGTTAAAGTCACTTCCTCAACCAAATTTATAATTATTTTGTATTGCCCAAAAAGTTCACAATATATAAGGAAAAGAAATTATTTTGAAAATTCATCCTCTGTTAATCCATATCATTTTTTCAATAGCAGGTCTCTGGAAATTTGCTCAAATTATGAATTTCAAAATTTTCCAAATAGCTATAATACTAATGGTATGCACGCTTTTGTTCCAACACAGAAACCACAATTTATGTCCTTTTTGAAGGAATACTTGTGACAAAGAACTAAACTACATGTGCCAGATGTCTTAAACGGATTGAAAAGTTGTACCATCTCCTAATTATATGGGCAATACGCACATAAAAAGTACTCAGATGCTTTGTGAAGGAAAGCATATGTCGGAACATCACAGAAACTAAGAATGACTTGTTCTCTTCTACAGATAATGCCCCAAAGGTACCACATACTTAAAATATTTAATTTTCCCTATTATGATTATATAGGTAAATGCACACATCTTGACATCTTAATATTATAAGTCCTCTCTTGCCCCATTCCATCAGTCTTAGCTCAGAAGACTGATGTGCAAAGTCAGTTGACCATCTTCCCTAAAGTGAATCACGAAGCAATGACATTTTATTGGTTCATGTCCACTTATTAAGGACTATTCATACTGTCGTTAGTCATCATTATAAGCTTGAAAAGGAAATGAACTTTAACGTAATATCAGGTATTAGGATTATACTGATGCCAGGCATGTGATGAATTACCACATAATGAAAACCTATGCTATCAAGAAAGTATGTCCCTTAAAATGCCTACAATTATCTCAGGGTACTAAAACAGTCACTGCTGAACCAAAATGGTAGCCAACTAGTAATCAATTTTCCAAAACTCTAATACATTTCTGAAGAATGAAATGTGTAGGACTTTTCCATGAATGCAATAAAATAAATCAGTTTCCAGCATTTAATAGGTATCCAACTAGGGTAGTTATTAAACAGACAGCTTCCCAGGCCTCTGCCATGGGTTTTTAGGACCCGGGTATGTATGGTAAGGCCTAGGAGTCCAAAATTTTTATTAAGACTCTCACATGATTTTTTTTTACAGAATTATTTATTTATTTCAAAGGCATAGTTACAGAAAGGCAGAGGCAGATAGAGAGAGATCTTCCATCCACTGGTTCACTCCCCAAATGGCCACAATGACTGGAGCTAAGCTCCTTCTGGGTCTCCCATGTGGGTACAGGAGCCCAAGAACTTGGGCCATCTTCCACTGCTTTCTCAGGCCATAGCAGAGAGCTGGATTAGAAGTGGAGCAGCCGGGACTCATACTGGCGCCCACATAGGATGCCAGCACTGTAGGCGGCTACTTTACCTGCTATGTCACAGTGCCAGTCCCTCATATGATTCTTACCAGAGGAGTTTGGTAACTTAAATGTCAAACACATCAGGGTAAAACGTTTCATCGTCCTAGGAGTACCCATGAAAATATGACTGAATCAGGCATCAAAACAGTTAAAAGAATGAAATTTTTCAACTCATAAAACCATTTCAATCTATTGTCCCTTTTTTTTTTTTTAACTTTTATTTAGGATATAAATTTCCAAGGTACGATTTATGGATTACAATGGGTTTCCCCCCATATTTTCCCTCTCCCCCCACAACCCTCCCCCCTTGCCCGCTCCCTCCACCCTTTTGTTCACATCCAGATTCGTTTTCAATTCTTTTTGTATACATGTGATCAATTTAGTATGTGTTAAGTAATGAATTCGTCCCTTTATCAGTCTCAAATATTGTCCCTTTTTAAAAGTACTTCCACAGAGAACTTGAAGAAAAGAGAGCGCAGGAAGAGCAGTGATTTTTTTAGCAGAAAAAAATGCATAAGGAGACCTCTGAATTAACGGCCCCTTGATACAGGACTGCTGAAGTATATTTCTGCTTAACAGCAACAGTTGAATTTGCCCCTTCAATGGGGATGACAGTTTTAAGCACCTCAGACTATTTCTCTTTACTACAATTATTGAAAAGGATTTTAAAAGTTATTGAAAAAAGTTTTGAAGACAAATCCTATTTCAATTCTTATGTGAAATGTATTATAAAGTCAATCAAGTCAGAATCCCATATTTACATGGAATTGAATAAAATTAAATTTAATTTGAAATCAGAGTCATAAAGCAGGAAAGGTCACCAAAGTTTTAAGCAAATGGTCTTGCTCCTCTTCCAGTCCATTCCCTCCAGGGATTCTGTGGCCCCTACTCCCCAGCATTACTTATTCAGGCTGCTCCCAGAAGGAAATGCTTATGAGTAATTTCAGGGGCCCTGTATTTTCTTGGTTGCCATTTTGATTTCCTTCCTAATTTATGCACACATCAGAATAAAAGTAGTTATAAAGATTACAATTTAAAATAACTAATTGGAATTTCAGAAGGAGGTGTGGTTGCTGACAGCAATTCCTTAAGAGCTGAGTTGAGATTTTAACCTAATCGGAATAAGTATGTACAGGAGGACAGAGGTTAGAAGACAAAGTAGGATTTAGATGATTTCTCTGTTACTTGAATTCAGGGTAGAGAACCTTTTTTTCTGCCAAGGACCATCTGGATGTTTCTATCATCATTTGTAGCCCAACAAAATTATCAATTTAAAGATTATCTTCTATAGATTTATTTACTGAATTTTGAGTTCCACCTGTTATTGCCTTGGCAGGGCCAGAGAAAATTATTCTGCATGCCTTACATGGTCCATAGGTCAGATATTCCCCACCCCCATTCTAACTGTTGAAAAACTATAAAGTATAACTAATTCCACCTAAAATGCTTCTGCCCCTTTCTCCTATTTGAAGAAATAGCAGTTCCCATATCTTGAATTTAAAGTATTTAGATAAAATAGTCCTTCTTATTTGGAGGTTCCATAGACTGAGACAATTTCACATCAACAGCAACATCTTTGTTTGATTATGAAAATGCTGAGGTTAGGAGAAACTGCTGCTGAAGAGAACAGAAAACAGTAGCTCTACCTTACATGGTACTGGGAGGGGACAGGAGAACTCTGTAATAATGCTGATCTCCTTCTAGGAAAAAGTTATGTGCAATATGCTGCAAAAAACCTCCCTTCTCTGTGTACAGTGTATCACTTCCCAAAGCATCTTCCTGTACATCAGTGCTGTGATGGGGAACAAGCAGATACAAGCAGAGATAATGCTTCAGGATGTAGTAGCCAAGGGAAGAAAACATGAGGGTCACCTGAGCCTTCCAAAGCCACTTAGCTTCCTCAATTCTACACATCTTCCACTCTGATAACTACAAGGTTAAATGACAAAACCCTTTTAGGGATACAGACCTGGCTGGGACCATTACAAATGAAGATTTTTTTTTTTAAGTCTACTTCTGATCTTTCATTCCTTCTAGCTGACAATGAATTTGTATTTCTGAATTTAAAAAAAAAAAGGTTCTTAGTTTTATTATGATAAAAGATCACTCTAGGTAGCAGTCTTGGAATCTATTATTCACTAATTATTAGCAGTTAAGTTTCATGGTCTCAGACTCATTACAGAAGAGGTAAGAATAAAAAGTACAATTATTACCAATTTTAACACATTAGCAATGATATGCTAAAAGCTGAAGAGTAAGTCAATACCAGCAAATTTCACTGGCAAACCTAGTCCTAAGTAGTTAGATATCAAAGAATGTATTGGAAGACATTTTCCAATGTAAAGAATACTAAAAATCTTACCTATATATAAATTGGATCTGAATTCTACATTGTGGTCTCTCACTGCCATATCTTGTGCTTCTAAGAGAACCTAAAACAAGGAAAAGAAAGAAATTCATATGGCTAATCCTGAACTGCAACAGAATTAAATATCTCATCTATTGTTATCTCTGTATTATGACTGTTAATCACATGCCTTCACGTTATAACCAGTTTTTTATTTTTTTATTATTTATTTATTTTTTTTATTTTTTGACAGGCAGAGTGGACAGTGAGAGAGAGAGACACAGAGAAAGGTCTTCCTTTTGCCGTTGGTTCACCTTCCAATGGCTGCCGCGGTCGGCGCGCTGTGGCCGGCGCACCGCGCTCATCCAATGGCAGGAGCCAGGTGCTAGGTGCTTTTTCCTGGTCTCCCATGGGGTGCAGGGCCTAAGCACTTGGGCCATCCTCCACTGCACTCCCGGGCCACAGCAGAGGGCTGGCCTGGAAGAGGGGCAACCGGGACTAGAACCCGGTGTGCCGGCGCCACAAGGCGGAGGATTAGCCTGTTGAGCCACGGCGCCAGCCTATAACCAGTTTTTAAAAGTATATCAAATGATAAGGACACTAAGGATAAGCACTACCATGAATTTTCTTTCACAAAGAAGAAATAAAAAATGCAAACCACACAGTCTATCCTGCTAAATTTTAACTGGCACACATAAGCCATAGAGGAAGAAGTGGCAGCACTGGTACAAAGTCATGTATTTCAGTAAGGGACTTACCAGAAAGGTCAAGAAATTCAAGAGCTGAAATTTACTGAACATTTAAAAATTCTAGATCCAAAAAAAATCTATTAACAGTGTCTGAGAAATACAGAAAATCATACTTGAGAATTTCCTTTAAGAAGGCCAGCACTGTGGCATAAAAGGTTAAGTCTCCACCTTGGGCCCCTGCACCCATGTGGGACACCCAGAAGAAGCTCCTGGCTCCTGGCTTCAGATCAGTGCAGTTCTGGCCGTTGCAGACAACTGGGGAGTGAACCAGCAGATGGAAGTCGTCTCTCTCTCTCTACCTCTCCTTCTCTCTCTGTGTAACTCTTTCAAATAAATAAATAAATCTTAAAAACATTAATTATTAAATTTACTCTCCATAGATATTTTGAATTAACTGCATCCAGAATACTTTTTTTTAAAAGACAACAACCGTTGTCAGAAATAACAGAAACCAGATCTTTTATTCCTTCAAGATAAAGAATGTAGCACAAGGCTGGGTATAAAAAAGATACAAAATAAATGCACTGATTTGAATTAAATACAGTAAAATCACAGCATCACAATAGAAGCTCTTAGACATCTGAATCCATCAATGACAGCTATTCAATTACTAAACTAAGAACTCACTTGGCCAGTGCCGAGGCTCAGTAGGCTAATCCTCCACCTGCAGCACCGGCACACTGAGTTCTAGTCCCGGTCGCAGCGCCAGATTCTGTCCCGGTTGCCCCTCTTCCAGGCCAGCCCTCTGCTGTGGCCCGGGAGTGCAGTGGAGGATGGCCCAAGTGCTTGGGCCCTGCACCCACATGGGAGACCAGGAAAAGCACCTGGCTCCTGCCATTGGATCAGCGCGGTGCACCAGCCGCAGCACACTGGCCGCGGCGGCCATTGGAGGGTGAACCAACAGCAAAAGGAAGAACTTTCTCTCTGTCTCTCTCTCACTGTCCACTCTGCCTGTCAAAAAAAAAAAAAACAAAAAAAAACCTCACTTAAGGTGAGATTTAACAGAAGATATAGAAAACAATGCTGATATCCCAAGATGGTAAATATCAACATAGCTTGTTGAAGTAAGAATATTCCTATGTGTAGAATGAGGCAGCACACTTACCACTGACACAGTATTACCTAGGAAATCAGCCATATTTAGGATTAGAATGATATTTACAGATAAGTTAATTCAATCCCACCAGATGAGAAAAATGGAAGCAACAGGTTAAGAGTCTTGCCCATGGTTACAAGTGTCACAGAAAGGACAAGCTTTCAGGTATCTTGAGTCCCAGTCCAGTGCTCTTTCAATTCAACTAGTAATAAAATTCCAAGCTCTCATTTGTAGACTTAGAAAAATAATTTTAAAAAATTCCTAAAAAGCAGCCTAAGCCCCAAATCATTAAAAATAAAGTTTATCGTTGATAGTGAAATAATAAATAAACGTCTGGTGCAAATAAAAGAATCTGAGGGGAAAAAAATGTTCAAAGTATGTACATTCCTAAGGTAAAAGGGGGTCAATAAAACTGAGTGCACTAAATCTTTATCATATAAAGTATATATTTACACCAGAAAAGTCAGAGAATTCAGTAATTACGCTGAGATTATTAACACCCACAAGATGGATACCCATCTCCCCTGTCCACTGCCCGGATCTTACAAGTTTACCTCTTTAATTATCTGTGCTCCTTTTTTGTCACTGAACTCCAACTGAGCCAAAGCCTGGTCAATGGACATTCCTCTTATCTAGAATTAAAGGGTGACAAACCAGAGAGAATAAACAGGTTAATTTACAAAGTTCCCTTTCCAATAAAAACTAAAAGCTTTACATAATCCAAATAATTTCTAAAAACAGTGAACCAATCCAGGCAAAAGATAAGAAAACAAGTCTGCAAAAGGATTTACCCTCTTAAGGTCAAAAATCAAACACATTAACAACAAAACTAGGTTGTATTAGCTCTACTAACACTGAAAGACAGAAGACATGACAACAGATCACAGCTGGCCATGTTCACACTAGCACTGAAGGCACCTCCTTCTCCTTTCTAAGACAAGTAATACATGTAGATTTGCTGCTTTTGTCTTGCCGTAGCTACAAATATTTTCCAGGGATGGGTTGCAGGACTTTAAAAACCAACAATTTTGAAACAAGTTGAATGTACTTTACAGGTAGCTAATGTTCCAGGATTCTCTGCTTATACCCAGACTCCCAATGCTTTATTTTAATGTGAAGAAGAAGTAAAAACTGAGTAAAGCCATACATCTCTGAGCAATCATTCTTTTGATTACCTACCAACTGTCAGAACATGGAACTGTTATTTCTAACTTCTTGGGGAAATCAGGGCAAGCTTTTTTGGTTTCCTCAAATGCTGAAGAAAAATCACAGCTTCTTTCCTAAGTATTATATGGCAGTGATCAGGGCCAGAATCGCAGCCCAGCAGTTAAGCCGCTGCTTGCGAGGACAGAAATCTGTATTGAAGCCTCTGGGTTGAGTCCCACAAGCTCCACTTCCAATCCTACTTTTTGCTAATGGCGTGAAAAGACAAGAGAGGATGGTCCAAATGCTTGGTCCCCTGCCACCCACAGTAAAGACCCAGGTGGAGTTCTAGACTCTTGGCTTTAGCCTGGCCCAGCCCTGGCTGTTGCAGCCATTTGGAGAGTGAACCAGCAGATTGAAGATAACTCTCTCTCTCTCTCTGTTGTTCTGCTTCTCAAGTAAGTAAGTAAGTAAGTAAATAAATAAATAAATCTGTATATGATAGTTGTCATTTTAGCTTACCAATTTTGCCAGATACCACATCTTGTCTTTGCTGTATTTTATTTGTCTTCGACAGTGGTAGATTTCCTTACAAATAGGAAAACAAAAAGCAAACAAACTTTAGCTGGCTTATTAAAATAACACTAAAATACAACATTAATAAGGTTTTCACTTTCTACGACTAATGAAAATTCTGACAGTACTGAAAATGTAGAGATCTCTTTTCCACATATCTTTCCAAAATCTCACTATGTTAAAGGATCACTAAGTGTGAAACAGAAACTATAAAATGGGAAGTTTGTGCCAACATTTAAATATCCAGAGGAGGCAGGTGCCACGGCTCAATAGGCTAATCCTCTGCCTGCAGCACCGGCACCCTGGCTTGTCTCAGCTCAGCTCCTGATTCCAGTTTCCTGCCAGTGCACACCCTGGGAGGTAGCAGAAAATGGCTCAAGTACTTGGATCTCTGCTCCCCCTGTGGGAGACTTATTTAGATGGAGCTCTGGGTTTCTGGCTTCAAGCTGGCTAAGCCCTGGCTATGTGGATATTTGTAGAGAACAGCAGATGAAAAAGCTCCCTCTGTTTATCTCAAGCTTCCTCTGTTTATCTCCCCCTGTGACTGTCTACCTTCCAAATAAAATAAAAATAAATTTTAAAATGGTTTTTAAAAATTTTTAGGTGGCTGGCGCCGCAACTCAACAGGCTAATCCTCTGCCTGCGGCGCCAGCACACCGGGTTCTAGTCCCGGTTAGGGTGCCGGATTCTGTCCCGGTTGCCCCTCTTCCAGGCCAGCTCTCTGCTGTGGCCCGGGAGTGCGGTGGAGGATGGCCCCAAGTCCTTGGGCCCTGCACCTGCATGGGAGACCAGGAGAAGCACCTGGCTCCTGCCTTCAGATCAGCGTGGTGCGCCAACCACAGTGCGCTGGCCGCACCAGCCATTGGAGGGTGAACCAATGGCAAAGGAAGACCTTTCTCTCTGTCTCTCTCTGTCCACTCTGCCTGTCAAAAAAAAAAAAAAAAAAATTGGGGGCATTTTAAATTTTGACTACTATTTCATTTGAATGACCCTTTTGTGCATTTTATCCTCACTTCAATTTACCTAATAATTACTGTATTTAATTAATGGCAATGATATATAGCTTTGCCTTCTGATCTCTGGTTTTCCTACTTTATCTGTTTGCCATGATAGGTCTTCTCCTGAGACTTTGTCCACTTAATTTTTAGAAAGTGTCCTTAGACATTTCAACTGTCCAAAGTAAATACTGAGCTGTGTGGTTTGAGAAGAGGATGATTGATTAACTTTCACCTTGCTTGTAACCATTTTATTTCTTTTTTCTTATGCTCTTGCTGGAAATACTATATAACAGTGTAACAAAAAAAATTTTTATGAAATTTGTGGATAATCATAGGCAGTTCAGTTTAAAGATATTCTGCCATGGGAACCCATGAGTTGAAAGCTTTTTGTGTATATGGTTTCATTGAGTGGATTAATTTTTGCAGATTACTGTTATCAGTCGTGACAGTTCTTCTTTCTTCTCCCTTGCTCACTAGGACACTTTATTACTGAAAATGTAATTAGGCTTTTGCTACAGTTTTCAGCCTGTCAGCTTCTGTTGCCACTGAGATGAAATATGCTGCATATTGAAAGATGGCCACTTGAGAAAACTTGGCTGTTTCTAAGGCATTTGAAAATTCCAGAAGGGGTCAAGATGTTAGAAAGTTTTAAGATCTTGCTATTGCTTGTCTTAATGTTTTCTAATTTTCTTAAAGTGGCAGTGTGATACATTATTGTAACATGAGTATCAGGGTCAGAAGGGGGACTTTGGGAAGGTCCACCTGCTAGATCTTATATTAGGTATTTCACATACCTCCCTGCTCTTTGACTTCTGGCTTTGTTTCTCATAAGCTTGGTGGGTTTGGACAATTCACTTGATTTTCCCTTTGTAAAATATTTATAAAATCTTTCCTGTCACACTTAGAGTTCTATTCATCAAGTAATGGGTCTAAAAAGTGCCTTGTGCATTATAAATTGTTTAATAGGTGAATTGGTTTAAAATAGGTTATGCCTGCCACTTTAAATAGAGGATAATAAAAGCTAGCATTCACTGAGAACTTGCCATGTGCCATGCAATACAAAGTGGTTTCCTTAAATGGTTTTTTTTTTTAATTTCGTTCTCATTAGAGTTTAATATAGTCCGTATGCTTATCTACCTTTTAAAGATGAAGAAACTTAGAGGTTAAGTGGTTTATCCAAGATTATGTAGTGGTAAACGGTAGAACTGGGATTCCAACCCAGGGATTCTGAATCTGAAACCTACACTCTTGAACAAACACATAGAAAACACTTCTTTTGTTGATTTTGCCATTATTCTCTTTACTAATTGTGAAATTGTTTGTTTGTTTTTCCTTTTGTTTTTTTTTAATATTTATGTATTTATTTGAAAGTCAGAGTTACGGAGAGAGAGACAGAGAGAGACAGGGAGAGAGAGGGACAGGGAGAGAGAGAGAGGGAGAGACGGAGAGAGACAGGGAGAGAGACAAGGAGAGACATGGAGAGGGAGAGGGAGAGGGAGAGAGAGAGAGAAAGGTCTTCTATCCGTTGGTTCACTCCCCGATTGGCTGCAATGGCCAGAGCTGTGCCGATCTGAATCCAGGAGCCAGGAGCATTCTCTGGGTCTCCCACGTGAGTGCAGGAGCCCAAGTACTTAGGCCCTCTTCTACTGCTTTCCCAGGCCACAGCAGAGAGCTAGATCAGAAATGGAGCAGCTGGGTCTTGAACCGGAGAACATATGGGTTGCCGGTACTGCAGGCAGCGGCTTTAACCACTACGCCACAGCACCAGCCCCAACAACAACAACTTACATCACATAACTCAAATAAGGAAAATATGTGACCCAATAAATGTCTTTGCTAAAGAGGGGCCACCATTGTGGTACAATGGGTTAAGCTGCCACTTTTGATGATGGCATCCCATTATCACAATGCTAGTTCCAATCCAGCTTACTGCTAATGCACCTGGGAAGGCATAAAAAGATGGCCCAGAAGCTTGTGCCCTTCCCACTCCTATAGGAGACCAGGATGAAATTCGTGGCTCCTGGCTTTAGCCTGGCCCAGACCCAGATGTTGCAGCCATTTTAGAGGTGAAACAACAAATGGACAATTAACCAATCTTTCTTTTTCTCTATGTACCTTTTAAATAAATAAATGAGTAAACCTTTTTTTAATAAAAGAGTTGTGGCGGGGGTCGGCATTGTGGCACAGTGGGTTAAAGCCCTGGCCTGCAGCGCCGGCATCCCATATGAGTACCAGTTCCAGTCCGGGTTGCTCCACTTCTGATCCACCTCTCTGCTAAGGTCTGGGAAAACAACAGAAGATGGCCTAAGTCCTTGGACCCCTGCACCGGCATGGGAGACCCAGAGGAAGCTCCTGGCTCCTGGCTTCTGATCAGCTCAGCTCTGGCTGCTGCAACCATTTGGGGAGTGAACCAGCAGATGGAAAACCTCTCTCCCTCTCGTTTCTACTTCTCTCTGTAACTCTTTCAAATAAACAAAATTAATCCTAAAAAAAAAAAAAGAGTCTTTGAGGCCAGCATTGTTGCTTAGTTCGGTGTTGGTTCAAGTCCCAAATGCTCCATTTCTGATCCAGCTCTCTACTATAGCTTGGGAAAGCAGTAGAAGATAGCCCCTGAATCCTTGTAGGAGACTCAGAAGAAGCTCCTGGTCCAGGATTCAGATCAGCTCAGTTCCAAACATTGTAGCCATTTGGGTAGTGAACAGTGGATGGAAGACCTCTCTCTGTCTCTCCCTCTCTCTGTAGCTTTGCCTCTCAAATACATAATAATAATAATAATGAGGGGGAGGAGGAGGAGGGGGAGGAGGAGGGGGAGGGGGAGGGGGGGAGGAGGAGGGGGAGGAGGAGGAGGGGGAGGAGGAGGAGGAGGAGGAGAAGGAGGAGGAGAAGAAGGAGGAGAAGGAGAAGGAGGAGAAGGAGAAGGAGGAGAAGAAGAAGAAGATTTAAACACTGACCACTGGCTTAAGTCATTCTTGCCAACTTCTCATGCTCCATTATCAAGAATTCATCAGCAAGCCTCTTGGAATAAAATAAGTCAGAATACCTCAAACTAATAGCTTAGTTTTAAGAGTAAAGGCCCCGGCCGGCGCCGTGGCTCAATAGGCTAATCCTCCACCTGCGGCGCCGGCACCCCAGGTTCTAGTCCTGGTCGGGGCACCGGATTCTGTCCCAGATGCTCCTCTTCCAGGCCAGCTCTCTGCTGTGGCCCAGGAGTGCAGTGGAGGATGGCCCAAGTGCTTGGGCCCTGCACCCGCATGGGAGACCAGGAGAAGCACCTGACTCCTGGCTTTGGATCAGCGCAGTGCGCCGGCCACAGCACGCTGGCCATAGCGGCCATTGGGGGGTGAACCAACGGAAAAAGGAAGACCTTTCTCTCTGTATCTCTCTCTCTCGCTGTCCACTCTGCCTGTCCAAAAAAAATTAAAATAAAATAAAAAATTTAAGAAAAAAAGAGTAAAGGCCCCTCCCTAACCAGGACATTAACTAAAGGCAGAAGGTAAGTAAAGCAAGGACAATCTTTTAAACTACAAAAGGATAAATATAATATAATACATGTTCTGTCAAAAAATAATTCATAATTGTATAGTTTTTCTTTTCACACTTGCAGAATAAATCACTGCTGGCCACATAAAAATAGGAGCACTTATCACAATCAGGAGACTGATTCTAGACACAAACTTACTGCTGGTCTCCGAGGTTCTCCAGGAAGTTGAGGAGGATATACAATTTTATTCTTCTTTTCCCATCTTCGAGAAATATCAAGAGAAGCACTTGTGTGGATATATGATTGGGGTAAAACCCTGGGGGATGAAAGAAACCAGTAAAACAAAATGTTAGAACTTTTTGCAGAGTTTAACCTATCTTCTGAACCACAGAAACAACCTAATGATTACAAGTCGAAGCACTCTGTAAGTATTCTGTAATAGAAACTGATTTTACATAAAATATCACACAGAACTAGTTTATTAGAGGCTAGGAAGGATGACAGTAAACAGGTCCCTGAGTTGACCTTTGAGTAAGTAAGAAAAACACAGAAAACAACTACAGGACAGTATGACTGCGCCTGAAAAGGATGCCTTTAAACGCCAACGTAAGGCACTGTGACTTGATGACAAAGATACTAAATACATCACTCCCTGAACTCCCCCCTTCTAGCTATCCATTCTCCTTCTTCCCTATCACTAAATAAAATCATCCTTGAATAGGGTCCTAAATTTATCTTCACCCTCCCAATTATCTATCCTGCAACAGTCAGTCACCAAGTCTTATATTTTTCTATCAAAATATTTCTCAAATGCCTTGCCTCTTCTCCTTCCAATTGCTACATCCTAGTGCAGGACCTGTTCTTCTCTTTCAGATCCACAGCAACTGTTTTCTCTGCCATGAATATCCTTAGTTCTAACCAACCTTTCTCTGCCTGAGAACCAAATGAGCTACTCTTCTATATTACAGAGCTATCTATGTCATTCTCCAGTTTAAAATCCTTTGCTAAGATAAAACAAATGAATAATTATGTAACACCCTAATTCTATGTCTGTTTTCATGTTACTAGCAACTCGGATTGTTGATAGGGGGACAAGAAGAGATTTCGTCAAAATCCTCTAAGTTCTAGGAGGCCCAGAAAAAGCTGGTAACAATGACCCAGGAGCAATTAGTTTTCCTTGTGCCCAGATTATTATCTTGAAATACCTATCAAAAAGAATCAAACTATAGGGAGAAATGGCGGATTGCAGATCTTGAACAGAAAATACACAAAATGGACATGGAACATCATGTGATATCAGAAAGCAAGGAAGCTATCAAAGACTGTCAGGGTCACGTCAAAGGCACTTAGGAGCGAACTGGTAGATGCCCCTATGAACCAAAGAAGGGAGAATTAGAGCATTTATAAGAATAAGCATGAGGGTTAAAACATCAAAAATGAAAATAAGAATAAAGAAGAATTAGCTACCACTATAATATGTTTGTAAGCCAACTTACTTCAAAAAGTTCATAGAAAATTAAAAAATAACCTCAGGGGGTTGGCGCAGTGGCATAGCAGGTAAAGCCACCACCTGCAGTGCCGGCAGACCACTTAGGCGCTGGTTCAAGTCCCAGCTGCTCCACCACTGATCCAGCTCTCTGCTATGGCATGGCAAAGCAGTGGAAGATGGCCCAAGTGCTTGGGCCTCTGTACCAACGTGGGAAACTTGGAAGAAGCTCCTGGCTCCTGGCTTTGATCGGCCCAGTTTCAGCCACTGCAGCCATTTGGAGAGTGAACCAGCAGACTGAAGACCTCTATCTGTCTGTCTCTGCCTCTCTGTGACTCTGCCTTTCAAATAATTAAATGAACCTTTAAAAAAAAAAAAAAAAGATAACCTCGGGGTGGGCATTGTGGCATAGCAGGCTGAGTCACCACTTGGGACACCTGCACTCCCTATCAGAGTATAGGTTCATGTCCTGGATTCCCAGCTTCCAATCTAGCTTTCTGCTGATGTGTGCTAGGAGGTAGCAGATGGTGGCTCAAGTGCTTGGGTCCCTGTCACCCATGTGGGAAAGCCAGATGCAGCTCTGAGTTCTTAGCTTCGGTCTCCCCGAGGCCTGGCTGCAGGGGTCATATGGGAATGAATCAATGGATAAAAGACCAAGCTATCTCTCCTCTCCCCCTCTTTACCTGTCACTGTCTTTCAAGTACATTAACAGGGAGCTGCATTGGAAAGGGAGCAGCCAGGACTTGAACTAGTACCCATATGGGAGCCAGTGTCACAGACAGCAGCTCTACCCACTAACTACAGTGCCAGTTCCATAGTATGCATTTTCCATAAACTCTTATAACACTCCTGATACATATGTATCTCAAAATTTTTTTGGTATCAAAATAACCTTTAAAAAAAATCTTTTTTAAAAGGTAAGTTGGGGCCGATGTTGTGGAACAGCAGGTAAAGCCACCACCTTGACACCGGCATCCCATATGAGCATTGGTTCGAGTCCCAGCTGCTAATCTTCTGATCCAGCTCCCTGGTGATGTGCCTGGGAAAGCAGCAGAGAATGGCCCAAGTGCTTGGGCCCCTGCACCCAAGTGGGAGACCCCAAAGAAGCTCCTGGCTTCAGTCTGGTCCAGCTCCGGCCATTGTGGCCATTTGGGGAGTTAACCAGGAGATGGAAGATTGCTCTCTCTAACTCTGCCATTAAAATAAACAAAAAAGAAAAGGAAAACTTCTATTTCAGTTTTTTAAGAAAAGAAAATAAACACTATGAAAAAACTATGCATAGATCTCAAAATTATTTTGCAGCAAAATAAGCCTCATCTTTTAATTCCACTTTTCGACAAATTTTTTAAGTACCTCATATTTTCAAAACAGGTGAATAAAGAGAAACAATCAAACATTTATCCTGTGTTTCCTATACAAGCTGTACCCATAACTGCTAAGTAGCAGGTGAAAGTTTGACCTCTACAGAGTAAATAATGAAGAAATAGTAGAATTATAATAGCACCATTTTATAATCCTTGATAAATTAACGGCCAGTGCTAGACAGGCCAGAGTTAGGAATCAGGAGCTTCACCTGGGTCTCCCACATGGGTAGCAGGGTCCAAACCCTTGGGCCATCTTTCATTACTTTTCCCAGGCCATTAACAGGGAGCTAGATCATAAGAGGAGCAGCTGGGACTCGAAGCACTCAAGTGGAGCAGCCAGACATAAAGTGACACCCATACAGGATGTCAACATTGCAGGTGGCAGCTTTACCTGCTACACCATAACACTGACCCAAGAAAGCTGGTGGCTTTATAAAAGGAAAGAGACCACACACACTCACTCTGTCTTTGCCCATGTGACACCCTGTGCCACTCACCACCTCAGGACTCTGTCAACAAGAAAGCCATCACCAGATATAATCCCTTGACCTTGGACCTCCAGAACCTTGAGCTAAAGTAAATCTCATTTATTCATAACTTACCTAGTCTGTGGTATCATGTTATTATCAGCAGAAAACTAACCAACATACCACCCTGCTTGGCTTATTCACATAACGGTTTAGCCACGTAGATGCTCACTGTTGCCTGAATAAGCCCAATACTTTCAGATCTTTACTTATATTGTTTTCTCCTGGTTTATCATCTCCTGAGCAAAATGTTTTTTCTGTTTTAAATGACAGTTTATCAAGACTAGCGTCTACAAATACTAACTGATAGAATAAAAAGGGACAGAACGATCCAACATGGGAAGCAGGAGACACAGTAGACTCATAGAATGGCAGATGTCCTAAACAGCACTCTGGCCTCAGAATCAGCCCTTAAGGCATTCGGATCTGGCTGAAGAGCCCATGAGAGTATTTTAGGCATGGAAAGCCAAGGCACTCTGGAAAAAAAAAAAAAAAAAAAAAGATCTCTGTGAGTGAGATCCCAGTGGAAAGACAGGTCATCAAAGAAGGAGGTACCTTTCTCTGAAGGGAGGAGAGAACTTCCACTTTGACTATGACCTTGTCTAAATATGATCAGAGTCAGAGAACTCAAAAGGCCTCCATAGCCTTGGAGGCAACTCATGACAAGAGCCTAGGGGGATTACTGACACCATAAATAAAGAGTGTCATCTGTTAAGTCAACAACAGGAGTCACTGTGCACTTACTCCTCATGTAAGATCTCTGTCCTTAATGTGCTGTACATTGTGAATTAATGCTATAACTAGTACTCAAACAGTATTTTACACTTTGTGTTTCTGTGTGGGTGCAAACTTTTGAAAGCTTTACTTAATATATGCTAAATTGATCTTCTGTATATAAAGATAATTGAAAATGAATCTTGATGTGAATGGAAGGGGAGAGGGAGCAAGATGGGAGGGTTGCGGGTGAGAGGGAAGTTATAGGGGGATAAAAAGCCATTGTAATCCATAAACTGTACTTTGGAAATTTATATTCATTAAATAAGTTTTTAAAAAATCAAAACAAAAAAATGCCAGTTTATGTCACTTCAATGTGAAGCATCAAGTAATCCCTTATCCCAAATTCCCCCTATTGTCTTTTTTTAAAAATATATACATATATTTATTTATTTGAAAGGCAGCATTAAAACGAGGCAGAGGCAGAAAGACAGTAAGAGAGAGATCTGCCATCCCCTAGCTCACTCCCCAAATGGCCACTACAGCCAGAGCTCGGTCAATCCGAAGGCAGGAGCCTGGAGCCTCTTCTGGGTCTCTCGTGGGTGCAGCAGCCCAAGGACCTGGGCCATCTTGACTTCTTTCCCAGGCCTCAGCAGAGAGCTGCATCAGAAGAGCAGTAGCCGGGACTCAAACCAGCACCCACAGGAGATACCAGCACTGCAGGTGGCAGCTTTACCCACTATACACCACAGCACCAGGCCCCTCCCTACTGTCTTAATACTTTCTTTTTGCAAGTCATCCAGTACTGGCTTACACCACTATACTTAGGATGTGGCCACACTATAAAGAGTTCCTACAGTAAGTGTACAGATGAGTACCTCAAGGACAAGCCTGACACCTTTTGTATGCTGAAAGTTTCATATTACACAATTTTAAGCTTTCTTCTCACATTTATAATCATGAGCATTTGTATTTTTATGTGATATAACTGTCACCTCTTTGGACCTGGGTTTCTTTGTGAAAAGATGAATTGGCCTCTGTCATCTCTGGGGTTTCTCTCAAGCTCTATTCCATCTCTAGTCTCATCAGTGACAACATACAGAAATACAAACCCCTCAGCTTCAATTTCAATCCTTCTTGGCACATGAGTGGTTATTCAATCAACATCTAAGTCTTAAACACTCAAAGTTGTGGTACACTGGCAGATTCTCACTCAGAAGTTGTAACTTGTATGATAACCTGGCAGAGCCTTTAATTTCAGTCTTCAAACATTTCAGACTAAAGAATCAAACTGATTCTCTTCCTACTACATAGTTTTCCAAAAAGATTTATTTGAAAGAGAGAGGTTGTCCAAATGCCGGTTCACTCCACAAATGCCTGCAATAGCCAGGGCTGGGCCAAGAGGAAGCCAAGAGTCAGGAAGTCCATCCTGGTCTCCCTTGGGTGACAAGGGCTTAAACACTTGGGCCACCTTCCAGTGCTTTCCAAGGAGCATTAGCAGGGAGCAGAATCAGAAGCAGAGCAGCTGGGACTCAAACAGGTGCTCATAAGGGATACAGCATTGCAACCAGCAGCTTAATCTGTTGTACAACAACACCAGCCCCACTAGCATGTCATCTCTCTAGTTCACCACTCATATCCAATTGTCAAGATCAGTGCCACCATAATACTTAATAAGCTGTCCTTCAGCATCCCCATTTAGTTTCCAATGTTTTAACTGAAAAGCACAAAAATAGGATATATGATGTTAGTGGCCAGCACTTCCTAATGAAACTCTATGCCAAGGGTGAGGGCAGAGGTTCTGTAGTAAAGCAGACCTGGCTCTAAATCCTAACTAATTTTCTAGGGAAATCATATAACTTTCTAGATCTCAGCTTTCTCATCAATAAATAGAGTAATAATAATTACCCCCATAACTTTCAGGAGCTCAAATGAGATATTGCAAGTAAAATACTTAACCTGACACTTAAGGGGGCTCAATAATGTCAGGTGTAATTACTTATAGAATGAGAATAATAACAACCTCATTCCATCCTTACAGATTAACTATTAATATTACACACCCTACAGTCTCTATCACATGATAAACACTGATGGCTAATATATTTTTAAATTAGCCCCTCTGAACAGTTGTCTCACTGTTCCCATCAAAACCAAGTCCTGTGAACTGAAAATGTCATATTACACAATTTCAAGCTTTCTTCTCTAGTTCATAATTCTGAGCATTTGTATTTCTGTGTTGTAACTGTCTTTGGACCTGGGTTTCTTTGTGAAAAGAAAAACTTGCCTCTGTCATCTCTGGGGTCTCTCTGAAGCTCAACTCCACCTCTAGTCTCATCACTGACAACATACAAAAACACAAACCCCTCAGCTTCAATTTCAATCCGTTCTCAATGAGACCTCTGCTGCATCAGCCAACCTGAAAGATTCACCTGAGGGGAGGCCCATATCTTCTGCATCTTCCCATTAGCAGTGTCTTGCACTCCTTAAGACCTCAGTACATATTTGGTAAATTAAATATGCAGCTTAATAAATCAAATATATTATGAACTAATAACAAGCTTTCTGAATAACTATAACACTTTCAGAACTTAGACAGTTATAAACTGAATTATTAAGCAAATACTCAACTACTGTAATCAAACAATTAAAACAGTATTCCAAATGCAGTAATTGATTTAAAGTACTGTATATTAAATCAAAAGTTCCTATGTGCCCTCTCCTGGCCAATTGTTGGAATAACAATGAATTAAAGCATAACATGAAGTAATCCAAAGGTAAAAATGAAATGAATATAAAATTGACATTTTTATGAGACTTTACATGTGAGAAGCCTTGTGAAGAGTCATTAGGGAAAACAAATTCAAGAAAAGGAAGTTATTGGGGCTGGCATTGTGATGTAGCAGGTAAAGCCTCCACCTGCATCCCATGCGGACTCCAGTTCAAGTCTCAACTAGGCCACTTCTTTTTTTTTTTTTTTTTTTTTTAAGATTTCTTTATTTATTTGCAGGCAGAGTTTCAGAGAAGCAGGCGCAGAGAGAGAGAGAAGTCTTCCATCCGCTGGTTCACTTCCCAGATGGCTGCAATGGCAGGAGCTGGGTCAATCCCAAGGTGGGAGCCAGGAGCTTCTTCCAGGTCTCCCATGTGGGTGCAGGTCCTTGGGCCCTCTTCTACTGCTTTCTCAGGCCATAGCAGAGAATTGGATCAGAAGAGGAGCAGCTGAGACTTGAATCAGCACCCATATGAGATGCCGGCACTGCAGGCGGCAACTTTACCTGCTAGGCTACAGCACCGGCGCCTAAATAAAAAAATTTTTTTAAAATACTATAAATCTGCTTATAGCTATAGTTTATTGTTAGCATTCTAAAGAATAAAAACAAACCAAAACTTTTAAAAGCACTGCTTCAAAAGACATGTAGGATCAACTTTTATCACTAAAGTTCAAATATCATTACTGACAAAAGCCTTTCATTTATCTGGAAACCCAAATCCTTTTCGCTTCTCCATGTGTTTTCCCCTTGTGAAAGAAGGGTAGGTGTGAACCAAGTCCCCAGAGTGCCAGTTACACAATACACATGCAAGTCCTTGACAGCAAAGCAAGAATGTCAGAGCTCAAGTCCAAAGCAGGAAATACACTGGGACTAACATCTGGATTTCCTTTTTCTCTCATTATTCAGGTGTTTTCTACCTACAAATATTTTAAAAGGCTAAGCTTAATGACCATTTTAAAAACTCTGCCTGCAGTTTGAAGAGTAGCAGGTATAAACCATTTTTTTTGTTGTTGTTAAGAGTTAATTCAGATAAAACAGAGTACCTGAGAATTTTCCAAAGTCACAATCTGAAAAACAGAACTAAGACCTCCTATTTACTACCCAAGTTCATCTTGCAACTTAGTACAAGGTACACTCAAGTCCCCAGTGAAGAAAATAAGAGCCTAAGGCTCAATCATGCTATTATATTCATCAAGGGTAAAATGTTCTTTGTTCCAAATTTACTTCTGAGAACATTAAGTGAATTCTACACTTGAGACTGAATAAAAGAACATCTTCCCTCTTGTCTCAATTAAAATCTAAAATAAAGAGGCTGAAGTGAAATGTATGTTCTCATAAGTCAATATAATTTTACTTCGTGAAAGTCAAGGACAAACAAGGAAACATAAGTTTAGCAAACAAAGAAATCCAGCAGTGATTACCCAAAATATGCTCAGGGTTTTTCAACTTTTGCACCACGGACTTTTGGGCCAGATAACACTTTGTTGGGAGGGGCATGGAGGTCTGTCCTGCGCACTTACAACATACTGAAGGCCAATAGCGGTCAACCAGCCTGAGTTTTAAGCACCAAAAATTTCTGCAGACATTTCCAAATGTTTCCTGGGGAGAAAAAAGGCTCCCCATTTTAAAGTCACTGAGCTACAGTAACAGTAAGCAGATGTCACAGTTTAATGTACTCTCCAGTTTACTCACTTGGCTCATTACTTGCTCTCTTCAGTAGACTATATGCTCCAAGAAGGTAGGGATAATTGTCTTTGTGCATTACAAAGCTCCCTGTGCTAGAACTCCTCACACACAGCAGGCACTAATTACATATTTGCAAAATATGAAAGAAGAAAAGGACCTAAGTGATAGCCAAGATAAGAAAGCTGTGTGTAAACAACTACGCAGAAATCAAACATGGTTGGAAGCAGAGGAAATTGAAGAGCATATACCCCATCTAAGGAGGGGATGCAATTCAGCTCTGAAAAACGAGTTGCCATGTTGGTGGAAAGCAGTTTTAAACTCTATGTAGTCCAAACAAAATATCCCACAGGTCTTCAGCCTACAACCTCTTAGGGCTACCTAGTAGAGCCCCAAAGCCACTATTTAAAGGAACTTCCATTCCTCCCTACCCCCATGTTACTCTCATTTTCCATAAGGTATATATAGGGTCATTAAAATGGGAAAATGGAATTAAAAGGTAAGTTTATTTTGGTGCTAAAAAAATTTTCGAATTGGCCGGCGCCGTGGCTCAACAGGCTAATCCTCCGCCTTGCGGCGCCGGCACAACGGGTTCTAGTCCCGGTCGGGGCGCCGGATTCTGTCCCGGTTGCCCCTCTTCCAGGCCAGCCCTCTGCTGTGGCCCGGGAGTGCAGTGGAGGATGGCCCAGGTGCTTGGGCCCTGCACCCCATGGGGAGACCAGGAAAAGCACCTGGCTCCTGGCTCCTGGCTCCTGGCTCCTGCCATCGGACGAGCGCGGTGCGCCGGCCGCAGCGCGCTGTCCGCGGCAGCCATTGGAGGGTGAACTAACGGCAAAGGAATACCTTTCTCTCTGTCTCTCTCTCTCACTGTCCACTCTGCTTGTCAAAAATAAAAAAAAATAAAAATAAAAAAAAAATTTTTCGAATCACTGCATAGATTTTTTTAAAATATGCATTTTCATGAACTTTTTGAAGACTTCTCATATAGCAAGGATGTTTGACCACTACAGAGGGGTATAAGAACAAATAGAAAACAAGGTATCACAAGCTGAAGAATTAAAAAAATAATAATCTGAGAACATATCAAGAAGTTCATAAACATGTCCTTGATCAACTTATTTTACAGACCTAAGAGAAAGCAGTAGAAGCCTTTGGTGTCAGTACTCATTTTTAAATAAGGCCCTACCATGTTCGTATTACTGCTGATCATTAAGAATAGTTACAATCATACTCTTATCAGTAACTTATTACAAGGGCTGGTGCTATGGCGCATTAGGTTATTCCTCTGCGGCACCAGCATCACATATGGGTGCCGGTTCGAATCCTGCCTGCTCCTCTTTTAATCCAGCTGTCTGCTATGGCCTGGGAAAGCAGTGGAAGATGGCCCAGTTGCTTGGGTCCCTGCATCCGTGTGGGAGACCCAGAAGCTCCTGGCTCCTGGCTTCTGATTGGTGCAACTCTGGCCATTGCAGCCATTTGGGAGAGAACCAGAACAAAAACCTTTCTCTCTGTCTCCTCTCCCTCTCACTGTCTATAACTCTACCTCTCAAATAAATAAATAAAATATTTTAAAAAAATAACTTATTACATGGGTATTCAGAACTTAACAGAATTTGGATAATCAGCATAAGCCATGCTGTTACACAAAGCTGAAAAGCAGTGCCCATGCCAAACTGGCAATTAGGATTCCTTCTTGGCAGTGCATTGGGAAAAAAAAAGGAATCCCAATTCCTGCCAATCTTTCAGAATACAACTTGCATCTGTTCAGACTGACATTTTGTCAACTTACACATAATAACCACCTAAAATGCATAGGGCACCAGTGCCTTTTTTTTCCCACACCAAATGTGTAGGGCTTTTCCATGCCAATAACCTATTCTCTAATTCTCAGACTCCAACTGGGTGTCAAACAACTGAATTCAATTCTGACATTATCTCTCCTACTAGTCCTACAAGCTTAGCTGTACTTCAGATGGCAGCTGCAAAAGGAGTGCCAGGCTATGCACATTTCCTCGCTGACTGCTAACTTGGGGCTCTCACAATCCCTCCACCAGCTTGCACAACATGCTAGAACGGCACACAGAACCAGAGAAACACTCCATGATGATTACAGAGGATGCATCTCAGGAACGGTGAAATGGAAGTGATGCACATAGCGAGGCAGAGAGCAAGACAAAGCACAGAGCTTCCATCACCTCTCCAGGTGAGCCACCCTCCCAGCAAATCAATGCATTACCTGGGGTTGGAGCTGTGGCACAGCAGGTAAACACCCTGATCTGAAGAGCCGGCATTCCATAAGGGCGCCGGTTCTAGTCCTAGCTACTCCTCTTCCGATCCAGCTCTCTGCTATGGCCTGGGATAACAGTGCAAGATGGCCCAAGTGCTTGGGCTTCTGCACCCACGCGGGAGACTCAGAAGAAGCTCTTGGCTCCTGGCTTTGGATCGGCGAAGCTCCAGCCGTTGTGGCCATCTGGGAGTGAACCAGAGGATGGAAGATCTCTCTCTCTGTCTCTACTTCTCTCTGTAACTCTTTCAAATAAATAAATCTTTGAAAAAAAAAAATCAATGCATTACCAATACAACAGTGAACCTCACATTTTTATAACCTAATTTCCAGGGCCAGAAAACACAGACCAGATATATAGGGCAGTTGGGGTTGAAGTTAAGGTGAGACTTATTTACAAGGGGAAAGAGCTGAGCAAAAATAGGTTCACAGTGAATGACACCTTATACAGCAAAGTTGTGATTAGAGATTATTATTACAGGAATGGGTTTAAATCTGGATTATCCTATTCAACCTAAAAGCAATCTGATGTGCCTTTATGAGAACAAGGCAGAGGGAGTTTGGAGACAGACCACAGAGCTTTGAAAATCCAAGGGAATTCCAAAGCCACCAAAAGTTGAAGGAAGAAACAGATTTTCCCCTACAGCCTCTCCATGGAGTACAGTACAATGATACACTGATTGTAAACTTCTAACTCAAGGAACTGTAAGTCAATTTCCACTGTTTTAAGGTGCCTACTTTGTGGTAGTTTGCTGTATCAGTCCTAGGAAACTAAGATAGAAACCTTTCAGATCAGAGTTAGACTTTAACCAGACACAAACTCAAACTGAAAGAACAGTACAGAGAGTGATTTGAAAGAAATAGTCACATTTACAAGAAACTTACCAAATGAACATAAATATCATGGAATTGAAAATGTCCATCGGGACTGGTGCTGTGGCATAGTGGGTAAAGCTGCTGCCTGCAGTGCCAGCATCCCATATGAGCGCCGGTTCAAGTCCTGGCTGCTCCACTTTTGATCCAGCTCTCTGCTATGGCCTGGGAAAGCAGTACAAGACAGTCCAAGTCCTTGGGCCCCTGCAACTTCGTGGGAGACCCAGAAGAAGCTCCTGGCTCCTGGCTTCAGATTGGCACAGCTCCAGCCATTGCAGCAAACTGGGAAGTGAACCAGTGGATGGAAGATACCTCTCTCTCCTCTCTCTCTCTCCGCCTCTCCTCTCTCTGTGTAACTCTTTCAAATAAATAAATCAATCTTAAAAAAAAAAAAAAAGAAAGAAAATGTCCATCTATAAAATGTTATTTCAGTGCATGATAATTTTAAGGCTTATTGTCAAACTGCAAATAACAGCCAATTTCTCTTTTTTTTTTTTTTTTAAGATTTTTATTTGTTTATTTGACAGGTAGAGTTATAGACAGAGAGAGAGAAAGAAACATCTTCCTTCTGTTGGTTCACTCCCCAAATGGCCACCATGGTCGGAGCTACATCGATCCAAAGCCAGGAACCAGGAGCCAGGAGCCAGGAGCCAGGAGCCAGGAGCCAGGAGCCAGGAGCTTCTTCCTGGTCTCCCATGCAGGTGCAGGGGCCCAAGCACCTGGGCCATCCTCCACTGCCCTCCTGGGCCACAGCAGAGAGCTGGACTGGAAGAGGAGCAGCTGGGACTAGAACTCGGCACCCATATGAGATGCTGCCAAATCAGGTGGAGGATTAACTTAGTGTGCCAATGCACCAGCCCCCAATTTCTCTTCTTTAAAAAAATAAATGTTGAGGGCCAGCACTGTAGCGCAGCAGGTTAAAGCCCTGGCCTGAGGTGCCAGCATCCCATATGGGTGCTGGTTTTAGTCCCAGCTGCTCCTCTTCCAATCCATCTCTCTGCTATAGCCTGGGAAAGCAGAAGATGGCCCAAGTCCTTGGGCCCCTGTACCCACATGGGACAAGAGGAAGCTCCTGGCTCCTGGCTTCAGATCAGCACAGCTCTGGCCGTTGTGGCCATCTAGGGAGTAAACTAGTGGATGGAAGACCTCTCTCTCTCTACCTTTCTCTGTAACTCTCTTTCAAATAAAATTAATCTTTAAAATAAAAAATAAAATGTTGAGGTAGCATTGTTGCATAATGGGTTAAGCCGCCACCTGTAATGCCAGCATATCATCTGGGCACTGGTTCAAGTCCTGACTGCTCCACTGTCAATCCATCTCCCAGCTAATGTGCCTGGAAAAGCAGCGGAGGATGGCCAAAGTCCTTAGGTCCCTGTACCCATGTGGGAGACCCGGATGAAGATACTGCCTCCTGGCTTTAGCCTGGCCCAGCCCCAGCTGTTATTTGTGGAGTAAACCAGCCTGGCACAGCACTAGCAGTTGCAGCCATTGGGGAATGGAAGCACATGCTTGCTTTCTCTATTTCAATTTCTTATCTTCTTGCCAGCTGTTCCATAAAAGTAGAGCTGATAGCTGAGATGTTCAGAGGAGTAGTGATCCCTTTCCAGCATAAAGTCTGATGCCTTTGAAAGAACCTCATGGGTATATCATCACCATCACATACCTCCCAGTGCCAAGCACTATAGTAGACATTTTACAGCTTAGTCTCCTAATTCCCACAACCACCCTTTAAGGTATATGTTATCCTCATTTTTTTTTTTTTTTGAGATGATGAAACCAAGCCTCAGAGAAGATGAACAAGTTGCCCAAGGCCATGCCATGCTACCCTGACAGATACCTGAAACTCAGCTCTATCTTCTGCAGCCCAGTGTCATTCATTCTTCCCCAAAACTGCTAACTCATGACATTTCCAAATTGGTTTTTCTTGGAGAGAATTGTAACCTATGTAAAACAGCTTATTAGACACCAGAATCTTCATGCTTTCCTAGTAAGCCTCCTACTTCTAAGCAACAAAATACATGCTTTCAACTCTTTAACTCCCTCTTCAAAAGATTCCCCTTGCAAATCTCCATTCACCCCATGACTTTGTCACTCCCAGTTTGATAGAGCACTGTTTAGAGTCAGAGAATTTTTTTTGTTCAGTGTAGTAGCAACTAGCGTTGCTACTTATTAGCGGTGTGACCCTCAGTAAAACACAAAACTTCTTAAAAATGCATCCATCAGTAAAACAGGAGACTTGGCATTCAAAGACTGAAGACTGTCCCTTTGCTACCAAACAGCCTACAGGAAAGTTTTATTTTTGTCAGCAGCATTTTTTCTTAACCCAATTAAATGCCTTTCGATGAAGAATGCACTCAACAGACTGCCAGAGGTCCCACCTCTCATTTTACACAGGGGTCTTCCAGTTCATTTATCTCTATGCATTTAAGTTTCCAATCACTGCATCTAAGATTTTCCATGTATACTACAAGAATTATTTACACCTTTTTACTTAATATTCATATGGTAACTACCCCCTTAGAAGCCCAGAATGGGTGTTCACGAAATTATATAGTACCTTCAGAACTACAGAGAGCCTCAGAGATGATCTAGCAAAATTCAACACTTTCATATCACAACATAGATAAAAAGACTGAAGTCAAACTCCGTAAGTTACTCGCTCAAAGTTTCCAAGTATAAATCATAACTGTAAGACGGTTCAAATCAATAAACATTATCAAAGTATTTACTTTGTGTAAAACTCCATGCTGGAGTTAAAGACCAACAAGAACTATGCCAACCTCATCAAGACACACAAACTAACAAAAAGAACAGCCACATACACATCAAGTCTTTATACAAGTATACATGCTAAGACAAAGGGGAAGTTAACTTCTTCCAGGTTTATGGAGATCTGAGAAAACTTCCCAATAAAGAGATCTGATAGGGCTGCTGGCATAGATAGGAAGTGAGAGTACAGAATAAAAAAGAAGTGAGTAAATGAGTAAATGCACAGAAAAAGTAAGTAAATAAGCATGACTGGACTGGAACAGAACAGAACTGAAAAGCAAAAGGGTGGACAAATCCTAAGAGCAAGTGCCTTATGCTTTCTTCTTTATGATGAAGTCCACTTCACACTCCCAACCCAAATACCTAAAACAGGGCTAAATATATTGAGAGCTCACTGCTAGCCTATAATAGGAAAAATATTAATGGCAGCTAGAGCTGAGGGTGGAATTATTACATGCCACATACTGTACTAGCATTTCATATGCATCTCATTTAATTCTCATGAAATATTTATAAGTATTAACACTATTCTCACACAAGAAATTACTGAAGCTTAGAAAAGGTAAGTAACTTTTCTAAAATCACACATTTATAAAATGGAATCACAGCCAACTTGTCTCCAAAGCATATCAACTAGACCAAACTGCTAACAAATGCACCCGACAGAAAACTTCCTAAGATTTTCCAATCAGATTATCGATCTCCACATATCAGTCACTGCACTGCAAAGAGGAACAAAGACTTGGATTCTCTAACCTTGCAAATGCATCCCTACTTTTAAAGAATGCTTTTATCCTAAGGCCACAAAATGCCTAGGAGAGGCTAAAACTTCATAGCTTCCTCTGAGTGGTCTCGGGCAAGTTATTTTACGTCAGGGAACTTCAATGTGCTTGTCTGAACAGTGGGAACAGCAGTACCCACGTACTAGGATGCTATGAGAACGAAATCATGCATACACAGCACTCAGCATAATGCCATGCACGACGTGACCAGTCCCAACTCACATAAGTGACCAGAGAAGTAATGAGGAGAGGGGGGCGCTCCCGTACCCTAACCAGGTCCGGCAAGGTCAGATGAGAAGGCTGACGGAACACATTTGCAGTGGTGCTTGCGTCATGCGTAACCTAATGCCCGCAGGTCTACGCAATACGACGGCGGAAAAAATGAGATGTCAAAGCAAACACATGGGCGGTCTAGTTTGCCTCTGTGGCCCCAGACGCTAAAACTCTGACGGAAAGTAAGCGCTCAACAACTGACACGCTAATAATTGGGCCTTGGCCTGGCACTTCCAGACTTACCCCAGGGCCAGCTTCCCCCGGGTCCTCAGGTTCTGTATCCATAACGCACCTGTAACATCAACGCAAGCTGTTAACTCACATCTCCAATCCTTTTTTCCGTCCCTTAACCTCTAAGAGAAATTCTCACCGAACTGAGGCAGTACTGCCGCCGCCATCTTTCCCGCCCTCCAGCCTCTACGGAAGCCTCCGAAATCAAACGCCGCGCGGACAACACGCATGCGCAATACCCCGGCGTCCCTCCGGGCCGGATACCGAGTAGTACCCACGCCTGAGGTGTTGTCATGGAGACCGGGAAAGCGCCGCTCACGCTTTGGGCGCTGCAGGCCAGAATTGCTTGGGAACAAATGACTTAATAAAGCCCGAAAACTAGTGGGTTTACAGAAATCCACGAAGATAAAGAAAAACTGTGAGGAAAGAGAGAACTGAGTCTGTGAAAAAAGCCACCTAACACGGTGAGCCTCATTTTCTTGACAGAAATGCTCTTACGAGAGCACAAGCTTGTAAAAATCACTGAAAATCATATGAAAGTTCCCCTTTTTAAAGAATTCTTATTTATTCGTTTTATTGTTTAAATGAAAGGCGGACTGAGACACAGATCGTCCTCCAAGTAGTTCATTCCCCAAGTGCCTGTAAGAGGGCTGGGCCAGGCGTCCGGAATCTGGGCCTCCCATGTGGGTGGCAGGGACCCGGTACTGTAGCCATCACTCACCACGGTAGCAGGAAGCTGGAACTGGGAGCGGGGCTGGGACTCAAACCCAGGCACTCCCACATGGGCGGCAGGAGTCTTAGTACACGAGCGAGTCTCCCCGAAAGCTCTTTTGAAGAACACATATTTTAATTTTGAAATAATGTATGATGTCCTAATTCCCACACATCTCCAGGTTGATCCTAAAGGGATCTTACTACCATATATGTGCAGCAGTCATTTAACTCTGATGTGTTCCTAATCCAACAAAACATGGATTATCATCTTCCTTCTTCAAATTAGAAACATATTCAAGGAAAGTTAAAGTCTCCACTAACAACTGACACAACCAGTGGCCAATCTAGCGCTACGTACCTCTGAAGTTAGTGGCCCTTGACATCTCCCAGTACATGATACATCTTTGATTTCTCCTTATGATTGATAGTTACCTCCGGTTAGAGTTTGCTACACACACAAGGATTCCAGGTGCAAACAAACAATACGGGAGCAGTAGAACCTAAGCATGTTCCACTGCTTTTCTTCGGCAGCACTCACCATTATACAGTTCCCTTAACAGCAGACAAAGAAATCAAAAGAGTAGCTCCATTTGGCTTTTCTTAAATCTTTTAACACCCAAGAATTCAGTCGGAATTTCCACTTAGTTGCAGAAACTGTTCATTCCCGTTTTGATTCCTGATTCGTACTTTTATGTTATTGCTAACTGTCTTTTTTGTAGATCCGTCTTTAAAGCATCTGCTGAACTAGCAAAGCGCTCTGGCTGGCAAACAGCGTTCAAAAACCACTGGACAGGACAGTAGTTGAACAGGTCCAAAGCAAAACCCGCAGAGTTGGGAGTTGGCACAGCTAGTCCAACTCTCTCATCACGTGCCTTGCCTTGAGATTTGACGACCTCCAGGGCTGGTCTCCAGGATCACCAAGCTTGGGGCGGACCTCCTGCCCCAGGCTAGATTAGGACGAAGAGCGAGGTGTGAGTGGCTGCGCCCTTCCCAGCCTAGAGCAGCCGGAACGCAGTGCGCGCTTCCGCATGGGCCTCGGCGCGCGCCGTAGCGGCGGCCTATGGGGGCGGGGCTTAGGGTCTACCCCGCCCCCGTTTCCCGCTACAGCGTGGGGCTGCGAACCGTCTACACCTGCGGCTGCTTCCCTGAGCTGTAGCACCAGCGATCATGGGGCAGGAACCGCGGACTCTGCCGCCCTCCCCCAACTGGTACTGCTCCCGCTGCAGCGATGCGGTACCCGGCGGCCTCTTCGGCTTCGCGGCACGAACCTCCGTCTTCCTTGTGCGTGTGGGCCCCGGCGCGGGCGCGAGCCCTGGGACGCCCCCTTTTCGAGGTAACTTCCCACCCCTGGGCCGGAGTTTTCCTGTCCGTCCTGCTCCTCTGGGGCGTCAGCTGGACGTCTCCAGCTAGCCCTTTTCCTACAGAGAGTGCCACTGAGCCCCGGCAGGAGGAGAATTTGTTCACGGTCACTGAGCTAAGTTGCCGTGGGTCTCCGAGAATGAGCTGCACCACGCTGTGGCAGACCGGTCCCGCCTCCCGGCGCTCGCACGTGGGACCGCTCCCTGTCTGCAAGTTTGCACTGCGTAGACCCAGCACTTGAAACATGGTTCCCTGCAAGACCAAGTGCGCGCTCACCCCCTGGGAGCCTTGCCGAGACGGAGGTTGGGGACTTGCCTGCGGATGCAGACTCAAAGCAAAATCATAGGAATGTATGATGCTCCTCTCTGCAGGATGAATGGGTTGAGCCTGATGCCGTCGGGCTCCAAACTAAAGCTCTGATCGTGCCTTGGGCTGAGACGTGCGAGATATTTATTATACTGCAAACGACCTCAGGCCTAATATAAGACTGGCCTTCACATTTTTCCTCTGAGTAGCTCCCCAGCCTATGAGGTGACGAAGCAACAGACACCTACTTTGATTACAGCTAAGGAAACTGAGGCGCAAAGAGATGATATGATTCTGTCTGACGTCACGTGGCAGAGCCAGTGGTATTAGTCCTTGGGCTTTCAGGTTGTTAGTCTGTGGTTATTTTTATTATAGCCTGGGTTGAGTTCACCCCAAAGCATCTGATCATTCACGATCCAACAACAGTATGATTATACCAAGAATCTTGGAGCACATTTTAACTAACCTAGAGTCTGGTTTTGCTTGAAGTTGTAGGAGAGTTGGTGGGACACACCGAAAGGGTCTCGGGCTTCACATTTTCTCATCATCCTGGTCAGTACAACCTCTGTGCCTCCAGCTCCGATGATGGGACTGTGAAAATCTGGGATGTAGAGACAAGAGCAGTTGTGACAGAACATGCGCTCCATCAGGTACTGTGGATTGCCGGTTTCTCTGACCTTTTTCATTAGATCTGTGCCAAGTATAGTTTTGCTGGCTCATGTGCAAGGTAACTTTTACAGTTTTGTTCATTATTTATAATTTTTACTTACGTTTATCTGATAGGCAGAGAAAGACTGCCACACGGATATTTTCCAGTTGTTGGTTCACTGCCCAAATGCCTGCTGCACCTGGGACTGCACCAGGCTGAAGCCAGAAGCCTACAATGCAATTGGTATCTCCCATGTGAATGGCAGGGACCCAAGTACTTGAGCCATCACGTGCTGCCCTCCAAGTAGCATGTTAACGGGAAGCTGAAATCAGAAGGGAGCTCTGACTGAATCCCAGGCACTTCACTATGGGAAGCAAGTGTCCTCAGCGGCATGTGAATCACTGTGCCAAATGTCTGCTTGTGTTTTATTACTTAGAGAAGGAACTCTACGTTGTAAAGCTCCTCAAATCTTTTGTCATAGGAGGTGCATATAAACCAGAAGTTGGTGAACCATACTGCCTGTTTTTGCAGATGGTTTTATTAGAATACAGCCATATTGATTGATTTAAGAATTATCTATCTCTACGTTGATGTTACAACAACAGAACCAAGTAGTTGGCAACAAAGATGGCATGGCTTCTGGAGTCTAACACATTTACAACTGACTCTTGCCATAAACTATACATGAGTGAATGAAGCTCATTTCTAAACCAGAAAATTAACTGGGGACATGTGACTGTGGCACACGACTTCAGCATCCCATGTCAGAATGCCAGTTTAAGTCCCAGCTGCTCTTCTGTTCCAGCTTCCTGCCAATGCACCTGGAAAGGCAGTGCAAGATGGCCCAAGTGCTTGGGCCCCTGCTACCCATATGAGACCAGGATGGAGTTCCTGATTCCTGGCTTCAGCCTGGCCCAGCCCTGACTATTGCAGCCATTTGGGGAGGGAACCAGTAGATTACAGATCTCTGTCACTCTCTCACTCTGCCTTTCAAATAAATCTTTTTTTAAAATTAAATAAAACAGCTAGGCCGGCGCCGTGGCTCAACAGGCTAATCCTCCGCCTTGCAGCGCCGGCACACCGGGTTCTAGTCCCGGTCGGGGCGCCGGATTCTGTCCCGGTTGCCCCTCTTCCAGGCCAGCCCTCTGCTGTGGCCCGGAGTGCAGTGGAGGATGGCCCAAGTACTTGGGCCCTGCACCCCATGGGAGACCAGGAAAAAGCACCTAGTACCTGGCTCCTGCCATCGGATGAGCGCGGTGCGCCGGCCGCAGCGCGCAATCCGCGGCAGCCATTGGAGGGTGAACCAACGGCAAAAGGAAGACCTTTCTCTCTGTCTCTCTCTCTCACTGTCCATTCTGCCTGTCAAAAAATAAAAAAAATAAATAAAAAAAAAAAACAGCTAGTTATCTGATACACCTGCCTTTTGAGAGAACAAATAAAGGAAGGAAAAGAATCCATCCAGTCTTCAAAAGAATTTTCATTAATGGGACCAGCATTGTGGCTTAACAGGTTAAGCCACCACCTGCAATACCAGCATCCTATATAGGCAGCAATTTGAGTCTCAGCTGCTCCACTTCTGATCCAGCTCCCTGCTAACATGCTTGAGAAAGCAGCAGAAGATGGTCCAGGTTCTTGGGCTTTGCCACCTACTTGAGAAGCGTGGAAGAAGCTGCTGGCTCCTGGCTTCAGCCTGAACCAACCCTGGCCGTTGTGGCCATTTGGGAGTAAACCAGTGGATAGAAGATTAGATTCTCTCTTTCCCTCTGCCCCTGTAACTCCTTTCAAATAAATAAAATAAATCTTGAAAAAAGAATTTTCATTAAAATTTTTTGTAAAAGATTTTATTTACTTATTTGAAAGGCAGAGTTACAGAGAAGCAGAGGCAGACAGAGAAAGAGAGGTCTTCCATTCCCTGGTTCACTCCCCAAATGGCTGCAATGGCCGGAGCTGTGCTGATCCAAAGCCAGGAGCCATAGCAGAGAGCTGGATCAGAAGTGGAATAGCCAGGACTTGAACAGGTGCCCATATGGGATGCTGGCACTGCAGTTGGCGGCTCTACCCGCTTTGCTTCAGCGCCGGCCCCCAGATTATATATTATTTATTTTATATCTTTTATTACTTTCTTTGTAAGTTCCATCCCTCCTGAGGTGAGAGCAAATCACAATATGAAAAGAAACAGATTTCCATTTGTTTGGAGCCATTGTTGAGACACTGGAGAAAGCACTAGAGAAGTCATTAAACTATTAAAGGAAGAAAAAAATGATTCTTTGGTCTCCAATAGTCTAACTTTTATAGTCACTTGGTTGATAACAGTGTCACTATACAGGTAGTACTAACAAATATTTTTTTTAGGTACCTATAATGCACCTAGCAATTATGATGGTCTGTTAAATGGGTAAAAATTAAGTAAAAATTCAGCACTGACAAGTGAAAAACAAATCTTTTTGTTTTGTCTTAAAGCATACAATCTCAGCACTGCATTGGTCTCCTCGAGTAAAGGACTTAATAGTATCTGGGGATGAGAAAGGAGTAGTTTTCTGTTACTGGCTTAACAGAAACGATAGCCAGCACCTCTTTATAGAACCCAGGGCAATCTTCTGTCTTACTTGCTCACCTCATCATGAAGATTTAGTGGCCATTGGGTAAGTACTTTGCCATCAGTATTGGTGCTTTATTTTTGTTTGTGATTATTGATTATATTTTGCATGTGTCTTACTTTCTCACCTGCCTTTATTCCTCAATACAAACTTTCCACAGAAGGTAGAGGGCTCATACCTCCAAGCCTATGGTATCATTTATTACTGTCTCTCCCATCCCCTCTCTGTTTTTGTTTCCCTGATACTATACTTCCCACATTCATCATATCTAATCCTCCAGTCGAACTCCAAATGTTGCACATGTCCTCTTTCACCTTTTCTCACTTTATACTACCTTTGGCTATAACAGTGACTCCACAAGTGTCAAATGATTGTATCTGTCTCTCTGGCACTGAGCTGTCCTTTTAGATTGGGGAAGTGATATGGTTTTGGGGTCTGTCTCCCCATTGATCACCAAAGCTGTTTCACATAAGCTGCAGAAGTGAGCATCCTCTTTGCCCTTGCTACTCAATGAATTTTTCATCCAAAGAGACCCTCCAGTTTGAAGACTTCACATTAGCGATGACATTAGACTTTTGGAGGAAAAAGTCTGACTTGGGCAGATTCAGGAAACTAGGGGGCAAGATAATAATGGACATATGCATGTATACAACTTTTCTATAAAGTTGTAAAAAGGTGGGGCCAATGCTGTGGCATAGTGGGTAAAGCCACTTCCTGCAACACCAACATGGGTACCGACTTGTATCCCAGCTTCTCTGCTTCTGATCCAGCTCCCTGCTAATGGCCTGGGAAAAGCAGTGGAAGATGATCCAAGTACTTAGGCCCTTGCCACACACATGGGTGATCCATAAGAATCTCCTGGCTCCTTACTTGGGCCTGGCATAGACCCAGCTGTTGCAGCCATTTGGGGAATGAAGCAGCAGATGGAAGATATCTCTCTCCCACTCTCTATTTAATTTTAACTTTCAAATAAATAAATAAATCTCTCAAAACATAGATGAAAAAAAACATACATAGACATGAAAGCAGAAGAGGAAATCTTTAATGGGTGATACCAAGAACATGTTATTATGCAAATGGAAGTAAAACAGAAGAGAGAAAGTTTGTTGCAGGAGCAAGAGTGATGTTGAGAAGTCAAGAGCACATTGGAGGGGCTGGCACAGTGACATAGCAGGTAAAGCCGCCACCTGCAGTGCCGGCATCCCATATGGGCGCCGGTTCAAGTCCAGGCTGCTCCACTTCCGATTCAGCTCTCTGCTATGGGCTAGGAAAGCAGTAGAAAATGGCCCAAGTGCTTGGGCCCCTGCACCCACTTGGGAGACCCAAAGAAGCTCCTGGCTCCTGGCTTCAGATCGGCGCAGCTGCAGCCATTGTGGCCAATTGAAGAGTGAAGAGCAGATGGAAGACCTCTTTCTCTGACTTTCAAATAAATTAATAATAATAAAAAGAGTACATTGGATACAGATGACAAGCAGAATGGTTGATAATATTGAAATAGATGCAAGTAGGTGTGTAGGTCAGTTTGGAAAAGGAAAATGTTCCATTCTGTAGCTTCTGACTTAGAGAGGCATAAAAGTAGTGGGGTGTCAAGTTCCAGGTGGGTTGGAACTGGATTCAGGATGAAGGGACTAAAACCATCATCTCAGAGAACATGACAGCGAAGTTGTGGAGATAAATTGTAGGTGTGGTGTTCAGTGTTAAATACCAATCTGATGGGGCCAGGGCTGTGACGCGGCGGGTTGACACCTTGGCCTGAAGCTCCAGCATCCCATATGGGCGCCAGTTAGAGATACAGCTAGCAGTAGAAGATGGCTCAAGTCCTTGGGCGCCTGCAACCGCGTGGGAGACCTGGAGGAGGCTCCTGGCTTCAGATGGGCATAGCTCTGGCCATTGCGGCCGATTAGGGAGTAAACCATCAGATGGAAGACATTTCTCTCTCTCTCTCTGCCTCTCCTCTGTATAACTCTTTCAAATAAATAAATAATCTTTTTTAAAAAGAAAAAATACCAAGCTGAGGGGCCAGTGCTGTGGCATAGCAGGTAAAGCCGCCGCCTGCGATGCTGGCATCCCATATGCGTGCTGGTTCAAGTCCCTGCTTCACCGCTTCCAATCCAACTCTCTGCTATGACCTAGGAGAGCAGTGGAGGATAGCCCAGGTCCTTGGGCCCCTGCACCCACGTGGTAGACCCGGAGGAAGCTCCTGGCTCCTAGCTTCGGATCGGATCGGATCGTCATAGCTCCGGTCGTTGCAGCTAATTCGGGAGTGAACCAGGGGATGGAAGACACCTTTCCCTCTCTCTCTCTCTCTCTCTGTCTCTCTCTCTCTCTCTCTCTCTGTGTATCTCTGACTTTCAACTAAAAAATTAATATATCCTTTTTTAAAAAAAAAAAAAAGTACTTTACACAATAAAAGGAATTTATTTCTTAAAAAATTTATTTAAAAAGATTAAGAAAGAAAAGAATACCAAGCTAAGGATCACAGTCATACATTTAACTAACTACTGAAACTGAGAAAGGAAATAGTTGGATTCAACCAGGTTTGGGGTTTTGTGGAGTAAAAACCCCAGGAGAGAAGAGACAAGGGATACGGTGTTGAGTTGATGAGAGGAGACAAAGGATACGGTGTTGAACACTGTGCTGCAGGATGGGAAGGACAGGAGGACAGATGTGGGTGAGTGCGGGTGAAAATGTGAAGTGCAAACACTGTTGCGGCAGAAGAGTGAACATACAGGGTGGAAGGCAGGGTTCAGAGAAGACTGAATCAGACTGACGGTGAAAAAAGAGCAAGGGGTCACAGGCAGATGTAAAGGGACTGCAGAGTTGGACAAAAAGGACCAAATCAGAGTGACGTGCTTTTAGAGGATCTTCAAAACTCTGATTATTCCTGCAAAGCTTAACTGGAACTTTAAAACAACTTGATCCCATGACATTAGATTGCATACCTTGAAATCCAGGTCTTCAACGATTAACATACCATATTATTGCTTTCTGTTGGTTTATTTTTAAATAAAGCTGTAATGTTGTTGTTCTCTTTAGAATCATCTAATATGTAGACATCCACAATGGTGACTGCTAAGCTGAAATGTTAACTAGAGAGAATGTTCCCAGTTGGCTTTTCATTAATGTTTCTAACTTGTTTTTTAGCTACAAGGATGGCATAGTGGTCATAATGGACATCAGTAAGAAAGGAGAAGTGATTCACAGGCTTCGAGGCCACGATGATGAGATCCACTCCATAGCCTGGTGCCCCCTGCCTGGTGAAGACTGTTTATCCCTGAGCCAAGAGGAAAACTCAGGTAGAGATGATTTAAGGGAGAGTTCAGAACAAAGTACAGAGTTGTATCATTTGAATTAAACCTAAAATTTAGGTTTTATGTATCAGACCTATGAAAGAGATAGCTAAGTTTTAGGATTGCTTACAAACTAATTTTTCATTAATAAATGCATCAATAATGCATGTTAATGAAATTATCATCTCTCCTAGAAGAACCTGACATTCACAATGGGAAAGTTGTAGCACAAACTCCACTGTCAAAAGGCTGCTACTTAGCCACTGGAAGCAAAGATCAGACCATTCGGATCTGGAGCTGCTCTAGAGGCCGAGGTAAGACTTGTTTTTGAGATTCATTCTGTAAGATGACCTGTATTGATCCAATGGAAGTAAAAGCTTTTTTGTTGTATCCTCTGATCCCAAGAGGGTATCATCTGTTAGAAAGCTTTTCTCTACCTTTTTGTTTCAGAAAATTGCTTCCCCCATTTAGCTTGGGCTGTAACTCTTGGTGCTATGAACATCTGGTTTTTGTGTTAGAAATCAGTTTCTGATACATTTCAGGAGAAAGCAGGGTCCCGGCTTTAGCAAAGGGTCCTTAATATGGACGGCAAGGTATTTGTTAGAAGAGTAGGAATACTGGAACGTGACAAGGCCTGAAGCAAAAGAATAGAAAATATGTCTAGAGTTGGAGCTTCTTGTGCGCAGATGCAGAAGACAGAACGTAAAGCCAGCAAGCAAGTATGTGTGGGAATGTGGACGCTTATTGTACCCGAATTATGGGGCCCTCAGCATGAGGTTTTCCCAAGCTTCTAACAGAACTCTTCCCTTAAGCTTGGAAACGGAGGGCAGCTCCAGAGAAACTGCATGTCACCTTTGTAGTAACAGTCTCACCTTTTTATAGTGGGCCCCCCTTCTCTGACTTTGTTTTCCTTTTCTAGTTTTTTTAAATACTATTATAAAATTCACGTAAAATGTACCAACTTAACCACTTTATTATATACTTAATTATTAAATTTGCTGTAATGGTGTACAGCTGTTGGCACCATTCATCTCTAGAACTCTTGTCATGTTGTGAAACTGAAACCATGCCTGCTAAACAATAAGTCCCCGTTTTCCGCTCCCCACGGCACCTGACAACCACTACCTCTGCCTGTCTCTGAACTCATACTGTGTATGTCTTTTTTGTCTTACAGGTAGGTCAGTTTGTCTTTTTGTGGCTTAATTCACTTAGCATAATATCCTCGATCCCTTCTGTAACACATGTTTGAATGTCCCTCCTTTCTAAGGCTGACTAATATTCTGTTGTACATATGTGCCACGTTTTGCTTATTCATTCACCCATCAGTGGACTCTTGGGTTTCTTCCCGGTTTTATCTGTTGTGTATGATGCTGGTGTGAATGTAGGTGGACTTTCAACATTATTTTAAGCCATGAACATTTTATGATTTGGGCCCATATGTGTTAATGCATGTAAGGTGAGCAGCACAGGGCTTGACATGCAGTTCAGGGTTGGTCAGTGGTGAACTTTGCAAACTGCGGGCAACTTTTAGACTTACTACAGCTAAAACTGAGGGGGACGTCAGGCTGAGACTCCCTTCAGAAGTGCAGCCTCTAAACTATGGATCTCTGAACTGGATCATCTGTGGTATTTGAAAGGCAGAGTTAAGAAAGAGAAAGAGAGAGAGAGTGAGAAAGAGAGAGATAGAGAGAAAGAAACAAAGAGACAGAGAGATCTTCCATCCCCTGGCTCATTCTGCAAATGGCAGCAATGGGTAACGTTGGGCCAGGCCAAAGCCAGAAGCCTATAACCCTATCCAGGGTAAGAATGATCCAACAGAAGTTCTTAGAACCCTCCTCAGATCTACTTGGTCAGAATCTTCAGGCAGTAGGTGCTGGCACATAAATTTTTAAAAGCTGCCTCTGTGGTTCTGATGCACCTACAAATTAGGAGCCACTGGTTGGTAGTGTGTCAGTGCAGCAACTCTACTGCCACGATGTGTTGACTGACAATTTTTCTCTTTTGGATCTCTAGCCACCTAGAAGAAGTAATCCTACCCTCTGTCCTTCTAACTTTGGAAAATTTGGAGTTGTGTTACCAGCATGGGCTCTTAGTTATAATTGGGAACTTGTTTTGCCCAGACCAAAAGTGTGTGTGTGTGTGTGTGTGTGTGTGTGTGTATTCTTAATGTGTTAAGGTTACCTAGACAGTCTAGCATGTAAAAGCTTACTTGACATGAATGTTGCTAGGCTGATCTTAACCACTATTTATGATAATGTCTCTGTGGAAAATGAGGTTTATATTATAAGTAACCAAACTAAGAAAGCTTTAGGGGCTGGCACTGTGGCATAGCAAGTTAAGCTGTCACCTCTGACAGAAGCATCCCATATGAGCATCGTTTAGCATCCTGGCTGCACCACTTCTGATTGAGCTCCCTGCTGCTATGGCCTGGGAAAACAGTGGAAGATGGCCCAAGTGTTTGGGCCCCTGCAACCCACGTGAGACCTGGATAGGGTTACAGGCTTCTGGCTTTGGCCTGGCCCAAGGTTAGCCATTGCTGCCATTTGCAGAATGAGCCAGGAGATGGAAGATCTCTCTGCCTCTTTGTTTCTTTCTAACTCTCACTCTTTCTTTCTTAACTCTGTAACTCTGCCTTTCAAATACCACAGATGATATTGTGAACTGCTGATGACTTGTGCAGTAGTTTCACTGTCTTGAATACCATTAACCTTTTTTGATCCATAGGGGTAATGATTTTGAAATTGCCCTTTCTGAAGAGAAGAGGAGGGGGAATAGACCCAACTGTTAAGGAGCGCCTGTGGTTGACACTCCATTGGCCCAGTAATCAGCCCACACAGCTGGTGTCCAGCTGTTTTGGGTAAGTCTTTTTTTGATAATATCATCTTGATGTATTTTGTTTTTCTGTTGTTGGGGATTCCCAGGGCTTCTCTTTGTGGATAAAGAAATTAGAGTACCAGTCAAGACTTGTATTAGGATGAGCCATTTGAAGTAGAAAAATCATGAGGCTGATAGCTGTGCTGTCTACTAACAAAGCTTGAACAATAACTTGGTGGTTAAATGTGTGGATTCTGAAATTAGGCAGAACTGAATTTTGTAACCTATCTGCTACTTACCTGCTTTGTGTTCATAAATAAGACCCTTTACTTTGCTGAACTTCAGTTGCAGCATGTAAAAAGAGGAGATAGTAGTACTAGTTACATCGTGGGGTGGTTAAGGGAGTTCTATAAAAAAGTAAATTTAACAGACAAGTTCCCTGCCTTTAAATGAGGTAAAACAGGTAAAGCACTTAGAAACCACCTGAAAATGTTAACCTTGTCTATTCCACCACCACCCTAAAAGAGAGATACTGAATCTTAAACTTAAGGAGCTATGTGAATTATGGCAGCATTTTATTATTAAAGCTGTTAGGAAAGTCTATTAAAAAGTAGTCTAGGACATTCACATGTTTCAAAAATAATGAACCTATATAATAAAGCATCCTTTCACTTCCATCTCCCCAGCTGCTTGGTGCCCCTCCCCATAGGCAATGACAAATTTTGTGTGTATGCCCTCCTAGAGATATTCTGTGGATATCTGAAAAATATGCAATTCTTCCTTTTTTAAAGCAACAAGTGACAGAAATTACCAGTAGCTAAGGGCTCTGACTCTGGCTCAACAACCACTGTCCTTCAATTACTTGTGAAAGACAACTAACACATGGGACTGGCTCTGTGGCACAGTGGGTTAAGGCCCTGGCCTGCAGTTCCTGCATCCCATATGGGAGCCAGTTCGAGCCCTGACTGCTCTGCTTCCAATCCAGCTCCCTGCTAATGCGCCTGGGAAAATAGTGGAAGATAGCCCAAGTCCTTGGGCCCCTGCACTCTGATGGGAGACCCAGACGAGGCTCCAGGCTTTATATTGGCTCAGCTCTAGCTGTTGCAGCCATTTGGGGAGTGAACCAGTGGATGGAAGATCTCTCTCTGTCTCTGCCTCTCTCTGTAACTCTTTCAAATAAATAAAATAAGTCTTTCAAATAAGAAAGAAAAGAAAGAGAACTAAGATCTGTGTTTTTCCTTCCTAGAGGCGAACTGCTGCTCTGGGATCTCAACCAGTCTTGGAGACGGAGATATACCCTCTTCAGCACTTCATCAGAAGGGCAGAACCACTCCAGAATCGTGTTTAATTTATGTCCTTTACAAACTGAGGATGATAGACAGCTGCTAATTTCCACGTCCATGGATAGAGATGTAAGAGCTGCTTGTCAATACTCAGCACCCCACCCCTGGTTGCAGCTTCAGAGTTCCTGTGACTGATGGGCACTAAATATACTCTCAGTACAGAGTGGTGAGATGTGAGGGGCCACCAGGATGCTTGTGTTGAGGGAGACATGATCTGGAAAAGTGGGTGTGTCCAGGGAAAGATGTGTGAGGACATGCTGTTTCTCCTGGTCCATAGTTTACGTAGCCAGATTCTCTTCAGATCCCTTTAAGCTATATAATTTGTACTGTTTTTTTTTCCTAAGCTATTTTTTCTAATTTCTACCAGAAAAATTAAATTATATTACCCACTCTGTTAGCCAATCCTATTTGAAAACTTTTTCCTATTTCTCTGATCTTTTTAATATTTATGCCCTAACCTTTATTTATGCTCTCTTCAGGTAAAATGTTGGGACATGGCCACACTGGAGTGCAGCTGGACCCTGCCTTCGCTTGGTGGGTTTGCCTACAGTCTGGCCTTCTCTCCTGTGGACACGGGCTGCTTGGCAATAGGTGTTGGGGATGGCATGATCCGCGTCTGGAATACACTCTCCATTAAGAACAACTATGACGTGAAAAATTTTTGGCAAGGTGTCAAGTCCAAGGTTACATCAGTAAGGATGCTTTTTTTTTTAAGCTTGTTTTGTACATTTCTTTTCAAATAACTAATTCTGCTTTTAGAAAATAATCTATTTATTATTTGAATTCTATTGGGAATCAAAAGTTGTTTAAAAATATTTTTGGTGAAGTTTGAAACTGGGAGAGCAGAAAGAAACCAAACTTATTATCTCAAATCAGAGTTTAAACAGATTGAGGCTTTGTTGAATTCACTGTTTCATAATACTAAGAAATGAGAAATAACCTGAATGTGTTTTCATAGAAGATATGTCAAGATATAAACACCTGTTGGATGCTATCAAACTATTAAAACTGATAGTGTAGATGTCTCTTTGATGTGGAAAGACATGATTCATGAAAAATGCAAATTTTAAAACATGGAATGCAGATTAGAAAAGACTATATATAATAATCTTTGCTTTCCTCTAATGTTGTTGCTTTTTAATCTGAAAGCAAAACATGTTTGTGAATGAAAGGAAACCCAACAGTCTGGAAGTATAGAAAGCAAATATTATTCCCTACCCTGTCTGCCACTCCAGTCTCCAGCTTCCATAATGACAATGTGTGCTGTCTTTTTCCAATTTGTTAATTATTAAAAGAGACATACTCTCTAAATTTTTTGGAATCTTTTATTCCCACTTTACAGTATACCAGCCACATTCTTAAATGTTAGGACTCTTTGTTTTTTTCTGTTGTGTATGAGGGTACTTCAAGACATTTGAAAATTTATTTTATTTTGGCTCTAAAAATTCTGAGTTCCATGCATAAAGGCATTTTCAAGAAAATGGATATTCTAAAAACTATGGGGGAAAATGGAGAATGCATATTCTGAAAAAACTACACATGGATTTCAAAATACTTGAAATTAACTTATGTTTCATTCTGTTTTCCCATGAACATTCTAAAGTACTCTTGTATATCTAAGTTTATCCATAAAAATGCCTAAAAACAAACTCAAAATTGGTGGATTTTTTTTTTGGAGGTAACTTTCATTTTTTATTAAAAATATTAAATTCTTTGTTTTTTCTCTTGAAATTGATTACAGTTAGAAGAAATGTCCATTTGAATGCTTGGAGCATAATGTAAGGACTCCCTTAGTGGCATGTCCCTCTTCTCATGTATTCTTCTTGGAAACTTTTTTTGTAGCTGTGCTGGCACCCAAACAAGGAAGGTTGCTTAGCTTTTGGAACTGATGATGGAAAAGTGGGACTGTATGACACCTACTCCAGCAAGTAAGAAATGTGTGATTCTCTTCAGCCTGTTGACCAGAATATCAATGATGGAGATCAAAGTGGCATGAATGGCTTTTTTGGAATAAGATTCTGGCTCTGAAACTGAGGTTCAGAACTGAGAATTTTATTTTAAAAAGTTTTCAGGTGGTAGTATTTCAGCACATTTGATATTGGGTAACCACTGAAATAAACCATTAGCTTTTGTTTTATGTGAGTGTTCAAGCATACATTAAAGTCGTAAAATTGGTAAAAGAATATCCATGTCCCTTCTCTCTAGATTGACCAATTAACATATTGCCATACTTGTTTTATGTGGTTTTATATGTGTATTATCTGAAACATGTGAAGCAAGTTATAGTTCTCAGAATAAGGACATTCTATATAACTATAATATCCTAAACAAGAAAATTAACAGTAATTTCATAATATGATCTTATATATAAAATGAGGTACTTTTAAAAGTTCATAAAAATGCATATTATGAAAAAATTATGCATGGATTTCAGAAACTTTTTGTACAAAACTTTTCTGTGAACTTTTCAAAATTGCCTCATGTTATGGCTCACTTTAGGTATCTTTTTTTTTTTTTTAAAGGTTTATTTTCTTTATTTGAAAGAGTTACAGAGAGGTAGACAGAGAGAGAGAGGTCTTCTATGTGCTGGTTCACTCCCCAAATGACCGCAACGACCAAGTCTAGCCCAGGCCAAAACCAGAAGCTAGGAGCTTCTTCCTGGTCTCCCACGTGGGTGCAGAGGTTCAAGGACTTGGGCCATCCTCTGCTGCTTTCCCTGGCCATAGCAGAGAGCTGGATAGAACGTGGAAAGGCCAGCACTGTGGCGAAACAGGTAGAGCCTCCACCTGCACCACTGGTATCCCATATAGGCACCGGTTCAATTCCTGGCTGTTCCACTTCCAGTCCAGCTCCCTGCTAATCTGCCTGGGAAGGCATGGGAGTATGGCCCAAGTGCTTGGGCCCTTGCACCCATGTGGGAGACTCAGAAGAAGCTCCTGGCTTTGGATCAGCCCAGCTCCAGCCACTGCAGCCCTTTGGGGAGTGAATCAGAGGATAGAAGACTGACCTCCCTTATTTCCTCCTTCTCTCTATCTCTCTCTCCCTCCCCCCTCCCTCCTTCCCTCTGTCTGTAACTTTGTCTTCAAATAAATAAGTAAAAAAAAATTTAGAAAGTAGAGCATCTGGCACTCAAACCTGTGCCCACATGGGATGCTGATGCTGCAGGCCAGGGCTTTAACCCGCTGAGCCACAGTACCGGCCCCACTTTAGGTATCTTATACATAGCTGTTCTAGAGGTTTGATGAAATTGCAGACCCGTGCAATTCATTTTGGCAGCCAGTAGCAATATGTGGCTATTTGTACTTAGAATAGTTATAACTAAATAAAATTAGAGGGGCTAGTGTTGTGGCGGGTGCTGGTACTGCTGGCATCCCATACTGGAATGCTGGTTTAAATCCTGGCTGCTCTGCTTCCAATCCACCTTCTTGCTAATGTACCTAGGACGGCAGCAAAGGCGGCCCAAGGCTTGGACCCCTGCCACCCATATGGGAGACCGGGATGGAATTCTAGCTCCTAGCTTCTGCTTCACCCAGTCTGGCTGTTGTGGCCATTTGGGAAGTGAGACAGCAAGCAAATGGAAGATCGGTCTTCTGTCCTCTCTAACTGCCTTTTAAATGAATAAATAAATAAATGTTTATTTTAAAAAACCTGCTTATTCTATTCCTTTTAGCCAAAGAAATTTTGGCTCATTATCTAGTTTGTTCACTATAAATAAGTCAACAACTAGCTTGGTCATAGTTCTAGAATTCTAAAGTCATACAAGGGATATAATTTATATTAATAGTAATAACAGTGCAGCCCTTTGTTCCCCATGTCATTATCACCATAGTGACCTTAGAAAATATTCTTAAATGCAAGCCTTCTATGAGAGAATCAAAAACTACCAGTCTGTCCACCTTGAAATCTTTCAGTTTAAGATTGGGATGTTAGTCTCACTGGGTAAGTCTAAAAATGACTTCTGATCATCTCCATGAATATAAAAGAAGGTGAAGACATTTGGTTGATAATGATAAATGCTTAGCAATAACCCTCGTTCTGGGCTCAGTGGTATGCATCTTCTGAATTGACACATGGAAAAGAGCCTATTTTTCTTTAGTTGTGATAACCTTTTTTTTTTTTATTTTTTTTATTTTTTATTTATTTTTCTTTATTTTTGACAGGCAGAGTGGACAGTGAGAGAGAGAGACAGAAAAGTCTTCCTTTATCGTTGGTTCACCCTCCAATGGCCGCCGCGGTTGGCGCGCTGCGGCCGGCGCACCGCGCTCATCCGATGGCAGGAGCCAGGTGCCAGGTGCTTTTCCTGGTCTCCCATGGGGTGCAGGGCCCAAGCACTTGGGCCATCCTCCACTGCACTCCTGGGCCACAGCAGAGAGCTGGCCTGGAAGAGGGGCAACCAGGACAGAATCCGGCGCCCCGACCGGGACTAGAACCCGGTGTGCCAGCGCCACAAGGCGGAGGATTAGCCTGTTGAGCCACGGTGCCGGCCCTAGTTGTGATAACCTTTATACTTCTGTAAAACTACAGTAATATTAGAGTACTTGACACTTAATTGAAGTGGGCTTTTCAGAATGAGAAATGAGGAAAATGATCCCAAACTGGCTGAATGGGTAGGAGTAGCATTGTTTTCTGGGTAAGATATCTTTAAGACTAAATCATTTTGGTAGCAGAAATCATTATGTAGTTTATTATAGTCAAATAGATAAAGATATTGTTAAATTGTTTTTGTCTAATAGCAACTAAGTATATAATAGGAACCTTTCAGAAAAAGATGATCTGTTTTACACTAGAAATTTTTTTTTTAAAAATCTTTGTTTGTCCCCCACCCCATAGACCTCCACAGATTTCCAGCACATATCATAAGAAGACTGTGTACACGCTAGCCTGGGGGCCACCAGTACCCCCCATGTCACTTGGTAAGTGTCTGGGCCATTCTGTTAACAAATATGAGAATATTCCCTTTCCTTTCTATTAAAGCTGAAAAGAATTCTAAATGCTCTAGTGCAGTGACTGCTTGTGTGGTCTGCTGTGTCCTCGAGAGGTCTATAAAGTAGCAGTGGCAGGTCATGAATTGGCCTTGGTGGGAGAAGCCATTCCCCAGTCTCAAAAGGAAGCACAGTTCTACTCTTGAAACTGAAATTCTTCATTGTACATAGTCAGCTCATTCTGGGTCCTGACCCCAGTCTACTGTTCTTCACTAAAACCTGTCACTTTGTAGTTTTACCAGAATTAGAATGTTACTTCACTGTGTTAATCGGGATAATGATCATCTGTTTTCCACCACAAAACAACTTAGGATTTCTGCACTGATTTCTTCTCTTTGGTTACACTTTGCTAATTTCCCTCCTTTACCACTTCAGCATTGTCTTTTTGTTCTTGTCCCCATCTTTTTAAATGGATGTATTCATCAAACGTCTCTTATAAACTCTTCTTAACTATTTATACTGAGACATCTGTGGCTTTCCATAGTAACTGCATCACTAAGAGGGAGTAAATCCTTTAAGTTGTTGGAACTCAAGCAGCATTGGAATTCTGGTTCGTGCAACAGATTTATTGTGTTGCAGCATTGGTGGAAATAAAAGTTGTTCTCACAGAAACCCATCAGCACTCCTGGCTACTGTAATACTAAGGAAGTCTTTGCTTTGAGGACAGCTCCTTACAGTTAGCCATAGAAGGCATTGCAGCTCCTTATATTTAAATGCTCAAGAGTACAGTACTCATTTCTGAGGAAAAAAATAACTGCTCAAAAGCTTTAATTTGATAACATACTATGTTGTTTTCTGATCCCAGTTTTGGCGCCTCTACTATTTTGAATTCCTGAAGAATGAAGCAAACAGATTGCATTATACAAATTAATGTAGAATTAATGTACCTTTTTACTTCTCCACCAACTGTGTTCAGGGGGAAAGAGCATGCACTTTACTCCTTCTTAAGCAGTTTATAGTATGATATGGTCACACTACAGCAGCATATAGTTAAGCTGTGAAACTGATACAAACTTTCTTATTGCTTATAGGAGGAGAGGGAGACAGACCCTCCCTCACTTTATACAGCTGTGGAGGGGAGGGGATTGTCCTGCAGCATAACCCCTGGAAGCTTAGTGGAGAAGCATTTGACATCAACAAACTCATCAGGGACACCAACTCAATCAAAGTGAGTTCTTACAGTGCAAAGTCTTCTCTTGATCTACAAGTCATGCTTCCCATCTTTCATTATAAATGCAGTTATTCCTTACAGAACAGGCTGTGAAGTAATTTATCCTTAGGCAAAGCAAAGAACTTAACCCTCCCCCAAAAAATATTTATCTACTTGCATGAAGATTTAGTATAAACCCTCAGATCTTGGATGTGAAGCATCCTCTTTGGTGTCCATTTAGCCAGAGTGATGTGTGGCATACATGGCTTTATGATGTTGTGTGCCAACGCAGCTGCAGAGTATTTGGCGTGAGAAAGAATTGGCCTTCTAATATTTCAGTGAAATAATTTCACATTTAGACTAAAACTACCAAAATAATACAAAGAAATTATACAAGGAATTCCCTTACATCCTTTACTCAGTTTCCCACATAAACCACAATTGCTTTACCATTCTATTAATTTATCTGCTTGCAGAACTGTAAAGTCAAACCATAAGAACAGAGATTTCCTTACCCTCTCAAATGAGCATTTTTTAAATGCTGTTTATTTTAGTATGACTAGCCTAAAAGTCACATTTAATCATACCTTGAATTATATTTATTGATTACATTCTTTCACTTTCTTAGTATCTGAGCAATAATATTCAGGAAATAAAGGAGACAAACTTTCTGTTCATAACAGCCTTTTAGATGAGTGGCAGCTGAGATACGGATCAGATGTTCATGCAAGGAGCCTGGGTAGGAAATAGAAATTTGGAATCCCTTCTCATAAATGATAGATGATGAAACTGTAGGCATGTATGGAGTGTGCAAAAGAGATAAATAAGAAGAGAGTCCAGGCAGCCTAGGGAGACAGCAACATGTAGAATTAGAGGAAAAACAGATTCTGGGGAAGAAATCTTGGAGAAAAAAAGAAAAAACAAAGAGTGTGTATGGCTTTCATTAAGGAATATGACTCCATGTTGTCAAAACCAGTCCACATATTTCATTCTTTATTGTGAATAAAAATCTTTGGTTAGGTTTCTTCACAAGGTTAAATGCTATAGATCATTAGTGTTATTTACTAGGCTCTTCGCCTTATGTAAGAAATCAGAATTAGAATATTTGTCATTAGTACTCCTTGACTCATAATGTTGATTATTTACAAGAATGGCTGTTACACAGAACATTTTTAAACTCTAGGGATTTTTTTTTTCTTATGCTGTCGTCATTGATTTGTAAGCTGTATGGAGAGAAGAACACTGTTTACAGTTAAGATCTGTTTGTTTTGCTTTCTAGTACAAATTGCCTGTACACACAGAGATCAGCTGGAAAGCAGATGGCAAAATCATGGCTCTTGGCAATGAAGATGGGTATGTGTTTGCTTCTCTAAAAAACAAAAAACTTGGTAATTACACACATATTTGGTCAAAAGCTACTGCTATCTGTAATGCTAATTGGGAAAGCGAAGTTACCTTCGATATTGTGACTGATCCTTGTATCTTACTAATCCAGGAACTCTTTACCTCTTTGAGAACTGTGGAACTATTAAGATATTTTTGATCCAAAAAGAGTGTTTTGACTGGTCTATGAGTCCAGGATGCTGAGCTCCTACATTAAACTGCCAAAATCTCACCCTTGTTTTTTTGCTTGTTTAGTTGTTTTAAGATTTATTTATTTATTTGAAAGGCAGAGTTACAGAGGCAGAGAAAGAGAGAGGTCCATTGGTTCACTCCCCAAATGGCTACAATGGCCAGAGCTGGGCCAGTATGAAGCCAGGAGCCTGGAGCTTCTTCTGGTTTCCACGCAGATGCAGAGGCCCAATGATTTGGGCCATCTTGCACTGCTTTCCCAGGCAACAGCAGAGAGCTGGATTGGAAATGGAGCAGCTGGGACTTGAACCAGTACCCACTTGGAATGCCAGCATTGCAGCCAGCAGCTTTCCCTGCTATGCCACAGCGCCAGCCCCTCACTCTTGTTTTTTAAAGTAAGCCTCCGCCGGATTCTGTCCTGGTGGCCCCTCTTCCTGGCCAGCTCTCTGCAGTGGAGGATGGCCCAAGTGCTTGGGCCCTGCACCCCATGGGAGACCAGGAAGAAGCACCTGGCTCCTGTCATCGGATTAGCGCGGTGCACCGGCTGCAGCGCACTGGCCGCAGTGGCCATTGGAGGGTGAACCAATGGCAAAGGAAGACCTTTCTCTCTGTCTCTCTCTCTCACTGTCCACTCTGCCTGTCAAAAAATACAAAAATAAATATATAAAATAAATAATAAAGTAAGCCTCAGCAAAAATGCTTTTTAGGGCTTATAGTGTGCTATCCAACTTTGATCTGGATTTGGCCACTGGTTCACTAATTCTTTTTATCTTCTCTCTAGCACCATTTATTACAAATGTCTTAGTGCAACTTCCCAAAGATGGTTAGAATTTTCAGAAAACAGCCTTCTGTACTTGGCTTTTACGAGAATGACCTTTAGAGTAATAGAAATGGTTTTCCTGTTCCATCTCACTTTTGCCTAACAGAGTGGGAGAGGCAGCTGCTCACACTGGACTGTCTTGATCATCCATCTTTCTTGTCTTACTGTGTTTCTCATTCCAGATCAATAGAAATATTTCAAGTTCCTAACTTGAAACTGATCTGCACCATCCAGCAGCATCACAAGCTTGTGAATACGATCAGCTGGCATCATGAGCATGGCAGCCAGCCAGAGCTGAGCTATCTGATGGCCTCTGGCTCCAACAATGCAGTCATTTATGTGCACAACCTGAAGACTGTCATAGGTAACTTTGGTTTCTTCTATCCAGGCGATAATATCATGTCTTCACCTACTTTCCTTTCTATTCTTTGTATCTTTTTATTTTACTATTGACATTGAAATAAATACTGTTCTTACTGTTTTCTCTGCTTTCAGAAGAAATATCTTCATTTTAAAATCTTTTCAAACATGACAAAAATATTAATTTACAAGTGTTGTGTTCTCCATAATCCAAAGCCTCCTTAATAACGCAGAAAAGTCTTCTGCACCTAGCTAACAAATTACTATATAAATAGATATACATATATACCACATGGAATTTTTCTTCTTAAAATATGTATCTTGGACATCTTTTTTGTTAGTACATAAGGATCTGTCTTACTGTCATTAACAAAAATATGTCCATTCCATTTTGTGTAATGCATGTATCTTCTCCACAAGTGAGTAACATTTGTTTACCTTTTTTTTCAACTTAAGTAATATTACAGTGCACAGCCTTGTACATATATCAGCATGAAAGTGAATGAGTAACTTATTTGCAGAAAATTTCTAGAAGCAGAATTGGTAGGTAAAGGGTTGAAGACATTAAAATGTTTTTTATGGTTATTGCTAAAAAATCATGCCAGTTTATACTCCCTCAAGCAGTATGTGAGCTGACACATGCACATAGAGGATGCACCCCATTCCCGTGTTGAATTGCATCTAAATCTTAGAGTCGTGGGGTTTATTATCCTTGTTTCACTCATGACTACAAGTCACACAGCTAGCATGTGACAGAACCTAGATTCAGGCTCACACTGTATGATTGCACAACCTGCTTGTGTTCCAGAATGCACTACCCACTGTGTGATATGTTAAGTTTTTCAAAATGTATGTAACTTATTCCTTAAGGAATCTTAGACTTCTTTGAACTCCCTTCACCTAATGGAACCACAGTAGGTAGAAAGAAGAGCCCCCTTTTTAACATGAGAGAAGTGGGATTCCCTGTTTTCCTACTATGAAGAAATTATAACCTAACACTAAACTGTTTTCAGAGTGTTGCACAGTTCATGTCCACAGCCATTGTGAAAATAGGTGATTTTTTTAATCTCTCAAACTGATTTACAGAAGAAATTTTAGTCTAACAAGCAGTATAGATAATGTATTAAAGTATAGACATTTTTCTGATAACAAGTAGTAGGCACTATATGACTGATGAGCTGTGTTAGGAAGCTGATCCTGGCCTAGCGGCTGTTACAGGTTTCTAAATTAATCATCCCCTTTGGCAAAGGGCATTAACCTCACTGTTAATAATAGTGTGAATCTTTGCCAACTACTGTAACACTACTACCCTAAATTATCTATTAACTAGAAGAAAAAGGAAGAAGACTGCCAGAACCAATTTCATTTAATTTTTCATCTTCTTCTTTTAAAATAATTTAGATGTAGAAGACAGTTCTAAGAATAGTATAAGAAACTCTCACATCTGTCTCAGATTCAGTAATTTTTAACATTCTGTCCCATTTGCTTTATTCTGAAGTAGGAAGTATAAATATCTTTTCCAAACTATTTGATATTCTGTTATGTATATTATAACCCCCTCCATATCTGTAAGTATTTATATTTTGTGATGACAAGACTATTCCCTTATGTAATCATGCCATTATTAACTTCAGAACATTTATTTTAAATACATTAATTTTTTTAAGATTTATTTATGTATTTGAAAGGCAGAGTAAGAGAGAGAAGAGGAGACACAGATCTTCCATCTGCTAGTTCATTCTCTAAATGGCCACAGTGGCCAGAGCTGGGCAGATCCAAAGCCAGGAGCCAGGAGCTTCCTCTGGATCTGCCATATGGTTCAGGGGCCCAAGCACTTAGGTTACCCTCCACTATTATCCAGGCACATTAGCAAGGGAGCTGGACTGGAAGTGGAGCAGCCATGACTTGAATGGTGCCTATACAGGATGCCAGCACTGCAGGTGGCAACTTTACTCGCTATATCACAGCACAGGCCCCAAAATACAGTAATTTAATCTCTCATCTGTATTCTTGTCTGCCAGCTGATCCATGGAAGTCCTTTATAGTAATTTTTTTCTCCAACAGAGGAACCATTCCAGATGACTTATTTTTATTTTGTTGTCATATCTCGTCAGTCTCCTTTTATCTGAAACAGTTCCTCAGCCTTGTTAAAAATGTTACATGACATTTTCAAAGAGTACAGGCCAGTTCTTCTATAGGTACTCCATCAATTTGGGTTTGTCAATTATTTTCTCATACTTAGATTCAGATTAATCATTTTTACTTAGAATACCATACACATAATGATCTTTTTTAATATCACATTTGTAAGGCAATATTCACATCTTGGTTGCTTTTAGAAAGAAATACTAACACTTCTTATATTAAGTCTTTGTACAGGCCTCTGTGGACATGCCCATGCTTTTACCCATTAAACAGTACTGGCTGCTGAAAATCACCTAGCTGTGGCAAAATCTTGACTTTTACATGTTAATACCTTCCTGTATGTCCTTTTTTGTTTTTGTGGGTTTTTTTGTTTGTTTGTTGGTTGGTTGGTTTTGTTTTGTTTTGTTTTTTGTTACTATTAGCAATGACGTCCTCCCCTTGTCTTTTAGAGAACAACCCTGAGTCACCAGTGACCATTACAGAGCCCTACCGGACTCTCTCAGGGCACACAGCCAAAATTACCAGGCTGGCATGGAGCCCGCATCACGACGGAAGGCTGGTGTCTGCTTCCTATGATGGTACAGCCCAGGTACGGTTATGTCCCTGACTGGATGAGTTCTTCACCTGAGTTAACTCTGTCTTCTCCCCTGCCACTTGCAGACATGTTTTCTTTCTCCTCCATCTTCTACAGAAAGAGATTCTCTGAGCTCCAGAAGACAGCTTAGTTTTATTGTACTGATCTAGGCCCTAAGCAGGCTTGGACTGGGTTTCCTTTACCTAGATGAACATTAACATATTGATGGGAACTATCTGGAGTCTAACATTTTTACAGATTGCATTCTGTCATATCAGGGACTAAATTGATGTGAAAAGTACTCCCTCCTCTTCGAACAAATGTTGGCTAGTAAATCACAAAAAGAATTTTTAGTTAAAAAAGACTAGTAAATCTGGAACCCCCAAATTCTAAAAATGCAGAAGAAATGGCAAGCCAGAACTATGAGGTAGAACTTCTTGGGTATTAAAACAAGAACAGGGCCAGTGCCGCGGCTCAATAGGCTAATCCTCCGCCTGCGGCGCCGGCACACCAGGTTTTAGTCCCAGTCAGGGCGCCGGATTCTGTCCTGGTTGCCCCTCTTCCAGGCCAGCTCTCTGCTGTGGCCCGGGAGTGCAGTGGAGGATGGCCTAAGTCCCTGGGCCCTGCACCCCATGGGAAACCAGGAGAAGCACCTGGCTCCTGGCTTCGGATCATTGCAAAGCACCGGCTGCAGTGCACCGGCTGCGGCAGCCATTGGAGGGTGAACCAACGGCAAAGGAAGACCTTTCTCTCTGTCTGTCTCTCTCTCTCACTATCCACTCTGCCTGTCAAAAAAAAAAAAAAAACAAGAACAGACCTTGGGAGCTGGGAATCTAATGTCTGTGGTAGGCGTTTGTCTGTGTTGAATTGTAATTGGGCTGTCTGCCCATAGCTGGGAACCATGAGGGACTGCCTTCTGTGACATGGACACTGGAATAATTCAAGAAGCAGCAAAGAAATTGATCATTGGCCCAGGGACTTGGAAGAAATTAAAGCTCTAATTTTTAAATTAGGAGTGGGTTATTTTCTTCGTGACCAGAACTCTCAAACCAAAAATCAACACACAGCACTGGTTCAAGGTAGGGAAATCCATAGGGCACCAGTAAAAGCTCATTCAAAGTCATCCCCATAGGAAAATATACATCCCAGAACACTTGAGCATCCCACACACAACAGTACTATCTGGAACTGAATTCCTAGGAGAAAAATGACATGTCACAGGAGAAGTAGGAGTCCATACAGACTTTAAAAATCTAAAAGCTTATGCCCTCAACTCAATAACCAGTAGCTGTCTATTCAGTCATGTGCCTTTGGGTTTTAGGTGTGGGATACCCTCCGAGAGGAGCCGCTCTGCAACTTCCGAGGACATCGAGGTCGGCTGCTTTGCGTGGCTTGGTCCCCACTGGATCCTGATTGCATCTACTCAGGGGCAGATGACTTCTGTGTGTACAAATGGCTCCCTTCCATGCAAGATCATTCTCGGCCTCCTCAAGGTCAGTCAGAACAAGAGTCCCTGAACACTCTCCCAGTTACCTTTATCCCTCCTCCAGTAGCTGAACTGATCAAGGTCGAGTGATGAAGATATTCATGTGGGCAGCAGCATCAGAAAGGCAGGCTCTGGAACCTACGCAGAGGCAGCCATGGGGCCTCAGGGCAACAGCAGCCAGACTGTGACGTGTACACTTAAGCCCAGACCTTGCTTTCAAGATATCATTCTGCATTCATAGGATCCAGGGCTTATCAAAAAGATGGCTGACTCCAGATTGGGACAGGGGAAATATGACGTGAGTCTGAAACATCATCTTTAGCCATAAAGGAAGGAAGTGTTCAAAGAATGAAGTAGACACATCAAAAGGACAGAGAAGGTAGCTTGAAGGGCTCCTACAGACCAAACCTGGGACAACTTGATTGTGAAAATAAGTGACATGGGGCCAGTGCTGCAGCATAGTAGGCTAAGCCTCCACTTGTAGCGCTGGCATCCCATACAGGTGCCCGTTTGTGTCCTGGCTGCTCCTCTTCTGCTCCAACTCTCTGATGATGGCCCAAGTGCTTGGGCCCCTGTACCCATGTGGGAGACCTGGAAGAAGCTCCTGGCTCCCAGATCAGTCCAGCTCCAGGCATTGTGGCCATTTGGGGAGTGACCAGTGGGTGGAAGACCTTTCAGTTTTTCTCTCCCTCACTAACTCACTAACTCCAGTGAACTACTGGATAGAAAGTCTGTCTGAGTCACTCTAAGTAAATAAATTTTTTTAAAGATTTATTTATTTGAAAGTCAAAGTTACAGAGAGAGGAGAGGCAGAGAGAAAGAGAGAGAGAGAAAAAGGGGTCTTCCATCCATTAGTTCACTCCCCAATTGGCCGCTACTGCCAGAGCTGTGCTGATCCGAAGCCAGGAGCCTCTTTTGTGTCTCCCAAGTGGGTGCAGGGACCTAAAGACTTGGGCCATCTTGTACTGCTTTCCCAGGCCATAGCAGAGAACTGGATCAGAAGTGGAGCAGCCGGGTCTCAAACCAGCGCCCACATGGGATGTTGGTGCTTCAGGCCAGGGCATTAACCTGCTGTGCCACAGCGCCAGCCCTCAAGTAAATAATTTCTAAAAAAATAATAATATTGGTGCTGGCATTGTGGCGCAGTGGGTTAAGCCGCCACCTGCAATGCCAGTATATCATAGTGATGCAGATTCAAGTCATAGCTTTTCTGCTTCCTGTCCCGCTCCTTGCTAATGCACCTGGGAAAGCAGCAGAAGATGGCCCAAGTGTTTAGGACCCTACAACCCACGTGGGAGACCCAGGTGAAACTCCTGGCTCGTGGCTTCAACCTGGCCCAGCCCCTTCTGTAACAGCCTTTTGGAGAATAAGAGTAGATAGAAAATCTTTCTAGCTCTGTGACTCTGCCTTTCAAATAAATAAAAATAAATCTTTTTATAATAATAAAAAAAAAAAAGTTTCAAAAAAAAAAGTTTCAAAAAAAATAAAAAAAGATTCAAGTCAAGAAAGTCAAAGGAAAATGAGGAGCATTCCAGAATGAGGGCATGTGTTCCAGGGTGGCATGATGACCTTTTGCTACAGGAGACATTCTTGGTACATTCTTGGTACAACTTGGAGGTTTGATGGAATATGTGCAGTGCACTGGCGTAGTCGATTGTTGTTAATTTTCTGATTTCACTGGCTATACTGGTGATGCTCAAAAACAGGCTTGCTTGTAGGAGACACTAAAGTATTCAGGGGTAACAGAATAATGTTTATGGTTTCATAGAATTCCAATGATTAACACTGTCATAAATTGAAAATCCACTGTGAAGGAAGGGGAAGAAGGATGAGTTATAAAGTTATAAAGGATGAGTTGTAAAGTTATAGAGATACCACTTAGAGTGCTTTTAACCAAGAATAAAAATTTTAGTTTAATCTTTTTTACTGTGATTCCCACAGGCAAGAAAAGTATTGAATTAGAAAAAAAACGGCTCTCTCAACCTAAACCAAAGCCTAAGAAGAAGAAGAAGCCCACCGCGAGAGCACCTGCAAAGCAAGAAATGTTGGATGGGACTGAAGAAGAGAGTGTAAAGGACAACTCGGACCCTGTGGAGAACGGAGTGTCGGACGCGGAGGGGGAGGAGGACGCCCAGGATCCAGAGCCGCCCTGCAGCCCCGCTTCTGCTTCCGTGGGTGTGTGGCAGCGTCCTGGTTCTCACTGACTCCCACCAGTTTGATACTGCTCTGTCTCAGACCTGCTTCTTTGCTCAACCTCTAAACTGGGGTGGGATCATCAAGTACCCTTGAAATACTATTCATGGGATTTATTCAAGTTTTATTTAGGTCTCTTATTTAAAACACCTTTGCAGTGTTAAAGGGGATCTAGTAGATGTCTGGGGTGGAAACAATAAAATGCTAAAGAAAAAACCAGGGTGAAGCCAGGCAGGGGACAAAGTGAAGCAAGGGTGGTGGGTACAGAGGGAAAAGCTTTGCAGTGTGATGGCAGCCACTTCTGGAACCACTGTCGGATGCTATGTCTGACCCATGAGCTGCCACCTCAGTGGGAACTTACAAGTTCTCTCCCCTCCTGTCTTGATTTTCATCCTGGCTTTCTGTCTTACAGGAAAACATTTGTGGGTAGCTAATAGGTTCTTCTAATCAGTTAAGCCATGGTGGCAAATCTCAGATTTCTTGCAAAACAGCAAGCCATCATTAGTTTCCACTAATAGAGTCTATTTCTAGTTTGAAGAGAAAAAAAAATGTTGCTGGATAAAATTTTAGCACTTTTTTATGTTTACCTTCAGTCCATGCCTCTTATCTGTTAAAATAGATGATTAAGTAGCAAATGATACAAAGAGAAGCAGTGACTGATAAGTGTAATTCTACAAATTATTTTGATGTGACAGAGCTTAAAGGGCCAAAATTGATGGTATGGAGGTATCTCTGACCTTGTCCATCCCAAAGATGGCTGCTAAGGTAAATGAAGAGCTAAAAGCTTAATTAATTTGTATGTTAGGCTCAACAAAATACCTCTGCACCCAAAATGTCCTTTACCACTTCTCAGGATTGTGATTCATGTCACATACATTCTCTGTTAGTTAACTGATTTCTTGTTTGTATAATTAAATATGTAGTTAGTACTTTGACCTAAATATGTAAAAAATGCTCTGTCACCTGAGCAGAGTTTAGAAATTCCTGAATCTGGGCCGGCGCCGTGGCTCAACAGGCTAATCCTCCGCCTTGTGGCGCCGGCACACCGGGTTCTAGTCCCGGTCGGGGCGCCGGATTCTGTGCCGGTTGCCCCTCTTCCAGGCCAGCCCTCTGCTGTGGCCCAGGAGTGCAGTGGAGGATGGCCCAAGTACTTGGGCCCTGCACCCCATGGGAGACCAGGAAAAAGCACCTAGCACCTGGCTTCTGCCATCGGATGAGTGCGGTGCGCCGGCCATAGCGCGCCATCCGCGGCAGCCATTGGAGGGTGAACCAACGGCAAAGGAAGACCTTTCTCTCTGTCTCTCTCTCTCACTGTCCACTCTGTCAAAAAAAAAAAAAAAAAAAATTCCTGAATCTGTGGTATAAAGCTGAGGAGGCTAGAAGCTTCTGGTTTTTGCTTCCTGTAACATAGACAGTTTGTAAGGTGGGGAAGGGGACCCCCACACTTCTGTGGCAAAGCATTTTTTTGCTAACAGATAAAATTGCATTGATAGGCCTAGTATAGCTCTTAATTTAAAAAAAAAAAAACTCGATTGCACATTGTTCTTATTCCAAACTCTTCTTTGTTTTTCCCTCACAACATAGTTTCTAGAGAACCAGTTGTCTGCACTGCAGTGTCCTCAGGTGTTGAAAAGTCTAAAGGCACCATTATTAACAAAATGTCTTTACTGAAAAAGGAGCCACCTAAAGAGAAGCCAGGTTGGTATCTCTAACTGAAATATTTTGTTAGAGCATCCCAAAGCATTACGTGCAGCTGAGAATTCAGAGCTGTGTGGGATTGGTTGGTTTCAGTTTTAAATATTTGTAGGCATCCTTCTGACTGTGTTTCAGTTGGGCGTCATGCACTTGATGGCATGTGCTGCAGTTGTTGATACTGCTTCATAAATATAAGCAAGGGTATTTTTGTGTCTCTTGTGAACACTGCACCAGCTGGTTGGATGTGAAAGTATATCAGAGGAGGAACCTCCTGTGCCCAGCAGTACCCTTCAGATCACACTCACCCAGCAAGCATTCTATTTTATATTTCTAATTAGTTCTTTAGACAGTCTGTATTTCATTACATTTCAGAAGCCTTGATCAAAAAGAGAAAAGCTCGATCCATGCTGCCCCTGAGTACGAACCTGGATCACAGATCCAAAGAGGAGCTTCATCGTGACTGTTTGGTACTAGCGACAGCAAAGCATTCCAAAGGTACCAGATTCACTTCTTCAGCCCATCCACAGTTTTCTGGAGACTGGCATGTGAGGGGTGCTTGCTCACTTGTTGAGTGAATGAGCAAACTAAAATTGTTGTTTGTACATGGTTCTTCCTCACCTACATCCCTGTATTCCACTGCCAAACTCCCCATTTTGACCTACTGTCAGCACTGCCCAGTGCCTTTGAGAGGTAGCTCTGTGCTTTTGTTCTAAATCTAGCTGCTACCAGCCATCTGCATGCCGGAGTTACTATGTTAGCTTACTTATCACTGTATGAATCAGTTCCTTACACTGTCTTTCCTCATTCAACAGTATCTTTAATTAGAAAAAAAAAATGTTTTTTCTTATTGGAAATATACCCATAATATGGCAGTTGTTTAAAAAAATCTGATGGGAGTTTTTGTTTATGGAGAGTTTTTTAATTTTTATTTTTCAGAGCATTAATTTAATGCCTGCTGCTTTGATATTTAAGCAACTGTATTTTTATAATTTTAATTTTACATGTTGAAGTGGGATCACATTCTAAAAGAAAACCTAATAGTAATAATAAAAAAAAAAGAACATCTCCCCCCGTCCCAGCCCTGACACTTAGTCTTCCATTTCAGTTCCCTACAGGTCACACTGTCAGTTTCTTGTGTTTCATCAGAGATGTGTTATGATTCTGTTATTTACATAGCTTTCTTTTAGAGGCTTTGTGATGACTTTCTGTAATTTATACAGTTAATTGTACAATTTTACATTATTTCTCTTAATGGAAAATTATTTATTTTTTTAAAATCTATTCAGTGGTAGATTCCACTGATTATTAATGACATTTTGGGTTGTTTTTTTTGGGGGGGAGGGGTTTGTTTTTTGTTTTTGTTTTTTTGACAGGCAGAGTCAGTGAGAAAGAGAGGCAAAGAGAAAGGTCTTCCTTCTGTTGGTTCACCCCCCAAATGGCCGCTACGGCCGTGTACTGCGCCGATCTGAAGCCAGGAGCCAGGTGCCTCTCCTTGGTCTCCCATGCGGGTGCAGGGCCCAAGCACTTGGGCCACCCTCCACCGCCCTCCCGGGCCACAGCACAGAGGGGCCACCGGGACAGAAGAGGAAGCAGGGGCAACCAGGACAGAATCCGGTGCCCCAACCGGGACTAGAACCCGGCGCTGCAGGCGGAGGATTAGCCTAGTGAGTCGTGGCGCCAGCGACATTTTGTTGTGTTTTTTACAGCATCTATGTACGTGTTGGATTTGGAATCAGTTGTCCCATTTTACTTTTTCCCCTCAAATCTTTCTTTGAGCAGACTACAAACTTTATTGTCCAATTGGATTTTGTCAAAGCTAAACTTAAAAAAAAACTCTCTTGTGTATTTTCCTGTTTTGCTACCTTAGTAACCAACAGGGCTCAGAGTAAGCATGCGCAGCCCTGACGTTCACAGTATCTGTAGAGGGTGTTCTGACATATTATTCAGAAATGATTGGACACAGAACAATAGAATGATTTTATCTTATTATTTGTCTTTTAAAATTAACAGAGCCAAATGAGGATGTATCTGCTGATTTGGAGGAAAGATTTCACCTGGGACTTTTCACAGACAGAGCTACCTTGTACAAAATGATTGAAATTGAAGGTGAGACAAATCAAGGTAACATAGTACTGTCCATCTTTACCAGGTCCCCAACATTTAAGAGCGTGAACTTCTGGCCAGCATAGTGGCTCACTTGGTTAATCTTCCACCTGCAGCGCTGGCATCTCATATGGGTGCCAGGTTCTAGACCCGGTTGCTCCTCTCCCAGTCCAGCTCTCTGCTGTGGCCCAGGAGGTCAGTGGAGGATGGCCCAAGTGCTTGGGCCCTGCACCCGCATGGGAGACCAGGAAGAGGCTCCTGGCTCCTGGCTCCAGATCAGCACAGTATCAGCTGTGGTGGCCATGTGGAGACTGAAGGAAGGAAGACCTTTCTCTCTGTCTCTCTCTCACTGTCTATAACTCTACCTGTCAAATTAAAAAAAAAAAAAGCATGAACTTCTTACATGGCTGCTATAGTACTGTAATAGAGAGTTTTACGTGTCAGCTAACTAGGTTCTCAGCTCCCAACCTGCATCTCTCTTTTCCAAACAGGAAAAGGTCACTTGGAAAATGGCCACCCGGAGCTATTTCACCAGCTCATGCTATGGAAGGGGGACCTAAAGGGAGTTCTTCAGACTGCAGCAGAACGGGGAGAACTGACAGACAATCTTGTGGCTATGGCACCAGCAGGTATGTTCAACAAAGCTCTGTCATCTCTAGAATGTGCTCACTCAAGAAGACTCTTAGCAACACCAACCATAAGCCTAAAATCACAAATACAGTTAGAAACACAGTTCATTCTATTTTTAGCGATAGGCTGACGAATAAATCAACCCAACCTCTGAAAAACAGTGGGTCACTGGCTTCCTTTAATGATAAAACCATGATTAGAGAAAACTTCTTGAAGAACAGTGGGTCATGTCTGATAAATGGTTAAGTACTTTTAACCTGTGGCTCATCGATTCTAGTTATAGGATCTATTCAACTCAGAATGACAAACATACATGAATTTTCATTGCAGTACTATTTGTAATAGCAAAAGTGGCAAGAGCTTCTATGTCCATCAGTAATAGACTGATTAGACCATGTACGGTAGAAACCCTAACAGATACAAAAAGAACGAAACAGCTCTGTATCCTTACATGGAATGGAGCACCAAATATAATAGATGGGAAGAATGGAGTTGTAGACACAAAGCCAAGTATTTAATACTCATTTGTGTTTACTCAGTTAGGTGGTTGTATATTCATAGCCTGACTCCAAAGGTTTTTTTTTTTTTTTTTTTTTTTTTTTACAGGCAGAGTGGACAGTGAGAGAGAGAGAGACAGAGAGAAAGGTCTTCCTTTGCCGTTGGTTCACCCTCCAATGGCTGCCGCGGTCGGCGCACTGCGGCCGGCGCACCGCGCTCGTCCGATGGCAGGAGCCAGGAGCCAGGTGCTTTTCCTGGTCTCCCCATGGGGTGCAGGGCCCAAGCACATGGGCCATCCTCCACTGCACTCCTGGGCCACAGCAGAGGGCTGGCCTGGAAGAGGGGCAACCGGGACAGAATCCGGTGCCCCGACCGGGACTAGAACCCGGTGTGCCGGCGCCGCAAGGCGGAGGATTAACCTGTTGAGCCACGGCGCCGGCCGACTCCAAAGGTTTTAAGAGAAACTGGTAATGATGGTTGACAGAGGAAAAGGAACTTGAGGTGTGGTGGAGGGTGCTCAGGAAACAAAGAAACCTGTTCATATTTTAGCTTTTTATTCTAGTATACTGTGTATAAGAGAACTTCAAAAAATTTATAGAAAAATAGAATTAAAGGGCAAGTTTATTTTGGTACATAATATTTTTGAAATCCATGCTTAGTTTTTTTCCATAATATATATTTGCCATGGAGAAAGAGGTAGGTGCAGATTGTGAATGGACAGTGAATTTACCTTATAACCCATGCCAACAAAGCTAACATGACCAGCACCCTGGAAGCTCTCGTAATGCTCCCTGTGATCACTGCCTCCCCTTGCCCCTATGAGGGTAACCACTGCCCTGGACTTGTGGTTTTTGAGTTTTGTAATATTTTGTATGTATTACATAACTAAAGAAACAGTTTATATTGTAAAATATAGATATGGGGAGGTGGATGAAGCTGATGCGCTGTAGTGGTAGTTCAGTTGGTATCTGAATGTTCTGCTTACTGCAGTGACTACAAAAACACGGCATTTTTCAGCTCAAATATACGTGTTTTTCCTTAAACCTCCTTTTTAAAACATTAACCAGCATCTTTCATTTTTTCAGCGGGCTACCACGTGTGGCTGTGGGCTGTGGAAGCTTTTGCCAAACAACTATGTTTTCAGGATCAGTATGTCAAGGCTGCCTCTCACCTACTTTCCATCCACAAAGTGTATGAAGCTGTGGAGCTGCTCAAGTCAAATCATTTTTACAGGTTTGTATGATCCTGAGTTGAGCCAGTAGTTGGACATAATGTGAAAAATAAAGTTCTTTATTGTTAAACAAGTGTAAGAAACAGCATAGAGCTTAATGAATTTTTTGGTTTTTTTTTGTTTTTTTGGCAAAAGGGTAAACTGGTCCCAGTTACTCCATCATGGCTGAGTGACAGAGTCCCATAATATTCTATGTTGCTCCCTTTCATCACTTTGATCTAACAGACTTTTATTCTAGCTACAGTTTTAGGCTGCCACAACTCAGAAGTAGTATGTCATTTGAAAGATATTAGTTCACTTAGTTTTACATATCTTCCAAATATTGACACATTTTATTAAAAACATTCTTTAAAAAAGGGGAGGAGGGTTGTAGCTTCTAGGAAGCTGTCAAGCTCACAGTGCCAGGCACAAGTTTTCTGAAATTGTAATTTTCACTGGAAAGTCAAATGTTCTCATTAGCAGCAAATCCCAATAGTTGTTTTCTGTGAAATAGCAGGCTTATTTTGTTCATTTTTTCAGTAAATGTCTGCCAGGTACCCCGTACTGAGTACCTAGGATTTATCTGTTAAGGCAGTGAGGTTCCAGAAAAAGGCAGCAAGTTCAGCTTGCTGCTGATTTCTGCAGGTTTTTCCTAGAGACAGTCATACTTGGAACACACAATCATCTTCCTATTTTGTCACACGAATATGAATGGGATGCAGACTTGAGAAATACAGTAAAATTAGAAATGTTTACTCCTTCATCTTGAACATTCAGCTTTTTTTAAAAAAAATGCCAGGGCCATTGTATTAATTCTTGATGAGATACCAGCACTTCCACCCCCCTCCCCCCATTGCCTTTGTACAATTGGTGCGAATTGCAGGATGGTAAAAAATATGTGTATATATAACATTATCATGAAAGTTATTTTGACCTCAAGAACCTCCCAAAGGGGTGTGAGGACAAGTTCCACCCCAGGGGAAGAACTGAATGCAGCATGTGTTTTTAATTTGCCCATGTATTGTGGGAATCATTTTCACAAGGAGTTGGAATAGTACAGACAACACAAAAGAAGTGGTTTGTCCTGTTTTGCATCCCTACGGCCTCAGACAGAGGGGCCTTTTCAGATGGGCTGAAGCATGTGTTATTGCCTTTAGGGAAGCCATTGCAGTTGCCAAGGCCCGGCTGCGCCCAGAGGACCCTGTCCTGAAGGACCTATACCTCAGCTGGGGAACTATCCTAGAAAGAGATGGCCACTACGCTGTAGCAGCCAAATGGTAAGTCTGGGGGAACAAGAGTAAACCCGAACACAGAGCTTCTATCAGGGACAGCAGGACAAGAGTAAAAGCATGAAGAATTGTAGAGGTGGAGATAAAGTGGTTGAAAAATCAAAGAGCGTGTGTACAGTGTACCCAGCTTTATAAGACTCATCAGGATCCACCTTCTGGGGACTGCTGTAAATCACCCTAACTATGTAAGATACCTCAGTAGTAGGCCCAGAAATTACAGCTTTTTTGAGTGATGTCTTCTGCAACCCAAAAAGGAAACTGAGAGGGAATGACTCCTGTATTTGGGTTCAATTCAGCACATGTCCGTGCTTGTCCTCAGCCCTGTGATACTCTCATTCAGTTTGCTGAGCTGTGCTGGCCTCAGCCTTCATGGAAACAGCCAGAGGTGGCGACACCTTGGGACCACAGAGAACAGTGGACAAGGAGAAGTCATCCAACCCCCTGGGGCAGGGAAATAGAGATCTGTTTATGACACTGTGTTTGGGTTCTCATTCATACCATAGCTATTTAGGGGCCACTTCTGCTTATGATGCTGCCAAAGTTTTGGCCAAAAAGGGAGATGCAGCATCACTTCGAACGGCTGCTGAGTTGGCTACAATTGTAGGAGAGGAAGAGCTATCTGCCTCCCTGGCTCTTAGATGTGCACAAGAGCTGCTTCTGACCAAGAACTGGGTGGGAGCCCAGGAAGCACTGCAGCTGCATCAGAGTCTACAGGTCAGTCTGTTTCATCTCCAGGGATGTAGCAGGGAAGCTCCTGAATTCTCTAGTCAAAGCCCACTGAATAAACCCAGCTGCACAAACTGTAGCAACTTCACAGGTATCCTTAGAAATGTCAGCAAGCCCTGTTGGTGCTCTCACTGAAGGACCAGAGCTTGTCAGTTTGGACAAAACATCAGTGACTAGATTTCCAGCCAGCCCCTGGGTTGGCAGACTGTGTTTATTCTTTGATGTCATCATGCTGTGTTCCTTGAAGAGAGGGAGCGTTGGCCTCTATAATGTTCACTTGTTCTCTTCTGGTTACAAGTGCGTCACTTGTCCTGACACTTCAGCTTGAGGCTACATTCACCTCCCTGGCACCCTCACCTAATCTAAACAGATACACAATTGGGCCATTTTAGAACCTACTTTTCAGACACTAAGATTTGTTTTTCAGTTCCTTTTTTTTTTTTTTTTTTTTTAAGATTTTATTTATGGAGTCGGTGCTATGCTGTAATGGGTGAAGCAGCTCCTACAATGCCGGCCCCAACTTTTTTTTTTTTTTTTTTTTTTTTTTTTTTTTTTTTTGACAGGCAGAGTGGACAGTGAGAGAGAGAGACAGAGAGAAAGGTCTTCCTTTGCCGTTGGTTCACCCTCCAATGGCCGCCGCGGTGGGCGCGCTGCGGCCGGCGCACCGCGCTCATCCGATGGCAGGAGCCAGGAGCCAGGTGCTTTTCCTGGTCTCCCCATGGGGTGCAGGGCCCAAGCACCTGGGCCATCCTCCACTGCACTCCCAGGCCACAGCAGAGGGCTGGCCTGGAAGAGGGGCAACCGGGACAGAATCCGGTGCCCCGACCGGGACTAGAACCTGGTGTGCCGGCGCCGCAAGGCGGAGGATTAGCCTGTTGAGCCACGGCGCCGGCCTCCAACATTTTTTTTTTTTGACAGCCAGAGTTAGACAGTGAGAGAGAGAGAGACAGAAAGAAAGGTCTTCCTTCCGTTGGTTCACCCCACAAATGGCCACTACGGCCGGCACACTGCACCAATCCGAAGCCAGGAGCCAGGTGCTTTTCCTGGTCTCCCATGCAGGTGCACAGCCCAAGCACTTGGGCCATCCTCCACTGCCTTCCCAGGCCACAGCAGAGAGCTGGACTGGAAGAGGAGCAACCGGGACAGAACCAGTGCACCAACTGGGACTAGAACCCAGGGTGCCAGTGCCGCAGGCAGAGGATTAGCCTTTTGAGCCATGGCGCTGGCCTAATTTTTTGTTAAATAGCATGCTTAACAAGCAAGAAAACCTATAAGCTTATGCTAACTATTCTGATAAAGGATATTATGGCTGTATGAAAGAGAGAAAAATTAGGAGTGTACAAGGAACCTTGAGGCCAGTGTAAATCCAGCAAAAGTAAAAACTGTCCAGGCCTTTTCTCTATGCTTCTTGTCTCATCTCTCCTGGCTGACTCTCTATTAACCCTACTTCGACATTGACTTAAATGTCTGCCCTAGCACTCCCTTCTACCAGGCCTGTATGCTCCAGCACCCCTAGCCCATTGCGCTTTACTTCTGTATTGCTCATTATGAGGTTTGCACAGAGACAGAGAACCTGATGAGCCCAGCCCATCTATTCTCAAAGTGAGCCACATGCCTAAGGTGGCTGGTCTGTTTGTAGCTTAAACTGTAGTGGGAAGGTCTGTGGTTGGGATTCCATGTAAGGAAACTTGTTTCCTGGGTTCCAAGACCCTCACACACTGGGCAGACAGCTCTAAAGAGGTCTGTTGATTACAGATGGAAAAGGGAACACTTTGAAGAACGGGAAAGCTCTCTGCATGCTCCACATGCGTTCCCTCTGACAATTCCTCTGCTTTGCTGTTGGGTTCCAGGGTCAGAGACTGGTCTTTTGCCTTCTTGAGCTACTGTCCAGGCATCTGGAGGAAAAGCAGCTTCCAGAGGGCAAAAGCTCCTCCGCTTCTTACCACACATGGGCCGAAGTCACCGAAGGGCCATTCGTGGAGAGGGTGACAACCATTTGGAAGACCATCTTCAGCCTTGACACTCAACAGCAGTGTCAGGCAGCCTTTGAAAAGCTGCAAACCATCAAATACCCATCTGCTACGAGTAACACTCCCTCCAAACAGGTACCCAGCCTACAACAGCATCTGACATAAATCACTCCGTAGTAAGACTTCTTTCACTGGGTAGTGTAGCAGAGAAAGCAGCAGAACACCAGTGTGCATTTCAGAAACAACGACAGCAGGCACAGGCAGCCTGGAGAGACCCTTCAGACTAAGGAGCTTTGAAGTTAGTCTGACATCACTATTTCCTTAAAAAAATATATAAAACATACAGAAAAGCACAGAGAACAGCATAATAAGTTCCTGTCAACCGAAATTAACATTTTGTCATTTTTTGCTATATAGGGATTTTTTCATTTAGATTTGTATATTTGGGGTTTTTTAGTAAAATGAAATCCCTTTCTTTTCTCTTACTCAGCCCCATTCCCTTTCTTGAGCTCACCAAGGCAGCTCCTTTGTAACACTAGATATTATTTTCTGGCATGTTGATTTTAGTGACTTTTTTTTTTTTTAATTATTAGACAGAGTTAGACAGTGAGAGAGGGACAGAGAGAAAGGTCTTCCTTCCGTTGGTTCACCCCCTAAATGGCCGCTACAGCCGGCACACTGCGCAGATCCAAAGCCAGGAGCCAGGTGCTTTTCCTGGTCTCCCATGCGGGTGCAGGGCCCAAGGACTTGGGCCATCCTCCACTGCCTTCCAGGGCCACAGCAGAGAGCTGGACTGGAAGAGGGGCAACCAGGACTAGAACCTGGTGTCCATATGGGATGCCAGCGCTGTAGACGGAGGATTAACCAAGTGAGCCACGGCGCTGGCCCCATGACCATTGTTTTTGAAATCTATCCATGTTGATACAGAGATCAAGTGGGCTAATTTTAACTGCTGTGTCCATCTTAAGACTACATCTTAATTAAAATTGTCTTTTATTTTTTAAAGATTTATTTATTTGAAAGGCAGAGTAACAGATAGAGAATCTTCCATTAGCTGTTCCACTCCCCTAAATGACTGCAGTGGCTGGGGCTGGGCCAAGCCAAAGCCAGTTACCAGGAACTCCATCCAGGTTTCCCACTTGAGTGACAGGGGCCCAAGTATTTTGGCCATCTTCTGCTGCCCTCCCAAGTGGATTAGTAGGAAGCTGGCTCAAAAGTGGAGCAGCCAGGACTCAAACTGGCATGCCTGTATGGGATGCTGACTTTGCAAGCAGTGGCTTTACCCACAGTGCCACAACACCAATCCCTGTTTACTTGATATTTTTCAAATAAGAGAACATTCTGAAAAATAGTCTGGCAGTTTCTTATAAACATACCCATGTCCCACACTCCAGCAGTTCCACTGCCTAGATACTTGACTAAAATAAATAAAATCAGATGTCCACACAAAGACTTACAAACGCACCTGAGCCCAAAATAACCAAAAATTAGAAACAACCTAAATGTCCACCAACTGATGAATAGATATGCAAGTTGTATTGTACCACAAAATGAAGCACTATATTGTTTAATAGAAGGGCAGCTGGCAAAGAACACATCAGTGGTTGCCGGGAGGGTAGGGCGAGGGGACTGCCTACAAAAGCACATGTGGGAATATTTTTAGTTGATGACAATGTTCTGTCTTGATTAACCAAGACTCTGGTTCCTCTCTCCAGCTCCTGCTTCACATTTGCCATGACTTGACCTTGGCAGTTCTGAGCCAACAGGTGGCTTCATGGGATGAGGCTGTGCAAGCACTGCTTCGGGCTGTATCCCGGAGCTACGACTCAGGGAACTTCACCATCATGCAGGAAGTGTACTCCGTCTTTCTCCCTGATGGTAAGTGGCCCCCACCCCTGCCTGAAACATACCCACTAATGCTACAGCACTGCAATTACCTAGGTTATAAAAAGAGAGGGGCCAGTGCTGTGGCACAGCATCCCTGGCATCCCATATGGGCACCGGTTCTAGTCCCGACTGCTCTTCTTCCAATCCAGCTCTTTGCTGTAGCCTTGGGAAAGCAGTGGAAATTAGCCCAAGTCCTTGGGCCCCTGTACCCCTGTGGAACCTGGAAAAAGTTCCTGGATCCTGGCTTCTGGCTTCCGATTGGCTCACCTCCAGCAGTCACAGCCATTTAGAGTGAACCAACAGATGGAAGACTTCTCTCTCTCTCTGCCTATGCCGCTCTCTGTAACTCTGTCTTTCAAATAAATAAAAATAAATCTTTAAAGAAAAAAAAATATGAAGATTGGCCAGATGTGTCACTGTAGTAGAAAGTTTGGTTTCTCGTACCCAGGCTCCTAGGAGGTAACCAGAATGACTACACTGTTTTCCTTTACTTGGCCCTACCTGTCCACCTCACTGCCAACTATCCACTTTCCATGGTCAGTTTAAGAAAGAGAAATAGTACGGTGGTCAGTAAAAATAGAAAAGCACAACACAGATAGATACTCCTTTAGCTGCATAATTAGTTACCGAACTAAATCACTGGGATTTTTCAGAGACACACACTGATAGTGTGGCCCCAGAGCTTCCAGTATGACTTTTTCTGAACCCTACCTAGCCTGTAGCAATAAGAACCTTGTACCCACCCAGGAAATGTTTAGCTCCAACTGGCTTTTGGTGGAATGTGCATGGTCCCTGGATCACACTATTTTCTTTTTCCTTTGGGTTGGCCTCTTGGGTGATAGGACACATCTAGCAAGACAGATTTCTAGTGAATAGTGACATGTACAACCCAAAATCCTTTTCTTCTAGGCTGTGACTACCTACGAGACAAACTGGGTGACCTTCACTCCCCCACTACAGCAGCTTTCAGAAGTTTGGAGGCCTTCTTTCTTTATGGGTGTCTATATGACATCTGGTGGGCTCTCTCCAGGCCTTGCCCTCACTCCAGTATCTGGGTAAGGGCCTGCCACAGAAGGATGCCCTCTGTTGAGCAAAGCCAAGAGGAGGAGAATGCCAGTGCTGAGAAAACAGACCCAGAAGCTGCTTCTGAGGCAGAGCCAAGCAAGCCGCCGCAGCTAGAGCCGCCGCAGCTAGACTTGAAACTCTCAGAAGAAAGTGAGCAAGTGCTGAGTGCTTGCAAGGAGCTCTTTTCCGAGAAGCATGCCAGTCTCCAGAACTCACAGAGGACTGTTGCTGAAGTCCAAGAAACTCTAGCAGAAATGATCCGTCAAAACCAGAAGAGTCAACTCTGCAAATCCACCACGAACGGTCCTGACAAGGATGAACCTGAACAGGAAGCAGAACCGTCCCCCTCCAGTCCTCAGAGCCAGTGGTAAGTACTGAGGCAACCGCAACACGAGAAAAATACCCTGCTGGATTCGCATGTCTTCCGGTCGAAACAGGATGGATCCGGTTACTTGGTAGCAACCTAATGTATTTAAGTCACAGTCAGATTTGGGTTCTAATAATCCTGGCTCTGCTGAGTGACCTCAGGCAGGTTTCTAATGTCTACGCTTCAGAAGGGTACCCACTTGTTGCTAACAATGATAGCACTGTAAGATCTTACCATTGTGTGATAAGTAGATCCCTCCACTAAGAAGAAATGATGCTAAATCATGTAAAATGTAGAACTGCATTACTGCATCATTCGTGACCAACGGTTTTTCAATTATTCTGTATTAGCACCCCAAAAAAACACAAAAAAAGGTAGTGTATAGAACTGCATGTTAAACTGAGACAATCCCAAATGATCAGAATGCTGTCACTTCCAGTCTAGTGACCAGAGAGCTGGACATGTATTTTACAGGGCACGATGCTGGGGCATCTGCGGGGATTAGCAGCTACTGCTGAGTAATTACGCTGAAGCCTTTTACCTTAGGTCTCCCAGCACAGAGCCTAGAACATTGTATTTCGGTTTCACTAGATGACAAGAGGGAGGTGAATGGTGGTGATGCGCACAGAAAATGTGAATTAATGCCCATGAGCTGTGTACTTGGAAGTGGGTTAAGATGGTAAATTTCATATTGCTTGTGATTACCACAGTAAAATCAACGTGGGGGAGGGTGGTGTTGGGAGTTAGCTGAGATAAAATGTTTAACTTGCACTTTTTATTATGATTAATAGTAAAGAAGAAAAAAATGAGCCAGTTTCTCTGCCTGAATTGACCAAAAGGCTTACAGAGGCAAATGCAAGAATAGCTAAGTTTCCTGAGAGTATTAAGGTAAGATTAACAGTGGTTCATGTGGTAATACATTATTTTTTTTGTTATCATTTAACTATGTCAAATGCTTAAAGGTCATCAACTTTTCAGTTTCTGAAATCTAATCTACCTAAATGCATATGCTCAAAAATGTAGGGTCCATTTACCTTTGATTCACTAAAATGTTTTACTTTTAAGCGTAGAAATACAGACCATATAAGAAGCAATTTTATGCCACATATTATTGTTGGGAAGTAAGAAGTAAAATTGTAATTGGCACCAGGTACTTAGCTTACAGGTGGATAGGTATATTTGGCAGGGCCTTAACAGTAGTAGAAGCAACATTTTTTAAACTGATTTAAGTAGACCTCTAGAAAAAGACTGTGTCATTTGAGAATGGATTCCCACCAGCCATCCCAATTTGGGGTTATCAATTGCCCTTAGAATAACTGACAAAAAGCAAAAAATGACACTGCCTTATTATGAAGAAATAGTTCAGCCATTCCTGAGAAGTACGAGGCGTCTTCAAAACCTTCATGGAAAATGCACATTGTGAAAAAACTAGGTGGAGTTTTAAAAATTTTTTGTACCAAAATAAACTTATCTTTTAATTAAGTTTTTCCATGAACTTTTTAAAATACCCTCTTATCAACAGATGAATCTAGGTGATAGTGCCCTCTGTGCAGCTGTGTTTGGCTCTTTCCCAAGTGCTTCCTTTTTCATCTTCACATTCTCTCTCCCAGACCTGGCCCTTCCCAGATGTGCTGGAGTGCTGCCTCGTCCTGCTTCACATTGGGTCCCAGTGTCCTGGCCATGTGACCCACGAAGTACAGCAACAGGCCCAAGAGCTCCTTAAGAAATACGGCAACACTAAAGCTTACAAAAGATACTGCCAGACCTTCTGCACATGAGCTTTCAAGGACTTTGAAGAATCATGCCAGTTTTAAAATGACTGACACCTTTCAACTCTGCAGTTACACCTCAACAGACTCTGATCTAATACACGTGAGAATGAAGTTTGAATAGACTCTACCGACCAGAATCTGACTTTGACCTCAACTATGGTTTCCTACAAGAAAGATCAGACAAGTCAGCAGGGAGTTACTCCAAACATGCACCTGCAGAGTGACTGTTGGTCATCCCTAAAGCCTTATGCCCGTTTCACCCAAAGAGAAGAAACTTTTGTAACCACCTGAAGTGTTATGTTCTTAAATACAAGCTACCTTTATAAATACTCCACAGCATTATGAACATGTCATTCTTGTTAGAGACAGATTGCCACATTTTATGACTATTGGTATTTTTTTTTTCAGTATTTTTGTTAACTCAGTTTCTTCCTCCTCTGCTATTTCAAATACTGAAGTTCAAACGTGAAATAGGCCTTACCCATCATGTTGATTCTTTTACCATCTGTCTAAACAACAGGTTGAAAATTTGGGTTTGTTTCACTTAACATCTTACTTAGACAAATTACTTACCAAAACCTTAGAACAAATAACTAACTCAAACGTATTGTATCCCTTGAGTTTTATAACAAGAGATTGATGGTGATCAAATAGCTCAGGAAGAAAATTCTGTGTAAGTGGATTACAAAATTTTGTTCCCTCCTTTGGTTATTAAAACAACTGAACAGTGTTAGGAACTCAGGTTTCTGTAATGTCCTATTTCCAAAGACAGGACAACCACAAAGTCCAGCCTGGTGGTGAAAAGGGAGCTCTCCTTCCTGATCGTTGAACTGTTTTCTTTTGGGATTCACTCCAAAAGCCTTTCTGACTAGTTTATTTTTCAATTAATTGCTGAGGTTGAAGTTCTCATGGGTGGGGCAGCAAGCATGAAATTGATCAGGAGTAACCCTCTCCAGGAAAGAAAAGGCTTACCAGGCAGGAAGCAGTTTTAAAGACATTTGGACTTGCCAAGTGCTAAAGAGTTTAGAAAATGCTAAGTCCAGAGGATTTATCAGTAAGCAGGATTTCCAAAAAAAAAAAAACAAAGATTGTAAAATGAGATCTTCATGGTTCTTTACATTGTTTAGTAAACTTCAGAAAGAGGCTCCTTGGTTGCATTTGGAAACAAGCATGGCTAAGTGGAGAACTGGGTACCAGAATTCTATAATCTACAGACATGAACTTCACTACAGAGATGGTGAAAAAAATGGTTCCCTTCCACTTGAGTAAAGAGCTGAGAAACTCTAAATGCTCATGATTTACCAAAACCATCACCTATGGATGGAGGAATCCTACACATTCCACAGTCACTGCTTCGGTAAGAACTAGACTTACTAGTTCAAACTAAGCAATAAAAGCAACCAACAGCAGAAAAATAAGACACAACTCAGTTTCCTCTTAAACTTCTCTCATATCCAGTACTGCATCCACATACTCGAGCTATTATAATTTGAAAAAAGTTTTCATTTGTATTTATCTAATTATGAGGACCACAAAGAATCAAAGTGGCAAGGAATTGATTTAAAGATTCTGAGTGCAAAGGGATGCATTACTAAGCCTTTTTTTTTTTTTTTTTGCTGGGGGGAGGGTGTCCTTTATCGCCATCCAAAGTAATTTTATAGTATCTTTCCCCTATCTCCAGTTACAAAACCACTTTTCCTTATCTAAAAATGTAGTGGCCTCCGATTAAGTTCCTGAATCCACTCTTAGTAACTATCCATTCTTCTCAACAGTGAATAAGTTGCAAATCAGACTATCAACTCCCTGCTAAAAGATAAAAATTTTGAATGTGGTTTACAAAGTCCTGTCTGATCCCAGCCTTTACCTCCTTGTCTCCTGTCAAGACACTCATTCATGGCTTCTAATGTTCCAGCCACACTGGTCATTTAGCTGCTACCAAGATCTAGTTTAGGGGTTTGCCCATATTTGTTTGGGCTCACTCCTACTGACTTTTAAGACTTCAGCCTAAATGTCCTTTCTCAAACACTATTGCTGGACTTCAACCTCCATGACATCAGTGTCTTACACTTTCTAGTCCACAAATTGCATTTGTGTGAATTATTTACTGTCTGACAATATAGGCAGATTGTAGACTTCAGTGAGGGTAGAGATTATATCTTCTATGTACTGTTTTATCCCTAACACCCATTCAAGTGTCTAAACTTAGTGGGTGCTTAATGAAAATTTGAATAAACTAGGAAGTTGAAAGAACATTTGATAGTTTGGCCTTAAAGGGTTCATTCATTCATACCAGCACTGTCTGGCAACTAGGCATCTAACTCTGGAATTCAAGAACATTCTGCAGTATATTGCAAGCACAGAATTACACCCGGTTATTCCCATTGATCACCCTTCAGCATCATCACTTTCTGAGAATAAACATTCACACAACTCTGCACACCCTCGTAGACACAAAAAGCAAAGTTCCTGCCAGCTCTGATAAACTTTGCTCCGTATTTAGCACCACTTAAACAAGCTATCTCTTACCAATGCAATAACCAGACACCTGCTCAACACTGACTTCCTCAAACCTTCATCTCAGCATTTCTCAGGACTTGAAATGTATCCTCAATGGTAGAGATGATAAATTTCCTATTTTAATCCAAACTTGGATTTAGGGCTTACAGTCACCAGCATGCCAGGGCACCTTGGCTGACAGCTACCAACCGTGCTACTTTCATCCTAAATTTCTCTCTTATGGACAATGAACTTCCAAGTCAAAATTGTACACCTGCTCTTATACCTTCTTACAACCCCACATTTTTGTGCCAGTGAAATATGGTGAAAAAGTCCTAAGTGAAGTCTTATTTGTCTAAGGAATACCACTAAACGCTCCAATTCACCCTGTACGTGGAAATAGAATTAAAGTGGCTTCCTTGTAAATCCCAACAACCAGCAGGGGTATGAGGTGACAACTCCACTTACACAGGTACTCATTAAACGCTTCCTACCAAGTGAGATGTTTTGTTCACAACCGAGTTGTGGACAGTGGCGGCAACAGTCTCCCCGGCGACAAGACAAATACCACTTTCCAGAGCCAGGTGTCCAAAGCTACGAAAGACCAAACCTTCATGCCAGTAGTTAAAAAGAAATCTTTATTTTACAAAATTAAAAACATAAATAGTATTTACAAGCATCTTAAATACCAGCTTATAATACTTGACAGTTTGGAATCATTTCAAGTTGCATTTTCCATAAGCTTTTAAAATGCAAGATTATTTATTCATCCACTTCAGTGAGTCACTAGTTTTTATTTCTACCATTCCAAAAGGATTTTTGGTTTTTTAAAATTGTTCTGACTCTAGTCATTAAAAAAAATATAGAATATTTTTTAAATGACTAGCTTAAAGGAAAAAGTCCTGAGCTTCCTACCCTAAGTTGGAACCATACTCTTTATTGTCCTGTTTATAAATCACCACTATAACTTTTTAAAGACTTTTTAAAGACTCACATTTCTGGTACTCACATTAATCCATCTCCCCTAACTTCTCAGGAGAAGCAGGGAAGATGAAGACAAGAGGTGGGAGAGTACATATGAGCATCTGAAATCACACAGCTGAAAAATAACACAATTATGATCCAAAATCTGATCTTAACAATTTTCTTAAGGATAAAACCCAGGCTAGCTAATTATGTGAAAAAAAAAATGATTTCAGAAGAGGCACATGTAACAGCAAATGTCAGTGGCACAATGGAACACAGACTTAAAGACAATGAAGTGGTCACATGAACACCCATTCTAGAAGTACCTCATGAATCAAGCATGGACAGACTCAGGAGAACTGTTTGATTTTAAGAAAAGGTTCGTTATCAGCTCTTCAAATTTCAGCACTGAGCAATTCATTTCATATAATAGTACATAAAGAAAGACTACCAAAGAGTGAGGGAATCAAATGTCCTTGAGAAGGGACAAAAAAGGAAAGACTACACAGTTAAGCTCACTTCACAAGAACACCATTTTGTTCCATTTTCCCTGGAAGCCCTCAGCTCAGCTGAGAATCTTCACAAAAATCCTCATCAGAGATTAGCAACAAATTTAAAAGAAAAAGAAGGACAACAGGTAAGAGTTATATACATTTTACTAGTCGTTAAAGAATTGTCCTGGGTATTTAAAAAGGTGTCAAAAGAGCCGAGGATGCTGGTGGCAGGAGGCAACTGGAGAGAGGCGTGGGGATGAGGAATACGGGAAGACTTGTTTACAAATTCGGAGCAAACTCCCCTCTTCTGGATCTAAAATAAGGACATCTTTTGTCTTCAGTAAAACAAAAGTCTTTCTGCCCAATGCAGATGGTAGGTACAGTTTGCTCAAAAGAAATGTTTTCTCTTGGGGAAGAAGTAGAGTCAGCTCAGAAAGCACCACTCTGGGCCCAGGCCCGCCGTGCAGAGCCAGCTGCCATCACTGCTGCATGTTGTTGATAATCGCCAAGATGCTCATCTTCTCCTGGGCAGAGTCCACATCTTCATTCTGCTTCTGGGCCACACCCGTGCCCAGGCCATAGAGCCGCCCACAGTACTTGGCATCATCAATACTGTCCTCAAAAAACAGCTGCAGAACAGGACAAAGAGCTGTGGTGAGAATCATGCCAGAAGCCATGCTCAGTCTAAATGCTACCACGTTAGCGCTTCCCGGCTCTCAGAGCCCCAGAAATCTAGCCAACTAGCAACTAAGCAAAGGGCTCCAAACCCTTCCTTGTACTGCTGCTGTTGCTGCTTAGTGGGAATGCTGTCTTGTCCTTAAAAGGTCAAACAACGGTCACAAACATGGCCTCTGGCCTGACTGATTTGCTGTGTAACCTTGGCAAAGTCAGTTCAATTCTTTTTAATCAATGATTCCTGCCACAGTTTAAATATGATACAGCTCCCAAAAAAACTCATGTAGATATTTCAAGTTTAACCCCCGAAGTCTCATGTTAATGATACTTTGAAGATGGAAACTTAGTACAATTATGGTGTTGAGGAGTTGGGCCTAGCACGGGTCCTCAGGCCATTGCAAGTGTGCCCTCAGGAGACATTCTTGAGAGATGGTTGGTTAAAAATGTTGAGTTAGGACTAGCCACACTCTTTGCTTCCTGGTTGGCCAAATGACTGTGCACACACATTCCACTATTACCATCTTCCAGCCTCAACAGTTGGCCAAACCACTGGGGCCTGGTCACTTTTGAACTGTGAACCTCCAAAATTATGAGCCAAAATCCTTCCTTCCTAGGTAGTATAGAAAGCCGTAAGGAGAGACTTATGAGTGATTCTGATAGGGCTTAGAAGCCCAGAGGCTAATATAAATGTGGGCAGTAAAGACCACAGAGATGATGTTTCCAATGGAAATGAGAATTCTATTTGGAAAATGGACTAAGGGCTAAGCCTTTTACATCATGGCAAAGAACCTCACTTTCTTGGGTCCATGTCCTGCTACGCTGCAGGAGGCTGAACTTGAAGATGGTGGACTAACATGCGGGTGGAGATTTTAAGGCAGCAGAGCTGTCCGGCTGCAGCGTGAGTGTTATAGGCTGCTGTTACTGAGTTTCACGGTGAGAACCCGCAGCAAAAGGAAGCAGAGCAGAGCAATTTGAAAATCTCACAGCCTGGTCTTTGGAATGTGAGCATGCAGCAGAGAAACCTCCCACTAAAGAGATCATGCAGGTGAGAAGAAGCCATTTTGCTAACAGGCAAGACAATGGGAGAAAAGACCTTGACGGCATCTTAGAGATCTTCAAGGCAATCCTTCCCATCCCAGGCTCGGGCTTAGAAGTGAAAACTTGTTTCCAAGATCTTCCAGGGCCAAATCCTCTCAGCAGAGAGCCCCAGGGCACTCGGCTTGCCCACGGCCAGTTCCAGGCTCCAGCTTGCTGCCCAAGTGCTCTACGGTTACTGCAGGCAGGGTTCCAGCAGGCCCAGGTGTGGTGTGTGCTGGCATCAGACTTTGGCATCCATGTCCATGTGATGCTGGTTCTGTAGGCTTGCAGCATCCAAGAGTTACACGGTCTTGGCATTTCCACCATAATTCCAAAGGAAAGCATGGGAGGCCAGGCAGAATTATGCCATACAGCTGGAACCCCCAAATGCAATAGCTGATGCCCAACCAAACTCTGGGAGTGACGTTGCAGCAGAGACCCCAGGAGGGTGGGGATGCCAGCAATGTGAAATACCCACCAGGGAAACCTGAACGCAGTGTGACTGTGTCATGCCATCCTTGGGAAGCCAGAGATGTCTACATGCAGCCTGAGAGGGCGACCATGTGGGCAGAAACCAACAGTCACAGAGGCAAAGAAGCCTCCACCTCGATTTTAAGGGATGTCTCTCACAACCTGAGGGCCCAAGCAGAAATCTGTTGCCAGGGCAGAGCCATTGCAGGTAACTTGCCACTAGGGCAATACCAAGCAGAAATGAGTAGGGGTTGCTAACAAAGTCGCTGACAGCCATGCTTAATGGAGTTCCACAGACTGCAAGCTGCAGGAACTAAAGCATAAGCAGTAAAGCAAAGCCGGTCAGCAGGCCTGCCCAAGCCCTGGGGGACTTGCCCACCTGTGTGCCCGACGCTGGACATGGAGCTTTAGGACTTAGTGCCTGCCTTACTGGGTTTCAGTCTTATTTTGGTCTGATTCCTCCTTTCTATTTCCCTGTCTCCCCCTTCTGTAATGATAATATTACAAGTCCAACAATCCTCTACTACGTATCCTTTGCCTGTCTCACCATTTTATCTCGTACATACTTTGGATTTTTAGACTCACTGCTGGAGGAGTTTTCCTTGGGGATCGCTGATTCTATGTTGTATGTGAGGAGGCTATGAGTTTGGGGGAGGCAAGAACAAAACACTACAATTTGAGCTGGTTGTGGCTCCAGAACTCATGCAGACACTTTTTTAAACTGCAAAGTCTTATGCTACAAGATAGAAATTTAATCCAGTAATGGTGTTTAGGAGGTAGGCCTAGTAGGAGATTCTGAGGTTCCTGAGGATTTACCACAGCAAGGTATTCTTATGAAAGGGTTGGTGATAAAAGCTAAGTTAGGCCTGACATCCCTCTCTGCTTCCTGGCTCACCAAGTGATTGTTCCTCTGCACACCCCGCAGCATCGCCCTGGTCCAGCCTTACCAGACAGCTGAACCAACATGAACCACCTGATCCTAGAATGTGAACCTCCAAAACCATGAGCCAATATAAACCTCCTTCCTTCATAATGAGCTTACCGTAGTGATTTTGTTGTAGTAAGGAATAGCTGAATACTACAGTTACTGATCTATGAAACGAGATGATATAATAATTGTTCTGAGGTGTGAAGTAACGGACATCAAGCACTCGCAGCACAATATCTCAGTCTTGGTGCTACCGAGCAGGATAATATTTATTTGGTGAGGGCTGACCGGTAGGATGTCTGGCAGCGTCCCTGAACAGTGGCACACCTCCTCCTCCACCGCAACGGAACAAGCAAAAATGTCTCCAGACCTTGCCAAATGTACCCGGAGGGCAGAATCACTCTCAGCATTTCCCAGCACATGGTAATGACAACAGTGAGGTTTATGCTTAAAAAGAACAAAGAAATGTACCATCTCTTTCCACAGTCTTTGCACTAGAAAGGAAAACTTTATCTAAAAATCAATCTGATTCATTCCTAAAAGGAAATCATTTAATCATTTTAAATTTTTCAAAGCAACCTCTCTCTCCTATCTCTTCAAATACATTTTAAAGCTTTGAGGGGGTGAAGGAAGAAGCTCAAAAGGAAATTCAGTAAACTCCGTATGATATTTAATAATAAACAGAACTCAGCATAATCTAAGTGGGTGGTCAAACAAATGTGTACCTGTTACGGAAATCCGAGGAAAAGCCAATGATTGAAAGCATCAGAGCTGCTAGTCTGCTCCCAGATTTGGGTACAGTCAAGAACACTTGGGTATTCTAAAGCAGCTTCCACTACAGAATGCATCTTTGTCTCTCAAACTACATTTGATATGTTGCATACAACAATAAACAAATAAAAATCAACTACTTTCAAAGTGACCATCAGCTTCTAAAAGGAGCTCCACATGTTCAGCAAGCCTTGGCCCACAGATCACCCACCTCCTGAGCTGTCAGCAAGCCACTGCAGAGGCCCTCATCTTTGACACAGCCTACCTCTTTCATCCTGAAGAACGCCATGCCTGTCAGCAGCGAGTCTGAGCCAGCCTGGTGCTGCCTTCCAATCCTCTGCAAATCCAGCTGATCCGCCACTTCCTGAAGACCTCCCTAGGGCCGGATGGAAACCAAAGTTAATATTTTAGACTCAACACTCCTCTGCTGCAGTCAGCTAAGTGCATTCAGGAGTCCACTTACTTCTGACGGCCAGAAGCAGAAACAGGCCAATTACATAACTGACCTTAATATCCCTTTTCCCCTTGACTTCTTCCCTCTAAATAGATGTTGTTTTATATTCTACATTCACTCCTTTTCTTTTTTTTTTTGTTTTAAAGATTTTATTTATTTATTTATTTGAGAGGTAGAGTTATGGACAGTGAGAGGGAGAGACAGAGAGAAAGGTCTTCCATCCATTGGTTCACTCCCCAAGTGGCCACAACAGCTAGAACTGGGCCAACGTGTAGCCAGAGCCAGGAGCTTCTTCCAGTCTCCCACACGGGTGCAGGGGCCCAAGGATTTGAGCCATCTTCCACTGCTTTCCCAGGCCACAGCAGAGAGCTGGACTGGAAGAGGAGCAGCTGGGACTAGAACTGGCACCCATATGGGATGCCAGCACCGCAGGCGGAGGATTAACCTACTGTGCCACCGCACTGGCCCCCCTCCTTTTCTTTACTGTCAATTTTGCCAGATCTGTC